>JAQQAC010002594.1:52128093-52256586 GCA_029783875.1 Phataginus tricuspis | reverse complement strand
AAAAACCACATGATCATCTCCATAGATGCTGAAAAAGCATTTGACAAAATTCAGCATCCATTCATGATTAAAACTCTCAGCAGAATGGGTATAGACGGCAAGTACCTCAACATCATAAAGGCTATATATGACAAACCCACAGCTAACATCATACTTAATAGCGAGAAGCTGAAAGCTTTTCATCTAAGATCGGGAACAAGACAAAGGTGCCCACTCTCTCCACTGTTATTCAACATAGTACTGGACGTCCTTGCCACGGCAATCAGACAAAACAAAGACATACAAGGCATCCAGATTGGTAAAGAAGAAGTCGAATTGTCACTATTTGCAGATGACATGATACTGTACATAAAAAACCCTAAAGACTCCACTCCAAAACTACTAGAACTAATATCTGAATTCAGGAAAGTTGCAGTATACAAAATTAACACACAGAAATCTGTTGCTTTCCTATACACTAACAATGAACTAACAGAAAGAGAAATCAGAAAAACAATTCCATTCACAATTGCATCTAAAAGAATAAAATACCTAGGAATAAACCTAACAAAGGAAGTGAAAGACCTGTACTCTGAAAACTACAAGACACTCCTAGGAGAAATTAAGGAAGACACTAACAAATGGAAATGCATCCCATGCTCTTGGCTAGGAAGAATAAATATTGTCAAAATGGCTGTACTACCTAAAGCAATCTACAGATTCAATGCAATCCCTATCAAACTACCAACAGTTTTCTTCAATGAACTGGAACAAATAATTCTAAAAATCATATGGAACCAGAAAAGACCCCGAATAGCCAAAGCAATCCTGAGAAGGAGGAATCAAACAGGGGGAATTACGCTCCCTGACTTCAAGCTCTACTACAAAGCCACAGTAATCAAGACAATTTAGTACTGGCACAAAAACAGACCCACAGACCAGTGGAACAGAATAGAAAATCCAAGCATTAACCCAAACACCTACAGTCAATTAATATTTGATAAAGGAGCCTTGGATATACAATGGGGAGATGACAGCCTCTTCAGCAGCTGGTGTTGGAAAAACTGGACAGCTACATGTAAGAGAATGAAACTGGACTACTGTCTAACCCCATACACAAAGGTAAACTCAAGGTGGATCAAAGACCTGAATATAAGTCATGAAACCATAAAACTCTAAGAAAAAAACATAGGCAAAAATCTCTTGGACATAAACATGAGGGACTTCTTCATGAACATATCTCCCTTGGCAAGGGAAACAAAAGCAAAAATGAACAAATTGGACTATATCAAGTTGAAAAGCTTCTGTACAGCAAAGGACACCATCAGTAGAACAAAAAGACATCCTACAATATGGGAAAATATATTCATAAACGATGTATCTGATAAGGGGTTGACATCCAAAATATACAAAGAACTCACACACTTTAACAAACAGAAAGCAAATAATCCAATTAAGAAATGGGCACAGGACATGAATAGACACTTCTCTAAAGAAGAAATTCAGATGGCCAACAGGCACATGAAAAGATGCTCCACATCGCTAATCATCAGAGAAATGCAGATTAAAACCACAATGAGATATCACCTCACACCAGTGAGGATGGCCAACATCCAAAACACAAACAACAACAAATGTTGGCGAGGATGTGGAGAAAAGGAACCCTCCTACACTGCTGATGGGAATGCAAATTAGTTCAACCATTGTGGAAAGCAATATGGAGGGTCCTCAAAAAACTCAAAATAGAAATACCATTTGACCCAGGAATCCCACTCCTAGGAATTTACCCTAAGAATGCAGCAGCCCAGTTTCAAAAAGACAGATGCACCCCTATGTTTATTGCAGCACTATTTACAATAGCCAAGAAATGGAAGCAACCTAAGTGTCCATCAGTAGATGAATGGTTTAAGAAGATGTGGTACATATACACAATGGAATATTATTCAGCCATAAGAAGAAAACAAATCCTACCATTTGCAACAACATGGATGGAGCTAGAGGGTATTGTGCTCAGTGAAATAAGCCAAGCCGAAAAAGACAAGTATCAAATGATCTCACTCTGTGGAGTATAAGAACAAAGAAAAAAACTGAAGGAACGAAACAGCAGCAGACTCACAGAACCCAAGGACGGACTAATAGTTACCAAAGGGAAAGGGACTGGGGAAGATGGGTGGGAAGGGAGGGATAAGAGGGTAAAAGGGGCATTACGATTAGCGGACATAAGGTGGGGGGGGCACAGGGAGGGCTGTACAACTCAGAGAAGACAAGTAGGGATTCTCATCTCACTATGCTGATGGACAGTGACTGTAACAGGGTTGGTGGGGGGGACCTGATGAAGGGGGGAGTTTAATCACCATAATATTGCACATGTAATTGTAGGTTAAAGATACCAAAATAAATTGCTTAAAAAATATAAATAAATAAATAAATAATAAATAGATCAAATAAATAAATAAATAAGCCATCAAGCCAGGAAAAGACATTAAGTAACCTGAAATACATAATGCTCAGTGAGAGATGCAAATCTGAAAAAGCTACATACTCTATGATTTCAACTATATGACATTCTGGGAAAGGCAAAACTATGGAGACAGTAAGAAGATTAGTGGTTGCCACGGTTTGAGGAAGAGGGGATGAACAGGTAGAATACAGAAGATTTTAGAGCAGTGAAAATACTTTGTATGGTACTATAATTACGAAAACATTGTCATTTTACATTTATCCAAACCCACAGAATGTGTAATAGCAAAACTGAACTGTAATGTAAACTAGGGACTTTGGGTGATTATGATGTGACAATATGAATACATGAATGAAACAAATGTACCACTCTGGGGCAGGATGTTGATAATGGGGTAGGCTATACATGAGTAGGAACAGTAGGTACATGAGAAATCTATACTTTCCTCTCAATTTTGCTGTGACTCAGTAACTGCTCTTTAAAAAGTCTTCATAAAAATTAAATAATGTGTATTAAAATATAAGATTTTTTTTTAATTAAAAAAACCCTCTTACCTGATCTAGCTCTAATTCCAATTGTTTCCACGTATCTTACAAATCAGGTTTTCATCTTTGGTTGCCATTAAGCCAAAAGGTGAAAATTGTTTGGAAATTTAAAAAGTGAAATATATATCACTATATCAAAGACAATGCCACAATTCCAACTTATTATAAACCAGCCTTCCCGTTACATTTTGAAAATAATTAAAGGTTATTTTGTTTTATCAAATATTTTGGATTTTGTTCCTCAGTATAGCAAATAATTACACACAAAAACAAAAATGAGACTTACAGAAACCTTTGCAGACTGGTTTTACATAGCCTGTGATGGAAATCAATATACAATACAGTACGTTATACGAAAAATTTAAAGTTATGTGTTTATAGACATTTTTCTAGTGAGAGGTCCACAGTTCTTATCAGATTCTCAAAGGGGACTCATGACCCAGAACAGACTGAGAATGACAAGTTCTTAGGTGTTAGTTAAATCAAGACATTCACCCATGATTTAATACTGAGGTTTCTGCTACCATTAATCATGAAACCTTCCCTAATTCCACCCTGTGTGTGTTGCCCCTTTCCAGAGACATAAAAGGAAAATAGTTTGTGACCCAAGTATATAGGGAAATATTAGGGAACATTGTAAGAGTTCATTATTGAAAAAGAGGACAACTAGAAGTCAATTAAATCACCCAATATATTTTTTTTAAAAAGCGCATTCACTTGTGGTCGATGGGATCCTAGAAAATAACTGACCTACATATGTTAAGACATTAAAATGTCCATACCTCTAGCCCAATAAAGGAAATTTTACCCAAAGAAATAATCAAAAGTAGGTTTGCAATTATGTATGCAGAAAGATGCATATGTCCACTAAAAGCTCAGTCTCTAGAGCTAGCCTGCAAGGAATCACTTTCAAGCTATGCAACATGAAGTAAGTTTCTTAACCTGTGTTTCCAAGCTTATTAAAAAAGAAGCAGTAGAAGGATCTATTTCAAGAGGTTTGCATGAAGATTAATTAATTAATATATGTTAAATTGCTCAACACACAGTAAGCCCTCTGTAAAAGTGTGCCCACTCATTTAAACACACTAAGCATTAATTATGTGTCAGGCACTGTTCTGGGCAGTTAGGATATGTCAATGAACAAAACAGATAAAGAATCTTGCCCTCTTGTAGCTTACATGTTAACCATGGAAGACAAAAAACACTTTATATAATAAGTAAATTAAAGAGTATGAAAAGGTGAGAGAAGCTCTGAAAAAAGAAAAGTAAAAAGAATCATGGAATGGCAAGTGCCAGGGATGGCAGGGGTTGCAATTTTTAAACAGTCAGAATACAGCTCATTGAAAGGTGACATTTGAGCAAAGATTTGGAGAAAGAGTCAGCCAGGTGGATATCAGGAATAAGAATATTCCAGCCATGGGGTAGGGCCAACATAAAGGCCGTAAAGTGGAAACAAGGCTGGCACACTGAAGCAAGAACAAGGGTGATTAGAGCAGATGAGCAAAGAAAGAATCGTTTGGAAAAAGGGATCAGAGAGGTAATAAATGCAGAAGAGTAGCATGACCATCATACATTTGAAAGGATTGCTCTGGCTACCATGCTGAGAACAGACTGCACAGCAGACACACAGAAGCAGGGGACTTTTCAGTTAAAGGCTATTTATGACTGAGTTATTAGCGAAACCCTGTCTTTCAGCATGAGAAATTGCTCTTGGATTCAGTTAAATTTCTAGCTCTGTTCCCCCGGAAACCGTACAGACAGAAGGTCAGCTGTGTCACTAGTCAACATTGCTTATAGTAAAAATGACCCATTGGTGAAGTTCTTGTGTCTGACACGAACTATAAATACTTGGTGAGTGGCCATAGCTCTGGTGTTTTCTTGTTGTGGTGACTCCTATAATTGGGCATGTACTTGAAGGGAAGCTATGCTCATAGGTCATTATACAAGATAATGGCTCTATGGAACATGGTGCTCCTAGGCCAGGTTAGCCACAAACTCACTCAGGTTAGCCTCATTATTCACACCAAAACATCACCTGGAAGGAGAAGAGAGGCTCAGAGAATAGTCCTGGCTATTCTCTTTGTGGACTGCTACAAGGAGCACTTCCAAAGAGAACATCTGATGCTTCCCTGCTGGTAAGCTCTTTTCTATCCCCTATCCTCCCAAGTGAATATGATGTCAAGTGTAACCAATGGCAATCCATAGGTCTGTCTAGTTAAGCCCAAAGAAAATTCCCTGGATAGGTACTGCTCTACTGCAGTAACCTAGGCAAGAAATGGTAGTGCCCTGGATCAGTGCAGTAGTGGTATAAATAGGAAAAAGTAATAAGACTGTAAATAAAATCTGAAAGGGAAGTTGATAGGATCTTCTAATGACTAGAACATGGGGTGTTAGACAAAGAGTAAAGTTAAGAATAATGTCATGATCAGTATAGCATAGAAAAGACAAGTAGTGACTCTATACCATCTTACTAAGCTGATGGACAGTGACTGCAATGGGGGATGGGGGACGGGACTTGATAATATGGGTCAATGTTGTAACCACAATGTTGCTCGTGTGAAACCTTCATAAGATTGTGTATCAATGAAACCTTAATAAAAAAAAAAAGGAGAATGCCATGATTTTTGGCCTTAGCAACTAGAAAGATGGAGTGAAAAATGGAGGGAGGGAGGACTAGCGATAAGGGGTTCAATTTTAGATAAGGTAATTTTGAGTTGAGGGACATTCATTATCTTTCTCCTCAGTAACACAAAATGGCTGCATCAGCTCACATGAAAATACCCAAAAGAAGGGCTGTACCTTCATATATTGCAGGAAACCAGAGTCCCAGCAGACGTCCCCTTCCCTTATGTATCACTATGCCTAACCAATCATTGTCAAGGAAAATGGAACTGACACAACAGACTTTAAGCTGAGCGACATTCATGAATTTCCCCCTTTGGGCTGAGTGTGAGGAAGCCCATAAAGCACATGGGCAGTAAATATCTGAACAAAACTGGGCTTCTTTTCTATTAGCAAGGAAAGAGAAATTACTAACAGGTGCAGGGTCTGCCGAAGGTATTGTAGGAACCACCAAAATCAATATTAAAATCACCGGGAATAAAAGAAGTAAGGTCAGTAATAAAGATACAGGTACAGAATAAGACAGGGAGTCAGGTGATGAATAAGCAACCTACCCTCTGTCACATGAAAAAGGACAAATTTTGTGAAATGTCGCAACCAAGAAAAGATTCTAAATGATTTGAGGAAAAAACAAGAATTTAGAATCTGACTAAAATCAGAAACTCTCATTATAAAAGTGCAATGTCTCAAAATTTCCAGAGTGAAATAACATTGACCTTAAATATCCAAATGACCAATCAAGTGAGAAGACAGAATAAAAAGACTTCAGACATGTAAGGACATTACTTGAGGGTATTCTCTAGCAAACAATGATGAAAACCAATATAGCAGATGTGAGAACACAAGAAACAGTAGAAATGATCCAACAGTGAAATGAAAAAGAAATCCCAGGAGAGATTCAAATGGCGGTGTGAGAGGTGACACGGAGAGCTCTTCCCAAAACCACAAAGAGTACAAAAACATAGTTAATTAATACAACCCTAAAACAGCAAGAAGAAAGAAGGCTGCACCACACTGCATGCAGACCTAATGAACAGAGCAGATCTCACAAAAAAGGGTAATGTAGAAAGCCTTAATAAGGCAGGACCTAAGCCCTTCCCCCACCCCAGCTCACCGGTGGGAGGAAGAGAAACAGAGCAGGGAGGGGTGGAAGCCTGGGACTGCTGAACACCCAGCACCGGAGATCTGCTTTGTGAGTGGAAGCCTATACAGTGTGGTGCTCTGGACGTTGGGGAGCTCGGAAGGGCAGAGGGCCTTGGAGACTGACATTCCGGCCATTGGTGGAGGACGGGATCCACACCTGGCCGCTCTGTGTCAAAGGAAGGGCAGGCAGTCTGAGAGGCTTCCTAGCAGCGAGAGGGCTGCTGAAGAGGCAGGGATAGCACAGAGCTTGCTGCGCGGGAGAAAGGAGAGCTGGACAAGGTTGTCTGGGTTCGCTCTGCCCAGTTGGCTGGGAACTTTGAGGAGCTTCAGGTGCACTATCCCCCTGGCTGCCTACAGAGCCCGAAGGCCCCCTACTGTGAGACACAGCCTGCCGAGCATTCCTACTGGCCTGCAGACACCTGCTCGCAAACCGGTAGTTAATGTGCTGGCGTCAGGCCAGCCAGAGGGAGGACCCACCTACAACACCCAGAGACGCAAAGCACAGAAGCTTACATGTGTGTGCTTGGCCCACTGCCTCTGACACTGGAGACAAGTACTGCAGACAGGAATCAGGAAACAGATCTTTCCTCACCCCAGGCACCAGCTCTGCTCCGCTATGACCCGCAACCTCACTCTAGGAGCTGAGCACATCCAAAGACCAGAGTTTCTGCGTACTACTGGGCACCACACAGAAATATGAAACAACAAAAGAACGTGGTTCAGACCAAAATCTCAAAAACACCAGAAAAAGGGCCAAATGAAACTGAACTCACCAATCTTCCTGAATGAGAGTTCAAAATGAAAATCATAAACATGCTTATGGAGGTACAGAAAATGATTCAAGAACTCAGGAACGAATTTAAGTCAGAGATTCAATCATTAAGAAATTCCATATCTGAAATGAAACATACAATGGAGGGATTTAAAAGCAGATTAGATGTAGTAGAAGAGATGGTAAATGGAATAGAAATTAGAGAAGAAGAATACAAAAAGTTGAGGCATAGAGAGAAAAAAGAATGTCTAAGAATGAAAGAATATTGGGAGAACTCTGTGACCAATCCAAACGGAACAATATTCGCATTACAGGGGTACCAGAAGAAGAAAAGAAAGAAAAAGGGATAGAAAGTGTTATTGAGGAGGTAATTGCTCAAAACTTGCCCAATCTGGGAAGGAGATAGTCTCTCAAGACATGAGATCTCCCAAAACACGGGACCCAAGGAAGACATTAAGATATATAATAATTAAAATGGCAAAGATCAAGGATAAAGAAAGACTTTTAAACCAGCTAGACAGAGAAAAAAGATCACATACAAAGGAAAACCCATCAGGCTATTATCAGACATCTCAACAAAAACCTTACAGGCCAGAAGGGAGTGGCATGATATATTTAATGCAATGAAGCAGAAGGACCTTGAGCCAAGAATACCCTACCCAGCAAGGTTATCATTTAAATTTGAAGGAGAGATTAAACAATTGTCAGATAAACAAAAGCTGAGAGAATTTACCTCCCAAAAACCACCTCTACAGTGCATTTTGGAGAGACTCCTATAGATGGAAGTATTCCTAAGGCTAAATAGATATCACCCAAGGGCTAGACAAAGAGTACAGGATTTGATTCATAACATACAAGAATGGAGGAGGAAGAAAAAGGGGGAAAAAAAGGACCTTCAGGTTGTCTTTGTAAATAGCATACGAAGTGACTTAAATTAGACTGTTAGATGGTAAGGGAATTACCCTTGAACTTTTGGTAACCACGAATCTAAAGCCAGCGATGGCAATAAACACATACCTATCGATAATCACCCTAAATGTAAATGGTCTGAATGCACCAAACAAAACACACAGAGTTATTGGATGGATAAAAAAACAAGACCCATCTTTATGGAGACTCACTTCAAACCCAAGACATACACAGACTGAAAGTAAAGGGATGGAAAAAGATATTTCATGCAACTAATAGGGAAAAAAGCAGGAGTTGCAGTACTTGTATCAGACAAAATAGACATCAAAACAAAGAAAGTAACAAGAGATGAAGAAGGACATTACATAATGATAAAAGGGTCAGTCCAACAAAAGGATATACCTATTATAAATATCTATGCACCCAACTCAGGATCACCTACATATGTGAAACAAATACTAAGAGAACTAAAGGAGGAAATACAATGCAATGCATTCATTTTAGGAGACTTCAACACAACACTCACTCCAAAGGACAGATCAACCAGACAGAAAATAAATAAATAGACAACTATTAGAACCAATGGACCTAATGGACATCTACAGAACACTCCATCCAAAAGCATCAGGATACACATTTTTCTCAAGTGCACATGGAACATTTTCAGGAATAGATCATATACTAGGCCATAAAAGAGCCTCAGTAAATTCAAAAAGATTGAAATTGTACCAAATCACAAAGGTATGAAACTAGAAATAAATTACACAATGAAAATGAAAAAGCCCACAAACACGTGGAGGCTGAATAACATGCTCCTAAATAATCAATAGATGAATGACCAAATAAAAACAGAGATGAAGCAATATATGCAGACAAATGACAACAATAATTCAACACTGCAACATCTGTGGGACACAGAGAAGCCCATGCTAAGAGGGAAATATATTGCAATACAGACCTTCCCCAGGAAAGAAGAACAATCCCAAATAAACAGTCTAAACTCACAATTAATGAAACTAGAAAAGGAAGAACAAATGAGGCCCAACGTCAGTAGAAGGAGGGACATAATAAAGATTAAAGCAGAAATAAATAAAATTGAGAAGAATAAGGCAATAGAAAAAGAATCAATGAAAGCGGGAGCTGGTTCTTCGAGAAAATAAACAAAATAAATAAACCCTTAGCCAGAACTATCAAGAAAAAAAGAGAGTCTACACACATAAACAGAATCAGAAATGGGAAAGGAAAAATCACTACAGACACCACAGAAATACAAAGAATTATGAGAGAATACTATGAAAAATTATATGGTAACAAACTGGATAACCTAGAAGATATGGACAACTTTCTAGAAAAAAACAGCCTTCCAAGGCTGACCCAGGAAGAAACAGAAAATCTGAACAGACAAATGCCAGCAAAGAAATTGAGTTGATAATCAAAAACTTACCTAAGAACAGAACCCATCGACCAGATGCTTTCACTGCTGAATTTTATCAAACACTTAGTGAAGACCTAATACCCATCCTCCTTAAAGTTTTCCAAAAAGTAGAAGAGGAGGGAATACTCCCAAACTCATTCTATGAGGGCAAAGGGCAACATCACTCTAATATCAAAACCAGGCAAAGACACCACAAAAAAGAAAATTACAGACCAATATCCCTAATGAACATAGATACAAAAATACTCAACAAAATATTAGCAAAATGAATTCAAAAATACATCAAAAAGATAATCCATCATGATCAAGTGGGATTCATCCCAGGGATGCAAGGATAGTATAACATCCGAAAATCCATCAACATCATCCACTACATCAACAAAAAGGACAAAAACCATATGATCATCTCCATAGGTGCTGAAAAAGCATTCAACAAAATTCAACATCCATTCATGATAAAAACTTCTCAACAAAATGGGTATAGAGGGCAAGTACCTCAACATACCAAAGGCCATATATGACAAACACACGGCCAACATTATACTTAACAGCGAGAAGCTGAAAGCTTTTCCTTTAAGATCGGGAACAAGACAAGGATGCCCACTCTCCTCACTTTCATTCCACATAGTTCTGGGGGTCCTAGCCATGGCAATCAGACAACACAAAGAAATAAAAGGCATCCTGATTGGTAAGGAAGAAGTCAAACTGTCCCTGTTTGCAGATGACATGACAGTGTGCATAAAAAACCCTGAACAATCCACTCCAAAACTACTAGATCTAATATCTGAATTCAGCAAAGTTGCAGGATACAAAATTAATACACAGAAATCTGTTGCATTCCTATACACTAACGGGGCACTAGCAGAAAGAGAAATCAGGAAAACAATTCCATTCACAATCACATCAAAAAGAATAAAATACCTAGGAATAAACCTAACCAAGGAAGTGAAAGACCTATACCCTGAAAACTACAAGACACTCTTAAGAGAAATTAAAGAGGACACTAATAAGTGGAAATTCATCCCACGCTCTTGGCTAGGAATAATTAATATTGTCAAAATGGTCATCCTGCCTAAAGCAATCTACAGATTCAATGCAATCCCTATCAAAATACCAACAGCATTCTTCAATGAACTGGAACAAATAGTTCTAAAATTCAAAAGGAATGACAAAAGACCCTGAATAGCTAAAGCAATCCTGAGAAGGAAGAATAAAGCAGGAGGAATTACACTCCCTGACTTCAAGCTCTACTACAAAGCCACAGTAATCAAGACAATTTGGTACTAGCACAAGAACAGACCCATAGACCAGTGGAACAGAATAGAGAGCCCAGATATAAACCCAAGCATATATAGTCAATTAATATACAATAAAGGAGCCATGGATATACAATGGGGAAATGACAGCCTCTTCTACAGCTGGTATTGGCAAAACTGGACACCTACATTTAAGAGAATGAAACTGGATTACTGTCTAACCCCATACACAAAAGTAAACTCAAAATGGATCACAGACCTGAAGGTAAGTCATGAAACCATAAAACTCTTAGAAGAAAACATAGGCAAAAATCTCTTGGACATAAATATGAGCAACTTTTTCATGAACATATCTCCCAGGCAAGGGAAACAAAAGCAAAAATGAACAAGTGGGACTATATCAAGCTGAAAAGCTTCTGTACAGCAAAGGACACCATCAGTAGAACAAAAAGACATCCTACAGTATAGGAGAATATATTCATAAATGACATATCTGATAAGGGGTTGACATCCAAAATATATAAAGAGCTCACGTACCTCAACAAACAAAAAGCAAATAAGCCAATTAAAAAATGGGCAGAGGAGCTGAAAAGAAACTTCTCCAAAGAAGAAATTCAGATGGCCAACAGGCATATGAAAAGATGATCCACATCACTAATCATCAGAGAAATGCAAATTAAAACCACAATAAGATATCACCTCACACAAGTTAGGATGGCCAACATCCAAAAGACAAACAACAACAAATGTTGGCAAGGATGTGGAGAAAGGGGAACCCTCTTACACTGCTGGTGGGAATGTAAATTAGTTCAACCATTGTGGAAAACAGTATGGAGGTTCCTCAAAAAACTCAAAACAGAAATACCATTTGAACCAGGAATTCCACTCCTAGGAATTTACCCTAAGAATGCAGCAGCCCACTTTCAAAAACATATGCACCTCTATGTTTATCGTAGCACTATTTACAATAGCCAAGAAATGGAAGCAACCTAAGTGTCCATCAGTAGATGAATGGATAAAGAAGATGTGGTACATATACACAATGGAATATGTGAAAAGAAGAAAACAAATTCTACCATTTGCAACAACATGGATGGAGCTAGAGGGTATTATGCTCAGTGAAATAAGCCAGGTGGAGAAAGACAAGTATCAAATGATTTCACTCATCTGTGGAGTATACAAACAAAGGAAAAACTGAAGGAACAAAACAGCAGCAGACTCACAGAACCCAAGGATGGACTAATAGTTACCAAAGGGAAAGGGACTGGGGAAGAAGGGTGGGAAAGGAGGGTTAAGGTGGGAAAAGGGGCATTATGATTAGCACACGTAATGCAGCAGCGGGGGACACGGGAAAGGCAGTATTTATAAAGAAGACAAGTAATGATTCTATAGCATCTTACTACGCTGATGGACAGTGACTGTAGCCGGATATGTGGGGGGGACTTGATAACAGGGGGTCTTGTAACCATAATGTTGTTCAAGTGATTGTACATTAATGATACCAAAATTAAAAAATATAAAAAGAAGTCCCAGATGGCATCTGTATAGTAAGACTAGACAATAATTCACAGAAAGTTAGTGAATTCCATGAAAAGAAGAAAGGATGGGCTGTTCAAAAGACAGAATAACTAAGAGGCTGGTTTAATGACAACATGTTTCTTTTCTCAATAGGAAAAAAAAAGATATGAAACAGAAAATTCCAGCAAAATGCTGATCATTTACCCACTGCTTTCCTCCCTTATTCTTTCATAAAGAAACCTAATTTTTGTTTAAAGTATCAGGTGACAAGCATATGATTAGAGAGGGTAGCCCCTCCCCCAGACCCATGGGATGAATAATTTGCTGCTCTTAATTAAGCCTGAGAATCCCATTCACCTTTGCCAGCTACTGGCCTGAGCAAGTGCTTCTGTTCCACCATGAACAAGCCACTAGGTTCAGGCAAATGAGACACACAGGGAAGTCATCTGGGGAGCTTCTTGAAAGATTTTCCTCCAAGATAAAAAGATCTGACAGGGAGATATTTGCTATGAAGTGTATTACTGGGCAATTGGTGGATATGAATATGGGCTGTATATTAGATAATGGTATTTATTGTGTTGGGTAGTCATGGAGATGCACCACTTATATCCAAATGACTACCAGGTGTTGAGTGGTATGGTTCAGCTGTTAGCTTCATCAGAGTTGGCTTCAACTTCCAAGAGAGGCTCTCACTATTCTCTGGACAGCTCCCAACCCATAACTGAGAAAGTCCAGGTACAGGCCGAGCAATTTCTGCCCAATATGGAACTCCTCTAATGGACAACCTGGACTCCAGATCTGTTCCTTGTCCTGGCAGACAGGGAACCATCACAACCTAACAGCTCCACCTGCCTCTCAAAGAACTCAACCTATGACAATTAATGTTAAATTTCCTGAATTTAATCACTATCACATGAGAAAGTCCTTTTCAAGGGTGATGATATGTAGTGAAGTATATACGGGTAAATAAAGAGTCATGATCTCTTCAACTTTCTCTCAAAAGATATGCCAAAATAAAAACAGCTACAGATCTAGATATATAGGCAAGGGTAAAGAAAGGAAACAAGTATAGCAAATTGTTTATAACTGATGAATCTAGGAAAGTTAGACAAGGGTTCACATTACTATTCTCACAACTTTTTTATGGTTTAAAAATTTTAAAGTATGTTTTAAAAGGGGGAGGATTCAAAAGCAGCAGCACCCACCCTATCCCCTTCTTTCTGCCTGTTAGTGAGGAAAAGATGTTTAGAACTAAAGTGGCAACTAGCATAAGGTCAGGACATACAGATATGTCATCCGTAAAATGCTGCTCAAACACCCTGTGGTTAAAATTGTAGTATTTCCAGAATCTCTCACCTGAGATCAAGATGCCTTAGTGCTCTATATCAATAGGTGTTTCCAAGGGGTGGAGAGAAGCAGCCATCTCTATATGAATAGGTGATTACAAGGGCGATGGGGTGCCAGGGCACATGTGGACCAGGGAGGTTGGGTGGGGTCCCTTTTTGCAGCCAGGTCGTGATAGGCACGGGTGAGCAGAAGTGGATGACTGCTTGTAAGCAGAAAATGGGTTTCTCCCACTTTATTTCTTCCTTTGACTGATTTCAGTTGCAAAGGTATTTTGCCCCGGGCTGGAAAAATATTTTCCCCCTGGAATTACACACCCAAAATGATACACCAGGAAAAACAACAAAAGCTATTCAAGGAAGTCATGGCTCAAGTGTGAAAATATATATATGACATGATTTTGAGCAACTGATGGATTACAGGAAAAGAGAGTCCATTTGTCTTTGGTACTAGAGACATCATCCTTCAATTGGCATAGGGTTATGGCACTGGTGTGTAAAGAAGGAAATGTCATCATAACTCACTACTCCACTCTGCAATCAATATTTGAATGATAATTAAAAGGCATATGACCAACAGAAGAACAAAGCATCAAAAAAGTTCATTAAGGCTACAGAACAGAATGTAAATGCTTTCAATCTTGTCAGTATAAAAAGTACAACTGACAGAAGTCGGCAAATGGAGTGGGGGAGGGAAAAAGGGAAAAAGAGAAGCAGCAAAAAGAGTAGGATATCAATTTTGAATCCCATTAGACTAGAAATCGCCTCTAAACATTATACCTGATTCATTTTTTAACAATTTTCATTGAGATATAATTACATATCATAAAATTTACCAGTTTAGTCATCATTTTTCGTTAGGTTATTTGTCTTAATGTTAGGCATAAAGAAAGAAATGAGCAGGATGAAAAGAAGAGGGGGCCCCCAAAAAATGACTCAGGGAGTTGATCAGATGAAGTCACAGGATCCAAGAGTGACTCAGGCAATGTCCAGGGTCTCCCCAGGTAAGAAACATCAGAAGCAGAGGCACAGCACAGCCCATGTGCTCATTTCACCAATCACAACAAGCCTAGAGAGCTAAGAGCTGTCAATCAAGAACTTCGCTGCCCTGCCAAAACCACATAAAAGCAGCCTCAGAATGAGCACCCCAGCCTCTCAACTTAGGCAGGCCTGCTCTGTTACTCTATGCAGAGTGCATTAAAACTTACTTTGCTGCCTTAACTTTGGTTTCACTATATTGACTTGACTCATCTCACTATATCTGACTTCCCTGCGACACTGAGCCAAGTTCCTTCCTTCCTTCCTGACACTGAGTTGTAAGGGTTTTTGATATATCCTAGATACAAGTCCCTTTTTAAATATGACTTGCAAATATTTTATTCTATTCTGTATTTTCTTCACATTCTTGATGATGTCCTTTGGGCACAAAAGTTTTGATGAAGTCCAATTATATTGTTTGTTGCCTGTGCTTTTAGTGTCCTATCTAAGAAGGCTTTGCCTAATCTAAGATCAGTAAAATTTACTTGTATTTTCTAAGAATTTTATAATTTTGGCTGCTACATTTAGGTCTATGATCCATTTTTACTTAATTTTTATATATGGTGTGAGGAAGGGGTTCAAATTCCTTCTTTGGTACATAGACCTCCAGGCATCTCAGCACCTTTTGCTGAAAAGACAATTTTTTCCTATTGATGTCTTGGCACCTCTGTCCAAAAAAAGAAAAAAAAATCAATTGAGCATAGATTTCTGAACTCTCAATATTATTTAATTGATTTATATATACTAACACTTTTTTTTAATTGAGGTAAAATCCATCTAATATAAAAGTAACCATTTTAAATTGTACAATTTAATGGTGTTTAGTACATGCACAACATTTTCCAACCAACACCTCTATTTACTTTCCAATTTCATCACCCTGCAAAAAACTGGTCCCCATTAAGCAGTCACTCCCCATTCCCTATGCCCCTGGCAACTACTAATCTCATTTATATTATCTATAGATTTATCTGGCCGGAATATTTCATATCTATAGACTCATAGAGTATGTGACCTTTTATGTTCAGCTTCCTTCACTGAGCATGTTTTTGAGGTTCATGTACCTTATAGCATTTATCAATACTTCATTTTATGGCTGAATAATATTCCATTGTATAGATATACCATATTTTGGTTATCTATTTATCAGCTGATATACATTTGGGTTGTTTCTACCTTTTGGCTACTGTAAACTGTATGTAAGTACTGCTATGAACATTCATGTACAAGTATTTGTTTCAATGCCTGTTTTCAATTATTTTGGGTACATATAAAGGAGTAGAATAGCTGTGTCAAATGATAATTCCAGGTTTAACTATTTGAGAAAGTATCAAACTATTTTCCACAGCAGTTGCACCATTCCACATTCTTACCAGCAATGTACATGGGTTCCAATTTCTGCACATCCTTACCTATACCTGTTATTTTGTTTTCTGACTCATTTTCAAATGTGACATCCAGAACTCAATACAATACTCCAGGTGTAGTCTGGTCAGTAGAGAATAAAGTAAGACTAATACCTCTCCTCTTCAGAATCTCTTTCTCCTATTAGTCTAGACAATGATTCTATAAAGCCTTTCTGGTACTCACAGTAAATTTTATATCCATATTGAGTTTATTAAAGCAATTCAAATACCTAAGTTGTTTGTATTCAACCACTTATCTCCCTCATCCCTGCAATTATATAGCTGTTTTCTGATCCCATATATAGGACCACAGAAGCTCCATTAAGTTACGTAGTCTTGGCCCACCATTTCAGACAAATACTATTTTCAGAAGTTAATCCCCAAAAGCTCATTTCATCTAAAAATTTGATAAGCTAAGTACCCATGTTTTCAGTCACATCATTAAAAAACTAGGGACAGAATGCAAATTAGTTCAACCATTGTGGAAAGCAGTATGGAGGTTCCTCAAAAAACTCAAAATAGAAATATCATTTGACCCAAGAATCCCACTCCTAGGAATTTACCCTAAGAACGCAGCAGCCCAGTTTCAAAAAGACAGATGCACCCCTATGTTTATTGCAGCACTATTTACAATAGCCAAGAAATGGAAGCAACCTAAGTGTCCATCTGTAGATGAATGGATTAAGAAGATGTGGTACATATACACAATGGAATATTATTCAGCCATAAGAAGAAAACAAATCCTACCATTTGCAACAACATGGATGGAGCTAGAGGGTATTATGCTCAGTGAAATAAGCCAAGCCGAAAAAGACAAGTATCAAATGATCTCACTCATATGTGGAGTATAAGAACAAAGAAAAAAACTGAAGGAACAAAACAGCAGCAGACTCACAGAACCCAAGGATGGACTAATAGTTACCAAAGGGAAAGGGACTGGGGAAGAAGGGTGGGAAGGGAGGGATAAGAGGGTAAAAGGGGCATTACGATTAGCAGACGTAAGGTAGAGGGGGCACGGGGAGGGCTGTACAACTCAGAGAAGACAAGTAGTGATTCTCATCTCACTACACTGATGGACAGTGACTGTACTAGGGATGGTGGGGGGGACCTGATGAAGGGGATAGTTTAATCACCACAATATTGCACATGTACTTGTAGATTAATGATACCAAAATAAATTGTAAAAAATATATATATTAAAAAATATATATATATTTTATTTAATCCAAATAAAAAATTTTAAAAGTAAAAATAAAAAAAATAAAAGAAATAAAGTAGGGACAGTGACCTTTGCATGTCACTAGAAATTTTTCTGCAGTTGTCAATTTGTTATTAATTTTTAGAGGTGCTACTCAACCTATCACATTTCACCTAATTTTATGATCATCCAGCCCACATTCTCCCTCTTGTCAACAGAGAGAAATGTTGCAGAATGTCTGGTGGAAATCTGGTTACACTGTATCTTCTGCATTCTCTCCACTGGCAACTAATAATGATACCTAAAAAGAAGTAAGGTTAGTCTAACATAATTATCTTTAGTGAGCCCATGTAATACTTTCCTTTAAAAATGTGATCACAGTCAATGTTTTTAGGACATAAAACACAATGAACTCAGATTAAACCATGCTAGATTTCAAATCATATTCTGAGACTTTTACAGAGCATTAAAATACAATGAAGAGCAATACATATCACTCAAGGCAACACAGAGAATAAAGTTATACTTCAAATTATCAAGACAACTGTGTCGTCAATTTACTGTAATTTCAGCTCACAGGTTTTTTTAAGTACTAAAAGAGCCTCTCCTTAACTTTAAGTCCAACAGGAAAACGTTTTCCCTATACATTCACAAAAATAAAAATTAGTAAACTTTGAGAAGTTTACTGTTTCTAGTAACAGATTATTTTGTCGAAACCAATTTCCCTACTTTCTTGAAAAGCATGTTCCTAGCTCAAAAATCTTTTACAAAGCCTTCGGAAGTTGTTCCTTCTAAAATGAGCCACTACTTTGCCCTCTGTGATACCTATTACTGTCTTCTACCACTCACTTTTCTTTTTAATTTAAGTATCATTGATAAACTATCTTATGATAGTTTCACATAAACACCACAGTGGTTCAACATTCACCCATGTTATCAAGTCCTCATCCCCCCATTGTGGTCACTGTCTATCAACATAGTGAGATGTTAGTCATTAATTGTCTTCTCTGTGCTGTACTGCCTTCCCCGTGACCTACCTATATTATGTGTGCTAACTATAATGCCCCTTAATCCCCTTCTACCTCCCCACACACTGTCCCCAACTCCTTCCCTTTGGTAACCGCTAGTCTCTTCTTGGAGTCTGTGAATCTACTGCTGTTTTGTTCCTTCAGTTTTGCTTTGTTCTTATACTCCACAAATGAGTGAAATCATTTGGTACTTGTCCTTCTCTGCCTGGCTTATTTCACTGAGCATAATACCCTCTAGCTCCAGCCATGTTGTTGCAAATGGTAGGATTTATTTTCTTCTTTTCACATATTCCATTGTGTATATGTACCACATCTTCTTTATCCATTCATCTACTGATGGACACTTAGGTTGCTTCCATTTCTTGGCTATTGTAAATAGTGCTGTGATAAACATAGGGGTGCATATGTCTTTTTGAAACTGGGCTGCTGCATTCTTAAGGTAAATTGCTAGAGTGGAATTCCTGGGTCAAATGGTATTTCTATTTTGAGTTTTTTGAGGAACCTCCATACTGCTTTCCACAATGGTTGAACTAATTTACATTCCCACCAGCAGTGTAGGAGGGTTCCCCTTTCTCCACATCCTCGCCAACATTTGTTGTTGTTTGTCTTTTGGATGTTGGCCATCCTAACTGGTGTGAGGTGATATCTTATCGTGGTTTTAATTTGCATTTCTCTGATGATTAGCAATGTGGAGCATCTTTTCATGTGCCTGTGGGACACCCATATTTCTTCTTTTCTATTACTCACTTGGACACTCAGTCACCTGATACTTGGTATTTATTGCTTGCTAACTATTTGGCAATTTGCTTATTATCTACAGTAGGATCTTGTGGAGATGCACCTCCTTCTCATTCAAACTTCATCATAACCAACAGAGTTTAGTGCTTGAAAAGGTAGGCACTAAAATTTTTATATTAATTTATATCACATATAATAGTTATAAACCTATAAAGGATTAAGGTGAAAACTATCTGATGAATCTAAAGATCTGTTAGGATCCTGTGGGTCTTCAGGGCAATGGTAGTGTGGTAACTAAAAGAGAAAGCAGGATCAAATAGGTGATTCCCCAGATCAGACAGCTCTGTGCATATTTTAAGGCAGTGGGCAAAAAGGCAGGAAAGAAATGAAGATACAGGAGGTAAAGGAAAATGTGGAAGAAATGAGATCCTGGGGCTTAAGTGAAGAGCAATAAAGGACATCTTTCTTTGTGAAAAGGGAAAACTAGGTAGAGATATGCTAACGTAGACAAGGGCTCAATCAAATTCAGCAGGCTGTTTTGAGAGAGAAAATGTTTAGGTGCTCTCATGTATTAAGCAAGCACTGTATCAATACAGTGCAATCAATTGCTGTGCTGACAGATTTCCACAAACTCACTGACTTACGGTGGCTTACAACAACACAAATTTAGTATCTTACAGTTGTGGGAGTCAGAAATCCATATGATGTCTCACTGAGCTCAACAAAGTGTCAGCAGAGCCGCATTCCTTTCTGGAAGCTCTTAGGAATCCATTTTCTTGTGTTTGGCAGTTTATAGAAGTTCTCCACATGGACTCCTTGCCCCCTTCTATCTTCAAGCCAGCAATGGCCAGTTGATTCCTTCTCAGGATGCCATCTCTCTGGTTCTGACGCCTTTGCCTCCTGCTTCTTTTAAAGACCCCTATGATTACATTAGGCCCACCTGATAATGCAGGATACACTCCCTAAAGTTAGCTGATTAGCAACCTAAATTTCATCTGAAACCTAAATTCCCTTTTGCCATGTAACGCAATATTCACAGGCTCCAGGGATTACCATGTGGACATCTGAGGAAGCCATTAAGTGTTTCCTTTAAATCTGTTTACTTAATCCTTACAACAACTCTGTGAGGGAAATCACCTCTTACTCGTTTTATACATGAGGAATGGGAAGCTACCCATGGCACTGTTAGAAACTTTGAATAAATTTACCCGAACTGCTAGGCTGATAGGAGATACTATTATGTTTGTGGATCTGCACCAGGATTCAGATGGAAGAGCCTCCACTGGCCTGTTTCTAAAATCTTCACTGCTCTTTGTATTCATGTGTATCTGTGGATATGCACATGTATTTTGGGATGAAGGGAAATGTACAAAAAGTAAGGGTTTTCTTGCTCTCTACTTCAACCAAAACCATCTCTCCTTTCATCACTTTAAATTTGAGGTCTCTGTGCATGATTTTGTTTATAAAGAAAAGGTTTTTAAATCTCTACACACTAAGTGACATTCCGGTTAGGCTTTGGTATATGAGGTCATATGTTAAGAAGCAAGGCCAAAATTATGTGAAAAGGTGGCATATCAGATGTGAAAATCCAATACATTTATGTATCTTACCAATTTCAGATTATAGAGTTTAAGTTTGTCAGTTCCCTCCTAAATTGTACAACTTTAGGTTCCAGATTTGAATATGGAAGTTTTTATAACTATTTCAAGCATTCAGATAAATTCCCCAAGGTGAAATATATTAGAGATTATCAACATTTTAATATATCTTGACATATATGACTCATTATTTTTCAGGATCTTATCTGTCATATGGGACATTGGGGTGCTATACTTGACTCCCAGGGATCCGTTCTCATCTAATAATGAACTCTTAGGATGTTCCTTGGCCTGTCCCTAAACACTTGGGTAACAGTAATTTTCTTTTTATGTCCCGAAAAAAGGCTACACAGGATGGATCAAGGAAAAGAGTCTGTGATTGATGGCAGAAGCTTTGCTGTTAAATGTTTGGCAAATGCCTTGACTGAATTTAATCCTCTAGAACAGCCATTTTTACTCTTCCTGGGTCATGACTCTGCTTTGAGAATCTGAAGAACCTACGGACTTCTCCCTAGAAAAACGCACATGAACACATACTCAAGATTTCTCAGTTTATTTTATTTCATTTTAAGTCAACTGCCATCACAGGTTATATAAAATCAGTCTTTGGAAGGATATCTGTATGTCTCATTTTTGGTTTCATGCCAAAATTTGCTACACCTAGGAATAAAATGCAAGGGATGCAATAAAACAAACCAAACTTTAATTATTTTCAACAAATCCCAAGGCAGTGATGACTGCTGGCAATCAAGCCGCTGGCATGCACAGTTCTAAGAGAAAACTCACCTCTTTTACATTATTCTCCAGGAAGAGCAGAGAAATCATAGGTGTTAGACAGAGGTCCTGAGAGCAAGAAAGAATAGTGCTGACTGAATTCTAATGAGTGTTTCCCAAAACAGATTCCAGCACAGCTCCAGAGATGCACCCTGGGCATTCCTTGTGAGTAAGTTACCGCTGCACTGCCACCCTAAAGCCTGCTGTTATGCCCTTCTAACAATTCTGTAAGCTCCTAACACCTGCGTTAAATCTCTTCTGGCTTCAGAATCTCAGAAGGGTTTCTGTTTGTGACACTGAAAACACACAATACATTACAACAGGTAAGTCTCCCGAAGGAAAAGTGGCAGTGCCACACCAGAGAGGGGCTTTCTGTGATGTCCTCACCTGTTAGTTCCCTCTCAGCACACTGCAACATCAGGAGCTTACGTGGGCCTAATTACATAGATTTGCAGATCTCATCAGAATAATGATGTCACTCTATAATGGATTTTTAAGATTTTTGCAAAGAAAGGCAAATTAAACATACTATTAATAAAACAAAATACAAGCAGGCAACAAGAAAATGGTAGATAAAACTACCAGTTACCAATCCCAGTACTTTATCAAAAACTGTAAGGCATAAAAGTGATTACCTTATAAAACATGAAACTATAAAACTTTTAGAAGAAAATATAGGGAAAAAAAATTTTAAGACTTAAGACTACATGAAGAGTCCATAGACATGACACCAAAACTACAATTGACAAAAGAAAAAAAAAGATTAGTTGCACTACATGAAAATTTAAAACTTATTTTGCTCTGTAAAAGACCCTGTTAAGAGAATGAAAAGACAAGCTATGGATAGGAATAAAATTTTTGCTAACCACATATCTGACAAAGGAGTTATAAATTAAATATATAAAGAACTCTAACAAAGGACTTTAAGTAGAATATGTAAAGAACTCTCAAAGCTCAACAATGAAAAACAATCCAATATGCTCATTAGGGAAACAATTTGCCAAGTTGGGAAAAGCAAATCAAAACCACAAGGAGATACCACTACACAACTATTAAAATGAACTCAAATTTTTAAAAACAGTGAAAATACCAAATTCTGCCAAGCATTTAGAGAAACTGGATCTTTCATACTTTGCTGGTGGAAATATACAGCTACTCTGGAAAACAGTCTAGCAGTTTCTTATAACACTAAACGTACACTTAGAGTTGAAACTTGGGCATTTATCCCAGAAAAATGAAAACTTTGTTCATACAAAAGCCTATACACAAATGATCATAGCAGCTTTATCTGTAACACCAAAAAGTGAAACAACTCATATATTCTTCATTCAACAGGTAAACTGTGGACTGTGGTACATCCATACAATAAATTTGATTCAGCAAAAAAAAAAAATGAACTACTGATACATACAATAATTTGGATGGTTCGCTAGGGCATAGTGCTGAGTGAAAAATGTCAATCTCAAATCTCAAAAGGTTATATACAGTAGGAATCCATTTAGATAACATTCTCAAAATGACAAAATTATAGAGGTAAAGAACAAATAAATGGTTGCCAGTAAATAGGGCCAGGGAGGGTGAGGAAGGAGGGAACACTGGTGGGCATTTTTTGGCAGTGATGCAACAGTACTGCATCTTGATTATGGTGGGCAGTTAAATGAATCTAGACATGAAATGTTAACAGAATTGCACAGAATTAAACACACACGCAAATGAGTGCATTAAAAACTGTGACATATGAATATTGCAACTTAACAGTATAGTTCCAATGTCAGCTTCCTGATTTAATGTTGTTATTAAAATGTTATTAAAATGTTATTTAATGTTGTTATAAAATGTAAGATATTATAACTGGGGGCCACTGATTGAAGGACTCCCTCTGTATTTTTCAACTTCCCATGAGTGTATAATTATTTCAAAATAAAAACTGTTCTAAGTGATGACATTTAATCATACTTATCTTATTTTTTTAATTATTAATATTTTAAGTGGAATCAAAAACACAGAAATAATACATTTTAAATTGTTCTAAAATGTTTTTCATCTTTATCTCATTTTTTGTTAATGTCTTATTATGCATATAATATGTAGAATATAGTTCACCACATACATATATATATTGGGAATGCAGACACAACTTTTATACTGCTGGGGAGTAATGTAAGATTTTTTCAGACCTCTGTTACAGAGGCTATGAAAGTCTAAGATTCTATCCTTAAAAGTTTTACTTGGGGAAACATATGCTAAAACAGGAAAAAC
Organism: Phataginus tricuspis; assembly: GCA_029783875.1. Lineage (NCBI taxonomy): Eukaryota > Metazoa > Chordata > Mammalia > Pholidota > Manidae > Phataginus > Phataginus tricuspis. Next base: position 52,232,564 of record JAQQAC010002594.1, on the reverse strand, counting down.
ACTGAACTGAGAATCAAAAAGAATTCAATTCTATCCACACTTTAAACAAGTCACAGTCTCGTTCTCATCTAAAAATGTAGGAGTTGTATTAGATCATTTCTAAGGACATTCCAGCTCTAAAAACATGACTCCATGAGTTCTACAACAGGAGAAAGTGAAACAACCATAAAGAAATATATGACTAAAACTCTAACCAGTATTTATTCAAAGTATACCAGGATACATGATTTAGAAAGGCACAGTTTCACCAACAAATGAACAAAATACAGTGGGCTATATATTCCTGGCTGAGACTAATGACTGAAGTTTCTTCTGACACCCAAGACACATGAATGGAGCCACCAACAGTAGTTTTACCAGTATTATAGACAGCATAATCCATCTTAAACTTGTGAATGGAGAACAAAACTGAATATTGCATTTAAATTATCTTTCCAGCATTACTCAGTAATAAACTAAATTTATATTACATCTAAAGGTTACCATGAAATGGAGACATACCAAAAAACAAAAACAGAACAAAACAAGGAATCCTGAAGAGCTGAAACATTATGCTGAGGTCTATTCAGGCAAGGTCTATACAGGTCTACCAGTACTTTAACATCTCTGAAGTATGGATGCTTTGAAATAGATCTGTATCTTGCAAATGCTGGCATCCAACAGCAGAACGTAATCGTAAAAACCTCATGTTGACAACTCCTGGAAAGATCAAGAAAGCAGCATCAAAATGTTTCAGGTTTGATGAGAAACGGTCATCAAAAAAATAATCTTAAAAAGACAAAGACATGCACAAAAAATCCTAAAGAATCCACTCCAAAACTACTAGATCTAATATCTGAATTCAGCAAAGTCACGGGATACAAAATTAATACACAGAAATCTCTTGCATTCCTATACAGTAATGATGAAATAGCAGAAAGAGAAATCAGGAAAAGAATTCCATTCACAATCGCACCAAGAGTAAAATACCTAGGAATAAACCTAACCAAGGAAGTGAAAGACTTATTCTCTGAAAACTACAAGACACTCATGAGAGAAATTAAAGAAGAAACCAATAAATGGAAACACATCCCATGCTCATGGATATGAAGAATTAATATTGTCAAAATGGCCATCCTGCCTAAAGCAATCTACAGATTCAATGCAATCCCTATCAAAACACCAACAGCATTCTTCAATGAACTAGAGCAAATAGTTCAAAAATTCATACGGAACCACAAAAGACCCCGAATAGCCAAAGCAATCCTGAGAAGGAAGAATAAAGCAGGGGGAATTATGCTCCCTGACTTTGAGCTCTACTACAAAGCCACAGTAATCAAGACAATTTGGTACTGGTACAAGAACAGACCCATAGACCAATAGAACAGAATAGAGAGCCTAGATATAAACCCAAGTATATATGGTGAATTAATATACAATAAAGGAGCCATGGGAAATGACAGCCTCTTCAACAGCTGGTGTTGGCAAAAATGGACAGCTACATGTAAGAGAATGAAACTGGATTATTGTGTAACCCCATACACAAAAGTAAACTCAAAATGGATCAAAGACATGAACATAAGTCATGAAACCATAAAACTCTTAGAAAAAAACAGGCAAAAATCTCTTGGACATAAACATAAGCAACTTCTCCATGAACCTATCTCCCAGGGAAGGGAAACAAAAGCAAAAAATGAATAAGTGGGACTATATCAAACTAAAAAGCTTCTGTACAGCAAAGGACACCATCAACAGAACAAAAAGACATCCTATAGTATGGGAGAATATATTCATAAATAACATATCTGATAAGGGGTTGACATCCAAATTATATAAAGAGCTCATGCACCTCAACAAACAAAAAGCCAATAAGCCAATAAAAAAAAGGGCAGAGGAGGTGAAGAGACACTTCTCCAAAGAAGAAATTCAGATGGCCAACAGGCACATGAAAAGATGCTCCACATCACTAATCATCAGAGAAATGCAAATTAAAACCACAATGAGATATCACCTTACACCAGTTAGGATGGCCAACATCCAAAAGACAAACAACAACAAATGTTGGAGAGGATGTGGAGAAAGGGGAACCCTCCTACACTACTGGTGGGAATGTAAATTAGTTCAACCATTGTGGAAAGCAGTATGGAGGTTCCTCAAAAAGCAAAAATAGAAATACCATTTGACCCAGGAATCCCACTCCTAGGAATTTACCTCAAGAATGCAGCCCAGTTTGAAAAAGACATATGCATCCCTATGTTTACTGCAGCACTATTTACAATAGCCAAGAAATGAAAACAACCTAAGTGTCCATCAGTAGATGAATGGATAAAAAGATGTGGTACATATACACAGTGGAATATTATTCCGCCGTAAGAAGAAAACAAATTCTACTATTTGCAAAAACATGGATGGAGCTAGAGGGTATTACGCTCAGTGAAATAAGCCAGGCAGAGAAAGACAAGTATCAAATGATTTCACTCATCTGATGAGTATAAGAACAAAGGAAAAACTGAAGGAACAAAACAGCAACGGCCTCACAGAACCCAAGAACGGACTAACAGTTACCAAAGGGAAAGGGATTGGGGAGGATGGGTGGGAAGGGAGGGATAAGGGGGAAAAGGGGGCATTACGATTAGCACATATAATGTAGGGGGGACACGGGGAAGGCAGTATAGCACAGAGAAGACAAGTAGTGATTCTATAGCGTCTTACGATGCTGATGGACAGTGACTGTAATGGGGTATGTGGTGGGGACTTGATAATGGGGGAAGTCTAGTAACCATAATGTTGTTCATGTAATTGTACATTAATGATAGCAAAATAAAAAAAGTAAAATAAAAATAAATAAAAAGACAAAGACATGATCAGAAGCCTTTAAAATTACACTCAATGGAGATAATTACAGAAATTTCTCAAAAATAAAGTGCATCCTTTTACCTTAAACGAAAGTACAAAAAATGTACTTAGCACATTACTTAGTGAGTACTCAATAATATTATTTCACTACTATTGTTATTCAAGATGGGAAATAAGGGCTAGGAGAGCTGAGGAAAATATCTATGATCATAGTGATCAGGCAATCAATAAGCACTTACTGTTAAGTGCCTGCCTACAAGGCCACCTGCACAGTGTAGGGCCAATACAAGTTCACCATGACCCACCTATGCAGCACTGTTTGGTCAAATAAACGGCGAGTTGCACAATACAAGTACAACATTTTGAAACCATAAGGTAAACATCATGTTATATTCAGCAGCAATCAGAACTTACTAAGTACTTTTAATTTCTTTTACCTTACTGTCCTTTATTTAAGTCTAGTGTACAGAATGAGACATAAATTGCTTGCCTGTAGAGAGACACCAAATAATTAAAAGAATCTAAAAATGTGTCACTAAAGTGAGTCTTAAGATTCTCATAGGGGAAAATAAACCTCTTTTGCCATTGCTCTCCTGGCCTAGGTAGAGTATGGATTTAGATAATTCTTTTTAAAAATTTGTTTCAACACTTGGAACTACACATATCATAAAAGCACTCTCTCTACTCCTAGGATTTATACACATTGAGAGAAAACAATTTAACATTTATTAAAATGTTATTTTTCATTTATATGAAATATCCATAATGGGCAAATGTATAGAGGCGGAATGTAGACTGGTGGTTGCCCAGGACTGGAAAGGGAGGTTAAGAGAGGTGACGGAGTGAGAGGAATAAGTTCTAAAACTGACTGTGGTGGTAGTGCACAACTCTGGAATATACTAAGAACCACTGAACTGTACACTGTAAATAGGTGAATTGTATGTAAATTATTTCTCAATAACACTGTTATATTTAAATTTTAACTCTTCACAAAACTGCTGCATTATGGTCAGACTCCAGAGAGTACCCCTCTGTCAGATACTCCTCCTGGCTTGGTTGATTCCATCACTGGCAGTCCTACAAGGCCCTTTTCCTAACCATCCAATTCTTTCCGGCAAATACAAAGATCTAGCAACAGGCGGGGGGCAGTCCATTTTCTAAAAGTCCGAAATACTTTACACTGTATTTTAATACAAGTGATTTTTCAAAATAATTCTTTTCATAACATAAAAACAAAATCCTGATAAAGGTATCTGCTTATTATAGCATTTTGAGTTTAAAAGAATGTGTTACTACTCTTATCAGCAAACTACGAATTACAGGCTAGGATACAGATATAGTCACATAATGGCAGTCTTTGAAATGGATGATCCCTGTAGGGTTTAAGGAAAGACACATCAATCGCTGCATAATTTCAAAAATATTCTGCCCAGTAGAAAGAGCAGTGTTCAAGATTTAAACAAGAAAAATTCTAAAGCTCACAGATGTAATTTAACAGGCTCCGTGGACCCCAATCCACCTCCTACATTAGTCCAGGTTTGTTTGTTAGGATACTTTGGAAGAAGTTACGCAGAATACACAGGAGCGAATAATAAATTCACCTAAGGTAGGCATGCACTTTGGTCACACTACCTTTAATCCACAGGTACCACTCTATTTAAGGATCCTACTCAGAGGATCCTACTCAGAGGAGCTCATAACTTGTGGTAGAGACGTTATCTTCAATGCCTATCCTGGTGCACAAAGCAGATGCAGTTCTCAATTAAAATCTGCTGAATGAATGGAGATTTCTCAGCTGATTAGGCCAGTTGGCAGCTTGCAGCTGGGTTTCTATTTAGGACCTTTGGAAAACCTTTTTCCCCTCTGGGCTAGCTTACAGAAGCACCCAGAACAACAGAATTGCATCACCTATTTATCAGCCTGGATTGTAGCTCCTTTTTTGTCATGAGCAACATAGCAAACTTCTGCATGTGATTTGATCATGAACAAATGGCTTCCTATTATCCTCCTTGGGCTACTATGAGTGTCTGTTGAGTTTCAAAGCAATTTTTAATGCTCTCTAGAGATCAGAAGAATCAAAACATGAGATTATTACTAAGAATATGTACTCCAAAAATATTTTAGGGTAAAGGCAGATAAACTGGTCCAGGGACACAGGTTTTGATCAATTTTAGAAATGATTATGAAGGCTCTGTTTTGAATACAAACATCCTAGTGGCAGCCTTACATTTCAAGAAAAAGTAAAAGAACCAGAACTCCTAAGCCTGGAGAAATTAATAATAAATAAGTGTATAAAGTTGATGATCTTTCTCCATTCCCAGTATACCTAACTTACTAATTAAAATTTTTAAGTGCAATAATTTAAGGCAATCCTATTTGAAGGTAATAAAAGAAGGGGGAAAAACTGGAAGAATAAACACCAAACCATTATCAATGGTTATAATGTGATACGGGCAGAGTTATGGAGTCACTTCTAATTTCTAAATTATACATTTCTTTTATATCAACATTTCACAATGAGCATGTGAATTTTTATTTAAAAAATGGTTTTACATTTCAACACACATACATACACACTTTCCCCAAATAAAAAACAATTTGAACTTCTTCAGAGCTTACAGTTTTACAGAATAATGGTGGGCTAATAAAACTGCTCAAATATTTTCGACAACAATAAAAAAAAAAGTGGGGGGGACACTCAAAGTTTTATTAATGGTTTTTACCAAAGTCTACAATCCAATGAAGAAAGATACACATTACCATACTATAAGTCAGCGTGGCTTGTGCTATAAAAGTGTTTTACAGGAATAAGAGGACCAATCACTTATGATTAGGAGAACATAGGAAAAGCTTGCAGGCAAAGTGACACCTGAGCAGGGTTAGATGGATGACTCCTCTAGTGAGGTAACAACAGTTGAAATTCAGAGCACGTGCTCTGTCCCCAAAAAAATATTTTATAGTTAAAAATAGTCCAAGTAGAGAACATACACACAGTCAACCCCCAAACAGACTTTCTAAAAAATTTATTTCAAACTGTATCATAAAATCTGTTATATAAATCAATGAAAACTTTCCCAGGTCCCCTAGGTTTTTTCTCTCCTTCTGCTATTCCTTTACCATTTTGGCACAAATCCTATGTCACTGTTGTTTTGCACATGTTACTGGGCTGAGATACACACTTCTTCCTTTGGTGATAATTTTACATCTGCCCATTAAAGTGTATACCTTTGAGGGCAATGATTGTCATCCATTTCTACTTATCTTCCCATAACAGTCCTTAAATAAATAGATACTAAACAGATGTGGACAGATTAAACCTAGTTGTGACAGTAAGTTATCACTATTACAAAAGATGTCTGCAGAACAGATACTACAAACAAATTACAAAAAAAAGCATCACTATTAACAAATCTTCCCCCAGAAACTGCACTAGCTGCTATTCTTCAGGTATAACTTGTTCAGAAACGTGTTTATTTAAAAAAAATAAGTCTCTGGAGCAGCCTTTATAGAACATTACCTCTTTCTGTCATTAAGATCTAAAATAACACATTTATTGTGATACAGTGAATCTGCACAGAAATGGAGGACAGTCCTAGTTCCCAAGAATCTCAAGGGACAGTTCACAACTCAAGAAATGTCTCAGCAATGTGTATATATAAGACAATGTGTTTAAAACAATGTGAAACACACACCAGAAAAAAGTATGTTTTCCAGGAAACATAGTCTCAATATTTCAAAGATAATTCTTTCTGAATGCTGTCTTTATACATGATCTTTTAAAAGTTCAGAAATTCTTTCCTCTATTGTTCAAATAAGCTGTAAGTAAACAAAGGCAGAAACTTGGAAACTTGCTTTAGGCTTCTCACTTTCTATTATGAGACCCAAAGGAAGATTATGCCAGCAAGCTTGCCTGACATCCTTATCACAGAAGAGGACTTGGGGAGTGCAGGACGGGGGCGGTAATTAGGTGTAACAATGCCAAATACCATCAAAGTTAGTAAAAAAGATCACGTTTTTGTGTGTCTACAATTCCTAAATTCTGTGGGAAGAGTCTCTCTCAAACATTATCATCTGAAATTGGCTTTCTGTTTCCCGAGTACAGTTTCTCCTTTGGTGTTATTGACGAGTCTGGTGAACTTCTGTTCCACACCACACTGAAAGTTACTAGACAGTGAGTTAGTCAAAGAACACTTTGGGAAGTTGTTAGTATTGTTCTAAAAAATAACAAAATAAAACAAAACACTGGGCCAGGTATTCCAACAAAGTTCACTCTTCTAGAGAAGTATTCTTACAAAAACTCAGAGGGGAAGAGAGAGGATAGAATGCTATTTCTGATAGTAACAACAGCAACAAAAAGACTACAGAATAACACACGCCCTGCTACTTTGTTTATAGGGTTGTAACTTGCACATGCCAGTACAAAGTATTGCATAAGAAGAAACTGTCAAAAATGAATGCTTATGAAAACATTCCTTTTCTAAATAAGATCTCTAACAAGGAATGTGCTCTTCCCAAATAGGTTTCTTTAGCAAGTATTAACAGGTTGAATATAGCAATAATGATGAAGATGAAAGAAATCTCTTATACTTGTTTTATCAACAGCAAAAGCTGCTGTTATTAATTATAATGCCTGTGAGTTTGGTAGTAGAAATTAACTTTACGGAAGAAATCTGCTAGATTTGTAACAGTATTTTACAAAACAAAGTTTATTTATATCAAGTCTTTTTTCCTAGTCCTATAGACCTTAGCAACTCATTTTGTTTTTTTTCCTCTTCCTTCCAAAAGAACCTTCGCCAATACGTCGAAGTAATACTTTCCACGGTTCAAAGGTTAAGGCAAATTCAGCTCTATGTAGACTCCTTGCCCCTCACCAGCACCACCATCCTTTTTCCTTTTCTTTTCTAATTATCTTGTCCTGAGAGAGATTAATGCGTCCATATAATTAAAGATCCAGACAGAAGCGGTTTCAGGTGTCGAGAGACGAAACTGGGATGGGAGGCAAGACCGACAGCAATCAAGAACCATTTTGCCTAGAAACCAGCCTCTCCAGAACGCAGGAAACGAGGCTAAGCTCAAAGAACCTGCCGCCCGGAAGCCACAACTTCCATCAATCGGCAAAGAAAAGTTGCGAGGAGCAGCTCAGCGCCTAGGCAGCCTGCGCCGGTGCGGACATTGCGAGCAACACAGACCCTTCTCAGGCCCGGAAGGCCGGCGAGCGGCCGCTGCGGCGTCCGTGGGGCCCACTCCGGCTCCGGAAGGCTTCGGGTCTGGGGGTTCGCGGCCGGCCCCGAGTGGCGCAGGCACAGCGCCAGCGTCCGCGCCCCTCCCCACGACTGCGAACAGTAGGCGGAGAGACTCGAGCAAAGGAAAAGAGGGACAATGCCGGGTCAGCCTGGCGACTCCGCGCGCTCCACGGGTCCCCAGCGCCCCTTGCCACCCGGGGGCCCAGCTGCCGCGCCAAGTTTGCTCCCGAGCCCTCCCCTGGCAGCCTGGCCCGCGAAGCCGTGGCCTCCGACCTCCCTCCGCCTCGCCGCCGCCGCCTCCTTCCTCCCCGCCGGGCGGCTCCCGCGAGTGCGCGAGAAGGCGGCGCGCACGAGCAGAACTGGGGAGCGAGGGGAGCCGGGCGCGCGGAGGAGCCGAGCGCGCGGCGCTCCCGGAGGACCCGCTGCCGCTCCGGCGGGTTTTCGGTTGAGGCGGGGGCTGCGCCGGGGCTTAGTGTCCGTTAGGAACCTTCGCCCGGGCGGCGCAGCTTGCCAGCCATCCTAGCCCGCCTCCCTCCGCTCCCATCGGGAAGCGCAGCGGGCGAGGGCCGGCGACCACGTCCCCCGCCAGGGCTGTGGCTGTGGCCGCCGGGCATCCCGGCGCCTGCCCCGGGGGCTGGAAGAGAAAGTGAAATGAAGCGTCTTTCCCCAGGCAGCACCTACCCGGTCCCCAGTCCCAAGTGCAGCTGCCTCGTTCCTCGGGAGCCGCCGGTCCCCGCCCTCCGGCCCCCAGACTCGGTTCTCTTGACAATGGCGCGTCCCCTTTAAGGAATAATCCGATCGGAACAGATCTTTGGTTAAACCTCCCTCCGACTCGGATCTTAACCGGATTACTCTCTCTCTCCCAGAGCCCGACGGACGCCCGGCGGTGCTGCGAGCTCTTCCCACCCCTTCCCCGCCCCGCCTACTCGTTCGCCTTCCTGATTGGCGAGAAGCCCTACAACAGGAAAAGCAGTCCTCGTGCTCCACTGGCCAGTCCATCCGCCGCTCAATAGTTCCCCACCCCCACCCCGCCCCTTTCCCCTGGTTGGTTCTATCTCTAATCACTCTCCGTCCTTGACTTTATCGTTGCTTTGGGGAACTGGCAGTCAAGGCTCGCCCTCCCGCCTCCGGAAAGCGATCTTTATTTTTATTGGTAAAAGGACATCTTCCTGTGCATCAGATTGGACAAGGAAAGAGTGGCCTGCACGCCCCTTACCCATTATCGCTCTCCCTGTAGGGGTTTGAGAAATACAGCCGCAAAATCCTCCCTACTTTGCCTACTCCTAGGGGCTTTTTCCTTTAAATGTTGGTAGTGGTCGTGAACAAAATCACAGCCTGTATGGGGAAAGCCGGAAAGAGAGAAGAGGAAATTTCAAAATCTTCTCCAGAGAACAACTGGAGCTGGGATCCTGCGGAACTTCCTTGAGTGGTCTAGTGAATGGAGTGGGCACAATGAGTTAGAATACCTGAAATTCTAGTGCCAGCTCCTCCTGAGATATACTCAACAAATTTTCACTCACTGTCCGCTTCTCTGTCGATTCCGCTGGCATTTCGCAACCCCGAAGAACTTTAATAAAGGTATCTGCAAACCTTGAGATGTCCTTGTTTGTCTCGCAATCCATTTTTAAAATCATTTAATTCATTTCCATTAAAAGTTCCGTTTAATTCATGTCGTCTGCGTTGTTCTGGCGTTTGTCGCAAGAGCTAAATTACTCTTCTGAGTAGATTGAAGAGATGATTCCCCTCATGACAACCTCAAAAGTTGAAGATGTCCGTCTTCCTTGCTAGAAATGTAGGGGCGGGGGGGAGCGGGGAGCCCAGGTTGAGCCCAAGCGTGCACCAGAAGGCTATTCCTTCAGGGAAAGGGAGTATGGCACCGGAAGCTTGGCCCTACAGCAAAATCTAACACGTAAAAAGAAGAGAAATTCTGAGACTGCCTGTTGGAGTCTGCAGTACGATTCCCCCAGTTTCCCCTGAAGCCGTAAGAACTGAAAGGACTGTAACTACTAAAACTGGGTACAATTAGTGCTTTGGTACCCATCTACGGATGTTAGAGGAAAATGGTTAAGTGTTCTGCCCCTCTGCCAATACAGTGAACTTTGATAGACTTTGGACCTCAGGATATTTAGTGCATTTGTAGTGATTGCCCAGTGGAACCCAGTGGTGCCAAGAGAGTGGCAGCGCTCAGCAGTATCTAGAAACGGGTTTAGTGCTAGAAAGGGCGAAATAAACATGTTTTATTTATACATTTTTTAAGTAAATAAAACTACTTTCTGTGAGCCCAGGTGAAAAATATCTTGGGGATTCCCATTAATATGGAAGAGTGAGAAAAGGGAAAAGTTGTAGGTGGTGTAGGTGTTTCTTGTGGGGACAAGAGACAAAGAAATATATGGGTTGTATTTATACAGCCCTCACAAATATTTATTATAAATTATTATAAATTACTTGTTAAGAGGCTATACCTAAACCCCTATGTTCAGGCTATTCTGCTTGTACTCTGGTTGTTACTTTTTTTTTCTATTTTACTACAGCCAAAGTAAAGTAATACTCCTGGTTTTGTCCTGATTTACTGTTCTCAAGCTTTGAGGCTCTGCTGTGTTCTGATATTCTCTTTAGAATATAGTCAGAATAAGAATATTCTATATTCTAATATCTAGTATGATCTTCTGGATGTACAGACATCTATTTCAGATGTGTACAAACTGAAAGTTTCATTCACCATCTGTCTAAATGATGTTCTCAAGTTCTTTGTAAAACACCTGCTTTATGATGTACAGATTGTTTTGTTAACACTAGCACATTGGACTCACAACTCCAGAAGGTAGTCTACAATAACTTCTAGAGAATTAGAAGATTCAAGATGGCACTGTGAGAGATGAGACAGAGAACTCCTTCCAAAACCACAGATAGTGCAAAAATATAGTTAATACAACTGACCCTAAAACAGCAACAGGAAAGAAGGCTGCACCAGACTGCAAACAGACCTCATGAAACAGGGTAATATATGAAAGCCTTGTTCCAGTGGGACCCAGGCCATTCCCCTACCACAGCTCACTGGTGGGAGGAAGAGAAATGGAGCAAGGAGGGGGTGGAAGCCTGGGACTGCTGAACACCTAGCCCTGGAAATCTGCTGTGTGAGCAGAAAACTACATTGTGTGTGCTCTGGAGGATGGGGAGCTGGGACAGGCGGAGTCCTTGAGAGACAGATTCCAGCTGTTTGTGAAGGATGGGATCCACACCTGGCCACTTTGCACCAAGGGAAAGGCAGGCAGTCTGAGAGGCCTCCTACCAGCCAAAGGGCTGCTAAAGGGGCACTGTTTGTACGGGGCATGCTGCGCGGGATAAGGGATAGAAACAAGGTTGTTTGGGCACGCTCTGCCCAGCAGGTTGGAACTTTGAGGCACTTCAGGTACTCTATCCCCCTGGCTGGCTACTCAGCTCCAAGGCCCCCCAATGTGACACGCAGCCTGCTGAGCCTTCCTCCTAGCCTGACAGCACAAGCTCGCTAATCAGGAGTCACTGCACTGGCGTCAGACCAGTCAGAGGGAGGTGCCGACTATAACACCTAGAGACACAAAGCACAGAGGCTTACACCTCTGTGCTCGGCCCGCTGGCTCTGATACGGGAGAAAGGCATGGCATATGGAAATTAGGAAAGAGATGTTTCCTCCCCCCAGGCATCAGCTCCGCTCCCCTACAACCCCCAAACTCACCCTAGGGGCTGAGCAGCTCCAGAGACTGGAGCTTCTGGGCACGAGAGGACACCACACAGAAATATGAAATGTCAAAAGAACATGGTTCAGACCAAAATTTCACAAACCCCAGAAAAAGGGCCAAATGAAACTGAACTCACCAGTCTTCCTGAAAGAGAGTTCAAAATAAAAATCATAACTATGCTTACAGAGGTACAGAAAAATATTCAAGAACCCAGGAAAAAATTTAAGATGGAGATTCAGTCATTAAGCAATTCCATATCTGAAATGAAACATAAAATGAGGGATTTAAAAGGAGATTGGATGTAATAGAAGAGACGGTAAATGGAATAGAAATTAGAGAAGAGGAATACAAAGAATTTGAGGCACACAGAGAAAAAAGAATGTCTAAGAATGAAAGAATATTGAGAGAAATATGTGACCAATCCAAACAGAAGAATATTCACATAATAGGGGTACCAGAAGAAGAAGAGAGAGAAAAAGGGATAGAAAGTATCATTGAGGAGGTAATAGCTCAAAACTTCCCCAATCTGGGGAAGGAGATAGTCTCTCAAGCCATAGAGATGCACAGATCTCTCAACACAAGGGACCCAAGGAAGACAACATCAAGATATATAATAATAAAAATGGCAAAGATCAAGGATAAAGACAGACTTTTAAAAGCAGCTAGAGAGAGAAAAAAGGTCACATACAAAGGAAAACCCATCAGGCTATCATCAGATTTCTCAACAGAAACCTTACAGTCCAGAAGGGAGTGGCATGATATATTTAATGCAATGAAGGGCCTTGAACCAAGAATACTCTACTCAGCAAGATTATCATTTAAATTTGAAGGAGGGATTAAACAATTTTCAAATAAGCAAAAGCTGAGAGAATTTACCTCCCACAAACCACCTCTACAATGAATTTTGGAGGGACTCCTATAGATGGAAGTATTCCTAAGGCTAAACAGATGTCACCCAAGGGACAGACAAAGAGTAGAGAATATGATTCATAACATGCAAAGAATGAAGGAGCAAGAAAAAGGAGAAGAAAAAGAAAGAATATTTAGGTTGTGTTTGTAATACCATACGAAGTGAGTTAAAGTAGACTGTTAGATAGTAAGCGAATTTCACTAGAACTTTTAGTAACCATGAATCTAAAGCCTGTAATGGCCATAAGTACATACCTGTCGATAATTACCCTAAAGGTAAATGGTCTGAATGCACCAATCAAAAGATGTAGAGCCACTGAATGGATAAAAAAACAAGACCCATCTATATGCTGCCTACAAGATACTCACTTCAAACCAAAAGACATGCACAGACTGAAAGTAAAGGGATGGAAAAAGATATTTCAGGCAACTAATAGGGAGAAAAAAGTAGGAGTTGCAGTACTTGTATCAGACAAAATAGACTTCAAAACAAAGAAAGTAACAAGAGACAAAGAAGGACATTACATAATGATAAAGGGGTAAGTCAATAAAGATGATACAAATATTATACATATCTATGCACCCAACACAGTATCACCTACATATGTGAAACAATACTAACAGAATTAAAGGGGGAAATACAATGCAATGCATTCATTTTGGGAGACTTCAACACACCACTCACTCGAAAGGACAGATCGACCAGTCAGAAAATAAATAAAGAGACAAAGGCACTGAACAATGTGCTAGAACAGATGAACCTAATGGATGTCTACGGAACACTCCAATCAAAAGCAACAGGATACACATTCTTCTCAAGGGCACATGGAACGTTTTCAAGAATAGATCATACACTAGGACACAAAAAGAACCTCAGTAAATTAAAAAAGATTGAAATTGTACCTACCAACTTCTCAGATCACAAAGGAATGAAACTAGAAATAAATTACCTGAAGAAATTGAAAAAGCCCACAAACACATGGAGGCTTAATAACATGCAACTAAATAATCAATGGATCAATGACCAAATAAAAACAGAGATCAAGAAATATATGGAGACAAATGACAACAATAATTCAACACTGCAAAATCTGTGGGATGCAGTGAAGGCCATGCTAAGAGGGAAATATATTGTAATACAGGCCTACCTCAGGAAAGAAGAGCAATCCCAAATGAACAGTCCAAACTCACAATTAATGAAACTAGAAAAGGAAGAACAAATTAAGCGCAAAGTCAGTAGAAGGAGGGACATAATAAAGATTAAAGCAGAAATAAGTAAAATTGAGAAGAATAAAACAATAGAAAGAATCAATGAAAGCAGGAGCTGGTTCTTCAAGAAAATAAACGATATAGATAAACCCTTAGCCAGACTTATCAAGAAAAAAGAGAGTCTACGCACATAAACAGAATCAGAAATGAGAAAGGAAAAATCACTACAGACACCACAGAAATACAAAGAATTATGAGAGAATACTATGAAAAATTATATGCTAACAAACTGGATAACCTAGAAGATATGGACAACTTTCTAGAAAAATACAACCTGCAAAGGGTGACCCAGGAAGAAACAGAAAATCTGAACAGACAAATGCCAGCAAAGAAATTGAGTTGATAATCAAAAACTTACCTAAGAACAAAACCCATCGACCAGATGCTTTCACTGCTGAGTTTTATCATACAGTTAGTGAAGACCTAATACCTATCCTCCTTAAAGTTTTGCAAAAAGTAGAAGAGGAAGGAATACTCCCACACTCACCCTATGAGGCCAACATCACTCTAATATCAAAACCAGGCAAAGACACCACAAAAAAAGAAAATTACAGACCAATATCCTTAATGAACATAGATGCAAAAATACTCAACAATATTTTACCAAACCAAATTAAAAAATACATCAAAAAGATCATTCATCATGATCAAGTGGGATTCATCCCAGGGATGTAAAGATGGTACAACATTCGAAAACCTATCAACATCATCCACTACATCAAGCAAAAAGAAGGACAAAAACCACATAATCATCTTCATAGGTGCTAAAAAAGCATTCGACAAAATTCAACTTCCATTCATGATAAAAACTCTCAACAAAATGGGTATAGAGGGCACGTACCTCAACATAATAAAGTTCACATATGACAAACTCACAGCCAACATTACACTTAACAGCGAGAAGCTGAAAGCTTTTCCTTTAAGATCGAGAATAAGACAAGGATGCCCACTCTCCCCACTTTTATTCAACATAGTTGGAGAGGTCCTAGCCACAGCAATCAGACAACACAGAAATAAAAGGCATCCAGATGGGCAAGGAAGAAGTCAAACTGTCCCTGTTTGCAGTGACATGATATTGTATATAAAAAACCCTAAACAATCCACTCTAAAACTACGAGATCTAATATCTGGATTCAGCAAAGTTGCAGGATACAAAATTATTACAAGATATCTGTTGCTTTCCTATACACTAACGGTGAACTAGCAGAAAGAGAAATCAGGAAAACAATTCCATTCACAACTGCATCCAAAAAATAAAATACCTAGGAATAAACCTAACCAAGGAAGTGAAAGACTTATACTCTAAAAACTACATGACACTCATTAGAGAAATTAAAGAAAAAACCAATAAATGGAAACATATCCCGTGATCATGGATAAGAAGAATTAGTATTTTCAAAATGGCCATCCTGCCTAAAGCAATCAACAGATTCAATGCAATCCCTAACAAAATACCAACAGCATTCTTCAATGAACTAGAGCAAATAGTTCAAAAATTCATATGGAACCACAAAAGACCCCGAATAGCCAAAGCAATCCTGAGAAGGAAGAATAAAGCAGGTGGATTATGCTCCCTGATTTCAAACTCTACTACATAGCCACAGTAATCAAGACAATTTGGTACTGGCACAAGAACAGACCCATAGATCAATGGAACAGAATAGAGAGCCCAGATATAAACCCAAACATACATGGTCAATTAATATACGATAGAGGAGCCACGGATACACAATGGGGAGATGACAGCCTCTTCAGCAGCTGGTGTTGGCAAAACTGGACAGCTACATGTAAGATAATGAAACTGGCTTACTGTCTAACCACATACACAAAAGTAAACTCACAATGGATCAAAGACCTGAATGTAAGTCATGAAATCATAAAACTCTTAAAAAAACATAGGCAAAAATCTCTTGGACATAAACATTAGCAGCAACTTCTTCATGAACATATATCCTGGGCAAGGGAAACAAAAGCAAAAATGAACAAGTGGGACTATATCAAACTAAAAAGCTTCTGTACAGCAAAGGACACCATCCGTAGAACAAAAAGACATCCTACAGTACGGAAGAATATATTCATAAATGACATATCTGATAAAGGGTTGACATCCAAATTATACAAAGAACACCTCAACAAAAAGCAAATAAGCCAATTTAAAAAGGGGCAGAGGAGCTGAACAGACACTCCTCTGAAGAAGAAATTCAGATGGCCAACACACATATGAAAAGATGCTCCACATCGCTAATCATCAGAGAAATGCAAATTGAAACCACAATGAGATATCACCTCATACCAGTTAGGATGGCCAACATCCAAAACACAAACAACAAATGTTAGCGAGGATGTAGAGGAAGGGCGATCCTCCTACACTGTGGGTGGAAATGTACATTAGTTCTACCATTGTGGAAAGCAAAGTGGAGGTTCCTCAAAAAATTCAAAATAGAAATACCATTTGACCCAGGTATTCCACTCCTAGGAATTTACCCTAAGAATGCAGCAGGGCAATTTGAAAAAGACACTTGCACCCCTATGTTTATCACAGCACTATTTACAATAGCCAAGAAATGGAAGCAACTTAAGTGTCCATCAGTAGATGAATGGATAAAGAAGATGCAGTACATATACACAATGGAATATTATTCAGCCATAAGAAGAAATCAAATCCTATCATTTGCAACAACATGGATGGAGCTAGAGGGTATTAAGCTCAGTGAAATAAGCCAGGTGGAGAAAGACAGGTATCAAATGATTATTTCCCTCATCTGTGGAGTATAAGAACAAAGAAAAAACTGAAGGAACAGAACAGCAGCAGACTCACAGAACCCAAGAACGGACTAACAGTTACCAAAGGGAAAGGGACTGGGGATGGTGGGTGGAAGGGAGGGATCGGGGAAAAAGGGGTATTATGATCAGTACATATAATGTAGCGGTGGGGGGCAGATATGGGGAAGGAAGTATAATGCAGAGAAGACAAGTAGTGATTCTATTGCATCTTACTACACAGATGGACAGTGACTGTAATGGGATATGTGGTGGGGACTTGATAAAAGGGGGAGTCTAGTAACCATAATATTGCTCATGTAATTGTACATTAATAATACCAAAATAAAATAAAAATAAGCTCTTAATTCTCTTCCCTTCATTTAAACAACCCTTCTGAGACTATCACCTCATAAGTATAGCTTCCATTATTTTTCCCTATTTTACACTTGCCCACAATAGGATTATTTATCATTTTTTAGCCTCTACACCTAACCTATTCGTATTTCACCGTGAAGAATAAGTTAGAAAACCCGCAAATCAGAAGCTTCCTTTATACAGGTCATTCTTAAGAATGTTCACTGTTACTGAAGAGAGCCCCAACTCAAACACTGGAGAAATGTACAACTTGAACTTTTCCCTTTAGAGGGACTTTATTTCCTACCTTTGTTTCCCAGGTCTAAGTCAGATCCCCATTCTTTAAAAAGAAATATCCCTGCGGTATGTGGTGGGGACTTGATAATGGGGGGAAATCTAGTAACCACAATGTTGCTCATGTTAGTGTATATTAATGATACCAAAATTTTAAAAAGTAAGAAAAAAGAGATATCCCTGCAGTGTACCAATATAACCAAAGATTTTAACATCCTTGTATATAGATCTTTGTTAAACTCTTTCAAAGGGTGAAATACAGTATGATCACTTATTCTTCCTGTTTCTTTATAAGGAAGAATATATATCAAAGAACCACCTGTTAAGCCAGTCATTAATTCTTCTCAGAAAAATTATGTTTCCATTTATTTTTCAAATTATTTTCAGTTCACCATGCATTTTTATACTATTATGTGTTGAGTAAAGAATGTGGGCGGGGGGTAGTGAAGAATAGATCTCCAGTCTCCAAAGAGTATAATGAATCACCTTATAAGTATACAAACTGAATATAGTACAATCATCTCAGCCAAACATATAAGTCCCTTTATAATCTGTCTCCAGGCTACGTCTCAGATTTCTTCCCTACCCTCTCCATTTGACTCTTGCAATGGCTGCTCTTTCAATATCAATGATCCTGCTCTTTCAAGCCTCCATGCCTTTGGGCATGTGGTTGCCTTTGATTGGAATAGCCATCCTCTCAGGCTCACTTGAAGGACTCTCCTACCTGTCCATCAAAACCCAGTGAAAGTGTTACCTTGTTTGTGAAGTCTTCTCTGATTGTACCCTCTTCCCCAACTTAATCATTTCTCTACCACATATATACATCTATTATTCTGAAATACAATTATACAAACTTAGCATTTCTTTGTCTGTCTTTTGCACTTACCTGGTTTGTTCTCCAAGGGAAAAATCCATGTTTATGCATCTTTGCATCCGTGTTTATGCATTTAGGATGATACTGGTGTAATTGAAGGCTTTCAATAAATGCATGTCAAAATGGGTTCAATGAAACAGAAAGGTTAAGCTACAAAGTGAAAATATAATAAGGAGAATACTGTCCTAGGAGTATTCTAATTACTTGATATTTTATTGTAAATCTAACTTATCAATTAGTCTAGATAACTGGTTCCCAGACTTCTTAATTTCATGCATTGGTAAAATTTGCAAGGAATTTCTGAGAACTGATACAGGCTAATCAACATTTTATTTTGCAAAATAAAGGTATAAAAATACATATAAATAAATCTTCTGTCTATTTTCCCCATTATTTCATAAAGTCAGAATATTTCAGAACCCAAAATTGGGAAAACTGTAACTTAGAATGAAAGTTCATTGAATAAATTTGATGTTATAAGGGAATTACACAAACTTTCAAATGAGTCTAGAATACTCATTACACTCAACTCATTCCTTGATCTGATGATTCTTCATCTCTTCATCTTTTTAAAAGATGGTTTAGAAATAAAAATATTCCTAAGGTTTTTTAACTCCACAATGTCCATAAAAGAGAAAAATTATTTGACTTTTTATTAATTTTCACTCTGCCAATGAGTAAACGTTAGTGTCATCACTAACTGACTTGTTAGCTTCCTGCCAGAATATTTGTAAACTCTTACTGTTTATGGAGGCCCTTGCAAAATGATTCTTGAATGTTTTTTAAATTTTATTAATAAAAATGTTAATACTATTTTTATTGATTGGGATGCCTTGTCAATAAGATCTTAACTTTATCCAAAGTATATTACTGCTTGTAAGTTAGTACTCTGCCATGCTTCTTTCCTTTTAGCATTAGAAGGGGATTTCTATTCCAAACAGATCCACTGTGTCAAATGTGAATTTCAAGAAGAGATAAATCAAGGATTAAATACTGACTTTGTAAGTGAGTTACTCTGAGGGAATTTTTAGAATATTTTTCAATTTAGATCTATATCCACTCACAAACAGCTTTTCAGAAGTAAAAGGCATGATATAAAGAAAGATACCTATATTGAGTACAATCCCCTTCATCTACTCTGAAGCTAAAAATATCTTTGAATTCAGCAGCCAAGAATATATACAGTGGTTATTTTTCAGATTAGATGTTTTAATTAAATTATTTGAAGGAATGAACAGTTCATCTGTCCCTGTTGGGGTGGTTATCTAGAACTCTGGTGAAAACACTTTGAAACTCTCTTAAAACCCTGTTAGATTTTAATGTGTATTTTAAGGTTTTGTTCTGCTAAGTATGAATTTATAATGGGAAAGCAATATAGTCCCTTTAAAAGAAGACAGAAAATAATTTTAACCCATTTCCAGTTTATGAGCTAAAGGAAAGTTAATGGGAAAATGTAGGCATGTTATTTAAATCCATTACTACCACCTATCAATTCATTATTTCACTTGGGAAAGGAATTCATGAATTGTCCAAAAGAAACTAGGAAATAGGGAAGGAAAACAGTTATATGATCACACCACTGGCAAAGGAATCTACCATATGACTGCTTGCCTGTGGGCTTCTGGCTGTTGATAGAGGAGCAGAAAAACAAAGGACAAAGGAAAGTCTCTTTAATTATCCTACCAGCTAAGCAAAATAAATAGATCACTTGTTTCAGCAACAGAAGCAAATTGTTAACAATTGAGAAAAGCCACCTGCAGGTGCTTCTGAACACAAGCTGCCCCAGAGCCCAGAACTACTATTGTTTAACACAAGGGTCAGCAAACTTTTTCTGTAAAGGGCCAAATAGCAAGGATTTTTGGCTTTGAGAGTCATATGGTCTCTGTCACAGCTACTCAACTCAGTTGCTGTAACTCAAAAGTGGCCATAGACTATGCGACACAGCAAAGGCAGTTATAAGAGGAAAGTATATTGCAATCCAGGCCTATTTAAAGAGGGAACAACAATCCCAAATTAATACTCTAAAGACACAATTACTGAAATAGGAAAAAGAAGAACAAATAAGGCCCAAAGTCACCAGAAGGAGAGACATACTAAAGATTACAGAAGAAATAAATAAAATTGAGGAGAATAAAACAATAGAAAAAAATCAATGAAACCAAGAGCTCGTTTTTTGAAAAAATAAACAAAATAGATAAACCCCCTAGCCAGACTTATTAAGAGAAAAAGAGAATCTACACATATAAACAGAATCAGAAATGAGAAAGGAAAAATAACGATGGACTCCACAGAAATGCAAAGAATTATAAGAGAATACTATGAAAATCTATATGCTAACAAGCTGGAAAACCTAGAAGAAATGAACAACTTCTTAGAAAAATACAACCTTCCAAGACTGAACAAGCAAGAAACAGAAAACCTAAACAGACCAATTACCAGCAAAGAAATTGAATGGGTAATTAAAAAACTACCCAAGAACAAAACCCCTGGGCCAGATGGATTCACCTCTGAATTTTACCA
Organism: Phataginus tricuspis; assembly: GCA_029783875.1. NCBI lineage: Eukaryota > Metazoa > Chordata > Mammalia > Pholidota > Manidae > Phataginus > Phataginus tricuspis. The sequence goes on along the minus strand of JAQQAC010002594.1, from coordinate 52,211,787 downwards.
GACATATAGAGAAGACATACTACTCATGCTCCTTAAAGTTTTCAAAAAAATAGAAGAGGAGGGAACACTTCCAAACTCATTCTATGAAGCCAGCATCACTAATACCAAAACCAGACAAAGATCTCACCAAAAAAGGAAATTACAGACCAATATCCTTGATGAACATAGATGCAAAAATTCTCAACAAAATATTAGCAAACCGAATTAAAAAATACATCAAGAGGATCATACACCATGATCAAGTGGGATTCATCCCAGGGATGCAAGGATGGTACAACATTCGAAAATCCATCAACATCATCCACCACATCAACAAAAAGAAGAACAAAAACCACATGATCATCTCCATAGATGCTGAAAAAGCATTCAACAAAATCCACCATCCATTCATGATAAAAACTCTCAACAAAATGGGTATAGAGGGCAAGTACCTCAACATAATAAAATCCATATATGACAAACCCACAGCCAATATCATATTTAACAACAAGAACCTGAAAGCTTTTCATCTAAGATCGGGAACAAGACAGGGATGCCCACTCTCTCCACTTTTATTCAACATAGTACTGGAGGTCCTAGCCATGGCAATCAGACTAAACAAAGAAATACAAGGCATCCAGATTGGTAAAGAAGAAGTCAAATTGTTACTATTTGCAGATGACATGATATTGTACATAAAAAACCCTAAAGATTCCACTCCAAAACTACTAGAACTAATATCTGAATTCAGCAAAGTTGAAGGATACAAAATTAACACACAGAAATCTGTTGCTTTCCTATACACTAAAGATGAACTAGCAGAAATAGAAATCAGGAAAACAATTCCATTCACGATTGCATCAAAAAGAATAAAATACCTAGGAATAAACCTAACGAAGGATGCGAAAGACCTATATCCTGAAAACTACAAGACACTCCTAAGAGAAATTAAAGAGAACACTAACAAATGGAAATTTATCCCATGCTCTTGGCTAGGAAGAATAAATATTGTCAAAATGGCTATACTATCTAAAGCAATCTACAGATTCAATGCAATCCCTATCAAAATACCAACAGCATTCTTCAATGAACTGGAACAAATAGTTCTAAAATTCATATGAAACCAGAAAAGACCCCGAATAGCCAAAGCAATCCTGAGAAGGAAGAATAAAATAGGGGGAATTACACTCCCTGACTTCAAGCTCTACTACAAAGCTACAGTAATCAAGACAATTTGGTATTGGCCCAAGAACAGACCTACAGACCAGTGGAACAGAATAGGAAATCCAGACATTAACCCAAACATATACTGTGAATTAATATAGGAGCCTTGGATATACAATGGGGAAGTGACAACCTCTTCAGCAGCTGGTGTTGGAAAAACTGGACAGCTACATGTAAGAGAATGAAACTGGACTACTGTCTAATCCCATACACAAAAGTAAACTCAAAATGGATCAAAGACCTGAACGTAAGTCATGAAACCATAAAACTCTTAAAAAAAACATAGGCAAAAATCTCTTGGACATAAACATGAGCGACTTCTTCATGAACATATCTCCCCAGGCAAGGGAAACAAAAGCAAAAATGAGCAAGTGGTACTATATCAAGCTGAAAAGCTTCTGTAGAGCAAAGGACACCATCAGCAGAACAAAAAGACATCCTACAGTATGGAAGAATATATTCATAAATGACATATCCGATAAGGGGTTGACATCGAAAATATATAAGGAACTCACGCACCTCAATAAACAAAAAGCAAATAAGCCAATTAAGAAATGGGCAGAGGATATGAATAGACACTTCTCCAAAGAAGAAATTCAAATGGCCAATAGGCACATGAAAAGATGCTCTACATTGCTAATCATCAGAGAAATGCAAATTAAAAGCACAATGAGATATCACCTCCCACCAGTGAGGATGGCCAACATCCAAAACACAAACAACAACAAATGTTGGTGAGGATGTGGAGAAAAGGGAACCCTCCTACACTGCTGGTGGGAATGCAAATTAGTTCAACCATTGTGGAAAGCAGTATGGAGGTTCCTCAAAAAACTCAAAATAGAAATACCATTTGACCCAGGAATTTCACTCGTAGGAATTTACTCTAAGAATGCAGCAGCCCAGTTTCAAAAAGACACATGGCCTATGTTTATCACAGCACTATTTACAATAGCCAAGAAATGGAAGCAACCTAAGTGTCCATCAGTAGATGAATGGATAAAGATGTGGTACATATACACAATGGAATATTATTCAGCCATAAGAAGAAAACAAATCCTACCATTTGCAACAACATGGATGGAGCTAGAGGTTATTATGCTCAGTGAAATAAGCCAAGCCGAAAAAGACAAGTATCAAATGATGTCACTCATATGTGGAGCTTAAAAGCAAAGAAAAAAACTGAAAGAAAAAAAACATCAGGAGACTCACAGGACCCAAGAATGGACTAACAGTTACCAAAGGGAAAGGGACTGGGGAGGATGGGTGGGAAGGGAGGGACAAGGGGGAAAAAGGGGCATTATGATTAGCAGACGTAATGTTTGGGGGCATGGGGAGGGCTGTACAACTCAGAGAAGACAAGTAGTGATTCTATAGCATCTCACTACACTGATGGACAGTGACTGTAATGGGGTAAGTGGGGGGGCCCTGATGAAGTGGGGAGTTTAGTAATCATAATGTTGTACATGTAACTGTAGATTAATGATGCCAAAAAAAAGAGGCCATAGAGATACATAAATGAATATGCCCAGCTACGATCCCATGAAACTTTATTTATGGACACTGAAATGGAATTTAATTTTCATGGGTCAAGATGTGTCATTCTTCTTTGATTTTTTTTTCCAGCCATTTAAAAATACAGGAACAATTCTTAGCTTGCAGGTCATGTAAAAACAAGTAGTGGGTGGGCGGGATTTACCTATGGGCTAGCCATTGGGCTGTAGTGCTACCTCTGGCTCTAAAATAACTCTAACTCATTAAAAAATAATTTTTGGCTTGGTGCCTAGTATGTGTCAGGCACTACGCTAAGCATGCAGACTCTAATGGCTAACAAGATAGACACGGTCCCTATCCTCATGGAGCTTATGGCATAATAATCACACAAACATATATAAGCAGAAATTGTAATAAATGGCTATGAAGGAAAAGTATGGGTTGCTCTGAACCATGAGTTCTAATCTAGGCTAAGAAGTCAGGAAAGGCTTCCCTGAGGAAGGATTCTTGGACAAGGATTGAAAAATGAGTATGAATTGGCATGGTAAAGTAGGGGTGGGGAGGAGGAAAATATTTCGGGCAGAAGGCACAGCATCGCACCACCTTAATGGCCCTGAAAGACCTGCGTGCCTGGAAGATGTAAAGTGAAGAGAAGAGAGACACCGATTAAGTAGGAGAAACAGGTGGAAGCAAATGCATTCAGGGCCTAGTAGGTCTTTGTTCAGAATAATAGAAAGCCATTGAAGGCTTTAAGGCAAAGCCATGACATTTGCCTTTTTAAAAGATCTCTAGCTACATCATGGAGAACAGTTTACTAAAGGGCAACAGTGACCACAATAGCCAAAGGCTTCTACACCCTGGACTCTAGGCCCCAGAGACAAATATTACTAGTTTTCGTATGGTGGGCACTGTTCTAATGCCTTACATATATTAACTCACTGAAATTTCACAACGACCCCGTATGTAGGCACCATCCCTTTATGGATGAGGAGACTTAACTACACGCTGCCTCTCAGTTTCTTCCTTTAGTGGGCCCTCAGTTGCCTCTAGTTCACAGAATTCTGGAAAGAAACTGCGGGAGAAAGGTAAAAGCAAGGAGGAAAATGGAGGCAGAAAGAAATGAAGGTGTTTCACATGGGGCCATAGTTTTAGCCCAAACCTCGGTCTCTTTTCTAAGGGATTATATTGTTTACTGGGAATGAGGCCTAAATTCAATTAGGTAGCTACTTTGGGTATCAGTGGAAGCCCTTCTGAGAATACCATTGCTACAGAAACATATCCAATGCCATGTTTGAGACATTCTTAGACCAAAAAAGTCCCTCCTGTTTATCTAATATTCAAACCTAACTGGTTGTCCTCTATTATATCCAGCAAGCTTACACTAAGGAAACAAACACATTCCTTTGCATAAAACCTAGATGGCAGCTGGAGACACCTGGCCCCTTATGATTTAGAAAATGAGCCTGAATACCTTATATAAATCCAAAAGCCTTCCCAAGGATTTTTGTGAATCACCAGGGCAGATGTGTGGGCCCGGGGATTCTGGTTTCACCTTTGCCTCAGGCTCAGGTTCATTCTTTCTCCATGAAGACACTTCTGAGCTCTGCCAATTTCAAGAAAACCAAGAAACCCATGGCAGCATTAAGAGAGCAGTAGATTTCCCAGAGAGCTGGGAGGCAAAGGGAGCAGTCCCAACAGGCACAGCCTCAGGAAAGCTCAACGGAGTGTTTTATTATATATACTCTCTTCTTTAGAGTTCTTTCAGCCACATACCACCAATGGTTTCTCATGGTCTGCCGTGATCCCTGATCAGGCTCACCCTCCTGATAGGCTCTTCCCCCTTTCTCTTCTCAACATTCTCCCAGTAGCCAAGAAATTCTCACCTCCTAACCAGCAAATTCCCAGACTAAGCAATTTTTACTCCCTTTCTAAAGCTTCATCACAAGCTGGTATTCAAGATGTTCAGCTTAATAACTTATTGAGGCATTTTCCCAAAACTGAGACAGTTTGAAATTCTCCTGAAAAAGAATTCTGATCCAAGCCGTTGAGACAATCATTGCTTTTTCTTAAATTGTTGTAATGATATCATTTTTTTTGACAGCATGCAGAAAAGGAAGAATATCTCTTGGTTGTGTCCAGTGAAGCCACTCTTGCTAGTTACATCATCATTTTGTTGGGGGAAGTTTCACTGCTTTTTTCCTCTGCCTTTAAAATTGATTCAAGATTAAAGCTGATTCCCTTTTTCAAAGTAAAGAAAGAAGGTTTTGATAAGGACACCATCATTTGTTATAGCTGGAAGTATTACCTGATCTTTAAAAAAAAATGACGTATACTATCATGTAAACTCCGCAGGTAAGAGTGATGAGGAAAGGGAACAGAAAGATCAGGAAAAAGTGGGCTCTGTGAAACTACAGCCTTGGAACCTCAGACCTTATTTCATTATCTTTTCCAGGATTATCCTCTAACTTCACCATTACTTGCCTATTTTCTAGGTGGTTCCAAACCACATAAAGATACACAGTATATATACAGTAGTCCTGCTACCCAATTAGAATAATAATTCAAAGATATACAAATAAATATTCTTTGAGGTCATCTATAGCAAAAGGAAACCAAGAACTTGCTCAATCCCACAGGTACATTTAAAAATAGCTTTGCCACAATTATCTTTATATTAGCCATCCATTGATTAACAGCCTTTTTTTGTCTGTTTGAACTATCCAAATAAAAACCTTAATGTTTTACTACTTTTCTGCAAGTATATATTTGGCATGAATTTCAGTGATTGATAACCAACATAGATATGTATATATACATATATATCCCATATGTTAACTGTGTAATGACAGACAGATCAGAAATATATCAGCAATTCTGCCAATATGATCATAGAGAAGCAGAGGCTGAAGTTCAAGTAGCAAAACAATATGCAATTGATTTGTAATTGTTTCAGAATGTTGACCACACCAAAAATCTTCTACATATAATAAAAGCACCAACATAGTAAATATTTTTACAAAGTAATTGAAAAAATAAAAACCTTTCAATAAACTACTGTTTGACATAGAATAAAATCCATAATAACTGAACAATATTCTAAATTGTCCTTCAAAGAGACATCTTACCTTTAGAGAATTATGCTCTTTCATTCAATCAGTAAAGCTATGTAAGTTTTTATCTGTGAGGGTTTTTTCCACTCATGAAAATCCTCAACTTTCCAAGTCCCAGCACTTTAGCAGGTCATATTTTCCATAACACACATTTTACAAACCATATGTAGATATCTGATGGATGTTGTGCAATCCCACTCAACACAATTTAGTATTTTGGATCTATTTATAGAAGTTCTGCTATGTGAACATTTTTAGCCTGTACAATGTCAGCCTGGTAATTTTCATGCAAGTAAGAAAACAGTTTGTTCTAGCTTCCAAAATGGTACTGACATCAAAAGTGTCCTTCACATTGGAGAACTTGTGACTGAAGAGCTTCCAGAACAAGCAGTGAAAATGGTGGTAATAACAAGTCTGAAGTGGCAGTGCTAACAGGAGAGCAGTGGCTCTTCCTGGCAGGCATGACAGAGGCAGCAGTCACTGATGAGTGATGGTGAGAGAAAGAATCTGGGCCTCAATCTGTGCCCAGACATGGAGATTCTGCCAACCTCAGAGAACCTAAGTTATTGCTGTTTTTAATGGCTACTCCATTACAGACCCCAAAACTATTTTGCTACCACCATCTTCCATTATTCTCTAGTATTTATATCCAATTGGTCTCTATGTTTTCCCCAAATTCCTTCATTACCCTAGCCTACATCATGGAGAATGTTCTCTGAAGAGTAGGGTCCAAGAAGGTTAACAGAGAAATTAAGAGAGTGGTATCTAACTATGGGGGCATTAGAACAACTGAGATAGAGAAGACTGACTTAGCCCATATGAATTGCCTTAAGAAATCAATAAAGGAATCTGAGGAAGATGAGGACAAGATAGACAACAGAGTTGTTAAGATCTCTCAGCTTATTTAATACCCATGAAGAGCCAAGAGCCAAGGGGATCATAAGCTATTTTCAATGTTTGGAGACTGCATTAAGAGTCCTTACAGTATCTGGAAATGAAAGGGATTAGAAGGTCATCTTGGAGTTCATTGTATAGCCAACACACAATGAATCAGAGAAGAGAAATCCAAAATCACCATAAAAAGAATGGCTCCCAACACTACAAGACTAGTCTGGAAAGGATAAACTATGCTTTGTATCTAAAAAGCCTATCAGAATGGGGATGGTTAGCCATGGAGGCAGAGAAATAGGAGAGTCACAGAACTGTTGACAGCCTTTATCCAAGCCCTTATGAAGAGAGGATAACTGGATTGAAGGAGTCAATCTGTCAGTCCCAGTGGCAAAAGTACTATGATTACATGTGCTAACTTACTGACTTCTTTAAAATCCCATGTAGTGCTATATTGGTCAAGGATCTTTTGTTACAAATGGCAAAAACCAATCCTAAATAGCTTAAGCAAGAAGAGGAGTTTTATGAGAGAGAGAACACAGGGATGTCTCCAGAAAGAGTAAAGCTGCTGAGCCTCTGAAGGACCTGGAACAGGGAGCTGGCAGGCACTGCCCCAGTATCTCTCTCTGGTGCCCATAGTCCTCATCTCTGTTTCTCTGGCAAGTTTACTTTACTCATTCCCCTCTCCCTTTCTGTGCAGACCAGCCTCAGCTAGCTCTGGCAGCCACAGGCAGGCATCGTACTCTACAGTGGCAGCCTCCAATCCCAGGTTTATATCACTTCATTCAAGCAAACAGAACAGACTAGATGGAATCTCTGGGACTAAACTGCAAATTCATGGGAGAGAATCTGATTAACCCCATCTAAATAAGGAGTTCATCCATCTTCCATTTCCTTGTGGGCAGTGGTACAAGATTATAATATAAAATCATGGGTGAGGGGGGAGCCTCAAGGTGGTGGAGTAGGAAAGCAAGATGGAAACCTCCTCCCACACACACACAAAGGAACTACAGAAAATACAACTAAACCTGAAAATGAACTGAAAACTACAAAACAGACCACCTACACCTGGGGAAAAAGAGAAGACCACACAGGCAAGGGTAAAGTGGCTGAGCCATGACAAAGTGGGACCCCAGCCCTTTCACCATCCCAGCCCACAGGTGGGAGGGAGAGAAAAGGAACAGGGAAGGGATAGGTACCCAGGAACTCTGGCCCTTGAGATCTGCTTCAGAAATATGAGTCCACATTGCATTGGGTTCTGGTGATTAGAGGGGGCACAGTTGGAACACTGGGAGGACAGACAAGCTCGCCGGTCCCACTGAGACCAAACACAGAGGCAGCACTTTGAAAGACTTACCAGCAGTGAGAGGAAAGCCAGCGGGGCGAAAGTTGGACAGGGCTGTCTCTGCAGGATAACAGGCAGGTGGACAATACCTCTCCAGCCCTCCTTTGGCTCACAGTGTTGAGCATTATCAGGAGCCCCAGGTGCTCCATCCACCTCACTGGTGGCTGGGCTCAACATAGCCTTCCTGCATTCCACCCATCTGCTAGCCCACTCAGCCCAGCAGCATCGGTCTTTGCTGCCTGGCAGGCACAGGGAGACTCTCCCAGTTTTCACAGCCCTATCTCGGCCCAACTGGGGAGGCGCTTGCAGGAGCCAACTCCAAAAGCTCCTTCCTCCCCACAGGTGGCCAAACCTGGTGATGCACACCTCACTGCTGCTAGAAGACACTCGCAGGACTCACTGCTACAGTAGATGAATGGGTAAAGAAGATGTGGTATATACACACAATGGGATATTATTCAGCCATAAGAAGAAAACAAATCCTACCATTTGCAACAACATGGATGGAGCTAGAGGGTATTATGCTCAGTGAAATAAGCCAGGCATAGAAAGACAAGTATCAAATGATTTCACTCATATGTGGAGTATAAGAACAAAGAAAAAACTGAAGGAACACAGCAGCAGCAGACTCACAGAACCCAAGAATGGACTAACAGTTACCAAAGGGAAAGGGACTGGGGAAGAGGGGTGGGAAGGGAGGGATAAGGGGGAAAAAGGGCTATTAGAATTAGCACACATAATGTAGCAGGTGTGGGGTGGGGTGGGGGGATACGAGGAAGGCAGTATAACACAGAGAAGACAAGTAGTGATTCTAAAACATCCTACTATGCTGATGGACAGTGACTGCAATGGGGTATATGGTGGGGACTTGATAATAGGGGGAGTCTAATAACCATAATGTTGCTCATATAATTGTATATTAATAATAACAAAACAACAACAACAACAAAAAGGCATCCATACTGGTAAGGAAGCAGTTAAGTTGTCACTATTTGCAGATGACATGATATTATACATAGAAAACCCTAACGCCTCTGCCAAAAATCTATTAGTACTAATAACTGGATTCAGCACAATTGCAGATTACAAAATCAATATATAGAAATCTGTTGCCTTCCTATAACAAACTAGCAGAAAGAGAAATCAGGAAAACAATTCCATTTACAATTGCATCAAAAAGAATAAAAAAACCTGAGAATAAATGTAACCAAGGAAATGAAAAACCTACCTTCTGAAAACTATAAGATACTCATGAAAGAAACTAAAGGAGGCATGAATAAGTGGAAATCTATTCCATGCTCATGAGTGGGAAGAATTTATATTGTCAAAATGACCATCCTGCCCAAAGCAATCTACAGATTCAATGCCATCCCTATCAAAATACCAACAGCATCTTTCAACGGACTAGAACAAATAGTTCTAAAATTCATATGGAACCACAGAAGACCCTGAATAACTAAAGCAATCCTGAGAAAGAAGAACAAAGCTGGGGGGATTACACTCCCTGACTTTGAGCTCTACTACAAAACTACAGTAATCAAAACAATATGGTACTGGCACAAGAAAAGACCCATAGATCAATGGAAGGAATAGAGAGCCCAGATATAAACCCACACACATATGGCCAATTAATATATGATAAAGGAATCATGAATATACAATGGGGAAAAGACAGCCTCTTCAATGACTGGTGTTGGGAGAACTGGACAGCTACATGCAAGGGAATGAAACTGAATTATCGTCTAACTGCATACACAAAAGTAAACTTGAAATGGATCATAGGTCTGAATGTAAGACACGAAACCATAAAACTCTAAGAAGAATACATAGGTAAAAATCTCTTGATATGATATGAGCAATTTTTTCCTAGACACATCTCCTTGGGCAAGGGAAACAAAATAAAAATGAGTAAGTGGAACTACATCAGACTAAAAAGCTCTGTACAGAAAAAGACACCATCAACAGAACAAAAAGGCAACCTACAGCATGGGAGAATATATTCTTAATGATTTATCCAATAAGGAGTTAACATCCAAAATGTATAAAAACACCAAAAAACAAATAACCTGATTAAAAAATGGGCAGAGGATCTGAACAGACATTTCTCCAAAGAAGAAACACAAATGGCCAACAGGCAAATGAAAAGGTGCTCCACATCGCTAATCATCAGGGAAATGCTAATCAAAACCACAATGAGATATCACCTCACACCAGTCAGAATGGCCACTATCCAAAAGACAAGAAATAGTAAGTGTTGGTGAAGATGTGGAGAAATGAAAACCCCCCTACACTGTTGGTGGGAATGTCAATTGTGCAGCCACTGTGGAAAGCAGTACAGAGGTTCCTCAAAAAACAAAAACAGAAAGGCCTTTCAACTCAGCAATTCCACTTCTAGGAATTCACCCAAAGAAAAGATATGTGCACCCCTATGTTTATTGCCACATTATTTACAGTAGCCAAGATATGGAAGCAACCTAAGAGTCTATCAATAGATTAATGGATAAATAAGATGTGCTACATATACACAATGGAATGTTGTTCAGCCATAAAAAGAAAAGAAATCCAGCTATTTGCAACAACATGGATGGATGTTGAGGTAGTGAAATAAGCCAGGCAGAGAAAGGCAAATACCACATGATTTCACTTATTTTTGGAATATAAAAACAAAGCAAAACAGATGGAACAAAACAGCAGTAGAATCAGACACTGAGAAGGGACTGGTGGTTGCCATGGGGGAGGGATCGGTGTAGGTGGGAAGGGAGGGTGAGGGAACAAAGGGGCACAAAATCCTCAATTATAAGTCGGTCATGGGGCTAGTAGTACAGCATGGAGAATATAGTCACTGATTCTGTAACATCTTCCTATGTTGACAGATAGTAGCTGTACTAGCGGGGGTGAGGATTTAATAATATGGATAACTGTGAAAACCACTGTGTTGTATACTAGAAAAAAAATAAGACTCTGTATCAATCAAACAATCAATCAATAAATAAAACATGGCTACAAGAGGCCTACATTTAAGGAAGAGAGAGGAGAAGGTGTTTATTCTTAGAGGAAGTGACCCAGTGTGATCTGTGAAGACATCCCAAAAGATATGTTCTACATATAGGGACCATTATTATCCCTATTTTACAGATGACAAAATTAAGGCATTCAGAGCTTAAATAATTTGCCCAGTGTCACAGAGGTCATCAGTGACAGGCTTAGGATCTTAAGCCAACTCTCTCTGAGTCTTAATTACTATGTTGTAATGGGTCTGCAATCTCTATTCGCCAAGCAACCTTCTTACTTGATATAGCTTCTTACAAAGCTTCTTCTACAGGCATGTACTGTTTATACAAACTTCATCTATTCCAATTCTTGTAATGTTTATAGTTCTCATGATAAACTAATAGATTGGCATTCTGGCTCATAAGTTATTATGAATTTGGGTAATGATGGTCCAGTCCTAAGAAATGTATGTTTACTCAGTATTTTGATAAAATTGGGTCTGTTAAGGCTATGACTGAACCTCTCAACAATGATGGATGCAAAGGTTGTAAGTTGTACCATTCAGGTATTACATGCTCCTGGTAAATTTCTTAAAGGACAATTGCTGGCCTTTCTGTCATGACAATCCTCTTCTTACTGCATGAAACATTTTGATTTCTGCAAAGACTGGATCTCTATTTTCTTTATTAGACCCTGCAAAAAAAATTGCTAGGTTTTTGTTTGAAAACTGGGGAATGTATTTTCCATTTATCCATACATTCCACAATTACTGTTAATTTATGTGCCAAGCAATGTGCTAGGCACTGTGAATGCAGTGAACAATCCCAGCATGGCCTTTGCCCTCCGGTTGCTTGTAGTGTAGACTAGCTTAAAATTTGAGGCAAGTAAAATTTCTTGTAACTGGTTTTGGGAGGAGAATGAGAATGAAAGGAAAAGAGAAGAAAGTGGAAAAGAGATGTGTGGGCCTTTTCTGACAGAAGAGAGTAAGAAAGGGAGCAGAGAAGAAGAAAAATCCTGAGTTGATTCAAAAATAGCCTGCAGATAGGTTTCGTGAGAGGTTATTACTATATTAATCACAAGAGCAATATCTTCCATCTTATCCCCTACTGGAAAAAAAGAAGTACATTGTGATATAAATAACTCAAACTAAAGCAGTCTTGGCTAAAGAGCAACTAGCATTAGCAACAGCCAAAGTACTATATGACTATGAGCTTCTGAATTCACTTCATGGAATTCACTACCTCATCAACAATCAATCAACAAATACTGTATGTATAACATTACAAGTGCAATTTGTTTCAACTGATAGATCCATCTGAAACCCAGCATGCTTAATTAACCAAATCACTGCTATGTTTTTGTCTATCCTAAAAGCAAAGTCGGATTCTCTCCAATCTGTATTTCCCCCTATGACAGGAACAGGTTTGGTATATTCAAAGAAGAGCAAGAAGTCCATGTTGCTAAATCAGAATGAAGGAGTGGGAGAATTATAGGGATGAAGTCAGAGAGGTGGGCCTGGTGATTAGGGCCTTGTATATATGGGTAAAGACTGGGTTTGTATTCTAAATGCAATGGAAAACACTGTAGGGTTTTACTCTGATGAATGACATAATCTGATTTACCAATTAAAGATCATTCTAGATTCTGCAAATGAATTGTGTAAGGGCAAGACTCGAACCAGAGAGACCTGTTAGAAGAATATTGTAAAAAACTGCAGGAGAGGTTATGTTAACCTGAACTTGAATGGTAACAGCGGAGGTGGTGAGATTTCACTGGATCCTGAATATATTATGATGATAGAACTGTTAGGACTTGCTGACTGAAAAGAAAATGGAAAAAATGATGGAAAGAAAAGAGTCCAGGATGACTCCAGGACAAAGGAGTGAAAGATGAGTGCCAGTTACTGAGATGGGGAACACATGGAAAGGATCCAGTTTGGGGAAGGAAATAAAGAGTTGGAGCTCAAGATATCAAGTCCACATACAAAGGGAGCTATCTAGTTGGAGTTGGGATATGAGTCTGGAGCTCAGGGGAATGGTTAGGGCCAGAAAGATAGATTGGGAGGCTTTAGTGTAGAGATGGTACTTATGTCTATAGACTTATGAGGTGAGAGCATTTAGGAAATTAGCATAAACAAGCAAAGACAATGAAAAGGCCAACGACTGAGCCCTGATGTACTCCAACATTTAACAGTCTTGAAAGGACTGGCTAGTGAAGTAGGAGAAGCAAGAAAAAGATGTGCTCAAGAAACCAAGTGAAGAAATGTTTAAGGAGGGAATGATCATCAAATCAAATGCTATGAAAATCAAGCAAGGTGAGAACTCAGACATGACAACAGATTTGGCAATATAGATCTTATTATTTGATCTTAACAAGAGTTTCCTTGGAGGAATTGTCAATGAAAATGATGCTGGGGTTCTTGTTCATGGAGCTGTAGAATTAACTTCGCAAACAGTCAAGGTAGTTGAGCAAGGCAGAGGCTTTTATTTAGAGAGAAAGCGAGAGTACAGAGCTCCTGGCTTATGCCAGGAGGGGGCAAGAGAGCCCCAGGGTGGTGTGTTGTCTAGGGGTTTTATAGGCAGTTGAGAGGCAAAGGACTAAGGATGTACACCTGCTAAGTGGTCCCAAATATTTCTGAAGAAACACTAAGTTTCTTATTAGTCTTCTTGGTTATTTACAAGAATTTTACTGCACTAATTTCCTCCCAGAATAGCAGCTTCTGGGTCTGGGAGCATATTACTCAAGACTGCCTGCTTTGCTCCCAAGGTGGGCTGAGTTTTTGTCTGTTAAGAAACTTTTTTTAATTAATTGGGTTTTAAGATGGGATCTTTCCTGTTTTTACTATGTTGTTTTGGGCTTCCTTGCTACATTGCCTAAGTTGCAACAAATCATTTGTTTAGGGCTGGAGGAAGAAAAGCAGCACTTGGGTAAAGTTAGAAAAATAAACTGGGCCCCCCAGCAGGCCAAAGCAAATCTCACAATGGATTATCTTGCTTTGTTTTTTCCAGAGGCCCTCACCCTACTCTGTCTAAGCCCATGCTCTCTGTCTCATAAACACCAGAAATGGAGTGAGTTGAATTGAAGATTATGCGGTGACAAAGTGAAGATGGCAATTATAGATAAATTTTAATGGACTATTGCAATGAAAAGGAGCAGGAAAATATGACATTAGTTGAGGAGGACAAGGATACTAGAGAGAATTTACATCCTGCTTGTATGCTGATGGGAATGATCAAGAAGAAAAGGAAAAATTGTGGATGCAGGGGAGAGAGGGGATAAAGGTGTATTGAGATCATTGATGGGCCGAAAGGACAGAATCAATGCACATGTGGAAACGTTGGCTTCAGATGAGAACACTGACAGTCATGCAGGGTAACAGAAAGGAAGACAAAATACGTGGGTACAGGTGCTGGCAGGCTGATAGATTTAATGAAGAAAAAATGAGGTGGTTTTTTGCCAACTGATTCTATTTTCTCAGTCAAATTGAAAGAGTGGTCATTACCTAAAAGTGAGAAGTAGGGTGGGTATGTTTGACCTTTGAAGATAGAGGAGAAGCTGTAATGATCTAAGAGAGTAGAAAAGACTAGAGAAATGAAGCAAGACTATCAACAGGAATTTTATGGTTAGAACTTTTTGAAGTATGAGAAGTCCACATGGTTACATATTGTTCTCTAGCCATGTTCAATGGATTGGTGCTGATGTGAAGTATATAAAGAATTGTGTTTAAGGTAGGGTTGGGTTTTTCTAGTGAGTAAGATTGGAAGTGAGAAAGGCGAGGCAGTTGTGGATATATGCAATGGAGTGAGTTTTTAGTGAACCACATATGGAGAAAAGACAGTAACAGTGGAAAAATGGACAATAAAGAAGTGGTAGGCCATTCGATTGGTTGCTCCAAAGGGATTGATTGAGGGTGGTGGTGATGGTAGAGCTAGAAAGATAAGAGATGATTTATCAGAAGAGGATGGAATATTGAAAATCAAGATTTCTGGAGGTGAGATAGACATGTGGTAAAAGTTTGTTAAGACACATGACCATGATAGTATTTTGCTGAAATGTAGTGGAGGAAAATGTATTGGAAGTGAGAAGATTAATGAACTCAGAAGCTAGGGTATTTACGTGGATAATTTTTGTGGATGCTTAAGTCACCTAGTACAGGAGTATAGAGTAGTGGTGGAGAGAAAGAAGAACAGAATCTAAAATCTTCATTGAACAAGGAAGAGTTAGCAAGAGGCTGTTAGATGACTCAATAGAGTAGTGGTCTGATAGCACGTGCTTCAGAGAAGCTAAGTTGGTTATTGCTGATGTTGTTTTTTTAGGGAGGGAGAACAATAAAAATATCTAAAAGAAGCAATGAGAAATGAGGACATCGTCTCTAGTTCCTTTTTAAGAGGAGTGTGGGAAAAAACACAGCTACCACTTGAGAAAGCTGAGGACAATGTAGTGTCTTCAAAGGCTAGCCAAGCTTTAGTTAAAGAAAGAGGAACCATAAGTTCCAAAGCACACAGTGGAAGGGTTTGGCTGGTGGAGAGCAGTGGGCGACTGATTCAGATCAGTGGATGTACTAAAGTCTGTGAATGGTAATGAGTGACCCAGGCGCATGGACTTGTTTGTGCTGCTGAAGTATGTAAGGTATTTGGTCTAATGAAATGAATTTTGATGGTCACTTAAAAGAGGGTGGGTATCAATCTTCATGGTAGTCCCTCCCTGCTTTAGGCTTGATTTCTTAGCACTTTGTAGGAGACAGGTGGGCAGTTTCATGCTCATTGGGAAGGGGCAACCCTATGGCCCTTCCTTCCATCCTGCTGAGAGCACTGATTTTACCAAGGCTGAGTTCTCGCCACCTTCCTTACATCCTCTGAGCCTTTCTACACACAACTTTTCTATATACATAAAATACAAAGCAGCTGAGTGCAAACTAAATTAGCAACAGTCTGAAAAAGAGAAAACTTATAGGCTGCTAGGTGTTTATTCCACAATGAACTGTTCCAGATAAACAGGAGAGGTCTAGACTTCAAAGAGTTGAAACTCATGTCCCAACAAGTTAAAACCTATTAAGCAAGCCTGAGTAACAGCCTTTTCCCCCTAACCTAACACCCCTTATCATAAATTCATGACACAGAATTTATGAAACAATGGGTGTTTTGTTCTAGAATTTCAAGTCCAAGGTGTTAATGCTTACTACTGGAGTTTGGAATGCCCAGATGGTTGGGCTCCACAACTGAGTATACATGCCTGAGCCTTGTTGGGATGCAACCTAAGGTTAATGAGGGTGGTCAAATCAGACAGTGGATTTCAAAATAGACTTGTTGTAATGATTTTGAGTAGGTTTTAATGAAAGCTAAATTCAAAATGGTAGTGGAGAGACAGATGAAAATTAAGATTCGATGAAAAGTACTTGAGCTGGAAAGGTTCCATAAAAGTTTAAAACAGATTAATCTTGTATGCTTAAATGTTTCCATTTTTGCAACCCCACCTATGTATTTTGTATAGTCATTACTCCCCTTGAGAAAAGCCTCTTCTCCAGATTTTTTTCTCCTCAAGTCCTTTCCCAAAGCTGCTGCCAGAATCAACTTCCTCTGTTGCCCTTTTGACAATGTCACTCCCTCCCTAACATTCCCTTTAATGGCCTTTGCTGCTCTTCATGTGAGCGGCAGACTTGTTGCACTGCCTTTAGGACAAACACACTATTCCTGTCCAAGTTTATTTAAGGTTCCTACCTATTTTTACAAATCCGCATGCCATTTTCCTCTCGATGTAGACTGATTAACCTTTAGATTCTCAACTTCCTTATGTTCATTCACGTTTGGATTGTATAAGTTTAATTCAGTTTTGGTCAATAGGAGTTGCTCATTTTATCACTACCTCCCCTTCACCCCGACCCCAACACAAATACATACACACTAAAAATCTCCATAGCTATTTGCTTTACTCAAATTCCTCTTGAAATTTGATTTTTTAGTAAGAACTCCACAAGTAATCATCTACACTGGAAATTGTTGTCCATTAAAACCAAACAACATAAAAAAACAAAATACTCTTAAAAGATGAAAATAATATTGTGGAATTTCCCTAAGGAGTAAAAAGATTTTTCAGAATGAGTCACAGGAAAAATATCTAATATTATTATCATGGGCAACTTCTAGGAAAAGATTCTCCAGATTCTGAAACAGCAACAATGCTATGTTCTTTTTTCTTCTTCATCTTTTTTCTTTGAACCTAGAAGACCTGAATTCAATCCCAGCTGTGTTATTTGCAAATTCTGTTATTTTTGTATTTTTATCTCTTTGAGCATCGGCTTCTTGTTTGTAAAGTGGAAATAACCGTATCTATACAACCTTTTCTGGTGATTCAGAAACATTTGTAAAAATGCTTTGTAAAGTAAAAAGTGCTACATAAATATAAGATATTATTACTTCCTTCAAATGTTCCCTTTTGACTGAGAACAGGATTTCCTCTTTCCCATGCATTTTTATCTGGAGACAAATCTGCTAGTATAGTTATAGACCAACCTTCTCAATGGGAAACTGCACCAAATCTCTCTGAGATATTTAATTGTTGGTGATGATTCCTTCTATCATTATTGTATTTTATAGGAAATCAGATACACTAATCTCATTTTTTATTATTACAATTTTTAAAATATGGAAAGTATGTAGTAAAAAATAAAATTTATCAGTAAGTTCACTATCTAAAAAAACTACTAAAATTTTGGTATATTATTTCCTATCTTTTTCTAATGTGTACATATAACCTTTACGGAAAGTTTGCTACATGCAAGATGCTTTACATGAATTATCTAATTTATTGTTAACAACTGTGTGGGATAGGCTCTATGAGCATCTTCCACATTTCACAGAGTAAAAATCAGTTCAGAGAAATTAATTTGCTGAAGGTCACGTAAGTTGGGTGACTGCCTGATGCTCAGCCCTACTGTGAAGCACTCCAGTATTCTATCTACAATCCTATGATCCTACGGCGCCACTTGTATGCCAATTTTCTCATTTACTACAAAATAGTGACTATTTGTACCTCATGTGCCCCTGGACCCAAGAACTGCAAAGATAGTAAGAAGAAACTTTCTCTCGCTTTTTGAGTGTGAGCTGCACAGTGACTTGTTTCTTACAGATGTGCAGGAAGTGATGATGGTAGCCTCTGATTACAAAAGGCATAGCAGCTTCCCCCTTTTTAGCTCTTAGAATACTTGCTCTGGCTCTTCCTTTTGGACCTGTGACCTCTGCTGCAATCAAGTTCTGCCAGATCATCTGTCAGGCCAAGAAGCATCCAAACTTGACCCCTTCCTCATCTTAATTGGAGCCAGAGGTAGTGGAGCAGCACTGTATGTCTTGTGCCTGGCATTGTTCAATCTGGATGTCGGTTGTGATAGAAAGAATAACCCAGCACCCTGGAACAAATTGAGTCCCAGTGATCAATGCAGGCTCTACTCAGTGAATGTAGATGACAGAAAACTGAAGAGAAAAGATTAAGACTTCTAAATGAAATGTTTCACTATACAGCTACTTAGAATGAAAGTCTTCAAGAAGCTGTCTGCACAATTTTCCACTTAACCAGGGAATATTTCCCCTCTAAATGCATGAAATCATGTTGGTATATTGTGTTGGGTTTTGCACTCATTAATAAAAATCTGAAACTTCATATGTGTCACTATTTAAAGCTGAAAACTTGCTCTGAAGTTCATAACTAGGGTTTAGGAAATAAACTATTAGAAATAAAGAGGGAAAAAATGCTCTCTCTGCAGAAGCCAGCTGCCTGGTCATGATGACACTCAAACAGCTCTATGGAGAGAATCTGGGGCCCTTGCTGGCAACACGGGGGTGTGTTTCTTTGGAAATGGCAACTCCAAGAGAGGGCTTCAGATAATTGTAACGTCTTGACCACAACCTCATGAGATACCTTGAGCCAGAACTACACAGCTAACCCACTCTCAAATTCCTGACCCACTAAAAACTACAAGACAGTAAATGTGTATTCTTTTAAGCTTGAAGGTAATTTGTTACACAGCAATGAAAAGGAATGGATGAGGGTATACAGATAATAAACGATCTGAATTCTTGTCCAACTAATTGTATGACTTATATTGGATAGGCTTCAAAAGGAACATATATAAGATTTATCAGAAAACTCCCTTCTCTCTTTATATTTTTTATTTTATTTGGTATTATTAATGTACAATATTATAGTTACTAGACTCCCCATATTATCAAGTCCCCACCACATACCCCATTACAGTCACTGTCTATCAGTGGAGTAAGATGCTATAGAGTCACTACTTGTCTTCTCTGTGTTATACAGCCTTTCCTGTATCCCCCCACCACCCATTACATTATGTGTGCTAATTGTAATAACCCTTTTTCCTCTTAACCCTCCCTCTTCCCACTCATCCTCCCCAGTCCTTTTCCCTTTGGTAACTGTTAGTCTATTCCTGGGTTCTGTGAGTCTGCTGCTGTTTTGTTCCTTCAGTTTTTTCTTTGTTGTTATACTCCACAGATGAGTGAAATCATTTGATACTTGCCTTTCTCTGCCTGGCTTATTTCACTGAGCATAATACCCTCTAGCTCCATCCATGTTTTTGCAAATGGTAGGATTTGTTTTCTTCTTATGGTTGAATAATATTCCATTGTGTATATGTACCACATCTTCTTTATCCATTCATCTACTGATAGACACTTAGGTTGCTTCCATTTCTTGCTATTGTAAATAGAGCAGCAATAAACAGGGGTGCATAGGTCTTTTTGAAACTGGGCTCCTGCATTCTTAGGGTAAATTCCTAGGAGTGGAATTCCTGGGTCAAATGGTATTTCTATTTTGAGTTTTTTGAGGAACCTCCATACTGCTTTCCTCAATGGCTGAACTAGTTTACATTCCCACCAGCAGTGTAGGAGGGTTGCCCTTTCTCCACATCCTCACCAACATTTGTTGTTGTTTGTCTTTTGGATGGTGGCCATCCTCACTGGTGTGAGGTAATATCTCATTGTGGTTTTAACTTGCATTTCTCTGATTATTAGCGATGTGGAGCATCTTTTCATGTGCCTGTTGGCCATCTGAATTTCTTCTTCGGAGGAGTGTCTGTTCAGCTCCTCTGCCCATTTTTTTAATTGGCTTATTTGCTTTTGGTTTGCTGAGGCGCATGAGCTCTTTGTATAATTTGGATGTCAACCCCTTATCGGATATGTCATTTATGAATATATTCTCCCATACTGTAGGATGTCTTTTTGTTCTACTGATGGTGTCCTTTGTTGTACAGAAGCTTTTTAGTTTGATATAGTCCCACTTGTTCATTTTTGCTTTTGTTTCCCTTGCCCGAGGAGATACGTTTATGAAGAAGTTGCTCGTGTTTATGTCCAAGAGATTTTTGCCTATGTTTTTTCTAAGAGTTTTATAGTTTCATGACTTATATTCAGGTCTTTGATCCATTTTGAGTTTACTTTTGTGAATGGGGTTACACAATAACTCAGTTTCATTCTCTTACATGTAGTAGCTGTCCAGTTTTGCCAACACCAGCTGTTGAAGAGGCTGTCATTTCCCCATTGTACATCCACGGCTTCTTTATTGTATATTAATTGACCATATATACTTGGGTTTATATCTGGGCTCTCTAGTGTGTTGCATTGGTCTATAGGTCTGTTCTTGTGCCAGTACCAAATTGTCTTGATTACTGTGGCTTTGTAGTAGAGCTTGAAGTCAGGGAGCAAAATTCCCCCCACTTTATTCTTCCTTCTCAGGATTCCTTTGGCAATTCGGGGTCTTTTGTGGTTTCATATGAATTTTTGAACTATTTGCTCTAGTTCATTGAAGAATGCTGTTAGTATTTTGATAGGGATTACATTGAATCTGTAGATTGCTTTAGGCAGGGTGGCCATTTGACAATATTAATTCTTCCTATCCATGAGCACAGGATGTGTTCCCATTTGTTGGCATCTTCTTTAATTTCTCTCATGAGTGTCTCTTAGTTTTCAGAGTATAGGTTTTTCACTTCCTTGGTTAGGTTTATTCCTAGGTATTTTGTTCTTTTTGATACAATTGTGAATGGAATTCTTTTCCTCATTTCTCTTTCTCCTAGTTCATCATTAGTGTATAGGAATGCAACAGATTTCTGTGTATTAATTTTGTATCCCACAACTTGGCTGAATTCAGATATTAGATGTAGTAGTTTGGGAGTGGATTCTTTAGGGTTTTCTATATACAATATAATGTCAACTGAAAACAGGGACAGTTTGACTTCTGCCTTACCAATTTGCATGCCTTTTATTTCTTTGTGTTGTCTGATTGCCGTGGCTAGGACATCTAGAACTACGTTAAATAAAAGTGGGGTGAGTGGGCATCCTTGTCTTGTTCCCGATCTTAAAGGAAGAGCTTTCAGCTTCTCACTGTTAAGTATAATGTTGGCTATGAGTTTGTCATATATGGGCTTTATTATGTTGAGGTACTTTTCCTCTACACCCATTTTGTTGAGAGTTTTTATCATGAATGGATGTTGAATTTTGTTGAATGCTTTTTCAGCATCTATGGAGATGATTATGTGTTTTTTGTGCTTTTTGTTGATGTGGTGGATGATGTTGATGGATTTTCAAATGTTACACCATCCTTGTATCCCTTGGATGAATCCCACTTGATCATGATGGATGATCTTTTTGATATGTTTTTGAATTTGGTTTGGTAATATTTTGTTGAGTATTTTTGCATCTATGTTCATCAGGGATATTGGTCTGTAATTTTCTTTTTTTGTGGTGTCTTTGCCTGGTTTTGATATTAGAGTGATTTTGCCCTCATAGAATGAGTTTGGGAGTATTCCCTCCTGTTCTACTTTTTGGAAAACTTTAAGGAGGATGGGTATTAGGTTTCATTAAATATGGTTGATAAAATTCAGCAGTGAAAGCATCTGGTACAGGAGTTTTGTTATTTGGTAGTTTTTTGATTACCAATCAATTTCCTTGCTGGTAATTGGTCTACCCAGATTTTCTGTTTCTTCTTGGGTCAGCCTTGGAAGGTGGTATTTTTCTAGAAAGTTGTCCATTTCTTCTAGGTTATCCAGTTTGTTACCATATAATTTTTCATAGAACATCCATTCATGTATTTCTGTGGTGTCTGTAGTGATTTTTCCCTTTCTCATTTCTGATTCTGTTTATGTGTGTAGACTCTCTTTTTTTCTTGATATATCTGGCTATTTTATTTATTTTCTCAAAGAACCAGCTCCTGCTTTCATTGATTCTCTCTATTTTATTCTTCTCAATTTTATTTATTTCTACTTTAATATTTATAGTGTCCCTCCTTCCACTGACTTAGGGCCTCATTTGTTCTTTCCTTTCCTAGTTTCATTAACTGTGAGATTGGACTGTTCATTTGGGATTGTTCTTCTTTCCTGAGGTAGGCCTGTATTGCAATATATTTCCCTCTTAACATGGCTTTCGCTGCTTCCCACAGATTTTGCGGTGTTGGAATTATTGTTGTCATTTGTCTCCATATATTGCTTCATCTCTGTTTTTATATGGTCATCAATCCACTGGTTATTTAGGAGCATGTTATTAAGCCTCCATGTGTCTGTGGGCTTTTTCAATTTCTTTAGGTAATTTATTTCTACTTTCATACCTTTGTGATCTGAGAAGCTGGTTGGGACAATTTCAATCTTTTTGAATATACTGAGGTTCTTTTTGTGGCCTAGTATATGATTTATTCTTGAAAATGTTCCATGTGCACTTGAGAAGAATGTGTATACTGTTGCTTTTGGTTGGAGTGTTGTGTAAATGTCTGTTAGGTCCATCTGTTCTAATACGTTGTTCAGTGCCTCTGTCTCTTTACTTAGTTTCTGTCTGGTTGATCTGTCCTTTGGAGTGAGTGTTGTGTTGAAGTCTCCCAAAATGAATGCATTGCATTCTATTTCTCTCTTTAATACTGTTAGTATTTGTTTCACATATGTAGGTGATCCTGTGTTGGGTGCATAGATATGTATATAAGTATATCGTCTTGTTGGACTGACCCCTTTATCATTATGTAATGTCCTTCTTCATCTCTTGTTACTTTCTTTGTTTTGATGTCTATTTTGTCTGATACAAGTACTGAAACTCCTGCTTTTTTCTCCCTATTAGTTGCACGAAATATCTTTTTCCATCCCTTTACTTTCAGTCTGTGTAAGTCTTTGGGTTTGAAGTGAGTCTCTTGTAGGCAGCATATAGATGGGTCTTGTTTTTTTATCCATTCAGTGACTATACATCTTTTGATTCGTGCATTCAGACCATTTACATTTAGGGTTATCATCAATAGGTATGTACTTATTGCCATTGCAGGCTTTAGATTCATGGTTACCAAAGGTTCAAGGGTAATTCCCTTACTATCTAACAGTTTAATTATCTCACTTTGTATGCTATTACAAAAACCAACTAAAGATTCTTTTTCCTCCTTTTTCTTCTGCCTCCATTCTTTGTATGTTATCAGTAGTATTCTGTACTCTTTGTCTATCCCTTGGGTGACATCTATTTAGCCTTAGGAATACAAAGAAGGACTCCCATCTATAGGAGTCCCTCCAAAATGCACTGTAGAGGTGATTTGTGGGAGGTAAATTCTCTCAGCTTTTGCTTATCTGAAAATTGTTTAATCCCCCCTTCAAATTTAAATGATAACCTTGCTGGATAGAGTATTCTTGGTTCAAGGCCCTTCTGCTTCAGTGCATTAAATATACCATGTCACTCCCTTCTGGCCTGTAAGGTTTCTGTTGAGAAATCTGTTGATAGCCTGATGAGTTTTCCTTTGTATACAATCTTTTTTCTCTCTCTAGCTGCTTTTAAATGTCTGTCGTTATCCTTGATCTTTGCCATTTTAGTTATTATATGTCTTGATGTTGTCTTCCTTGGGTCTCTTTTGTTGGGAGATCTGTGCATCTCCATGGCTTGAGAGACTATCTCCTTCCCCACATTGGGGAAGTTTTCAGCAATTACCTCCTCAATGACACTTTCTATCCCTTTTTCTCTCTCTTCTTCTTCTGGTACCCTTATAATGCGGATATTGTTCCGTTTGGATTGGTCACACATTTCTCTCAATATTCTTTCATTCTTAGAAATTCTTTTTCCTCTCTGTGCCTCAGCTTCTTTGTATTCCTCTTCTCTAATTTCTATTCCATTTACTGTCTCTTCTACTACATCTAATCTGCTTTTAAATACCTCCATTGTATGTTTCATTTCAGATATGAAATTTCTTAATGATTGAATCTCCGTCTTTAATTCATTCCTGAGTTCTTGAATATTTTTCTGTACCTCCATGAGTATGTTTATGATTTTTATTTTGAGCTCTCATTCGGGAAGATTGGTGAGTTCAGCTTCATTTAGCCCTTTTTCTGGGGTTTGTGAGATTTTGGTCTGAACCATGTTCTTTTGACATTTCATATTTCTGTGTGGTGCCCTCTAGTGCCCAGAAGCTCCATTCTCTGGATCTGCTCAGCCCCTAGAGTGAGGTTGGGGGTCGTACGGGAGCATCGCTGGTGCCTGGGGGAGGAAACATCTGTTTCCTGATTCTCATCTGCTGTGCCTGTCTCCTGTATCAGAGCCAGTGGACCGAGCACACAGGTGTAAACCTCTGTGCTTTGCCTCTCTAGCTGTTGTAGGCAGGTCATCCCTCTGACTTGCCTGATGCCAGCACAGTGACTGCCATTTTGCAAGCTGGTGCTGTCAGGCCAGGAGGAAGGCTCAGCAGGCTGCATATCACAGTAGGGAGCCTTGGAGCTGAGCAGCCAGCCATGGGGATAGAGCACCTGAAGCTCTCAGAGTTCCCAATCTGCTCAGCAGAGTGTGCCCAGACAACCTCATCTCCCTATCCCTTCTCCCGCAGAGCAAGCTCCATGCAAACCCCGCCCCCCTGTCGCTGCTAGGACGCCTCTCAGACCGCCTGTCTTTCCCTTATCCCAGAGCGACCAGGTGTGGATCCCTGTCCTCCACAAAGTGCTGGAATCTGTCTCTCAAGCACTCCACCTGTCCCAGCTTCCCATCGCCCAGAGTACCACACAATGTAGTTTTCTGATCGCAAAGCAGATGTCCAGGGCTAGGTGTTCAGCAGTCCCAGGTTTCCATCCCCTCCCTGCTCCAATTCTCTTCCTCCTGCAGGTGAGCTGGGGTGGAGGAAGGGCCTATGTCCCACCAGATCAAGCCTTTGGTACATTACCCTGTTTCGTGAGGTCTGTATGCAGTCTGGTGCAGCCTTCTTTCATGTTGCTGTTTTAGGGTTAGTTGTAGTAAGTATATTTTCGCACTATCTGTGGTTTGGGGAGGAGTTCTCTGTCTCATCTCTCATGCCACCATCTTGAATCTCGGCACGTTTTATTCTTATGAAGTGCTTTTCTCCCTCCTCACTTAATGCCTTTATCTCTCTTGTCTCGTTTATCCCAGCTTATCCACATATCCATGTATGTTTAGTTTTCAGTTATTTAGAAGAAAATTATATCATTTAAATGCAAGTGATAAGCTATTTTTTTTATTATGCGGGTATGTGGATATGTACATTTTATGCTTGTTTCATAAATCATTGATTTCTAGGAAAGATGATATCCCTGTCTTCAAAAATTAGAACTACCCACATTTTATTCATTCACAGCTCATGTCTGGCTTTAGCATTTGTCACTTAAACTTGGGAAAATATTTGAAAGAAACTTTCAATATTTACTGCTTTAATTAGAACATTTTCTTTGTAAACTTTGAACTTTGTTGGTTTTCATCCTTTCCTTGAGTTACTTTTATAATTCTCTTTATCTTTACTCAGAAAGACTCTACTTTTTTCTTGAGATTTACCGAGTGTATTTAAAAAATCATTTTAAATTGTGTGGGTTTCTTTTTTATAAAAATTAGATCACAGTTACACAGAATTAGATTGATTTGACTAATTGCACTCTGGTTGATGACACAGTATCATTACTGCCATCCTCCCCACTTTGGAAAAATTAACTTTAGTTACTTTTAATGTTCCATCCCCACCCCTAGTTTCTTCCCTGCCCAGATCCCACGCTCAAAAAAATGTGCTTGAATTAGTTTGGGGTGGGGGCCTCATTATTTATTAAAATATCCATCCAGGTGATTCTAATATGTAATCAAGCTGAGAACCAGTGGTGAACTCTGCTGTCTCAAGTGTGATTCTAAGACCAGAAGCATTGGCTTCCCCTGGAGTTTGCTATACATGCAGAATCTCTGACTTTTTAACTCAATCAGAATCTACTTTTTAAACAATCCTAGATGATCTGTAAGCACTTTAAATAGTCTGAGAGGCACTGAGTTAGAGTATGGGCCCAATTCAAATCCTTGCTCTATCACTTATTAGCTATGTGATCTTGAATAAGTTATGCAAATCTCTATGTGCCTCCACTTCCTCATCTGAAGTAATAAATGGGGAATGATAATAATAAATGGAATAGTAAAATGGGGATAATAATACCTAGGATTATTATTGCAAGGATTTCATTTGATATTGCTCTGAAATGTGAAGATCAGTGCCTGACTCATAGTAAGTGCACAACCAATGTTAGGTATTATTAATTACCTTTTCTTACCTATTCTTTGGAGTAATATTTGTTGGATTCTTCTTTCCATCATTTTAATGACTGGTTCTCAGTTGCCTCTTTGACATGCTGCACACTAGCCCCAGCAGAATCAACTGGGAGCTTTGAAAAAATGTATAGGTCCTTCAGTCTCATTTCTGAAAATTCTGATTCAGTAAGTTTGGGGAGGGGCTCCAGAGAATCCATATTTTCAAAATCTCCTGAGGTGATCTGATGCTCAAAGTCCTTGGATTGGGAATCAATGCTTTAAATGCTGGTGCATTTAAATGCACGATTCTTTTCATCCACCATTTGACATCAACTCCATCAAAAGCCTGCTAACTCTAGCCCAGGTCTTTTTCTGAGTTCCACAACAATATACTACAATCCTCTACTTGGGTATCGTGTAGACATTGTAAATCAGCATGTCCAAAACTCAGCCCTCCATCAATTTCCCCTCCAGTATTCTCTATGTCAGTCAGTGGTTCTACCATCTGGCACTGTTACCACAGGCAGAAATCCAGGAGTCATTCTTGTCCTCTTCCTCTTTAACCCCCCTACTTAGTTGGTAACAATGTCCTTTTGATTATGCACTTTATTTTATTTCTGAAATCCATTCTCCTGTCCTTGTCACCATTTTAACTATCTTAGTACAGGCCTTTATCCTTTCTTCTTTGGACTAGTAAAACAGCTTTAATTAATGTAGCTGCTCCCCTTGTAAGCAGAACAATAGGACAGGTGGTGGTAAGTGCTATGGAAGAAGAACAAAAGGCAGGGAGTAGAAGAAGGAATAGGATATGCTAGCAATGAGCAGGGATTGAGGATGGGAGAGGAGGAGAGGGGATGTGATTTTTAAACAGGATGATCAAGAAGGGCTCATTGAAAAGATGATATTTCAAGAAAGATCCGAAATAGATGAAAGACTTAATTAGGCATATATCCAAGGGCACTCAGACATCCCACCCAGAGGAAACAATTACATAGACCCTAAGATGGGCTCTTACTTGGCATGTTTGAGAAAACGCAAGAGAAGCATTGCTCTAGTGTTCTTAGTAAGGGAAATAGTAGAGTAAGAGGTCTAGAAGGGAGGTAGAGAAAGATTTGCAAGGCCTTGTATGACGTTATAAAGACTTTATCTTCTATTGGAGAGGGATGGGAAGCCATTGGAGGGTTTGAACTGAGGAGTCAATGTCTAACTAGGACTTTAACAAGATCACTGTGGCCACTCTGTTAAGATTAAGTTGAAGCAAGGCAGGAAGAGCAGTTAGGGGACTTTTGCAATAATTTAGGCAAGAGATGATGATATCATGGACCAGGGTGGTAGTGGTGGGTCTAGTGAGAAGGGATCAGATGATGGATATTCTTTGATGTTAGAACCATTAGGATTTACCAAGAGATTATACGTAGGGTATAAGACAAAAAAGGGTCAAGGATGCCTCCAAAGATTGTGACCTAATTAAATGGAAAGAGGACTTGCCTTCAAGTTAGTTGGAGAAGATTGAAAATAAGATGTTAATTTTCTTCTGTTATAGAGTTGGCAATCAGGAATTTGGTTTAGGGTATGTAAAGTTTAAGATGCCAATTAGATATATATACACAGATACATGAGTTTGAAGTTCCAGAGGGAGGTGTCTGTATTGGAAAACTAAACTTGAGAATTTTCAGATAGTATTTATAACCTTGAAATTGGAAGAGATTACTGAGGAAGTGACTATGTAGATGTCCAAGACCAAATCCAAGGGCACCCCAAAATTTAGAAGCCAGAGAGGGGGGAAGAACCAGCAAAAGAAACTGAAAAAGAGAGGCCAGAAAAATAGAAAACAAAAATGTGGAAGTGGGATATTTTGGAAACAAGTGAAGAAAATGTTTAAACAAGGAGTGATTGACTGTGTCAGATGCTTTAGACTAGGTCAAGCAATGCAGTGATTGAGAACTGAGACATCAGTTTAGTGACATGGAGGTCATGGGGACTATACAAGGACATTTACCAAGGAAAAGGAAGGATAAAAGCGTGCTTGTAGAAGGTCCAACAGAGACTGGGAGAAGACACTGGAGACAGAAGTAAAGACAATTTTTTAAGGAGTTTTGCCATAGAGTAGCAACTAAATGGGGATGTGGAGTCAAGAGAAGCTTTACAGGTTTTGTTGTTAAAGGTGTGAGAATAACAGCTTGTTGATAAGTCAATGGGAATTTTTCAACAATGAAGGGAAATCAAGGATGTGGGAGAGAGTAGGTAGAGCTACTGAAGGGATGCCTTTGAGTAAATGAGAGAGGATGAGAGGATGGGCTCTATCTCTAGTGTGGGGTTGGTCTGGGACAGGAACACGGGTGGAAGATCTGTAGTAACAGGAGGAAAGACAGAATATATTGGCACACTGAAAGGGTTCTTTAGCTACCGGGCTCACTTGCTCACAAAGAAGGACACGAGAACTCCGTCAGCATGGTTTTATTCCCTGTAAGACAAACAGGCAGAATGAACTGTCTCAAAAGAGAGAGAGCAGCAGCAAGGGGGGAGCTGAAGATAAACAGACAGAATGGCTGTCTCAGAAAGGAGAGAGCAGCAGCGGCAGCAAGGGGTGAGTCGCTTACATAGGAATTTAGGGCCTTGGTGAGCAGGATGGTGGCCTTGTGACTTCTGAGAAACAGAAACTGATGCAGACAATAGGAAACGTAGAAACTGCTGTAGACGATAGCTGTAAGTGATAAGGAGCTGCTGCACCCGGAGACAGTTCAAGGCTCTGTGTTAAAGGGGACTTATGCACCTGCTGTGAGTGATAAGGAGCCCCTGCGCCCGGAGGCTCAAGGTTGTGTGTTAAAGGAAACCTAACACACACATATTCCATTTTATCTCTGTGCTCCTCCAGTGGTAAGTGTCTTTGTTACTTCGCT
Source organism: Phataginus tricuspis (assembly GCA_029783875.1). Taxonomy (NCBI): domain Eukaryota; kingdom Metazoa; phylum Chordata; class Mammalia; order Pholidota; family Manidae; genus Phataginus; species Phataginus tricuspis. The sequence continues at coordinate 52,182,344 of JAQQAC010002594.1, read as the reverse complement.
ATTTTATTCAATTTTCTAGATTTAAGCACAAGTCTCCTCTCTGTTCTACTTCAGACAAGTCTACTTCAGAAAGACAGATGCAGGTGAGCAGGCAGATGTGATAAGAACCTATGGGTGCTGTTCCATCTATTCAAGGTCCTTTGAAGAAATACCACAATGTTTCTCTATTACATACATAAATGACTTTTTATTGTTGGGCAGCTGCATCTGGGGAGGTCTCTCTCTGCATGCTAGGTGAAACCTCTTTCTGGATGGGGGAGGGCTCTTGACTGTGATTGAGAAAGAATTCTTGAACAGGTCAGAAGAGTGTAGATAAGGAAGGAATTCATTAAATCAAGGGCATTAGTGAATGGCAGCAGCTGCACAGACAGTAGAGAGCAAGAAAGAACAGAGGGAGGAAAGGGAGCCTCATTGAACTCCTGCTTGACATAGGGCAGGTCTCTTGCCAACTCCTAAACCCAAGGTCACCTGGTGTCCTGTGTTTGCTTGAATCTGCACAGCATAGAAACTAAGTCCCTACTACCCCAGGATTTGGGAGAACCATAGAGCACTGGATGGAGTGAGATTATGTTCTGAGAACTTCCCAAAGGCAAAGAAAGGAGATTTTCAGACAGGCTACTAAAAAGCATGATCGTATAGCTACAGTCCTGTCCAGGTCATCCAGGTGACAAGAACTTGAAAGCTCAGATCAGAGATCTCAGTAGCCCTTGCCTACTTGTCTGAAGTAGAACAAAGAGAATACTTGTGCTTAAATCTAGATAATTGAATAAAATAGCGAAGTAACAAAGATGCTTACCACTGGAAGGGCACAGAGGCAAAATGCAATAAGTTGAACAGCAAGAAGAGTTTATTTAAGGCAAAGTACACACCTTTGTGAAGAAAGGGGAGTATAGACAACCTCGGAGAGGAGGCACACATAAAGCTTGGGATTTGTGTCTTTTAAAGATTCTGAGAGTGGTGGCAAAGGATGGGGGTCGGGGCATAGGCTTGACATGACTTGAGGTCTCATGATGTTTATTTCCAATGAGAGACATCGTGACATTATCCACGATCAGACCTCTAGATATTCTGTAAGAAAAACTTAACACAAGGAATTTCTTGATCCAGTTCTTCTCCAAGAGAGTGGTTACCCTCAAGCAGTGGGGACATATCATTTAGGACTGCTTGCCCTGCCTTAAAATAGGGTAGGTTACTGGCTGATTACTATAAAGTATGTTAGGAATCTTACCTCCTAACTCTGATTTCTAAATGGAATCTTAGCCTTAAGATGAAGTCCCTCCTGTTCTTACTATACTATTTATATCTCAGCATTTTTCATCATAGGCAGGAAAACTTAATCATGATGCTTGTCCCATGTTCTTGCCCTGATTCATTTTCATTTAACTAAACATTTAAAAAAGAGCCTAGTATGCTTGATACTGTTGATATAAACATGGAAGGGGGGAGTCCTTTTCTCAAAGCAATGATCACTATGTGGCTTAAACAAGTAAACAAATAACTTTGGTGTGGTAAGTGTTATCAAAAAGGCATATGAAAATGCTGTAGGGGCTAACACTGAGAAAAACTGAAGAGAATTTTCAGAGTATATAGGCATGCAGCCAGACTAATTTCCTATGGTTCAATAAACTTTTAAAATTCATCATAAGAATGTAAAAATCCTCATTTCTTGCATAGACAAATAAACAAATACTGTATTTGTCTTTGGTCAGTTTGAACTTGATAGAGAGAAACTGGCCTAAACTCTTAATACTTTAGATTTCTAGCATCTAGATACCAAAAACTTGCTTCCGTCTCAGAAAGTTCGCTCTTGAGTCAGTCTTACAGTTTTTTTGATACTTTTTCTTAAGAGGAACTCATAAATAATTACTTAAATATTTACAGTGGTCTTGAATTTTAAACATTTGGTGGGAGTTTATATATATTTTAAACTTTCAGAGGACAAAATTTTAAGGTTCACTCTATAGGAGTTATTATAAAATGAATTATTCCTTTTGTTCTAATTTCATAAAAAAATAACTTCAAAACTGAGACTGGCATGTAGGACCCAGCTGCAAATACACAAAATCAGCCACACGCAGCTGCACTCTGGTTCCCCCAATTCATCTAACAGCTTTTAGTGGGTTTAGTGACATTAGAAAAGGCACAGCAGATGTGCAAGATGGCTCCTGAAATCTAAAGTAGGACAGATGGTTCTCTGGTTGACTGACAGCATGAGGAGCAGGCTGCAAGGGTCACCTCCTGTGGAGGACTTCCCTCCCCCTTCCTGCTTCTGCCTTCAAAAGAAACTTTCAGACAAGAAAGAAAAGCAGGGGATGGCTATTCAGAAAGACTTTCTTTTCAAATATGCATTGTAGTGAAAGGATTCTTAGCAAAAGAGAGGGTCACCTAGATATGGAAAAAAATTCTTCTCTACCCTTTGACGAAGAGTTGACTCTGTGTAGTTACAGCAAACTTGACAGATTCATGTTTGAACATAATAGGATACCAGAAAGAAAGCTGAGATCAATGAAAGAGCAAAGAAATGACATAATTGGGATTTATTAGCCACCACACAGCATTGATTAGAATCAGGATAGTTCATCATTGGAAGCTCTACATTGCCCTTAAAAATAAACTTCTTGTTTTAAATTTTAATGAGAAAGCTGGACAAATGATTGCATTTGTTAACCAGGGATTAACAGTCTTTGCTACATCACCTGTATGCTTACACCTCTCTATCTCACCCGCTCTCTTTTTCCCCCAAATTCCTTTCTAGTACTTCAAACCTTCAAGAAAAGTAAAAAAGAACTCACATTTATTGCATGCAAACTAAGTACTGCACCCTGTGCTTGGTGCTTTCTTTATGTGATTTAGGATCTCAAAAATATTGACTCTTTCTTTTTAAGCTCGTATTAACACAGAAACACAGACTCCTAATTTTATTGATACTTTTCTTCATATCTTCTGCTGTGAAAGGGAAACCAAGCACAAAATGTGTCCCAAGAAAATATGTCTAAGCTTAATTTCAGACCATGCTAGGATTCCAAGATCTCTGAAATCCCTTCAAATTCTAGAAGAAATTCACACAGTGGCAGATGCAAGATTTCTTTGTAGCAGAGACTCAAGAATGGCAATGAGTTTGCAAGGAGGAGCTGGGGGTAAATTGTCTTGAAACTTCATTTGCCTAAAACTGTGTTTATTTGGAGTCATGTGCTAAATCTGGCAGTCAATTCACATCACTTGAGAAGCCTGCCTTCTGCAGGATCTTAAAGAAGTGTTGCACTTTGACAGAAGTCTGAAAACCAGAGTGGACTTTATATGTGAATAAATGCAGACTTTACTCCTGAGGCCCATGAAGTAACCTGGGTCTGACCATGTGGAGGGCAATCTTTCAGTTATCTCCTTCCATTCTCAGGTAGTACCGTTTCAGCTCCTGTAAAATCCTGGGATTCCTATGCTAACGGATAGGAGGTCAGCCTGTGGAACTATCCTGCAGCTGAGAACCCCCAGCAACCTCACTCTGTTACCCTCCCTTTCATTTCCCATCAACTGCATTTTAATGATGACAAAGCCTTTTGTAGTCAGTGAATCCACTGACTATGAAATATTTACATCTGGGCAGTGTTGAATTCCTCCTGCTCCCCCCCCCACACATCTGTGTTTTGTTGTCATGGTGACTTCCAGGTCTCGGATAGCCCCAACTTTATACCTATCTGATTCTTCTCTCTTTCCCCACCCAACTTCAATTCCATTGCCCATAATTTCAAATATTTTTTGCCAATATCCTCAACTCCCTTGTCTTTCATTCACAAATATATTAACTAGTATTTTGTACCTTTCATTTCCTTCTTCCTCCGAGTTTCAAAGGATATGTCAGTTGTCTGATTTACACTGATCCATCATCTATGCACTATCCTCTGTCTCATCTCTGTCTCTACCTCTCTGCAGAATTTCTATGTATGTCCCAATCTTTTTTACATCACAGTAAGCATAGAAAAATGACATTTGTGCAATTCACTAGAATAAACTGGAGAGGGCTGAGGCTTCTACAGAGGGCTTATATATATATATATACACACACATACATATTTACTTACAAATGTAGGTATATAGATAAAAAGTAAAATATGGAATACAAGGGTAGAAATAAAAGACAATAAATTGGCTCTATTTGAATTAATATTGCATTGTAAAAAGACTTCAGATAATATCTCTTAAACCTGAAGCTTTCTTCACTAAATATAACTCTAAATATATGGATGTAAATTTTAAATGGCCACACAAATTTTCTGACTTTTTAATGATTATCTCTTTGAATTCTTAATAGTTCTCTTCAATGAGAAATTTTGAATGTAATAACCATTCAATGTTTACAATTGAAATTTTATCTAAAGGCTAACAGATCTTTCTTTTTTTTATGTAACATTTTATTAAAAACAGTTTTTTTTTCTTAAGGAATCAGTGATATACAATCTTATGAAGGTTTCACATGAGCAACATTATGGTTACTACAGTCACCCCTATTATCAAGTCCCCCCCCACCCCATTGCAGTCACTGTCCATCAGTGTAGTAAGATGCTATAGAGTCACTACCTGTCTTCTCTGTGCTATACTGCCTTCCCTGTGCCCCCTACCACATTATGTGTGCTAGTCTAACAGATCTTTCATATTTTTCATTAACAAATGTAACATAAAATTTTGAATTCAAATGAATTTTTGCATTTTAAGTATATCAAAATAACGATGAGCTGTAATTTGCATTGTTTGAGTAGTCCCCCTGCAGCTAGCCTGGATACCTCAAAAACGATACATCAACTACAAGAGGCCAGACATGTCCAGTTACTGTGCAGACTGATATTTGGAGCTGCTCCCTAGGACTACTCCCTGGAGCTGCAGCCACGAGGAGCCCTTGTCCTGTCCCCTGAGCCCTTGTCCTGTCTTCACCCAACCAGCTACACCCTGGGATGCCTGCCATGCTTCCTGGGCATCTAGAACATAAATATCTCTGGTAGCTTTAAGTGTCCCTTGCCCACAATGGGCAACAAGCAACATCCCCTTTTGCTGAATTTTCTGCCATTTAGGGTGAAGAGCTGAATGTTGCCCACTTTTCATCACCTGTAGAGTACAGGGGCATGTCATTAAACTTTATTTTCCACTAGCTACCTTCAGAGGACCTTGAAGAAGGTTGCTCAGGTTGCAGGCAACTGGCCTGTGGGCTTTGACCACAGCTCATCCCAGAGGCTGAAGGGATCAAGAGCTTGTGGCATACCTATAGCACATTAACTGAGCACCACTTGGAAAATCTACTTTACACGATTAATTATCTCTGCTCACTCTTGTATTTTCAATTCCTCCCTTCACTGGTTCCTCCCCTTTAACAATTACAGACAACTCTATATAGACTTAAAAAATGGAAACAAAACTAACCTTCATCCAGTCCCTATTTTCCCTTCAGCTACCATGCTATGTCTTCCTTTCACCAAACTAGGCTTTTGGAAAGAATAATCATACTTTTCTCCACATTATTCCCACTCTTTTCTTAATCCACTAGAATCTAGATTTTAATGAAACTACTTTTGCAGAAGTTATTGCTATATTTAATGGAGAGTTCTCATTTGTTATCAGCATTTGACATGATTGACCATTCCTTCCTTCTTGGGACATAGTCTTCCCATGGCTTCTATAACATTATTTTTTTTTTTGAATTACAGTTGGCATACAATATTATATCTGTTTCAGATGTAAAACATAGTAATAAAAATAAGAATATATGCTTCATGAAATGATCGCCATATTACATTACATTTTGAGCAATAAATATATGTTGAACACTGGATAGTCTACAGTGAACAAGTAAGACTCAGGCTCTACCCTCATGGAGCATAAGTGGAAATATGCTGAAATAATAACTGTGATTATGGAAGTTCAAGAGTTCACCTGAAAAGACAAACTTCTTCTTGACACTGAAATCATGGAGGAATTTATTATGTGGGTTTCATTTACATGAATTAATGAGTATATAAACAATTACTTTATAATTAATTTTTTAAAAATTGTCCAACAAGAGGACATTTCTTATGGTGACATTTTGTTAGCTCTTAACTCAGTGGAGGTATTTTGAAGTGAGCTGATTTAATTTAATCCAAGTGTAATGATTTCTGGTGATCTCACAGTTTAAGATTAAAACACCAATGGTCTGAACTGGCTAATAAATACTGTAGGCTCTATCAAATGTGAAACAGCTTCCCAATAAGACTTTGGATCTTACACAGTTTATGTTTGAATTCTTTGATTGTTGTGTTGGCCATATTATCACTGGGCTCTACAACCTCTAAATGCCAGCACAGAAAATGATAGTTTCCCTTGAATGTGCAGTATCATATTTATTCTCATAGAAAGAGCTCCATACCCTTTCATCAATAGAAATCCAATTTATTAATCGACTTGATTGCTAAGAAGTATGTAGGCAACAGAAGATACACTCATCAATAGCTACAATGTGCCATGTGTTAGGCCTGGCTCAGTAAATATAAAGAATGTGGTAAAACTGGACTCTGGAATCTTACAATTTAGTCAGGAAGCAAAGAGCAGATTTTGCTTTAGCAAAAAGCTTGCCAAGTATGTCTTTATAAATCTGGGGAGAGGAAATCCCAGGGAAAAATACCTCTAAACGCCGAAATCAGTCAAAGGGAGAAATAAAGTTTAAAACTTGTTTATTGTTTACAAACTGCAGTCCAGCACTGTCTCTCTCCCCTGCTCCAGAAGAAGCCAGCAAGCAGGCCAGCCCCTCCCCTTAACCTCTCAGGTTCAGACATGCCCTCGGTTGCCCAGGTAATTGCCCACTGACATGGAGATGAACTTCTCTCCACCCCTGAGGATATGCAAACGCACCAAAGCCAGGCGAGATATTTTGGAAATGTTACAATTTTAACCATAGGCCACCGCTCCAGAAATCTCGCCTTACAATCTACTTGCTCCCCTTCTTCCAAATGGTCCCTGGGTGAGAAAACTGGAGCATTGTGACCAGACTAATGACATAACAATAGCAACAGCAATAAAATCACGACAATCCTCAAGCCTAAAGTCTTACACAGATTAAGTCCATAGCTCGTCCATTCCATAGGCAGGCAGTAGCTGAGGGTTCAGAGCACTCATCATGCGGCAGCTGCAGCCAGGGGGCGCATTCAGGCCACAAGGACTGTAGGAGAAAATAACCTTAAGGGCGATAAGATATATGTTTTAATGACACCAGCATAGGCAAATCTTGTCCATCAGATAGGATACATGCAAGAGAGTGGTCCTGTGATAAAACAGTGGCAGGAATGGGATCTCATCCTGGTCTAGTATACCAGACTTTCACCCCCCCTCCATGTGGGAGTTACAGATGGGTCAATATATAGGGTTATGGGAGGTACATGCACTGGCCATAAAGATAAAACAAAACTTCCCTGCAAGATGCTCTTACCTCCTGGATGTTTTAGGTACACTACTGTGAACTTTGGGGGCCATTCAGCTGTTATTCCAGGACTACACAGGAGGCCAGCTTCCAGGCCTTTCTCCCAAGGTACCAGAAGGGCCAGCCATTGCTGGTGCATGGGTTGAAATGTCCAGGGCCATGTCCATTCAACAGTGTCTCCAGGGCTTAATGCAGTAGAGGCTGGCAGCAGGATGTTGCTCTGCTGGCCGTATCCTGGCTTCAATAGCTCTTTTTCGGTTTGGATGTACAATTGTATAGGAGAGGCAGCAAGGTGTGTGAGCATATCCACAGGGCTCAAAGCTCCTTTATGTAGCTTCTCATTCAAACGCCACAGCACTGTCCAACCCCGTAGACTATTGGTGTCTGACTTCAGGCCAGATTTCAACAAACCATTGTACCTCTCTATCATGCCTGCCCTGGTAGGATTATATGGTACATGAAATTTCCACTTTATTCCTAATTGTTGCACCCATTCTTGTAATGCATGCCAAGTAAAGTGGGTGCCTTCATCACTTTCAATCACCTGTGGCTGACCATAGGCTGCAAAGAGATGCTCCAGGCCCCTCTTGGTGGTTTGCTGATCTGCACAACGTGCAGGAAAAGCAACCAATAGTCCAGTAGCTGTGTCCACAGAAGTCATGGCATACCAATATCTTTCTGATATGGGCAGAGGCCCAATATAGTCTGTTTGCCACCTAACAAGGGGGATTGGCCCCCTTACTATTGTCCCATGTTGCTGTGGGACTCGGTCTAAGTCCCTCTTAGAGCACACAAGGCACTCCTTCTGGGCTCTGCTGATTTCTTTAAAGGTCAATGGCAAGCCCTACCTACAGGCTACAGCCCACATTGTCTTTTGCCCCATGTGCAACAAACACTGGAATAGCCATTGGGCCACATCAGAAGCTGGCTTTCCTTCTAGGCAGCACACCTGGGCCAATGTGTCTGCTTTTTCATTCCTTGGGGATGCCAAAGACAAATGGCCAGTCACATGATATACAGTAACAGTCTTATTCTGACCAGAGGCCCATAGGTCTTTTCACAACTCTTCCCCCAAACGGGCCGGTGACCAACCATCCAGTTGGCATGATACCATGTTGGTAGCCACAGGGTCAAGCCCCAATAGACGGCCCAGCTGTCAGTGCAGACAACTATGGGGGAAGGCTTCTGGGTGATCACGACCCATACTGCCCACAACTCACCCCATTGGCTGCTCTTCCCCTCTCCATTCTCCACCCATATTGTCTCAGTCTTAGGATGGAAAGCCACAGCCCTACACTTTGGGGGCTGCCCATGACTAGAGCCACCTGTGTACCAAGCATCTTCAGGTATAGGGGCTTTTCCCTCCTGATAAGGAGTCTTGGCTACCAATGGCTCAAAAGCAAGTTCTTCCTTCTTTCCAATGGTATAGGTCACTGGCCCCAATAAGCACTGGAGTTCTCCACTTAAGGGGCTAGTAGAGAGGGTGCTGCATTGCTGTAAATATGAGCCCCATTTGACCAGTGTAGGTGTCTGTGCCATGCCACTCTGTGGCCTTTGGGTCCAGTCTCACACCCACCCGGCGATGGGATAGGTGGTTATTACCTTGGTTGGAGTTGTTCCGGTGATGGGCTCCGTAGCCAGCAAGGCATGGTACACAGCAGCCAGTTGCTTCTCTATCAATGTGTACCAGACCTCTGCTCTTTTCCATAGCTGTGACCAGAATCCAATAGGTTGGTGTGTCCATTCAAGCTGCTGCCAAAGACCCCATCCATAACTATCTTCAGTTACATGAACTTTTAGTTCACAGGGCCTTGATGAGTCCATTACATTCAAGGCCTGTATGGCCTTTACTTCCCGCTTGGCAGCAGTAAAAGCATCTGCACATGTCTCATCCCAGTCCCACCTGATGCCCTTTCATACCAACCAGTATAAGGATTTCAGAATTTGTGCCAAGTGTGGGATAAACACTCTCCAGTAGCCCAAAAGACCCAAAAACTCTTGTAATACTGCCACAGCGGTAGAGGTGGGGAGAGCCTGGACCTTGTCTATGACTGCTTCAGGAACAACTTTAATTTTACCCAACCAGACAACCCCCAAGAATTTTACAGACAAACCAGGTCCCTGAACCTTGGTGCCATTCACAGCCCATCCTTTTTCCTGTAGATGTTGCAACAGTCTAGGAACTGCCCCTTCTAAATCTGAAAGAGAATCAGATGTGAGCATAGTCATCAATGTAGTGATACAACCACACTGTTTGCGTTTTCTTCCATGTGACCAAGTCCTGGGCTACAAGTCCATAACAGATGGTGGGACTGTGGAGGTATCCCTGTGGAAGGACAGTGAATGTCCACTGCTGGCCTTCCCACATGAAGGCAAACTGTTCTTGGCTTTCCTGTGCTATGTCAATAGAGAAGAAAGCATTAGCAAAGTTTACTACATAATGATACTTTCCCAGCTCATAGCTGAGGGTGTCCAGAATGTCTGCTATAGAGGGAACAGCAGGATGCAAAGGGGGTGTGACTTTATTCAATTCCTTGTAGTCTACAGTTATATGCCAGGAGCCATCTGGCTTTCTCACTGGCCACACTGGGGAATTAAAAGGACTATGAGTGAACTTTATGATGCCCACCCTCTCCAACTCCTGTAGAGTTTCTCTAATTTCCTTGTGTCCTCCAGGCAACTTATACTGCTTAGTATTTGTCACCCGCCAAGGTACAGGCAGAGCTACAGGTGGGTGATTAGCATGTCCCCTCAGAACTGCCTTTAGGACATGTACCCACAGTCTGAACTCACCTGCAGTGGTCTGTAACCACAGGCCCTTCAGGATATCTACCCCCAAAATATATTCAGGGATGGGAAAAATGTACATGGTATACTCCTTTGGGGGTAAACGCCCTATCCCCAATGAGATTTGGGCATTCTTCACTCTAATTGCCTTACCCCCATAGCCATCTATCACAGCAGGGGTCCCGGGAAAATGCTCAGGGCTGCCATGAATCAGAGAATACTCAGCTCCTGTGTCCACCAGTGCCAGGACACATTGTACATTCACAGGGGATCAATGAATTGCTAATTCTACATGTGGCCTCTGGTCCCCACCATGTTCCCCAAGGTAGGGACTTTGACCCCCCCTCAGTTGAACCATGATGCCCAATCATTCTCCTGTGGGGGTGAGGGTCCAGGTGAATCCTGAGTACTGTCTCCCATGAAGTTTTGCAGGACACAGGCCAGGCATGAGGCCTTGACTCTGGTTTCCGTGTCCTGGACCTCAGCGTCTGGAACTGCTGCTCTGGCTTTAATTGGTGCCACAGTTCTAACAATATTCTATTGGGCTGCCCATTGAGTTTTTATTTCACTAACCCAGCCTTTATCAAATCGACCCACATCTGGGTCTTCGAGACCTTCACGGGCCCTTTTGCACTTCTCCTTTCAGTTGTGGCCTGTACTTCCTCAGCGCCCTTATTGTTTCAACCTCCCCCAGATCTGGTAAAGTACGAGTAGCCTCTCTTATGGGTTCCCCTAGGTGGGGGGCAAGAGTATTCACTAGGGACCCAACGAGAGATATGGGAGCTGTATGCAGCACCAGATTTCCCATTCCTATAGTGAACACCTCCTCATCAGGGCCCTGGGGTCCATATTATAGATGATATTTTTCATACTCAAATTCTGCAGTACCTGCTGGAGCTCTGCATATGTTTTCCAACTACTGGGAAACTATGGTAAATCACCCTAATTAGGCCAACTATCCTGATGGTAGCTCTCAGCCATTCCAGGAGCATCTGACTTTCGGAGGTGTGATGGGCATTTTGCAACCACTGCTGGAGGGAAGGGTGAGTCGTCAGAGAAGCCATTCTACTCATCTCAGTACCCGGCATAACAATGTTCTCCACCCCCATATCCAGAGACGGAAAAGCCATGTAGGCAGAGATTTTGATGGCCTCTGTCTATACGGGAGGCTCAAGTCCACCAGCTCATCCTGGGTATAGGGGTGGAGCATGGAGTGCTCCACAACCTGGGGAGGGGGCTGCTCCTCTTCCTGAGGAGCCTGTGGTTGTTTTGTTTTTATTTTCTTAATTACAGCTGAGTGTGTCTTTAAAACAGGAGAAGATGGTACCTCTGGCGGTGGCCTGGGTAGCAGATCCGCCAATGAACCCCCTTCCTCCTCTTCTTCCTTGGGTTCCTCCACCAACGGTTCCTCCTCCACCATTTCTGGGGCTGAAGGCACTGCTCTTTCTTCCCCTTTCCGCCATGGCCTCCTGCAACACGGCTTTTCCTGCTGCCTCCCCCCTTGCCGCTAAGGAGTCTTCTGGGAGCATGACCTGTCTTTTCAGTAACTGTCTCTCTTCTTTAATAGCATCCCATAGATTATCGCCCAGCTCCTCCAAGCGATGCTGAAGTGTGTCTTTCTCCTGGCTAAGTCCCTCTCTTTCCTTGCTAACCCTCTCAATAATCCTCTCTTTCTCCTGTATAACATTTTCCACTATCTTGATGAAAAGAGGCCCTACAATGCCAGCCACTATACAGCCCCTTAAGGTCTCCAAGCAGTCTTCCAACTCATGGAGGGCTAATTCTGCAGCTTCCTGTGTTTCCACCCTTCCCCACTTCTGGGAAAGGCCCCACCCCTCTAAGAGGTACTTTAACCTGGACCAATTCTCCAGTAGGGGTTCCCAAATTGGAAGCCCAACAGCTGGAGGGATAATAACAGGTGAAGCGGCATCCTTTGCCACTGCATCCGCTGGGGCCTCCCCACCATCCACAGGAGCAGCCCTCCCAAAGGTGGCACCCATTATGATAGATTTCGGGTTCAGAGGAATCCTGCCAACTGTGCCAGTAAGTAAGTCCAGGGAGAGGAAATCCCAGGGCAAAATACCTCTAAAAACTGAGATCAGTCAAAGGGAGATATAAAGTTTAAAACCCCTTAACCTCTCAGGTTCAGACACATCCTCAGTTGCCCAGGTAATTATCCATTGACATGGAGATGAACTTCTCTCCACCCCTGAGGATGCAAATACACCAAATCAAGGCGAGGTATTCTGGAAATGATACAATTTTACCCCCAGTCTTACAATTTTATTTTTGTTTCTTGTGAAAATGTACTCAATATATTCATTTAATAAATACTGATTTCATACTGTGTGTCAATCATTTGGTCAGACAGGCTCCTACTGCCATAGATCTTTTACCTTAGTGAGTGGAGAAAGATAATAAACAATAATTGTTTTAGTTCATGATAAGTGCTATGACAATGATACATGAGGTAACATGGAGAATGACTGGAGTGCTATTAAGCTATCATTGATATGCAATCTTATGCTCAGGTTTCACATGAGCAACATTGTGGTTACTACATTCTCACCTATTATCAAGTCCCCACCATATACCCCATTACAGTTACTGTCCATCAGCCTAGTAAGATCCTATAGAGTCACTATTGTCTTCTCTGCGCTACACTTCCTTCCCCATGCCCCCCCATATTATGTGTGCTAATCATAATACCCCTTAATCCCTTTCCACCCACCCTCCCCAACTACTTTGCGTATGGTAACTGCTAGTCCATTCTTGGAGCCTGTGAGTCTGCTGCTGTTTTGTTCCTTCAGTTTTTGCCTTGTTGTTATACTCCACAGATGAGTGAAATCATTTGATACTTGTCTTTCTCCGCCTGGCTTATTTCACTGAGCATAATACTCTCTAGATCTATCCATGTTGTTGCAAATGGTAGGATTTGTTGTCTTCTTATGGCTGAATAATATTCCATTGTATATATGTACCACATCTTCTTTATCCATTCATCTACTGATGGACACTTAGGTTGCTTCCATATCTTGGCTATTGTAAACAGTGCAGCGATAGACATATGGGTGCATTTGTCTTTTTGAATCTGTGATCCTGTATTCTTAGGGTAAATTCCTAGAAGAGGAATTCCTGGGTCAATTGCATTTCTATTTTTAGTTTTTTGAGGAACCTCCATATTGCTTTCCACAATGGTTGAACTAATTTACATTCCCACCAGCAGTGTAGGAGGGTTCCCCTTTTTCCCCATCCTCACCAGAATTTGTTATTCCTTGTCTTTCAGATGTTGGCCATCCTAACTGGTGTGAGATGATATCTCATTGTGGTTTTAACTTGCATTTCTCTGATGAGCAGTGATGTGGAGCATCTTTTCATGTGCCTGTTGGCCATCTGAATTTCCTCTTTGGAGGAGTGTCTGTTCAGCTCCTCTGCCCATTTTTTAATTGGCTTATTTGCTTTTTGTTTGCCGAGGTGTGTGAGCTCTTTATATAATTTAGATGTCAACCCCTTATTGGATATGTCATTTATGAATATATTCTCCCATACTGTAGGATGCCTTTTCATTCTACTGATGGTGTCCTTTGCTGTACAGAAGCTTTTTAGCTTGATGTAGTCTCATTTGTTCATTTTTGCTTTTGTTTCCCTTGCCTGAGATGTGTTCAGAAAAAGTTGCTCATGTTCATATGCAAGAGGTTTTTGCTTATGTTTTCTTCTAAGAGTTTAATGGTTTCATGACTTACATTCAGGTCTTTGATCCACTTTGAGTATACTTTTATGTATGGAGTTAGTAGTTCATTTTCATTCTCTTACATGTGGCTGTTCAGTTTTGCCAACACCAGTTGTTGAAGAGGCTGTCATTTCCCCATTGTATGTCCATGGCTCCTTTATCATATATTAATTGGCCATATATGTGTGGGTTTATATCTGGCTTCTCTATTCCATTGATCTATGGCTCTGTTCTTGTGTCAGTACGAAATAGCTTTGATTACTGTGGCTTTGTAGGGGAGCTTGAAGTTGGGGAGCATAATCCTCCCCACTTTATTCTTCCTTCTAAGGATTGGAGTTCTATTTTAAGGATGATCAGGGAAGGTGTCTCTGATGTTGTATCAGCTGTAATCTGAGACAAAAAGCCATGTGAACATCTGGAGGAAGAGCATTCTAGAAGAGGGAACAGCAGCTGCAAAGGCCCTGGGCCCAGAACCAGCTTAGCATGTCCCAGGAACAAAATGAACCTTATTGATAATGATTATCTTAGGGATATATTTGGGAGTATAAAGACTTACAAACCAAGGTCTCTGACCTAAAGGAGCTCTGTAATAGATATGGAAGCAGAAAGATCACAATACAATGCAGAACTACCTTATAGTGACAGAAGTATGAACAAAGTAAAGAGGTGCTAAGAAGGAGGAGTGATTAATTCTTTAGGGTCTGTTTCAGGGAAGATTTCACCAAGGAAATAATATAAAGGTAGGATTTTGAAATACCAACAGAGTTGATTAAGCAGGGAGGAGGGCTATACCAGGGGGAAAAACATACAGGGGATAGTGATGCAAAGATGGTAGGTTGTGTTTCCTATTGGTGAACAGGATAATACAAGAAAGTAAGGCTCAAGAGAACAGAGGTGAAGCCATGAAGGGACTTATTTTCTGTGCATCATGGGAGTTGCCAAAAGCTCTAAAGATTGGATTTGTTCTTTAGGTGGATTACCCTGGGCTGTTTCTCTTAAATGTCTGGGAGAATAATTTGGGCATCTCTAAGGCAATGAAAAAGATGAAATAAGGATAGTGGCAGAGGGGCTCAGAAAGAGGTAGAAGATCTGAGTATTTTAGGAGTTGAAACACAAACAAACGGGTATTCTTTGTTGAAACCCCAGTGACTTTCAGTATCTGGCTTAGAATAGGCACTCAATAAATATTTGTAGAATGAATACATTGAGTGGTGGCTGGATGTGACAGCATGACTGATGAATATAAGTCAAACGCCCCGAGTTCAAATATAGACTTGCATTTATGGATAACCATCGAGTACTTAAGCCTCTTTGTAGGTGTGTTGTTTTAATCCTAATAATTATGTGGGATAGGTGTTAATTACATTTTTCAGATGCAAAAATCAAGTCTCAGGGAGGTAACCACCACTCCTTAAGTAGCCAGGTACACACGCTTAGTATTTATACTACTTAGCCTGGAGGCTCAAAGACTGAAATAAATTATGTAAAGCCTAAAAACAGAGAAAACCAAGGAAAGTCGGGAACTCTCAACCAGGGAACGAAAAGGGATTCCAGAACATTTCTGCCAGCTGGTCGCGGGAACAGCAGAGGTGCGTCACAAGCACCTTAAACAGACCCTCCCACCGCAGCGGACCGAGGGGCGGGGCGGGTTCGGGGCCCGCAGAGGTGGCACGCGCAGTCGCAGTGCAGCTCGCGAGCTCCTCGGCCAGAGGCGAAGGGATGAGGGGTGAGCAGAGAAGGGCGGGGTCGACGGACCCGGGGACCCTTCGTCTATTCCGAGCCTGATTACTTTTAGGGCCCGCAGGGAGATTTTGACGTCATTTCCTTCCGTAGGCGCCAGTGCTTCCGGGTCGCCATCATTTTGAGCGTGTGGGTGAGTCCTCGGCAGCGGGGTTGCACTCTTGCTCCCCACCCCCACCTCTGCCGCGGTACCAGGCGCCTCCGGTGTCCGCGCCCTTGTCCTCCTTCTTGACACCTCTCGGATCCCCAAAGGGCCTTCTGCTCCAGACCACCCGGGCTCGTTGTCGTCGGGAGGTGCGTGAGGTGACTGCAGGGAGCCCGCCCCGCACACACCCCGCCTCCGCACGGCTCTCCGCCGGCCTTCACTCTCCGCCATTTTCCCGCCTGTGAGGGTGGGCAGGCCGCGCCTTGGGTCTCGGGCACCTGAATGCGGGTGACCAGGGGAGGAAGGGAGTGACTCGTGGTGACGGGTGTGTGTGGGGGGGGGGCGGGGGTGGGTTGCTAGTGGGAGAGGCAGGTATAGTGGGTAGGGGATGGAGTGCGGGATCTGTCATAGGCTGCCGAGGTTTCAATTCAGTTTTTTTCTTTGTGATTTAGAGCTTCAAGGACTAAAATAGCTTAAAGGTTGAAAGGGCCTTGTCAACCCTGACAGTCTATTTCTAGGGTTTCCAGGGAGGATGCTGGTATGGGAAGTGAGGTTTCATTTCTTCTTTTACGGTTGTTTTAGTATATAACTTGTTTATTGATCAAGTTCATCCATTCATGAATTCATCTTGTCCTTTCTGTTCCTTTTTCCCTAGCTAAAGGGATTACATGTAGTAGATCCTTAATGAGGACTTAATTGAATAAGCGAATTATGGAAAGGCCCCAATTATTATTCTCATTGGGTATACCATTTCCCGTTTTCATGTAAATAGTTTTTAAGGTGGGAATAATCTTCTTGTGTAAGCATTCTATAAAATACATAATTATCTAATCTGTTGTATCCTGAGTCCTGAGGCATGAGTTAAAAAACAATGATAAAATAAAAATGTATGTTCTTGAAATGCTGTGCATTTAAAAATTTCATATATTCTAAGTCTTTTTGGGGGAGGGAAGGGCTAAGTCTCTTCGGGGAATGAGGAAAGCTTTGAGGATACCGAATTTGTTTAGCTTTACAGCACAGGCAGTAGAATATGACGTTTTTGTTAAATTTTTTTTGAGTACTGCTTTGTGGGAGTGATTGTATGTTTCCTGATGAGTATTTCATTTTTGAAAAATGTTATCAGAAATGACTTTTGAGATTTTTCTCTTCTGTTTGGAGGAATTATCATAATCATTGGGCATGTATTTCTGAAAGGACCAAAACATAGGATAATGTGAAATAAACCAGGTCCGTGGGAAAAAAAATGTTGTTTTATTGATATCGTTTTATATTTTAGCTTGATATAATCAGTTGATAAGTACTTATAAAGTATCTGTTTTCTTTTTTTTCAGTTAAGGGACCTACGATGAATAATCAGTCCAAAATTAGTAATAGGTCTGACTTTTTTATTTGGGTAACTTTTTATGTCAAGTACTTCAGATGTAGTAGTGTTTAGTAAATATTTGTTGGTTGATTACCACGTTGACAGGTAATTTTATAATACTGTATCTGGATTTACTTTGAGCTATCTCCTAATTGTTTCTAATACTTAATATAAATGTTTTGATGCAGGAAAGATGAATGGGAGGGCTGATTTTCGAGAGCCGAATGCAGAAATTCCAAGACCAGTTCCAAGACCAATTCCCCGTAACTATCAGTTAAATATAATTACAAGCACTTTCTATGTAGAGAGATTTCACTGCCTTGAGTAACAGTAGCAGCTGTGCTGGTTTTCTTCATGGGTATGTGACCTGTGCAGTCGCACAGAGACCCCCCCCTGCCAACTTGGCTTAATGATCTACGTTTGCCATCTTGAAATTAGTAATTTGACAAGGGGTCCTCATTTTCGTTTTGCCCTGGATCCAAAACTTTACATAGCCAGTCCTGACTTAGCAGATAGTAAAGTTTATTAAAAATTTACAAGCCATTTGTTTCATTACTTCGTTTAAAAAAGAAATATGTTTTGTTAGTTTAGACAGAGCTAATTTTTTAGACTTAGTTTTTCAATTGGTGTTACAATGTTTGCTGATTTTCCTTGGTAAAAAGACATAGGGGCTGATTACATTCCAACAGAGGAAGAAAGAAGAGTCTTCGCAGAATGCAATGATGAAAGCTTCTGGTTCAGATGTAAGTTAAGTTTTCTAATCAACAACATTTGACTTTTAGTACCTGAAATTATTTTGACTTAATGTAGAAAAAATTGGCACCCTCTGGTGTAGTGTGGTTATTGCTAAAAGAGGTTGACTTAAGGAAGTAGAATCATCCATATTTTAAAGTAGTAGTGAAAGAACTTCTTTCAAGATGAGGCATTTTGTTGATAACAGTAGTAGCATTTACCGAGTGTACATGATTATATAAAAACGTCATAGGGTTGATAACTATTACCTTAACTTTACAGATGAATAAATTGAACCTCGTGTGTACAGCTGGTAAGTTGTTATGTCTGGACTTAAAGCCAGGTCTGTCTGAAACAAAAGCTCATGATTTTAACTTTTCTACTTTTAACTATTACACGTAAAAATTGGCTAGTTCCCATTCTATCATTGTGAAATGTTTTTATACTACCAGCTCTTGATTTCCAACTATGGATGTTTTCTACATGAAGTTTGTATTTTTTAAATACAAAGAATGTTGAAAGTAACATAAAACATGATACTTTTGAGCAAAACTGGTGTTCCTTTATATGCTCACTGAGGTCCTTTCAGATGAAGTAATTCTAACAAAAAAGAATGGAATTTTAAAAATGGGGTGACTTCAGTGATTAGACAGGGTGTCCATTTTCATCAGTTGGTGTGTTATTTAGGCTTAACAGTGCTTGAGAGATGAGTTTTATGAGACACGGTCTTTGTCCAGAAAGATTAAGTGCTGAACTGCAATAGGAATTTTGAAAAGAGGAATTAATTGGAATTGATTTAGCCAAAAAGGCTTAATTAAAACAACTGAGACTTCACAACTAATAGGATGTTAGTTAGGTCAATGAAGAATAATGATGGAGGAACATTTAGATGAAAGAATAGTGAGTAGAGGCTTGAGCTCTTCTGGAGCCTGAGGCTGAATTGATTGTAGCCAGAGGTCTTTTGTTGGGAGTAGAAAACAAACAATACCAAGGCGTTACAGGTTTGATTCATTATATATTTTAGGTTCTTGGGCCAAGGGGTTGATTTGTAAATTTCTTTTAAGGAAAATTAGTTGTGTGCAGGGTAGAAGGATGAGAAGTTGTACTTGGTGAAATATGTTATGAGCCTGTGGTAATATCCCAGCCATACAGTCATTGAGGAGATGTAGTTTATTACAGTGTCATTTGGACTAGAGAAAATGGAATGTCAGTGAAAGATTTTTATCGGACATATAACAGGATTTTTGAATAGATTGACTAAGTGGTATTAACTTAGCCACATAGGAGACTGACTAATGATGATGTTACTGGTTAAAAGGTAGTTGGAAGAAGTCATTGTCCAAGGGGAGAAACAAATTTACTTTGGAGATTATGATTTCATGTTGCAACATTGAATTATGGAAGATGTAAAAGCAACTAGAGAGAAACAAGGGTAAATATGAGAAGTTAGGGTTTGCAGTGTAATTATGTTGGTTAATTCACTATGGAATTAAGTGTAGAAATAAAAGCATGATATAAAATAAAAACTAATAGTAGTATTTGTCACATGGTTAATATGTAGGAATTACAGAATAAATGACAAAGTATGGGTAGTACCCATTATGCAAGGGAACAAGTAGTGGTAAAATCAACAAACATCAAGAAAGCTATTAAGAAGGCAATAGGAGGTCTGATAGAATCTTTTGCATGTTATTCTCGGTCTAATAGTCAGAGATTTAAAGAGATTTCAAGCTAGAAAGAACCAGAATAAGTAGTAGTTGATGATGCACATTTCTAGGTCAAAATAATTGCTTTAGATCCAGTCATCATGAATCAAAGGACTTCTAAAAAATTTGTATGGCTCATAATATGGGAATAACTTCTCAGAAAACTCTTTTGTATTCTGGCAAAGAATTTTTTTTTATCTTTGAGGACTGCTAGAGTAGAGAGAATAAACTGATTATTTTTAAGTCGGTTAATAACAAGATCAAGAAAAAGACAAGTCTGATAGGGTTTGGGATCACTGTAACATTAAGCAGATGCTACATAGATACTATGGTGTCCACATTTCCTTCTGGCTGATAAATTTATGCTTCTGTACATGTTTAACATTCTGAATAGCTTTAACAGCATTATGCTAGAAGTCCATTGAAGGGCAGTTACCAATAGACAGGGTGTGCATGTTACAAGTAGGACATGTGCTATTTGAACCAAAGCCTAGGTAATTCTGTGTATTAAAACAAATTAATCACAAGTTACACAGAAAGCATGTAATAAGGACATGCTAAAAAACAGCTTGTTAATCATATACCATATGTGGGTTATTGGGAAATTACAACAGTCAATAAATTGATGTATTAATTAATTGTGATTATTCTTAAAACAGATAACTTAGGTGTGTTGCATATAATAATGTCAAACATTGAAAATATATATCATCATGGTTGTAAGCACAGATGATAGAGACTTCAATATATAATAACCAGGAGAAGGACTAATAATCATGCATAGCAAACTTTGTATTTAACATTTGTTATCTTGAAATAAGGACATTCTATGCAGTATGTGACATTTACACACATTTATGTAAATGAATAGTTAAATCCATGTTAACTCTGGAAAGTATCATCTTGTTCTGTTGATTTAAAAAAGATTGTGATGAAAGTAGGAATATTAAAAAAATACATATACTTACTAAGGTAATTTTTACACATTTTTTAGGTCTGTTAAATATAGTCAATTACAGTCATCCTGATTTAAAATTAGACTTGTCCATCTAGGTGCCATTCTGTTTCTTTGAGGTAACTTTTTTTATTCCTACTTGAACCCACCTTGTATTAATCTTAAAATATAACTGAAGGTATTTTATTTCCAGTGGCTTAAAATTGTGCCCTTACTGATAAAAAATCTGTGCCTAAACATATAGGTAAGAAAGAATCTACGTAAAAGAGTCAGTTTGATGTGTATTACATATTACAGTAGTTCTCAACCTCTGGAATTACTG
Organism: Phataginus tricuspis; assembly: GCA_029783875.1. Taxonomy (NCBI): domain Eukaryota; kingdom Metazoa; phylum Chordata; class Mammalia; order Pholidota; family Manidae; genus Phataginus; species Phataginus tricuspis. The sequence goes on along the minus strand of JAQQAC010002594.1, from coordinate 52,161,429 downwards.
AAAAGGTGTATGAATTAATATTTGTTTCATGCATCATTTATAGATTTTGTGAATAATATACATGTGTACTATTGGTTTTTTAATGAGACATTATAGTGAGAAGAGAATAGACTTTGGACCCTGACTGTGAAATTCAAATCCCAGCTCTGTCATTTGTTAGCTTTGAGATTTTGGGCAAATTCCAAAATGTCTGTATGCCTCAGTTTCCTTATCTGTAAATTGGGGATTATTAACCTATCTCATGGGATTGTTATGGAGATTAAGTCAGTTAAATTTGTTATGTAAGTGTTAAGCTATCAAATGGCTATTAATGCTGTTGTGATTAATTAAATAAAATTTAATTGAAAACAATGAATTTAAGAGTAGCACTTTGCTATTTTGAAGGAAGAAGAGTTTAAGGAATTTTAGGGGTCCTTGTATTGGATATGTTTGGTACCGTGGTCATAATATAGAATAGCTTTTGGTCAGCAGTATTATTGATTTGCCTAAAGAACCAGATTTAATAGACTCTGAAATAGGAGTCATGAAGTGCAGTGGAAAAGTCTCCTGACCTGGGAGTCAGGAGATTGGGGTTTTGATCTGAGCTCTGTCATCTGTGTTGCTTTAAGCAGATGACTTGTTCTTTCTAGATAGCAGTTTACTCAGATTAGGATAAAGACTAGATAATCTCTGAAGTACCTTTAACATTCTCTTATTCTGTGACAGAATACATGAGTTGGAAAGAGACCTTAGTTCTAATCCAGTACCCTTTATGCAGTAAGAAGAAATTAAGAGATGTGTGCAAAGATATGCTGATGAATGGCAGAACTAGTACTAGAATCTCCTTAATCAGACTGTTCTTTGCATCATACCATCTTGGCCTAAGAAGAACGTGAAATGGGGAAAGCATTGTCCATTGCTAAGAGAAGGCTAACTAACTCATTACCTTTTGTTATATGATTCTTCAGTGCTTCATGTTGCAACCTTGAGCCAAGCTGAAGGAGAAAAATGACTGCATATTGTACTAATGCTATAATTAAGAGACTTGTCCTATGAAAAACCTTAAATGATAATACACGAAGTTATTCTAACCAGCACACATTAAAGAAACCATTTTTCCAGCAAAGGTAAAATCTATTAGTAAGTAGTAGAGCAAAGATTCAAACTTAAGGGTTTCTACAAATTGTGTCTGATGGTAAAGCTCATGCCCTATTCCAGAGTTAAGGATTTTAAGTCATGAAATTTCTCTGATAATTCAGATGTCCTAATTACCTTAGTTCTTAAATTGCCCATGTGTAGTCTAAACCAGAATTTAGTGTAGAACTACATCTGGAACTACAGTCCAAGCAAGGGCCAAATCTGTTTTTATATGGATATGAGCTAGGAATGGTTTTTACATTCTCGAATGACGAAAAAAATCAAGAATATTTTGTTTCATTAAAAATCACATGAAATCATATTTTTGCATCCATAAATAAAGTTTTATTGGAACAATGCTATGTTCATTTGTTTCTGTATTGTCTCAATGCTTTTGCTTTTAACATGGCAGTAAATAGTTGGGACAGAGACTTTGTGGCCCACAAAATGTAAGATATTTACCATCTGGTCCTTTACAGACATTTCCTAAAACCTGGTCTTGAACTGCATTGTCCAGTGTGGCAGCCATATACAGCTATTTAAATTAAAAATTACAGCAGAAAGGCTTACAAAACGAAATCAGCAAAGGGGAAGGAAGGTGGGATGATGTTTAGAGACGATAAGGCCCAAGCTTCCAAGAGTCCTCTCCAGTGGGCCAAGGACATGCTGTATTTCTCCAGATGCTAGTTGTAATAACACGTGCAGTGGTGTTACCTACCAAGAATCTCAGTAGATACTCAGTGCCTGGGGTTTTTACTGGGGCTGGTCATATAAATACCCTTAGCCTAGCAGTTACCAAAATTGCCAACTTCCAGAAGGAAAGCAAGGTGTTCAGCATACACTGTATTTGTATAAGCAGTTCAGGCACAGTGAGCCACTAGTCATTCAGGCGGTTTTATATCCGTGTAGGAAAGTGTTCACCAGTCAAGTTTCTAGACATCAGCCAAGGACCTTGCAAGCAGGCCTTTCTAAGGATGGGCTAAGGGCTGTTAATCTTTTCTGCACAGACATAGACCACTCCCAGCATAGAAAAGTTTGATGGATATTGCTGGTGTAGAAAACAGTGGTTTTTAGCTATGAGCCCCTTTAAGATTACAATGAGAACTTTGGGTTAATAAGCCTATGTATATAGATGTAATATTTTCATTTAGTTTTAAGGAATTGATTTATAAGAAAAAACATCAGTATTTAAAATACATGCTTTTTAGTTCTTGCCCCCATCACCATATGATTGCAGGCAAATATATCTTGTGTTTTGGTTTATGCACTGTAATGCAGTACTTAAAAGATTGAGATCTGGTATCATACAGTCTTCATTAGAATCTGGAACCTGGCACTGCAGTAGCTGTATGGCCTTGGGCAAATTAACATCTCTAAGTTTCATAGGGGCAATAATAAAAAATAAATAAAAATCTCTACCTTGTAGAGATGTAAAAAGTAAATGAGGTCATGCACATAAGGCACTTAGCGTGATGTGTGGAGTTTAGTAATTTTACTCTGTAGTGGCTCTTGTTATTTGTAATATGCTTCTTGCTTCTCCTTCATCATTAATTTTTCCCCCTTTAACCTGGCAGTAACTTTTGGTTACTATTTACTATGTTGTCTTAATTGATGATAATAATGAATACTCTTTTATAGCCTAAATCTCAATAGTTTCTCAGTTACATCACTTAATATTTTGTAATGTTTTCTTAAATGCTGCTTTTATATTTCCTCTGGCTACGTACAATACAGCTTTTAAAAATGGAAAAATCTCTTTTAAAGATGATAATTGTGCAACATATTCCAAGGTGGTATAACTGATGCACATTTTAGTAAACTCTGACAAAATCTTTTCCTTTTGTTAATGTTGACAAGTTTTTTTTCTTCTGTAGCTGTACCTTTGGCTGCAACAAGTATGTTGATTACTCAAGGATTAATTAGTAAAGGTAAATATTTAAACTTCTAATTAGCATTTTGGATAACATGATGTTTTTACGTGTTATTTTGCTGATTTTTAGATGAAGTATGATAATGTGTCATATTAAACATAATTGATAAGTTTCTACAGTGTCAGAAGAGTTATATCTCTACTGGACCCATTGATTCACATTATCTTGATTTGAGAATTTGGTGTTCTGCATTGTAGAAACATTAACAGTCTACAAGAGCCAGAAAGTAAAAAATTGCCTCAGGTTTGCACGGAGGTAGACAAAACTGGTCTAGGGGGCCATCAACATCGCTGTCACCTAGGAGCTTGGTTAGAAACACAAACTCGTGGGCCCCATCCCAGACCTAAATCAGAATCTCTGACATAGGACCCAGGAATCTGATTTAACAGGTTCTAGGTGATTCTTAAGCAGTGGTTTACAGATCAATAGCTTCCTAGCTCCTTAAACCAGCTTTGTCTTACAATAATGGTGGGGTGAGGGGAACACATTTTATTCCAAATTCTATTGGCTTAAGTAGTATAGTGTATTCATATGTAAAATTGAATTTAGATAAGTATTAAATGTATTAAGTCTCTGTATCTTAAAATGAAATGCTTATTACGTTTATTATGTGAACTACATCCTTGGAATGAGGTATCCCAGAAAAGGATGGTGATCTTAGGAGGGCCTCCACATAATTCCAAAAACCTATGCTTTTAGTTAAAAAGCACCTCCTAACATGTGACTGAGACAGGAAGTTTTAGCCTTTTCACGTTAGCAGTATGAATTAGTAGTGTTGACACAACTCTTAAAAAAAATACTTTTCGAGGGAAATGAAAGGATTTTGGGGGATAAAATTTATTTTTGTTCATTTAAAGAATTCCCAAAGAACTTCATATGCTACCATTACAGGAATCTTAAAAATGAAAAAAGTCAAGATAATATGTACTTACATGTCCTTTAGGAATAAGCTGTTTTATAGACTGAGATTGTTTCTACAGTGTGAAACAAAAAAATTTAAGGAAATTTTTAAGGAAAACTATGGAACTGGGAGTTATGAACAGAAATTACAGTGTTTATGATTATACTACTTGTTTTGTCTATGGTAATCCAGCCTGGCATTGAACTAATGATTGGAGCTAGGCATGAGGGGGATTAAACAAAAGAAATTTAATCGTTGCTAGTAGTTCATCTGAGGAAACAATGTGAACACAATGTTGAAGCAAATAGAGAATATAATTAAATACTTAATCAACTGCTAAATTGTGTAGAGAGAGTCCAAGAGCTATAAGGTCTTGAAAGAAAGGTTTCTGTGGGGCTGCTGTAATTAAGGAAAGTTTCTTGGAAGAAGTGGATTTTGAAGTGGGAAGCATTGAGATTAGAAGAGAAGGAAGAATCAGGAAGGAGGGATCTGATTATCAGAATTATAAACATGACCATTGGGAGGGACAGTCAGGAGACTGATGTGACTAGAGAGGCAAAATCATGCAGTGGGAAGTGAAGACTACTGAATAGCTGAGGTATAAAGAACTAGGAGAAATGGTAATTTTGTGAGGTAAACTTTTAGAGCTTTTGGGCATAGTTAGAGCAGGAAACTCTGGAGGTCTTGAAGGTAAGACAGAAGTAAAAGTTGGGGAGGTCAGATTTTATGTATTCATGTAGACCAACAATAAAATCTCACCGCTGCTGTCTTTTTTTCCCTCCTAGCTTAGGAATGCCTTGCTCCTATGAATAACTAATTACATGTGTAATTGAACCAGAGGGAAATTAAACCAGAGAATTCACTTTTTCTAGTTGCTGATACATCCTGCTATAACTGTTCTCATGTAGTTAGGGTAAATCCTGCTGAAAATACTAGGACCTAATATTAAGAGGGATCCAAATTCTTGTAGCTAAAATCCTTCTAGACTTTTATTCATTGTCTGGTTAATTATTTGATTTGTCATCAATGGCAGTTTATGCCTGTATGATTTTTTTGCAAAAGTCATATGTATGAGTGGCAACATTTCAACATCTTCCACTGTAATTGTCCATAATGACTGCCTGGATTCTTGTGGTGGAATTTAGTAATCCATTTTTTAGAAAGGATAAGTTGTTGAAAATGATTTAACCTAATTTGTGGGATAACATTTATTATTTTCTGTTCAGCATGTCACATCATCTTTATAAAATATTGAATGTGATATCACTCATGTACCTCCCAGAATTTAGGGCTTAATTTATTATTATTGAAATTGTACTGGGGTGCTATTTTTTGGCTGGAGTATTCTAATAAAAAAAAAGTCAGTCACCAAAAAAAAAAAAAAATCAGAAGAAACTTCAGAAAAGGAAATTAGAATCCACCAGGACATTTTGCATTTAGTCAGAATGCCTAACATTATGTCTGTGCTTTCATCAATAGTGCGTCATACTCTACATAGTCTTAGCTACTCCCTCTTTATTTGTTCCCTTTCTGTCACAACATTGAAACATGATCAGGTCTGTTCTAACTTGAGAAAAATCTTCATTCATATCCCTTTCCAGTTGCTCCTAGTGGTCGTACATTTGAAGCCAGACTTCATGAGCGAGCACTTCACTTTTTACTATTTTTAATCCATTGCAGCCTGTTTCATAGATTATGCATCTGTTCTAACATTTACCAAAACTTTGCAAAAGTTGCCAACACGACCCTCTTGTTGCTTAAATTCAGCGGATGGTTTTTGTTCTTGACCATTATGCAACTTTAACCAGTCCTTGAAACATTCCCCTCCCCTGGCTTCCATGACTGCACATTCTTCTGATTTTTCTTCTATCTCTGGCAATCCTTCCACTTTTTCACGTTTTTTTGGGTGTCTGATATTTACTATACACTGTTTTTAGAATATAGTGCTAAAAGACAAAAATCATGATCTTTTGATTCTTATATACTAGTGTAGATTTTCTTCCATTTGTGGTGGTCTTCATAGTTTGACCTTGGGTGTATACATTGTGTGTGTGTGTATATGCACACACACACACAGTCAATTACCTAGCAATGTGGGCTTCAGTGATCATTTATTGCTCAAAATCCCCATAATTCTGTCTGGCCTAGATAACTGCTCCAGGACCATGTTTTGCAGATTGCCACATTCTCAGATTGAACTCATTTCATTCCAGATTGAATTCATTTCCCCGCAAACCAGTTCTTCCATCTTACCCTTGTTGGAATGGCATCACTCTTCATCCAGGAATCTGAGACATACTTTCCACTTATATCCCTTATTTGCCTTGTCCAAAAAATGTCCATTCTAGTCCAGCTCTTAAATATCTCTGTGAACTGTCTGCTTCCATCCGCATTGCCACTATAATTAATTCAACTTATCTGTTGCCAGGAGTATTGAATTAGCCTTCAGTAAGTCTGCCTTGAATCTTGCTACTTCCTTTAGAAAATGGGCTGTCTGGTGCCTGGCAGATGACATATTGCATATAGTAGATACCCGACTATTTGGAAGAATAGCAACCATCACTATTCTGTTGTCTTAATTCCTCCTCAAGATTGTAAACTCTGAAGAGAGTGTCTTGTTTGCTGTTACATTGCTACTTCCTAGTACATGGGGCCGATATTTTGTTAAGTGATATGTAACTTTTAGTGATAGAATAAAGGAACAGTTTTCTGTGTGTGAATGTAAGTACTGTTGCCATGTCTTTTTTCTCATCACCTCAGTTGTATAAAGCTACCTGCATAAATTAGTTTTGTCTGTTTTTATACTTTATACACATGAAATCATGTTTTCAAGTATTCTTTTTTTTATTACAGTGTCATTGATACACAGTTTTTTTTTAAGGTATCATTGATATACAATCTTACGAAAGTTTCACGTGAACAACATTGTGGTTACTACGTTCACCCATATTATCAGGTCCATGCAGTCACTGTCCATCAGCATAGCAAGATGCCACAGAGTCACTATTGTCTTCTCTTTGCTACACTGTTTTCCCATGTGACACACACACACACACCATGTGTGTCAGTCAATATGCTCCTCCATCCCCTTCTTCCTCCCTCCCCACCCACCCTCCCTTACTCTCCCCTTTGGTAACTACTAGTCCCTTCATGGAGTCTATGAGTCTGCTGCTGATTTGTTCCCTTGTTTTGCTTCATTGTAATACTCCACAAATGAAGGAAATCATTTGGTACTTGTCTTTCTCTACCTGGCTTATTTCACTGAGGATAATACCCTCTTGCTCCAGCCATGTTGTTGCAAATGGTAGGATTTGTTTTCTTCTACGGCTGAATAATATTTCATTGTATATATGTACAATGTCTTTGTCCATTCATCTACTGATTGACAATTAGGTTGCTTCCATGTCTTCACTATTGTAAAAAGTGTAGTGACAGACATAGGGGTGTATATGTCTTTTTGAATCTGGAATCTTGTATATTTGGGGAAACTCCTCAGAGTGGAATTCCTGGGTCAAATGGTAGTTCTATTTTTAGTTTTTTTGAGGAACCTCCATATTGCTTTCCACAATGATTTAACTAATTTACATTCCCACCAGCAGTGTAGGAGGGTTCCCCTTTCTCCACATCCTTGCCAACGTTGTTATTGTTTGTCTTTTGGATGTTAGCCATCCTAAATGGTGTAAGGTGATACCTCATTCTGGTTTTAATTTGCATTTCTCAGATGATTAGGGATGTGGAGCATCTTTTCATATGCCTGTTGGCCATCTGAATTTCTTCTTTGGAGAAGTGTCTGTTCAGATACACTGCCCATTTTTTAATTGGTTATTTGTTTTTTGGGTGTTGAGGCATGTGAGTTCTTTCATATTTTTTGGATGTTAAACCCTTGTCAGATATGTCATTTATGAATATATTCTCCCATACTGTAGGATGCCTTTTCATTCTACTGATGGGTGTCCTTTGCTGTAAAGAAGCTTTTTAGCTTGATGTAGTCCCATTTGTTCATTTTTGCTTTTGTTTCCCTTGCCCGAGGAGATGCGTTCAGGAAAAAGTTGCTCGTGTTTATGTTCAAGAGATTTTTGCCTATGCTTTCTTCTAAGAGTTTTATAGTTTCATGACTTACATTCAGGTCTTTGATCCATTTTGAATATACTTTTGTGTATGGAGTTGGACAATAATCCAGTTTTATTCTCTTGCATGTAGCTGTCCAGTTTTGCCAACACCAGTCATTGAAGAGGCTGTCATTTCCCCATTGTGTGTCCATGGTTCTTTATCATTTATTGATTGACCATATATGTTGGTTTTATATCTGGGCTCTCTATTCTGTTCCATTGACATATGGGTCTGTTCTTGTGCCAGTACGAAATAGGCTTGGTTACTGTGGCTTTGTAGTATAGCTTGAAGTCAGGGAGCATAATCCTCCCAGCTTTATTCTTCCTTCTCAGGATTGCTTTGGCTGTTGGGGGTCTATTGTGATTCCATATGAATTTTAGAACTACTTGCTCTAGTTTGTTGAAGGATGTTGTTGGTATTTTGATAGGAATTGCATTGAATATGTAGATTGCTTTAGGCAGGATGGCCATTTTGGCAATATTAATACTTCCTATCCATGAGCACAGGATGTATTTCCATTTATTGGTGTCTTTAATTTCTTTCATGAGCATCTTGTAGTGTTTAAATAAACCTCCTTGGTTAGGTTTATTCTTAGGTATTTTATTCTTTTTGATACAACTGTAAATGGAATTGTTTTCCTGATTTTTCTTGCCGCTAGTTCATCGTTTGTATATCGGAATGCAACAGATTTTCATGTATAAATTTTCTATCCTGCAACTTTGCTGAATTCAGTTATTCTAGTGGTTTTGGGGTGGATTCTTTAGGTTTTTTTATGTACAATATTGTCATCTACAAACAGGGACAGTTTAACTTACTCCTTGCCAATCTGGATGCCTTTTATTTCTTTGTGTTGTCTGATTGTCACGGTTGGGACCGCCAGTACTGTGTTGAATAAAAGTGGGGAGAGTGGACATCCTTGTCTTGTTGCTTGTCTTGTTCACTGCAGGCAGTCGAACTGGTGCCAGCCAGGAGGAAGGAGCTGCAGGCTGTGTATCATCATGGGGGGCCTCCAGGCTGTGTTGTCAGCCAGGGGGAAGGAATGCTTCAAGCCACCGAAAGTTCCAACCTGCTGGGCTGAGTGTGCCAGGATGTTTTTGTCCACTTGTCCTTTCTCCTGAGCCGTAAGCTCTGTGTAATAGTTGCCCCTTTAGCAGCCCTCTCACTGTTGGGAAGTTTTACAAAGTGCCCGCCTTTCTTTTGTCCCAGAGTGGCCGGTTGTGAGTACCTGTTCTCTACAAGTGGCTGGAATCTCAGTCTCTCTGAGTATTCTGCCTGTCTTTGCTTTCCAACCCCACTAATCTCCAGAGCACCATGTAATGTAGGTTTGTGCTCCCAGAGTAGGTCTCCATGGGTGTGTGTCCAGCCATCCTGGGCTTCCGCTCTGTTTCTTTTCCACCAGTGAGCTGGTGTAGGAGGAAGGCCTGGGTCCCGCTAGATCGTTGCTTTGCTACTTTACCCTTTTCCATGAGGTCTTCTCTTTTCCCAGATGTAGGCATTCTGTCACAGTCTTCTTTCCAGTCACTCTTTCATGATTAGTTGTATTTGCTGTATTTTCGTATTATATGTGCTTTTGGGAGGAGGTTTCTGTCTCACTTCTCAGGCCACCATTTTCAAGCCAATCCTTAAGGATTCTTTTTTATAACTTCTTTCAGCATTGTGAGTTTCATCCAGTGGTATGCTGGAACTGAATTGTACCACCGCCAGAGAGCTGATTATTAAATTTTCAAGAACTTAGCAAGCTGAACTCACAATTAATGAAACTAGAAAAAGAAGAACAAATGAGGCCCAAAGTCAGTAGAAGGAGGGACATAATAAAGATCAGAGCAGAAATAAAATCGAGAAGAATAAAACAATAGAATCAATGAAAGCAGGAGCTGGTTCTTTGAGAAAATAAACAAAATAGATTAACCCTTAGCCAGACTTAACAAGAAAAAAAGAGTCTACACACATAAACAGAATCAGAAATGAGAAAGGAAAAATCACTGTGGACACCACAGAAATACAAAGAGTTATGAGAGAATACTATGAAAAATTATATGCTAACAAACTGGATAACCTAGAAGAAATAGACACCTTTCTAGAAAAATAGAACCTTCTAATGCTGACCCAGGAAGAAACAAAGTCTGAATAGACCAGTTACAAGCAAGGAAATTGAATAGGTAATCTGAAAACTACCTAAGAACAAAACCCATGGACCTGATGGTTTCACTGCTGAATTTTATCAAATATTTAGTGAAGACCTAATAAACATCCTCCTTAAAAGTTTTCCAAAAAGTAAAAGAGGAAGGAATACTCCCAAACTCATTCTACGAGGCCAGCATCACTCTAATACCAAAACCAAGGAAAGACCACAAAAAAGGAAAATTACAGACCAGTACCCCTGATGATGCAAAATACTCAACAAAATATCAGCAAACTGAATTAAAAAATACATCAAAAAGATCATCCATCATGATCAAGTAGGATTTATTCCAGGGATGGAAGGATGGTACACCATTCGAAAATCCATCAACGTCATCCACCACATCAACGAAAAGAAGGACAAAAACCACATGATCATCTCCATAGATGTTGAAAAAGCATTTGACAAAATTCAACATCCCTTCATGATAAAAACTCTCAACAAAATGGGTATAGAGGGCAAGTACCTCAACATAATAAAGACCGTTATATAATAAACCCACAGGTAACATCATACTTCTCAGTGAGAAGCTGAAAGCTTTTCCTTTAATACCGGGAACAAGATAAGGATGCCCACTCACCCCATTTTTATTCAACGTAGTTCTGGGGGTCCTATCCACAGCAATCAGACAACACAAAAAAATAAAAGGCATCCACATTGGCAAGGAAGAAGTTTTAACTGTCCCTATTTGCAGATGACATGTTGTACATAAAAAACCCTAAAGAATCCACTCCAAGACTTCTAGATCTAATATCTGAATCCACCAAAGTTACAGGATACAAAATTAATACACATTGTTGCATTCTTATACGCTAATGATGAAGTAGCAGAAAGAGAAATCAGGAAAACAGCTTCATTCACAGTTGCATCAAAAAGAATAAAATACCTAGGAATAAACCTAACCAAGGAAGTAAAAGACCTATACTCTGAAAACTAGAAGACACTCATGAGAGAAATTAAAGAAGATAACCAATAAATGGAAACATATCTCGTGCTCATGGATAGGAAGAATTAATATTGTCAAAATGGCCATCCTGCCTAAAGCAATGTACAGATTCAGTGCAATCCCTAGCAAAATACCAACAGCATCCTTCAAAAAACTAGAGCAAGTAGTTCTAAAATTCATGTGGAACCACAAAAGACCCCGCATAGCCAAAGCAATCCTGAGAAGGAAGAATAAAGTTGGTGGGTGGATTACGCTTCCTGACTTCAGGCTCTACCACAAAGCCACAGTAATCAAGACAATTTGGTACCGGCACAAGAACAGACCCATAGACCAATGGAACAGACTAGAGGGCCAGCCCAGATATTCACCCAAGCATATATAGTCCATTAATATATGATAAAGGTGCCGTGGATATACAATGGGGGAAATGACAGCCTCAACAACTGGTGTTGGCAAAACTGGACAGTTAAATGCAAGAGAATGAAACTGCATTATTGTCTGATCTCATGCACAAAAGTAAACTCAAAATGGATCAAAGACATGAATGTAAGCCATGAAACGATAAAACTCTTAGAAGACAACATAGGCAAAAATCTCTTGAGTATAAACATGAGCAACTTTTGCTTGAATGCATCTCCTTGTGTAAGGGAAACAAAAAAAAATGAACAAATGGGACTATATCATGCTAAAAAGCTTCTGTGCAGAAAAGGACATCATCAGCAGAACAAAAAGGCATCCTACAGTATGGGAGAATATATTTGTAAATGACATCTGACAAGGGGTTAACATCCAAAATACATAAAGAACTTACATGCCTCAACACCTGAAAAGCAAATAACCCTATTATAAAATGGGCGTAGGCAGTGACTGTAATGGGGTATGTGGTGGGGGCTTGATAATAGGGGAAGTCTAGTAACCATAATGTTGCTCATGTAATTGTACATTAATAATACGAAAATAAAAAATTAAAAAAAATGGGCAGAGGATCTGAACAGACAGTTCTCCAAAGAAGAAATCCAGATGGCCAAGAGGCACATGAAAAGATGCTCCACATCCCTAATCATCAGAGAAATGCAAATTAAAACCACAATGAGATATCACCTCACAGCAGTTAGGGTGGCAATCGTAGAAAAGACTAGGAACAGCAAATGCTGGCGAGGATGCGGAGAAAGGGGAACCCTCCTACACTGCTGGTGAGAATGTAAGCTAGTTCAACCATTGTGAGAAGCAGTATGGTGGTTCCTTAAAAAATTAAACATAGAACTACCATTTGACCCAGGAATTCCACTCCTAGGAATTTACCCTAAGAATGTAGGATCCCAGTTTCCAAAAAGACATATGCACCCCTATGTTTATTGCAGCACTATTTACAATAGCCAAGACATCTAAGCAACCTATGTGTTCATCAGTAGATGAATGGATAAAGAAGATGTGGTACATGCACACAATGGAATATTCAGCCATTAGAAGAAAACAAATACTATTTGCAACAACATGGATGGAGCTAGAGGGTATTATGCTCAGTGAAATAATCCAGGCAGAGAAAGACCAATACCAGATTATTTCACTCATCCGTGGAGTATAAGAACAAAGCAAAAACTGAAGGAACAGAACAGCAGCAGACTCACAGAACCCAAGAATGTACTTACAGTTACCAAAGGGAAAGGGACTGCAGAGGGTGGGCGGGACAGGAAGGAGAAGGGGAATAAATGGCATTACAACCAGCACACATAATGGGGGTGGGGAGCATGGGGAAGGCAATATAGCACAGAGAAGACAAGTAGTGACTTTGTAGCATCTTACTATGCTGATGAACAGTGACTGTAATGGGGTATGTGCTGGGGACTTGATAATGGGGGGCATCTAGTAATCACAATTTGCCCATGTGATTTTATATTAATGATACCATAAAAAAGTTGGCAAGCTGTTTTTTAAACCATTGGTAGCTTTAAATTGATCATGCTGCAAGTATTTATTCCACAGAAATTGACTGACATTAGAATCAGGGCTTTTTATTTTGAGAGCTGGTTGACCAGTGCATCACTACGTTATCCACAGTGTTCCATGTAGTTTGAGATTATATGTTCTCATTGTCATACAGCTTTCTGCTGTGTGAGTATACCTCAACAGTTTATCCCACTGTATACATTGGCTATTGTGCAGTTTCCAGTTTTGACTCCTGGAAATAATTCTGCCAAGAATATAGTGTCTCTTGGTAGATGTTTTGCTGGGTCAAAACATTGTGTATCTCTTCAGCTTTAGTAGGTACTGCCAAACTTTGCAAACTGTTTGAACCACTTTACTCCCACTACCAGTTTATTAATTGAACTCTATTTGTGTCACATTACCAATACTTGATATTTTTGTGTCTTGAATTTTAGCTATTGTGAATGAACAATGCATTGTGGTTTTAATTGGTTTCTCCCTGATGACTAGTGAAATTGGGGACCTTTTTATTAATAGCCCATTTGAATGTATCCTTTTTGTGAAGTGTCTGTTCTAGTCTTTCATCCTTTTTTCTACTGAATGGTCTCTTTTCTATTGGTTTTGTGAGAGGTCTTTATATACTCTGGAAGAGAGTCTGTTGTCAGATGTATGTATTGCAGTTATTTTTTTCCCACTGATTAACTAATTCTTATGTAATAGAGTCCAGTATGTCAGATCTCTCCTTTATGATGAGGGTTTTTGTGGCCTGTGTAAGATCTTTGTGTCTTACAAGGGCATCTTTCTTTTATAAGCTTTATTTTATATTTCATACTTAAATTTTTGGATCATCTCATTGTTTTTGAATATAGCATGAGGTAGGATCAAGGTACACTTTTCCCCCTGATGGACATGTAGTTGACCCAGCAGTGTATTTTGAAACGACTATTCTTTGTTCAGTACAATGCAGTGTTGCTTTGTATGTGTGGCTCTGTTTCTGGACTCTCTTCTGGCTTTGGTCAGGTGTAACAGACTGTCTTCATGTCTGTTGGTAGTCCTTCAATTTTGTTCTCAAAAGTGCCTCGGTTATTCTGGCCCTTTGTGTTTCTGTGTGATTTTTAGAATTAGCTTTAACATTTTGGGGAAAACTTTTCATTGGTTTTAATTGGCATCACATTGGATTTATACATGAATTTATGGGGAATTGCCACCTTTACAGTATTCAATTCATGGACAAGGTGTATTTCTCCATTTATTTAGCTTTCATTTCTCAGTAAGGTTTGTAGTTTTCAGTGTAGAGGTCTTTCATATTTTTCATTATATCCCTCCTGGGTCTTGGATATTTTTTGGTACTGTAATAAATTGTGTCTTTTAAAAAATATTTATCTTCATTACTTCCTGGTGTTTGTTTTTTCCTGGTATATAGAAATAATACATATTTTTTGTATATTGACTGTATCAAGTGACCTCACCTATTCTGACAGATTGTAGGGTCATTGGATTTTCTTCATTTTTGTTGATACTAAGTTTACTTAGTTCTCTCTTTTAAGTAGCTTTAAACCTCTTTGGGGTTATAAAAAGAGCTAATGTTGTCCAGTAATACTAAAAATAGTCTATACTAGTTTTTCCTTATATCTTTGTGTTGTCCAGAGCAGCTGCGAAATAGCTATATCTTTATATTACATTGCTAAACTTATAAACTACTTCCGTCTTACATTAAAAGAAACCAGATAATGACTAGCATATAATGACTAGCATAGTTTCTTTTCACTTTTTACCATAGTTTCTGTCATTTTCTTATATACTTTTAGAATAAACTTGGCATAAACTTTATCTTAATATAAGATAAAACATCATCAATTATGTAAATGTGTTTTCTTCAACAATTAATATTAGAAATATTTACTCTCTTACCTTTAGGAATCCTTTCAAGTCATCCCAAATATGGTTCCCTCCCTAAACTTATATGTAAGTATGAACAAAATTAGTTTTCTTTAGCTTTTTTTTAAACTAAGTAAAACAGTTTTTATCAAATGTTTTGTCTTGCCTAACCTATAACAGTTAGTGGGTTATTTGCCTTAGTTTTGTTTAAGCTTTTGATTAAATGGACTACTTGGGCATTTTATTGTTAGCATTAAAAATCGTGAGTTACTTAAAAAGTCATTTTTTCCTCTTTATAATGTAATGGAGCTATCAAATTTATTTTGTAGAGCATTTGCCATATATTCCACTTATTTGTGGAATATAAAAACAAAGCAAAACAAAATGAACAAAATGGCAGACTTATAGGCACTGAGGAGTGACTAGTTGGCACCAAGGTGGGGGGGTTGGTTGGCACCAAGGTGGGGGGGTTGGGGTGGGTGAGGGGGATAAAGGGCACAGTAATTCTCAGTCACAATGTAGTTGGTTATGGGGACAGTAGTACAGTGTGGAGAATGTCATCAGTGATTCTCTGACATCTTTCTATGTTGATAGATAGTAACCACACTAGAGGGGTTAAGGATTAATAATATGGGTAACTGTTGACCCACTGTATTGTACATTTGAAACCAGTTTAAGATTGTATATCAACAATACTTTAATACAAAAATACCTGAAAATACATTCTCTTGGTCTATGAGGAAAGAAAATTATCCAGATACTCTGATTAATCAAAGTATATTTTTAAATAAAACCTTTAATTTACATTTTAAATGTAAATAAGCATAACTGACTGACTTACATTTTGTAACACGGTTAATAAAAAAGAAGCTAAATTGCTCTACAAAAGAGTGCCTGAGGCTTTTTATTAATCTTTCCAGGTTAGCCTCTTTTTTATATTGGAAAACAGATACATGATGCATCAATAGCTACATTTAGGTAGCACTTCATACTTCATTATTTTAAAGGATTTGTTGCACTTAATTTAAAAAAATAAATTTATGAAGTTAGCTAAGCAAATGGTATGATTCCCATTTTACAGGAAAAGAAGGGCCTAAATTCCTGTGACTAAGCTAGAACTCTGATGTTTTGATTCTTCATTCCATTATACTTTTACCACACCTTTTCTATCTATATTAATAAAATAATAAAGTAGAATTTATCTTATAACAGTTTTATTTTGGGTTATTTTGTGTGAAAGTGAATTATGTCTGCAGAATCTTCCTGTGAACTCAGAATCTGATTTAATTTGGTACTTCTACCATTATTTTAGGAATCTCTGTCCACATAGAGACATTCTTAGAATCACGTTTTTTAAAAATGTTCTTTTAGAAAAGATTTTTATCTAAAAAGGCACATTGGGTCACATTTTTCTTTGTTTTTACAAATAAGTTGCTTGTATCATGGGATACTTCGCTGGAAAGCTTTCTTATGTGAAAACTTGCCAAGAGAAGTTTAGGAATCTTGAGAATTCTCCCCTTGGAGAAGCTTTACGATCGGGACAAGCACGACGATCTTCACCACCTGGGTAAGCCAGATTCTGATCTTATTAAAGGTTTTTAATGTTAGCTAAAAAAAATTGTCACTGGATACTTCCATAATTCAGGGCATGAAACATTGCCTAACTGAAAGACCTTTGACAACTTGCCATTTTGCTTCAAGCTAATGCTAATTTTGCTTTTAAAAGTGGGGTGAAATTTGTCTACCTTTGTTTTAAATATAGAGCTATATCCTGTTGGGAGTGCATGTCCCAGAATAAAGGATTTTAATTTGGAAAACATCTTTTGTTACTGTATCTTGGCCTTGAATTTTGAATTCCCAAATTATGTCATTCTCATCTCTTAAAATTTTTTAACTTTTTAATCCTTTTGTTTAAAGTAGTAGGAAAATTGTGTAAGTATAGATGAATGAATCTGTCTGCCTGAATGGATAGGTAAAAAGGTTATTATGTAGATTTGGTATATACTGTCATAAGTGGCAAGAATGTAAACCCCGTGAGAGCTAGCATTCCTTATATCTGTTCAGCATGGTAGTGTTTTATGGCTTGCTAGCTGTGGAAGTGACTTCCCAATTAATGTGGGGAAATAGACACATTATCTGATCTGAAGTACTTTTTCTTCCAGAGAACTTTAAACACATTAAAATGATCTCTGAACCCTGGTAATTAGATAATTGGATATACATTTTCTCTTTATATTAAGAATGCAATTTTTAAGTTGTGTAAGTAAGTCAACATATTTTCAATGTTTTTATAGCAGAATGAAACAGACTTCCCTTAAACTCTTTCCAATGACTGTTACAATTAAATGATTCCTTTAGAAAACAGCTTTTATACTGTAGCACACTTTAAATAGGTATAGCCTATAACTAATGTTTCTTTTCTTATATAATATGATTTTCTTTTATAGGCACTATTCTCAAAAGTCAAAATACGACTCAAATATGAGTGGTCAGTCATCTTTTGTGACATCCTCAGCAGCAGATGACATAGAAAAAGAGATGCTTCCTCATTATGAACCAATTCCATTCAGTGCTTCTCTGAATGAATCTGCTCCCACTGGTATTACTGATCATATTGCGCAAGGTAGAAACTTCTCTTGAAATGAATTTCACCATTTTATGGTCCAACGTATGTATTAACTTTATTTGATGACTTTTCTGCTGGATATCACCTGTATGTTTCCACTATCAGCCTAAACGCAGCATGTTTGTTCATTTGTTCATTCATTTCTTCATTCATTCCACATATTTTGAGGTCCAGGAAGTGTCTGGCACTCTGCTTAAGTATAGAAGTAAAATGAGTAAGTCCTGGTTCTGGTCCTGGTTCTGGTTCCTGAGAAAATCTTCTCAGACTGTTTGAAGATACAGAAATATAAGGACAGGTTATTAATATGTCTCATTAATTCGAAAATACTAATATCCAAAGTTTAGTGGATAGCAGAGAAGAAGTGACACATTGTGTGGCAGGGATGCTTTAAAAAAAGTTACATTTATAGACTGGTCTTAAAGACTTTCAACTTTGTAATGTGAGAAAAATAATAATTACCTGCTGTACAGAACTATTGTCAAGTGAGAAAATCCATGTGAAAATGCTTTGTGAAGTTTGTGTAAATGCTAGCTTTGAAGATCACATAATGTAAGTGAAACATCACCTTTGGATTAAGGACTAGATTTGCATCATGTTTGACACTTGCTAGCTTATGTGACTTTAGGCAAGCAACTAATTTGTGATCCCTTCAGTTTCTTGATCTCTGGAATGGAGGTGATAATACCGCTCTTAAAGAACTTTTGGAATGAGATAAAGTAATCAGTTACTACCTGGCAAGTAATGGGTTCTCAACAAATGTTAGTTTCTTTCAATGAAAAATGAATTAGAAACAGGAAGTAAGGGTCTGTAATTCCTTACTTAAAATCCTGAAATCAGAAAAGCTTTAAAAACCAGTTCCTCATTTGCTTTAGCAGCATTTCACTTGCTCAGTAGCCAAATGTTCTAATGGCTACTATATTGGACTGTGCAGCTAAGAACATTCTCATTATTAACAAAATTACATTGAACAGCATTGTGTTAGAGCAAAAGTCAGAGGGTTGGGGAGAGGGTGTATATTAAATTTTAGAAAAAGAAACAGGAGAGAATGGAAGTTAAGATAATGAAAGGAATTCTTAAAAGGTTGGAAATTGTTGAGAATCTCTTAAACTTCAACTTTTTTTTTTCTGAATGGGTAGAAACAGAGACATCCAATTATCTGAAAGGAAAGAAGGGAGGCAGATTAGAAAAATGTGGTGAAAGTCATTATTTTATCTCCAAAGGCAGTTGTCTTTGTCCACTCACTGCATTTCTCATTTTCCCAGTCTCTCAAGTTCAAATCCATTCTACTTGTATTCTAACTGTGCACCAACTCTTCCCTTGTACTGACTTGTATCCTTCCTTCTTATTTGCATTAGAAAATTCCATTGCATGTCATGTAATTTCTTTTCCAAATAAAAGCAAACAAACAAAAAGCCCTTTGGTATCTGCTTGCAGACCCCTATTTTCATGTGTTTTATGTTCTCCACAACAGCCATCCATCTGTCTACTGCTCTGCTTTCTCATCCCCTGCTCTAAGTCAGGATTGCCATTCTTTGCTCTCCACAAGGGGCTAACAGTGGCCTCCTTTGTTTTGTCTCAGCTGCTGTCCCTCTTACCAGGACACCCTTCCCTTTTATTTAAGTCCTGCTTGCCGTCTTCAGTTCTGCTTTCTCTTACCAGGAATTGAAGGAGTTACTAATGTTTCAAAATAGAAAGCATTCCTTAATAGTTGTTATTAGACTTAACCATATTTATTACAATAGTTAGATTTAGATCAATACTGTTTTACGCTTTCTTTATTCCTTCCAGCTCTTTATAACTGTCCCAAAGTAGTAAGTCATGCTGCCTACACAATGCAGGATATTTTCATTGGGCTTTATTTTGTAATTAGAAAAAAATTTCCCTAATCTTCTGTCTGATTTATGTTTCCATTATTTGTCACAATTACAGAACAGTGAAATATTTTTCTGTATAGTAAGAAAAACTATTAGACCTGGAAGGAATTTAAGAGATAGATCAGCTAGTCAAACTTGCATATTTCATGATTGAGAATACCAGGATGCAAGGAAGTTTAGTGATTTGCCCAAGGACATTTACTAATTATTGGCTGAGTAGGTTCCTGATTAATAATCTAGAACATGCTGTCTTCTTCAGACTTCTAAAAATATCATTTATGGTGAAGGGAAATGAGTTCAGTAATTACTCATTACTAATGAAATGCAAAGTGCTTTTAAGCCCAACATAAGGTTACAATATATTCTTTTTTAGCAAGAAAAATTTCAAGAATGGTATAACATTTTAATTAGTAAAATTTAAATCCTTTTTGCTTTATAGAAGTGAAATACACTTTGTAGCAAGATAAAAAGGTTATGGTTGAAAACATTTAAGTTATGTTGTTTTGAAAATTCTAGATTATTCTTGGGACCTTACTATTGAGTTCCAAAATAGTACCACTTAGAAAAATGGTGTTTTTAACGTTATTTAATATGATTATATTATTAAAATGATATGCCTAATTCATATATATCTAATTAAAACCTCTTGGAAAAATACTTTTGGAATGGTGTGTAAGACTAAGTTAAATAGTAGTTCACTGAATGTTACATTAGCATTAATTTCTTTAAAAATGATTATATGGCCTTTTTTGCTGGTTATACATTTTATAAACTGTGTTCAATATTTGTTCCTGTTAACCAATATTAAGAGTAAACCACTTCCTTATTTTTTGCTTCAGTATTTTATGCTTTTGATAAATATTCATACCTTGAATATATCTCTTTGGGAGAGATAAAGATTGAACGCTTGTTCGCTGGTCAAAATTATAGTTGCCACTTTTTCTGCCTCAGTGCTGCATTCATTAGACCTGAGTAAAAATGATGCATTTATATGAGTAAAGACTATGTTTTATGCTTTTCAATAGCTGTTTTCAAGTATTTTTGTTTAAATATGCTAAAATAATTTTTTTCAAATAGTTTACATATAGACTGGTATAGAAACGTGACGATGGAAATATTATGAAAGTATAATTATGTCAGGTTTTGTTCAATGGCCACTAGTAGAATATATTTCTCTTTAGTTATATAAACAGTGGTACATTTTAATGAGTCTGAATTGTGCTGGCATATATTAGATTCATAGCTGTGGTTGGTTTTAAATTTTTATGTAGATTTTAAAATTTTACAAAAGCTTAAAAGTGTAAGAGGAAGTTGGTTTTAGTTTTGTAATTACATTGAGGCAAATGTGTTTCTTTGGAATGGTGGTAATAATTTGTTCCTTTATTTCACTTTATTTTTATTGTAGGTAAGGAACATAGATAAAATTTAATTGCTTTGGATTTATTCAAATCCTTTTATCACCATTTATTAACTGTTTGTTGTTTTAGGACCTGATCCCAACCTTGAAGAAAGTCCTGAAAGAAAAAACATTACATATGAGGAATTAAGGAATAAGAACAGAGAGTCATATGAAGTAACTTTAACACATAAGAGTGACCCCTCAGTCAGGCCTATGCAGGAAAGAATGCCAAAAAAAGAAGGTACGATAGTTTAGTCTGAATCACTTCACTATTCAGGATTGGAAACTGCATCATTAGGTAAAAACATTAATTATACTAATATGCAATTTAATTCTTCAAGCAATTAACCAAACATTTAAGAATAGCTATTTCACAGTTACCAATTTTTCCTTTTTTAAGGTGTTCCAAAGGCTGTTTTGTGTTAGAAAATATGAAGTCCAAATAGTGTTATGACTTAACACAGACTAGTTATAATACAGTGTAAAATTCACACATCCATTTGACTGTTCCCTTTTATAAGAAGTGACCTTGGGAATTGATAGTTTTTTTAATGAGGCATGTATTGCATAAAACCAGATCTAGTGACCTAAGGTTGATAATTAGGCTGTAATGCTACTTTGGCAGAATCAGAATCATGATTGAGTAATGAAATTGATTTTGTTACATGTTTGTGAAATTGAAATACAGTTATATGCCTTACAGACCAGCTTTTAGGGCATTTCCAAAAGAGGAGTTTGACCTTTTTTTAAACAAACTTTTGCTCTGTAATTAATTACAAATTTAAAAGTTTTTTAATTATAAATTTTGAGGTTTTTTTTTTAAGTACTTTTGGAACAGCTATATATTAACCAAAGTAAATTTCCTGACACTGAAGTTTACCTCTAACAGAAAAGGGCTTTTTGAATAAGGATTTGTAGCTGATTTTATACAGAATTTTATGTTTCTCCTGAGGAATTTTAGAGGTTGTGTCATCATTTCAAGGATTTCTATTGCTACTTTAAAAATTAAAGGAAGAAATAGGTCCTTGGTACCTTTGTGTGAGTCATATGCCAGAAAGAATGAAACATACATAAAAATGTTTAGTATTTTTTATTACCATTCTTTTAGTGTCAGTTTCATTTCCACTTGTTAGTGGTTGCTTCATTTAGAATTCTGTTTTCATAATGGTGGATAATATTTCTGTCATATTACTGATGTTAAGGAATCTAGCATTAAAAAGCAGACTTGCAACAATTTTTAATGTTTGTCATTTTAAAAATGTAGCATAAACCTGATGTATTTGGTGGCCATTTCTTTGTAATATGTAGACATTACTGGTACTTTGTTTTGCTGATTAATTAGAGGATTTAGACTGTAAGCTCCATGAGGGCAGGCAGTAGTGTTTTTCTAATTTTTGTAGTCTTTTCTATTTTATGTCTGCACAGCATAGTACTATGCACTGATATATCAGAAATGGAGTGTTTTGGTTGGGTCTTCTGTCATAATAAAGGTTAAGAAAAAAAGGAAATAGGGTAAACCTTTGGCATTTGCTGGATTTCAACATTTGTGGTTTTGACTGAACAGTCTTAAAGTTCTGTTACATAACATAGTGATGTGAAATAATTTCTTTGTGAAAAGAAAGCTGATTTTTTAGAGCTTTGTATAATTTAAACACAACACGTTATGGAATGTTTCAGTGATTTTCTAGAATGTTCTGTTCCAGAATCTAGATAGTAAAAAGTACAGTGTAGATTCACAGGGTCAGAAAATGTCATTTAAACTTTTCAACTATAATTTGTATGGATTTTATTTATTGGCACTTACCTAATTAGAAATTAAGACAGAAATTTAAAAACACAGACATATTATCAATAATCTGTCAGTCAGTGATGTCACCATACATCATATAGCTTCTGGAAGACTTCCCTGTACTCATGAGGGTATAAAAACAAGGGAAAAAGGCAAAATATGAGGGAAGAGGCTATATAATGTCTTAATATAATAGTGAAGTAGTTTTGACTTAATAGACTCCCTGAAAATCTTGGGGAAGGAATTCCTAGTCCATAATTTGATAACTGCTTCTTTACATTGTAATGAATACTTCTGAGTGATTGTAATTCACAGAGGAAAGCTATGTAGAAGAGAGACAAAGAGTAGAGAAGATGGAGTATGTTTCAAAATTGAATTTCATGTAAAATGCAGAAATACCAAAAACCATTTCCTTTTTGTACTAGTATTACAGCTCATGGGAGAGAAGATTGAATTAACCACAACTGAAGACTTGACTGTCTCTAATACTGTATTTTTTGTAAAAAATTGAAATTCAAATACTCATTATTTTTGATTTCCCAGTGATTTGTGTATGCTGTAATATATATGCTATGTTTACTTAGCTAGTATAGTAAAGTTATAAAGGCAACCCCAGGTTTTGGACCTAAATAGACCTGTGTTTAAATTTCAGTTCTATTTGTTGTATTAGGCTTGTACCTTGGGCAAGTTACTAATCTGTTTTCTCACCCTTAATACGGGGATCGTATTTACTTTATAAGGTTGTTGTGAGGATCAAATACTTACATAAAGTTCTTGATAGAGTGCATTAGTACTTTTGTCAACTTCCAGTTCAAAAAAGTCTAGCCAGCCCCTTTTTATAATTATAATTTGACTCTCATGTGCACTTATTCAAATGAAAGATAAACATAACTTTAAATCATAATAAAAACAAACTTAAGATACTGCCTTTTTACTATCTGGAATCATCGATAATTTGTGCTTTTTTCCTAGTCAAAGTAAACAAATATGGAGATACTTGGGACGAATGAAAAATTGTATCATTGGACCTACTGAAGGAGTTTCAATATCCAGCTTCATCTAGGTGGTCATGAATATCTGCATGGTTTGAGCTCAGCAGCAGTCTTCATAAACACATTTACAACTAGAACCTGGGTTTTTGTGGTTTGGCCTACAAAATGATGCTTTAGAAACATTTTAATGTTAATATTGTATGAATGTATTCACCTTGGGGAACTACATGAATGATGGTATTGTACTGTGATTGGTATTAAACCGTGATTAAAACAATTTCACAAATTGTTTTAAGTTACAGGGCAGGGATACTCTCTTACAAAACTATCAAGAGATTGTAATGCTCTGGAATCAGCATATATGAAAGTAAATGATCATGCATGTTGAATTGGGGTGGGTGTGGGGAGCAAGCGTAATTTTAAGTATTAAGCTTTACATCAAAAAGCTATTAAGCCTTTCTTCAGTGTTTGCTGTATTAATGTTTATGGTAAATAAAATATAAAGGAACATGCATCTTTTTGATGGTATTTTTTTTATTAAGGTATTATCAATATACACTCTCATGAAGGTTTCACATGAGAAAACAATGTGGTTACTACATTTACCCATATTATCAAGTCCCCACCCATACCCCAATTCAGTCACTGTCCATCAGTGCAGCAAGATGACACAGATTCACCAGTTGCCTTCTCTGTGCTACGCTGTTTTCCCCATGATTCCCCACACCATGTGTACTAAACAATACCCCACAATCCCCTTCTCCCACCCTCCCACACCCCTCCCCTTTGGTAACCACTAGTTCCTTCTTGGAGTGTCTGAGTCTGCTACTATTTTGTTCCTTCAGTTTTGCTTTGTTGTTATACTCCAAAAATGAGGGAAATCATTTGATACTTGTCTTTCTCCACCTGGCTTATTTCACTGAGCATAATATCCTCCAGCTCCATCCATGTTGTTGCAAATGGCAGGATTTGTTTCCTTCTTATGGCTGAATAGTGTTCCATTGTGTATATGTACCACCGCTTCTTTATCCATTCATCTATTGATGGACAATTAGGTTGCTTCCATATCTTGGCTATTGTAGAAAGTGCTGCAATAAACACAGGGGTGCATATGTCTTTTTGAATCTGAGAAGTTGTATTTTTGGGTAAATGCCAAGGAGTGGGATTCCCGGGTCAAATGGTATTTGTATTTATAGTTTTTTGAGGTACCTCCATATTGCTTTCCACAATGGTTGAACTAGCTTACATTCCCACCAGCAGTGTAGGAGGGTTCCCCTTTCTCCGCATCCTCGCCAGCATTTGTTCTTAGTCTTTTGTAAGTTGGCCATCCTTACTGGTGTGAGGTGATATCTCATTGTGGTTTTAATTTCATTTCCCTGATGATTAGTGATGTGGAGCATCTTTTCATGGGTCTGTTGGTCATCTGAATTTCTTTGGAGAACTGTCTCTTCATATCCTCTGCCCATTTTTTAATTGGGTTATTTGCTTTTTGGGTGTAGAGGCGTGTAAGTTCTTTATATATTTTGGATGTTAACCCCTTGTCAGATATATCATTTACAAATATATTCTCCCATACTGTAGGATGCCTTTTTCTGTTGATGGTGTCCTTTGCCATACAGAAACTTATTAGTTTGATGTAGTCCCGTGAGTTTATTTTTGCTTTTGTTTCCCTTGCTCAAGGAGATGCGTTCAGGAAGAAGTCGCTCATGCCTATATTCAGGAGATTTTTGCCTGTGTTTTCTTCTAAGAGTTTTATGGTTTCATGACTTACATTCAGGTCTTTGATCCATTTCGAGTTTACTTTTGTGTATGGGGTTAAACAATAATCCAGTTTCATTCTCTTGCATGTAACTGTCCAGTTTTGCCAACACCAGCTGTTGAAGAGGCTGTCATTTCCCCATTGTATGTCCATGGCTCCTTTATCATATATTAATTGACCATATATGGTTGAGTTTATGTCAGGGCTCTCTAGTCTGTTCCATTGGTCTATGGGTCTGTTCTTGTGCCAGTACCAAATTGTCTTGAGTACTGTGGCTTTGTAGTAAAACTTGAAGTTGGGGAGCATAATCCACTCAGCTTTATTCTTCCTTCTCAGGATTGCTTTGGCTATTCCGGGTCTTTTATGGTTCCATATGAATTTTAGAATGATTTTCTCTAGTTCGTTGAAAAATGCTGTTGGTATTTTGATAGGAATTGCATTGAATCTGTAGATTGCTTTAGGCAGGATGGCCATTTTGACAATACTAATTCTTCCTATCCATGAGCACGGCATGTGTTTCCATTTATTGGTATCTTCTTTAATTTCTCTCATGAGTGTCTTGTAGTTTTCAGAGTATAGGTCTTTCACTTCATTCGTTAGGTTTACTCCTAGGTGTTTGCCATCTATTTTTAAAGTACAATTGTAAGTAAATGGTGTGTTGTAGGGATAGGAAATAGTCATATATCTCTGAATATTTAATAATGATACGAATGTGACTCGTAAATAAAATCAACCTACAATAAGTAGTTCAGTGCCTTAAAAAGGCAGTGGTCATATTTGAAAAATTTGCAAGTTCCATGGGAGTAAAAGTTTGGTGATACTTTTTTCATTATTAACCTAATTTTGTTTCTGGTTCAGATGAGTGGAAAATGAAACTGGGGTCTTATTAAATTCTACTTACCTTACATTTCTACCAGAAACATAATGTTTCAGTTAACTAATGCTGCAAACCATCCTAAAATTGGTGGCTTAAAAACGATTTCAGTTTTTCTGTGGGTCATGAATTAAGGAAGTCGTCAGCTGAGTGGTTTGTCTCTGGGTCCCCTAAGTATGCAGTCAGATGCTGGAGGGAGCTGAAAGCAGGGAGCTGGAGTAGCTGGGGCCTGACTGCGTCTCCATGGGCTAGCATGGGCTCCTCGCAGTGGGGTGTGCACAGGGACATCAGACCTTTGACGTGTGACCACTTAGGGCCCTAGAGTGAGTGTGTCAGCAAGCATGGCAAATCTGTGTTGTCTTTTATTTGTGATCTAGCCTCAGAAGCCCCAGAGCCTTTTAGCTTCACAAGCCTGCCTACCAAAGGGCAGAAATGAAAGACTCCTCACCTAGCCACATCTTTAAAAGAATATATAAGACAGAAATTGTAATTTTCTTTTCAGCCACTCTGGCCACAGTAATTCACATCCCTCCCACATAGAAAGTAAACCTACCTTCCTGGAACTTCCAGTTTGTATCCTATTGTAATAGCTCAAAGTCGAGGAGCTCACCATCTAACCAGGTCCAGGTGTGGAAGGGGTGTTTGGGGAAAGTCCTTGAGTGAAGTACCATTCCTCTCAGTCTGAAGACCTGCGAACTGAAGAGAGAAGTTATATGTCCTGTTCATCTCAAATACTTAATTAGGCATAACATTGTTTGGACATTCCCATTTGGGTAATGCAGGCCTAGACCAGTTACCTGCCCATGGCAATTGTGAAGTCTAGTCAGCCTCATGTTGCCAGTTCGGTGGCAAGGGTTTAGGTATATCCCCCAGGGTTTCACCATGACTCTCGATCCTGCCTTTCCCATAAAGGTAGCTCATGTATGCAGCTGAATAGTTTTCTCAGCCTGTTTCCTGCCTATAGAAACCAGGAATCCCAAGGCTTCTTTTTTTTTTAATATTGTCCCTATCCGACCTGAAAAAAATTTAAACTTACGGAGTTCATAAGATTCTATTTATAATCCATAATTCATTTCTTTGAACAAAAGTCACCCATAAGTCTGTTGGAAAGTTTCTTTCCTATGTTGGGTTCCCTGTGAGGCTGAGGAACAACGGCCCTAAAGTTCTAGAAGCTGCGGGCAACATGTACCTGCAGTGACCTAGGAGGCACTGCCATCTTTGGTGGTCTTGAATAGAAAATGCAATTGCCCCATTCAGGATTTAATCTTTGCGTGGAAGCTATTTGAATATGAGAGCCCTTTTGCTGGCTTAAAAGGCTCAGAATTCTGAGTCTGTATTTTCTACAAATCACATTTGGAAGTGGAAGATTCTGTTCTTACTGCATCTCGTTTTATTTTAGAAGCTAGAAAAGGCCAGGTGGCACCCTCAACACTGCCTAGAAATCCTAGCTAGATTATCATGCTCACTAGGTACATTTGCTATTTTCTGTTACCATAGGTAATAAATAGTTTTGCTAAACTTTACCACAAAATCAGTCTGCCAGCTTCCAGTAGCATTTCCCTCTCTTTTATAATCCCTCCTTGAAAGCTCTTTAGGCTTCTGTCAACACCCTCATCCAGGCCCTTTAGGTTTTCACTAACAATCTCCTCCAAGTCCTGCCAGCACCCATCTGCCACTTGTTTCCCAAACCAATATTACATTTTAGGTGTTTGTTTTGGCAACATCCTACATCCAGCTACCCAGTTTCTTTGATAGAGTTTGATAGAAAAGCAGATTAGTTGCTATGAATAATACAGAGTAAGGGGTTGATTATAGGGATTAAATCTTAGGCAAGTGTGGAGCTGAGCTGATGGATCATCTGCACGCTATTGCCTCTGCATCTAGTATTGGGCATGTTCTTATGGTCATGACAGAAACAAGTGGAAACAGGTCTATTTAGGCCTAAGTTTGAAAGTGGCACACCTTCATTTCGGCCTCGTTTTGCTTAAAGGCAGTCATGGACCAACCTAAAATCAAGAGGTAAGTATGCCCCACTTACTCTGGGAAGGAAATGCAAAATCACATGACAAAGTCATGGATATGAGGAGATGTAAGGAACTGGGACAGTATTACAATCTACAAAGGCAGCAAAAGTAACCATGTTGCGTCTGAATTCTAGTGGGTTTAGTTTGCATCTCTTCTGTAAACATATTGTATTTATTTGCATTTCTTGTTTCCTCTACTTACCTCTGAGGACAGACTATGTTATATATGAATGTACCCGTTTCTTTGAGCACATTGCCTTGCATATTGTAGGTACTGAAAAATACTTGTCAAATTAATGAATGAAGCCATTTCTGTGCTTCCAAATCAAGGGTGTGGTGACAGCCCTGGTTTTTCAAACCCTATTTAGGGAGGTTCCTTTTTGATATTTCTTTCCCCGCTGTTAACTTCTACCCCCAAGACCTCTCTCCTCTTTTGCCCCATTCCCATTCTTTCTCATTCCCTTTACAGGTTTAGGCAGACATTCACAAAACACCTGTATCTGGCCAAGAATTCTTGGGGCAGGAGTTGGAGAGGCATAAGTAAAAGAAAGATACATTTCTTGTCCTGGAGGAGCTCCTAGTTCAGAAGGGGAGGGAGGCAAACCTGGGCTTCCTGACTTTCTGAATCATTTGGCAGCTGGGCAGCGTACTGGGTTGCACCTGGAGCAACAGGTGTTCTTCCCCTGGAAATACATATGTACGTCTTGGCATCTCACCTGCCCAGACAGCACAGGGGATTCCCACGGGGGATGGGTTGGGTTGGATCTCAAACCCCAAACTGGTGATGAGAATATAAACTCCAGGAACATGTGGAATTTTATTGGTTGTGTTCACTGTTAACACTCCCAGGACCTAGGACAGTGCCTGGCACAGAGTAGGGGCACAATAATTGGATATGAAAGAACAAACATTTAAAAACCAGGATATTTCACATGAAGCCTGCATTTACCTGTTTTGAAAAATTGGAAGATTTGATAGCTGTGGGCCCACGTATTTGTGTGTGAAAGCAGATTACACCTGTGTCTGAATATGCCCCCCCATCCAGCTTTACTCAATTACATTATCTGTCTGCTTCTGGATTTTGCAGCCTCAGAGTTAATCATTGAAAGCTCTGCCAGATAAATGTCCATAGTGAAATAAAAATCCATAGTTGACATTTGGGGGCAGATTTCCAAAGTGAAGAAGTTCCCTGTCAATTAACAAATTGCATTATTTGAGTGTAAAAAAATTACCTTAGTGACATTTTTTAATCAAGTCATTCAAGATAAATTTTATTACATAATTTTAACAAAATGCATAAATCATCTATTCTGACACAAGAGAAAAGAGTCTCTGCTTAAATGAGAACTTAAAAACTATATAAGTGAGATATATTTTTTTCATTATGGGGGTACTTCTTTCCTAAGCTTATGACCAGCTTGGTGATAAGCTTTGTAATTGCTAAGTGCTACATGACAAATATTGTTTCTTCAACACATTTTCCGACAAGAAACAGACATTGTCCCCCAGATACTTGCTTCTGATATATAAAACAGATAATGCAGCAATATATTGGAGATTTCTTGGATGACCTTCCAGTTTTTTCTTTATTGATTTCCTTTCACACTAAGATCACTGTGATAAACTGCTTCAATGAATAACATCTACTTAGGAAAAGCAGAGAGCTCAAATAAACCCAATTTGATTCAGAACTATGAAGATGTCAGCTGGAGAAACAATGTGCCTTCTCAACATATAGATTCATCTTTTCCCAGTACCCCGAGACTGATTTCAACATTGACTTGCTGTGCTTAGCAATGTGAAAATGTTCTGATCCCTGGGAAATAATTTTCTAGGATGCAGGAAATAAATGTGCCCGATTTTGCATTTTTGCCAATAGCTGAGAAAATGGATAGTCACCAATTGGTAGTTGTCAGAGCCAGGAGTTAAACTAAATCCAAGAAACTATGAAACTGGCTCTGCACTGATATACAGAAATAGAACTTTATCAACTGAAGAACCAGGATATATAAAAAGACAGAATCATCCCATTTCATACACTCAGTGATCATGTAAAAATAAAATGTTCCAAGTATTCCTGATGTTTAAAATAAAATATTTCATACCAAATATTAACTTCCAATGAGGCTTCCTGTTTTTGCCGCTAAGGTACAGGTTTCAAGATGTGCACACACACAACAGACACATACACACAAACTAAATATACAAATGGTGATACATCAATGAAGGATTTTCCTGAGAAAATGCAAGGATCAAGGGAAGTTTCTACGGGGGCTCAGGCAACCTGCCCTAAAAAAACAGGTCTTCACTGGAAATGGGGTGTTTGTTGTTTCTTTCTCACATGCAAAAATGTGGCAGGAAACCAGGAGTCCCTCTTGGGGGTGGGTTGGCTGCTCCCAAGCTCCCTGGAGCCCCAGAAGTGTGTCATTCTGGGAATTCTTCCAGTGATTCCTCCCCTAAAGAAACTGTTCCTTGGGGAGTGTTCACTCTTTCAGACCACTAGCAGGAAATAAAATAACCCAGTTCTTGAGTGCTGACCATGAGCATGTACCCATTGCCTAAGCTAGTAGCCTAAACATGAGGAGTTTTTCCAAAACTCCATCATACCAATGAGGCATTGAGCCAATGAGGCCAGTAAAAGTGCAATTGATGTGCATTGTACTCTTTATTCAAGCGAAATGTTTTTCATTAACTTAAAAATCTTGGTCCCCAAACTGGATAACCTAGAAGAAATGGACAACCTTCTAGAAAAATACAACCTTCCAAGACTGACCCAAGAAGAAACAGAAATTCTAAACAGATCAATTACCAGCAATGAAATTGAATCGGTAATCAAAAAACTACCCAAGAGACTTCCGGGAATATGGCGTCTTGAACGGACTAGCAGAAAAATTCCTCCCAACATTATATTTATTCACGAAAATACAGCAAATACAACTATCCCTAAAAGAGAGACCAGAATACACAGGAAAGTGCACAGCGTACAGCTACACCTGTGAGAACTTGGCAGCCGGTGAGACGGACGGGCGGCGATCCGGTGGGACCGAGCGCTCTCCCCCCCAGAGCTCCAGCGGCCAGACACGCCGGACAGAGGACTCGGCATCCGGCGAGGCGGGACGGAAACACGATCCAGCGAGACGAGAGCGCCCCTGCACCCCAGCACTCCGACGGGAGTCTCGGCAAGGCGGGTGAGGTACGGAGCCGCGAGCAGACCGAGCGCTCCTCTCCCCCAGCGCTCCGGCGGGAGGAGAGGATTCAGAGCCGGGAGCCAGGAGAAGTCTGCGCCCCGAGCGCCCCTCCACCCCAGCACTCCGGCGGGAGTTCTGGCAAGGCGGGTAAGGTACGGAGCCGCGAGCGGACCGAGCGCCCCTCTCCCCCAGCGCTCCGGCGGGAGGAGAGGATTCAGAGCCAGGAGGGAGTGGAGATCTGTGGTGTAGCGGAGATTGGAGGGACAGAGGGCACAGGGTCCCAGCCGGGAACGTGCAAGTTGCCCGCGGCAGGCTCCGGGAAGGAAAAAGAAAGGAGAAAAAGGGGAAGAAAAGCGCGCGCTCTACCCCAGCGGTCTTAAAGAGACAGGAGCTCAGTAGAGGGGCCGGATAGCCCCGCGAACTGAGCCCAGCACGCTGGGAGTCCTGGGGAGCTTTGGACCCCGTAGCTGGCGACTGGGAAAGAGTGCCCGCCATTGAGACCCTCACGGAGATCAACAGCTTCCCATTGTTTCCAACCCAGCTAGAACTATAGTGGCGCTGGAATAGTGGAGCAACAGCGCCACCTACAGCACTCGCGCAGAACCCACGCCCGGTGGCTTGTTTTGTTTTGTTTTGTTTTGTTTTGTTTTTTCTCCCCTTTCTTTTCCTTTTTTTCTTTCCCTCTCTTTCAACAGCCTCCCATCCATTCTCACCCGGCCACAGATTTAAAGGGCCGTGTGGAGCGACGTGGCCGCGGCTCTGGAATAGCGGAGCAATAGCGCCACCTACAGCATTCGCACAGAAACCACCCCGGTGGGCTTTTTGGTGTTTTTTTTTTGTTTTGTTTTGTTTTGTTTTGTTGTTGTTCTTGCTGTTTTCTTTTAGGTGTTGCTGCCTTTTCTTTTTCTTTCTTTTCTTTTCCCTTCTCTCTCTCTCCTTATACTTTTATATTATTAGTAGAAATCTCTTTTTTTTCTTGTCTCTCCTTTCTTATCTCTCCTTGCTACCAACAACCAATTCTACAGTCATGAGAAGACAGAAGAATATGATACAGACAAAGCTTCAGACAAACACCACGCCAGAGAAAGAATCTGGAGAAATGGACATTCACAGTATTCCAGAAAAAGAATTCAGAATAAAAGTCATAGCCATGCTGACAGATCTACAGAAAAATGTGCAAGAGCTGAGGGAGGAAGTGAGGGAAGTGAGGAAAGACAATGCAGAAATGAAACAAGCCATCGAAGGGCTCAACAGCAGATTGAATCAGGTTCAAGACACGATCAAGGAATTACAAGACAGGGACCAGGAATACAAAGAAGCTGAGGCAGAGAGAGATAAAAGGATCTCTAAGAATGAAAGAATATTAAGAGAACTCTGTGACCAATCGAAGCGTAGCAATATTCGCATTATAGGAGTACCAGAGGAAGAAGAGAGAGAAAAAGGGATAGAAAGTGTCTTTGAAGAAATAATTGCCGAAAACTTCCCCACGCTGGGGAAGGAAATAGTCTCACAGTCCACGGAAGCCCACAGATCTCCCAACACAAGGGACCCAAAGAAGACAACACCAAGACACATAATAATCAAGATGGCAAAGATCAAAGACAAGGACAGAGTATTAAAGGCAGCTAGAGAGAGGAAAAAGATCACCTACAAAGGAAAACCTATCAGACTGTCATCAGACTTCTCAACAGAAACCTTACAGGCCAGAAGAGAATGGCATGATATATTTAACGTAATGAAACAGAAGGGCCTCGAACCAAGAATATTGTATCCAGCACGATTATCATTTAAATATGACGGAGGGATTAAACAATTTCAAGA
>JAQQAC010002594.1:52088586-52127593 GCA_029783875.1 Phataginus tricuspis | reverse complement strand
AAAAAAAAAAAAAAAAACTACCCAAGAACAAAACCCCCGGGCCAGATGGATTCACCGCTGAATTTTATCAGACATTTGGAGAAGACATAATACCCATTCTCCTTAAAGTTTTCCAAAAAATAGAAGAGGAGGTAATACTTCCAAACTCATTCTATGAAGCCAGCATCACTAATACCAAAACCGGGCAAAGACACCACAAAAAAAGAAAGCTACAGACCAATATCCCTGATGAACATAGATGCAAAAATACTCAACAAAATATTAGCAAGCCAAATTCAAAAATACATCAAAAAGATCATCTATTATGATCAACTGGGATTCATCCCAGGGATGCAAGGATGGTACAACATTCGAAAATCCATCAACATCATCCACCACATCAACAAAAAGAAGAAAAACCACATGATCATCTCCATAGATGCTGAAAAAGCATTTGAAAAAATTGAACATCCATTCGTGATAAAAACTCTCAACAAAATGAGTATAGAGGGCAAGTACCTCAACATAATAAAGGCCATATATGACAAACGCACAGCCAACATCATACTTAACAGTGAAAAGCTGAAAGCTTTTCCACTAAGATGGGGAACAAGAGAAGGATGCCCACTCTCCCCACTTTTATTCAACATAGTTCTGGAGGTCCTAGGCACGGCAATCAGACAACATAAAGAAAGAAAAGGCATTCATATTGGTAAGGAAGAAGTCAAACTGTCACTGTTTGCAGATGACATGATATTGTTCATAAAAAACCCTAAAGAGGAGGGGCTCAAGATGGCAGGGTGAGTAGGGTGGCAGAAATCTCCTCCCAAAACCATATCGATTTTTGAAAATACAACAAATACAACTATCCCTAAAAGAACAGAAGATACAGTACAACAGCCAGGCTACATCTACATCTGCGAGAACTCAGCATCTCCAGAAGGGGATAAGATACAAAGCCATGACCCAGCGGGACCTGAGCACTCCCCCCACCCCAGCTCACCAGCGGGAGGAAAAGAATCAGAGTGGGGAGGGACTGGAAGCACAGGACTGCTAAATAACCAGCCCTAGTAATCTGCACCTGGAGCACAGACACACATTGCATAGTGTACTGGATATTAGAGAAACGGAAAAGTAAAATCTGAGACGGAGACTGTGAGCGGGTCCCCACAGCCGGCTCCCCTGGGACAAAAGAAAAGTGGGAGCTTTTTAAAAGTCTTAAACAAATGGAGTAACAGTTACCAAAGGGAAAGGGACTGGGGAGGATGGTGGGAAGGGAGGGACAAGGGGGAAAAAGGGGCATTACAATTAGCAGACATAATGTAGTGGGGGCGCACGGGAGGGTTGTACAACATAGAGATGGAAAGAAGTGATTCTTGTCATCTCACTATGCTGATGGACAGTGACTGTAATGGGGTATGTGGTGGGGACTTGATGATGGGGGGAGTCTAGTAACCATAACATTGCACATGTAATTTTAGATTAATGATACAAAAAAAAAAAAGCCTTAAAGGGACAAGGGCTCAATGCTGGACAAAATTGTCCCAGCACACTCAGCTGAGCAGGCTGGGAATCTTGAGGAACTTCAGGCTCCCTAACCCCGTGGGGTGTAACACAGCCCCGAATCCCTTCATGGCGATAAGCAGCCTGCTATTCATTCCCCCCAGCCAGCACTGCAAGCAAACTGGCTGACCTGCCACAGTTGCTGAGCAGCCAGGGAACAGCCCCGCCCACAGCAACCACACAGTCTCCTCCCAGCATGCAGCTGCTGGCACAGACAGAGGAAGCCAGAGCAAGGTCCAGAAGGCACAAAGGGGCACCGTTCTTGCAGGAGAACACACCCGGCATGTCTTCCAGGCCCCAGAGTGCACTAGGCTTTCCCGAAGGCCGCACCACCCATGGCAACTCAAGAGATTATCCCAGAGACTGCTCATAGTCTGCGGGTAGATGGCACAGGCAATGGAGAAGGGCAAGGCAACCAACAAGAAGGAAGGAACTTTGTTCTCCCACCTGACACACGCGCCACCTGCCTGCGACCACTTCTATCGCCATGAAAAGGCAGAAGAAACTAGTCCAGTCAAAAATCACTCAGACAACTCCAGAGAGAGGGCCTGGTGAGATAGATATAACCAATATTCCTGAAAAAGAATTCAAAATAAAAGTCATAATCATGCTGGTGGACCTGCAGAGAAATATACAAGAGCTGAGGGATGAAGTCCAGAGGGAAATAACAGAAATGAAACAATCAGTAGAAGGTCTTAAGAGCAGACTGGACGAGGTGCAAGAGACTGTCAATGGAATAGAAATCAGAGAAGAGGAATACAGAAAAGCTGAGGCAGAGAGAGATAAAAGGATGTCTAGGAACAAAAGAATATTAAGAGAACTGTGTGACCAATCCAAACGGAAGAATATTCGCATTATAGGGCTACCAGAAGAAGAGAGAGAAAAATGGATAGAGACAAGATTTAAGACGGTGAGATGAGAGGTGAGACAGAAAACTCCTCCCAAAATGACAGATAGTGTGAAAATATAGTTAATACAATTAACCCTAAAACAGCAACAGGAAAGAAGGTTGCGCCAGACTGCATACAGACCTCACGAACAGAGCAGACCTCACAAAACAGGGTAACATATGAAAGCCTTGATTTGGTGGGACCCGAGCCCTTCCCCCACCCCAGCTCACAGGCAGGAGGAAGAGAAACAGAGCAGGGGAGGGGTGGAAGCCTCAGACTGCTGAAGACCTAACCCTGGAGATCTGCTTTGCAAGCAGAAATCTACATTGTGTGGTGCTCTGGAGGATGGGAAGCTGGGACAGGCAGAGTGCCTGAGAGACAGATTCTGGCCATTTGTGGAGGACGGGATCCACACCCGGCCACTCTGACACAAGGGAAAGGCAGGTGATCCGACAGGCTTCCTAGCAGCGAGAGGGCTGATAAAAGCATGGGATTTGCATGGAGCTTGCTGCATGGGAGAAGGGATAGGGGGACAAGGTTGTCTGGGTGTCCTATGCCCAGAAGATTGGGAACTTTGGGGAGCTTCAGCCGCTCCATCCCCCTGGCTGGCTACTCAGCTCTGAGGATCCCCACTGTGATAAGTAGCCTGCTGAGCTTTCCTCCTGGCCTGACAGCGCCAGCTCAGAAACCAGCAGTCACTGCTCTGGTGTCAGGCTAACCAGAGAGAGGCCTCAACTACAACAGCTAGAGACGCCAAGCACAGAGGCTTACACCTGTGTGCTCAGCCCACTGGCTATGATACTGGAGACAGGCAGGGCAGATGGGAGTCAGGAAACAGATCTATCCTCCCCCAGGCATCAGCTCCACTCCCCTATGACCCCCAACCTCATGCTAGGGGCTGAGTAGCTTCAGAGACTGGAGTTTTGGGGCACTAGAGGGCACCACATAGAAATATGAAACATCAAAGGAAACTGGTCCAGACCAAAATCTCACAAACCCCAGAAAAAGGGCCAAATGAAACTGAACTCAACAATCTTCCCAAATGAGAGTTCAAAATAAAAATCATAAACATGCTCATGGAGGTACAGAAAATATTCAAGAACTCAGGAATGAATTTAAGACAGAGAGTCAATCACTAAGAAATTTAGTATCTGAAATGAGATATACAATGGAGGGATTTAAAAGCAGATTAGATGTAGTAGAAGAGATGGTAAATGGAATAGAAATTAGAAAAGAGGAATACAAAGAAGCTGAGGCACAGAGAGAAAAAAGAATATCTAAGAATGAAAGAATATTGAGAGAAATGTGTGACCAATCCAAACTGAACAATATCTGCATTATAGGAATACCGAAGAAGAAGAGGGAGAGAAAGGGATAGAAAGTGTTATTGAGGAAGTAATTGCTGAAAACTTCCCCAATCTGGGCAAGGAGATAGTCTCTCAAGCCACGGAGGTGCACAGAACTCCCACACAAGGGACTCAAGGAAGACAACATCAAGACATATAATAATTAAAATGGCAAAGATCAAGGATAAAGACAGACTTTTAAAAGCAGCTATAGAGAGAAAAAAGATCACATACAAAGGACACTCCATCAGGCTTTCATCACATTTCTCAAAAGAAACCTTACAGGCCTGAAGGGAGTGACATGATATATTTAATGCAATGAAGCAGAAGGGCCACGAACCAAGAATACTCTACCCAGCAAGGTTATCATTTAAATTTGAAGGAGGGATTAAAGAATTTTCAGATATGCAAAAGCTGAGAGAATTTACGTCCCACAAACCACCTCTACAGTGCATTTTGGAGGGACTCCTATAGATGGAAGTATTCCTAAGGCTAAATAGATGTCACCCAAGGGATAGACAAAGAGTACAGAATATAACTCATAACATACAAAGAGTGGAGGAGGAAGAAAAAGGAGGAAAAAAAAAAGAATCTTTAGGTTGTGTTCGTAATACCATACAAACTGAGTTAAATTAGACTGATAGATAGTAAGGGAATTACCCTTGAACCTTTGGTAACCACAAATATAAAGCCTGCAATGGCAATAAGTACATACCTTTCGAAAATCACCCTAAATGTACATGGTATGAATGCACCAATCAAAACACGTTGAGTCACTGAATGGATAAAAAAACAAGACCCATCTATATGCTGCCTACAAGAGACTCACTTCAAACCCAAAGACATACACAGGCTGAAAGTAAATGAATGGAAAAATATTTCATGCAACTAACAGGGAGAAAAAAGCAGGAGTTGCAGTACTTGTATCAGACAAAATAGACTTCAAAACAAAGAAAGTCACAAGAGACAAAGAAGGACATTACATAATAATAAAGTGGTCAGTCCAACAAGAGGATATAACTATTATAATTATCTATGCACCCAACACAGGAGCACCTACATATGTGAAAGAAATACTAACAATTAAAGGGGGAAATAGAATGCAATGCATTCATTTTGGGAGACCTCAACACACTACTTACTCCAAAGTAAAGATGGACCAGACAGAAAATAAATAAAGAGACAGAGGCACTGAACAATGTATTAGAACAGACGGACCTAACGGACATCTACAGAACACTCCACCCAAAAGCAACAGGATACACATTCTGCTCAAGTGCACATGGAACATTTTCAAAAACAGACCACATACAAGCCACAAAAAGAACCTCAGTAAATTCAAAAAGACTGAAATTGTAGCAACCTGCATCTCAGATCACAAAGTTATAAAACTAGAAATAAATTACTCAAACAAAATGAAAAAGCCCACAAACACATGGAGGCTTAACACATGCTCCTAAATAATCATTGGATCAATGACTAAATTAAAACAGAAATTAAGCAATATATGGAGACAAATGAAAACAACAGCACAAAGCCCCAACTTCTGTGGGACACAGCGAAGGCAGTTCTAAGAGGTAAGTATATAGCAATCCAGGCCTATTTAAAGAAGGAAGAGCAATCCCAAATGAATAGTCTAAAGTCACAATTATTGAAACTGGAAAAAGAAGAACAAATGAGGCCCAAAGTCAGCAGAAGGAGGGTCATAATAAAGATCAGAGAAGAAATAAATAAAATTGAGAAGAATAAAGAATAGAAAAAAATTAATGACCAATATTTGAATTCAGTAAAATTGTGGGATACTCAATTAACACACAGAAATCTGTTTCTTTCCTATACACTAATGGTGAACTAGCAGAAAGAGAAATCAGGAAAACAATTACATTCACAATTGCATCAAAAAAAAAAATACCTAGGAATAAACCTAACCAATGAACTGAAAGACTTATTCTCCAAAAACTACAAGACACTCATGAGAGAAATTAAAGTAGAAACCAATAAATGGAAACACATCCCGTGCTCATGGATAGGAAGAATTAATATTGTCAAAATGGTCATATTGCCTAAAGCAATCTACAGATTCAATGCAATCCCTATCAAAATACCAACATCATTCTTCAATGAACGAGAGCAAATAGTTACAAAATTCATATGGAACCGCAAAAGACCCTGCATAGCCAAAGCAATCCTGAGAAGGAAGAATAAAGCAGGGGGAATTACACTCCCTGACTTCAAGCTCTACTACAAAGCCACAGTAATCAATACAGCTTTGTACTGGCACAAGAACAGACCCATAGACCAGTGGAACAGAATAGGAAGTCCAGATATTAACCCAAGCATATACAGTCAATTTATATACAATAAAGGAGCCATGGATATACAATGGAGAAATGACAGCCTCTTCAACAGCTGGTGTTGGCAAAACTGGACAGCTACATGTAAGAGAATGAAACTATATTACTGTCTAACTCCATACACAAAAGTAAACTGGAAATGGATCAAAGATCTGAATGTAAGTCATGAAACCATAAAACTCTTAGCAGAAAACATAGGCAAAACTCTCTTGAATATAAACATGAACAACTTCTTCATGAACATATCTCCACAGGCAAGGGAAAGAAAAGCAAAAATGAGCAAGTGGGACTACATCAAACTAAAAAGCTTCTGTACAGCAAAGGACACCATCAGTAGAACAAAAAGACATCCTACAATATGGGAGAATATATTCATAAATGACATATCCGATAAGGGGTTGACATCCAAAATATACAAAGAGCTTATGCACTTCAACAAACAAAAAGCAAATAATCCAATTAAAAAATGAGCAGAGGAGCTGAACAGACACTTTTCTAAAGAAGAAATTCAGATGGCCAACAGGCACATGCAAAGATACTCCACATCGCTAATCATCAGAGAAATGCAAATTAAAACCACAATGAGATATCACCTCACACCAGTTAGGATGGCCGCCATCCAAAAGACAAACAACAAATGTTGGCAAGGATGTGGAGAAAAGGGAACTCTCCTACACTGACTGTGGGAATGTAAATTAGTTCAACCATTGTGGAAGGCAGTATGGAGGTTCCTCAAAAAACCCAAAATAGAAATACCATTTGACTCAGGAATCCCACTCCTATGAATTTACCCTAAGAATGCAGCAGCCGAGTTTGAAAAGACCTATGCACTCCTATGTTTATTGCAGCACTATTTAAATAGCCAAGAAATGGAAGCAACCTAAGTATCCATCAGGAAGAGGTGGTACATATACACAATGGAATACTTTTCAGCCTTAAGAAAGAAACAAATCCTACCATTTGCAACAACATGGATGGAGCTAGAGGGTATTATGCTCAGTGAAATAAGCCAGGCGGAGAAAGACAAGTATTAAATGATTTCACTCATCTGTGGAGTATAAGAACAAAGAAAAAACTGAAGGAACACAACAGCAGCAGACTCACAGAACCCAAGAATAGACTAACAGTTACCAAAGGGAAAGGGACTGGGAAGATGAGTGGGAAGAGGGGGGTTAAGAGGAAAAAGGGTTATTACAATTAGCACACATACTGTAACGGGTGGTGGGGGATGCGGGGAAGGCAATATAACACAGAGAAGACAAGTAGTGACTCTATAGCATCTTACTCCGCTGATGGACAGTGACTGTAATGGGGTCTGTGGTGGGGACTTGATAATGTGGGGAGTCTAGTAATCGCAATGCTGCTCATGTAAGCGTGTATTAATGATACCAAACTAAAAAAAATGTAAATAAAGTAATGCATACCTTAACTGTTTGTTAAAAAAAAAAAAATCTTGGTCCCCAGATTTTAGAAAGCACTTCCCATACCTCTAAGACACGATCTCTTTGCCCTGTGATTCCATCTCCATACATATTGCTTTTCTTTGGGGTGTGACTTCCCAAGTTCCTCAGCATTCATCCTGTCCTCTGTTAGAGATCTTAAAACCCTGAGCAAAAGCAGAGTGAAAGAATGGATGGGGGCGGGGGAGAGTCAAAAGATAAGAAGTCTTTTACTTAGTCTTTAGGAAGTTAGACAGCAACATCATTTCTTTTGGTGTGTGGATGCTCCCAACATGTGCTTACATGGCAAAAACATACGGCCCCAATCCAATTGAGAACCTTCGGCAGAAAGCATTTCAATAGAGTGAGAGAATAACAATGTTTCTATTCCACTATATTATTTTAAAATACACTTGACATGTTAAGTGTGTACAAATTCAGAGATTTAAGAAACTTCAAATGCAAAACAGTTTAGGAAGTCAAAGGCTGTGAATCTCCCTTCTCACTTGATATACGTTTAGTTTTGCATTCCTTGCAGGTAAGCAGGCAGTGCCTAGAATACAAGCAAAAATAGATGTTTGTACTTTGACAATGGAAGCTATAGTCTTAGCATGGTATTTAGAGAGATTTTCTATGGTAAAGTTCACAAGCCTTTTTTTTTATAGGAATAACAGGTGCTTTTTCTTGGTATGAAACCCCTATAATTTCATACCTCCAAAAAGCCAATAATATTCATGTCCAATGCTGTTTTCACAGTATTGTGCTGCCTAGCAAATAGAACCCATGGTGACAAGTGAGAGAAATGTGTCCCAAACACTAGTCCTGTAATACTACGCTAGAAATAGCTCTTACTTATTGAGCACTTAGTGAGTATCATAAATCATTTTTATTCCTTATAACATTCCATAAAAACAATTTGGACCTCCATTTTTTACAAAGGAGAAGACTAAAGATCAGAGTTGAATTCAAAAGCCCGTCCAGGGTTACATGCCTAGAAAGTAGTAGAACTGGTTTTCACTGTGCAGTACTCTAACAGAAGAGGTCATGCATTAACTCCAGTCTCACTGCTCATGTTC
Organism: Phataginus tricuspis; assembly: GCA_029783875.1. Taxonomy (NCBI): domain Eukaryota; kingdom Metazoa; phylum Chordata; class Mammalia; order Pholidota; family Manidae; genus Phataginus; species Phataginus tricuspis. The sequence continues at coordinate 52,118,946 of JAQQAC010002594.1, read as the reverse complement.
TCCAAGGAGAATCACAATATATAGTAACATAGCAAAGGCTCTGAGAAGTCCTGTCACAAAGAAACCTATTTGAATTTTGTGTGACCCTGTGACACTAGAAGCCAATTCTGCTGATTAAGGTGTGCTTTAGAGATTCACCCAATGCTTTCAATATAGTAAGTACTCACTAAATGTTTGCTGAGCAAATGAAAGTAAGTTAAATAATAAAGAATTATTATTGAAGTTGAATAGTAACAGCTCAAAATTTGAGGATTAACGAGGTTTCTTTTTCAACGTATGGATGTTAAAAAAACTTTAATATTGTAAATGATGAATGATCTTTCATTTAACTTTTTATAATTCTACTTATTACAATCCCTCAGTCAGATTACAAACCTGATATGCCTTGGACCAAAACCAGCCCCACATAGCTGATCTTCAAAGGAATGGAATTTACTCTGGCATATTCCTATGTATGATGCCTTTCCAAGGCCAAATCCTAGGATACCAGCAACTGTAAGAGCAGGTGAGGAAATACAGATACTTTAATGGTTCAGAATCTCCGCCATTAATTATCTTCTAGAACTTTCTTTAACAGTAGCAATTTTTTTGTTCAAAGTATGATGATAAATCAATGAACAAAAACTCTCAGATGAAGGTCCCTTTTAGGAAGCTAATTTGAAGCGGGTTTGGGAACTAGAGACTTTCTGATCTCCTCAGATTTGCACTGGTGCAAGAAGGGCCAGGAAAGAGCGAGCAAAGGCGCTGTCCCAGAGAGGAGCAGCCAGAGGGAGGCCCAGCTGGCCCACAAATGTCTGAGGCCGCCAGGGGAGGGACACGTGGGGTTGTGTTGTGTCTATAGGTAGCCTGCAAATCACTGGGTAGGAAAACCCCTTAATTCTCTTTATGGACTGGAATATGGGGACCTGTAGTCCATTTTGCCTCAGGGGGAATGAGGTCATGAGGCAGAGGGAACCTCCTATGGAAAAAATCTCCAACCTGCTCCTCCTGCTGGGAATAAGGCTTCAGACTGTCAACTAGAATACATCTTCTTTGTACATGTCTATGTATAATGAGTGGAAAAAGATGAAATTCCAAGTTTGTAGTAAGTGTATTAGGAGGTCCCTGATTTTAAAAATCCATTCATTTATTGTGTCCATTATAGAAAGTATTTTGAAAAGACTGGCCAAAAGGAGGAAATTAAAATCCCTAACAGATGTGTCATTCAGAGGCTCAGCTACTGATATCCTCTTGTATATCCTGCCAGTCCCTTCTAGTCTGTGCTCTAAAGAGGACTGCCTAATGGGAAGTCCTTACAGCTCAGCTTTATTTCACAAAGTGTTGACTGGACTCAGTGTTGACTGCAAAGTGACAAAGAATGGACATTGATTTTTCAGAGAGTCAACATAGGCAATATGGTTAAGCTGGACATCCATACCTCTGTTGCTCTAAGCATCTTCTTTTTAAAAAATGAATCTAACAACACAAATAAATGGAAAGATATTCCATGCTCATGGACTGGAAGAATTAATATTGTTAAAGTGTTCATACTACCCAAGGAATCTACAGATTGAATGCAATCCCTATCAAAATAACTGATGGCATTTTTTCACAGAACTAGAACATAAAATCCTAAAATATATATGGAACCAAAAAAGACCCAAATAACCAAAGCAATGTTGAGAAAGAGGAACAAAGTTAGAGATGTCAGGCTTCTTGGTTTCAAACTATACTTCAAAGCTTTAGTGACCAAAACAGTATAGCAGTGACACAAAAATAGATACACAGATAAATGGAAAAGAATAGAGAGCCCAGAAACAAACTTAATCCTATATGGTCAATTAATGTATGACAAAGGAGGCAAGAATACACAATGGGGAAAAGATAGTCTCTTCAATAAGTGGTGTTGGGAAAACTAGAAAACAACATGCAAAACAATGAAATTGGACCACTTTCTTACAGCACACATACAAAAAAAAAAAAAAAGAAATTGATTAAAGACCTCAAATGTAAGCCCTGAAGCCATAAAACTCCTAAAAGAAAAACACAGGTAGTAAACTCTTGATATCGGCCTTAGCAACTTTTTCCAGGATATGTCTCCCTAGATAAGGGAACAAAAGCAAAAAAAAAAACCAAAACAGTGGGATATATCAAACTAAAAAGCTTCTAGTTATAAAATAAATAAGTCACAGGGATAAAAAACACATCATAAGGAATACAGTCAATAAGAATGTAATAACTTTGTATGGTGACAGATGGTAACTATACTTATTGTGAGCATTTCATAATGTATATATAAGTTAAATCACTGTACGCCTGAAACAAATATATCAGGTATACTTCAACTGAAAGAAAAATGTTTGCCTCTTTTTTTTAAATTTATTTTGGTATCATGAATCTACAATTACGTGGGCAATATTATGGTTATTAAAGTACCCCCTTCATCAGGTCCCCCCCACCAACCCCATTACAGTCACTGTCCATCAGTGTAGTGAGATGCTGTAGAATCACTACTCGTCTTCTCTGAGTTGTACAGCCCTCCCCACGCCCCCCCAACATTACGTCTGCTAATCATAATGCCCCTTTTTCCCCCTTGTCCCTCCCTTCCTGCCCATCCTCCCCAGTCCCTTTCCCTTTGGTAACTATTAGTCCATTCTTGGGTTCTGTGAGTCTGCTGCTGCTTTCTTCTTTCAGTTTTTTTTCTTTGCTCTTATGCTCCACATATGAGTGAAATCATTTGATACTTGTCTTTTTCTGCTTGGCTTATTTCACTGAGCATAATACCCTCTAGCTCCATCCATGTTGTTGCAAATGGTAGGATTTGTTTTCTTCTTATGGCTGAATAATATTCCATTGTGCATATGTACCACATCTTCTTTATCCATTCATCTACTGATGGACACTTAGGTTGCTTCCATATCTTGGCTATTGTAAATAGTGCTGCAATAAACATAGGGGTGCATCTGTCTTTTTCAAATTGGGCTGCTGCATTCTTAGGGTAAATTCCTAGGAGTGGGATTCCTGGGTCAAATGGTATTTCTATTTTGAGTTTTTTGAGGAACCTCCATACTGCTTTCCACAATGGTTGAACTAATTGCATTCCCACTAGCAGTGTAGAAGGGTTCACTTTTCTCCACATCCTCGCCAACATTTGCTGTTGTTTGTGTTTTGGATGTTGGCCATCCTTACTGGTGTGAGGTGATATCTCATTGTGGTTTTAATTTGCATTTCTCTGATGATTAGGGATGTAGAGCATCTTTTCATGTGCCTGTTGGCCATCTGAATTTCTTCTTTGGAGAAGTGTCTATTCATGTCCTCTGCCCATTTCTTAATTGGATTATTTGCTTTTTGTTTGTTGAGGTGCATGAGTTCGTTATATATTTTGGATGTCAACCCCTTATCAGATACGTCATTTATGAATATATCTCCCATACTGTAGGATGTCTTTTTGTTCTACTGATGGTGTCCTTTGCTGTACAGAAACTTTTCAGCTTGATATAGTCCCACTTGTTCATTTTTGCTTTTGTCTCCCTTGCCCGGGGAGATATGTTCATGAAGAAGTCGCTCATGTTTATGTCCAAGAGGTTTTTGCCTATGTTTTTTCTATGAGTTTTATGGTTTCATGACTTACATTCACGTCTTTGATCCATTTTGAATTTACTTTTGTGTATGGGGTTAGACAGTAGTCCAGTTTCATTCTCTTACATGGAACTATCCAGTTTTTCCAACACCAGCTGTTGAAGAGGCTGTCATCTCCCCATTGTATATCCAAGGCTCCTTTATCATATATTAATTGACTGTATATGTTTGGGGTAATGCTTGGATTTTCTATTCTGTTCCACTGGTCTGTGGGTCTGTTTTTGTACCAATACCAAATCGTGATCACTGTGGCTTTGTAGTAGAGCTTGAAGTCAGGGAGCATAATTCCCCCTGTTTAATTCCTCCTTCTCAGGATTGCTTTGGCTATTCGGGGTCTTTTGTGATTCCATATGAATTTTAGAACTATTTGCTCTAGTTCATTGAAGAGTGCTGTTGGTATTTTAATAGAGATTGCATTGAATCTGTAGATTGCTTTAGTCAGGATGGCCATTTTGACAATATTAATTCTTCCTATCCATGAGCATGGGATGTGTTTCCATGTATCGGTATCTTCTTTAATTTCTCTTATTAGTGTCTTGTTGTTTTCAGAGTATAGGTCTTTCACTTCCTTGGTTAGGTTTATTCCTAGGTATTATATTCTTTTTGATGCAATTGTGAACAGAATTGTTTTCCTGATTTCTCTTTCTGCTAGTTCACCGTTAGTGTATAGGAATGCAACAGATTTCTGTGTATTAATTTTGTATCCTGCAACTTTTGCTGAATTCAGATATTAGATCTAGTAGTTTTGGAGTGGATTCTTTAGGGTTTTTTACGTACAATATCATGTCATCTGCAAACAGGGACAGTTTGAGTTCTTCCTTGCCAATCTGGATGCCTTTTATTTCTTTGTGTTGTCTGATTGCTGTGGCTAGGACCTCCAGGACTATGTTGAATAAAAGTGGGGAGAGTGCACTTCCTTGTCTTGTTCCCAATCTTAAAGGAAAAGCTTTCAGCTTCTCGCTGTTAAGTTTAATGTTGGCTGTGGGTTTGTCTTTATAATGTTTGTCTATATATGGCCTTTATAATGTTGAGGTACTTGCCCTCTATACCCGTTTTGTTGAGAGTTTTTATCATGAATGGATGTTGAATTTTTTCAAATGCTTTTACAGCATCTATGGAGATGATCATGTGGTTTTTGTCCTTCTTTTTGTTGATGTAGTGGATGATGTTGATGGATTTTCGAATGTTGTATCATCGTTGCATCTCTGGAATAAATCCTACTTGATCATGATGGATGATCTTTTTAATGTATTTTTGAATTCGGTTTGCTAATATTTTGTTGAGTATTTTTGCATCTATGTTCGTCAGGGATATTGCTCTGTAATTTTCTTTTTTGTGGTGTCTTTGCCTGGTTTTGGTATTAGAGTGATGCTGGCCTCATAGAATGAGTTTGGAAGTGTTCTCTCTTCTTATACTCTTTGGAAAACTTCAAGGAGGATGGGTATTAGGTCTTACCTAAATGTTTGATAAAATTCAGCGGTGAAGTCAACTTGTCCAGGTGTTTTGTTCTTATGTAGTTTTCTGGTTACCAATTCAATTTCTTCACTGGTAATTTCCTGTTTCTTTCTGGGTCTGCCTTGGAAGGCTGTATTTTTCTAGAAAGTTGTCTATTTTTTCTAGGTTATCTAGTTTGTTGGCATATAATTTTTCATAGTCTTCTCTAGTAATTCTTTGTATTTCTGTGATGTCTCTAGTGTTTTTCCCTTTTTTTGGTCTGATTTTGTTTATGTGTGTAGACTCTCTTTTTTTATTGATAAGTCTGGCTCAGGGTTTATCTATTTTGTTTATTTTCTCAAAGAACCAGCTCTTGATTTCATTGATTCTTTCTATTGTTTTATTCTACTTGATATTATTTATTTATGCTCTAATCTTTATTATGTTCCTCCTTTTACTGACTTTGGGCCTCATTTGTTCTTTCTTTTCTAGTTTCGTTAATTATGAGTTTAGAGTGTTCATATGGGATTGTTATTCTTTCCTGAGGTAGGCCTTTATTGCAATATACTTTCCTCTTAGCAAGGCCTTTGCTGCATCCCACAGATTTTACAGTGTTGAATTATTGTTGTCATTTGTCTCCATATATTACTTGATCTCTGTTTTTATTTGGTCATTGATCCATTGGTTATTTAGGAGTATGTTGTGAAGCCTCCATGTGTTTGTGGGATTTTTCATTTTCTTTGCGTAATTTATTTCTAGTTTCATACCTTTGTGGTCTGAGAAACTGGTTGGTACAATTTCAATCTTTTTTAATTTACTGAGGCTCTTTTTGTGACCTAGTATATGATCTATTCTTGAAAATGTTCCATGTGCACTTGAGAAGAATGTGTATTCTCCTGCTTTTGGGTGTAGAGTTCTGTAGATGTCTGTTAGGTTCATCTCTTCTAATGTGTTGTTCAGTGCCTCTGTCTCCTTATTTATTTTCTGTCTGATTGATGTGTCCTTTGGAGTGAGGGTGTATTGAAGTCTCCTGGAATGAAAGCATTGCATTCTATTTCCCCATTTTAATTCTGTTAGTATTTGTTTCACATATGTAGATGCTCCTGTGTTGGGCACATAGATATTTATAATGGTTATATCTTCTTGTTGGATTGACCCCTTAATCATTATGTAATATCCTTCTTATTCTCTTGTGACTTTCTTTGTTTTAAAGTCTATTTTGTCTGATACAATTACTGCAACTCCTGCTTTTTTCTATTAGTTGCATGAAATATCTTTTTCCACCCCTTCTCTTTTAGTCTGTGTATGTCTTTGGTCTTAAAGTGAGTCTCTTGTAGGCAGCATATAGATGGGTCTTTTTTTTTATCCACTCAGTGACTCTATGTCTTTTGATTGGTGCATTCAGTCTATTTACATTTAGAGTGATTATTGATAGGTATGTACTTATTGCCATTGCAGGCTTTAGATTCATGGTTATCAAAGGTTCAAGGTTAACTTCCTTACTATCTAAGAGTCTAACTTAACTCACTTAATATGCTATTACAAACACAATCTAAAGATTCTTTTTTTTCCTCCTCCATTCTTTATATATTAGGTATCATATTCTGTACTATTTGTCTATCCCTTGATTGACTTTGGGGATGTTGATTTAATTTAGTATTTGCTTAGTAACTAACTGTTCTACTTTCTTTATTGTGGTTTTATTACCTCTGGTGGCAGCTATTAAACCTTAGGAACACATCCATCTATAGCAGTCCCTCCAAAATACACTGTAGAGATGGTTTGTGGGAGGTAAATTCTCTCTGCTTTTGCTTATCTGGGAATTGTTTAATCCCTCCTTCAAATTTAAATGATAATCTTGCTGGATAAAGTAATCTTGGTTCAAGGTCCTTCTGCTTCATTGCATTAAATACATCATGCCACTCCCTTCTGGCCTGTAAGGTTTCTGTTGAGAAGTCTGATGATAGCCTGATGGGCTTTCCTTTGTATGTGATCCTATTTTTCTCTCTGGGTGCTTTTAGTTGTCTGTCCTTATCCTTGATCTCTGCCATTGTAATTACTATATGTCTTGTTGTCTTTCTTGGTTCCCTTGAACTGGGAGATCTGTGCACCTCCATGGCCTAAGAGACTATCTCCTTCCCCAGATTGGGCAAGTTTTCAGCAATTACCTCCTCAAAGACACTTTCTATCCCTTGCTCTCTCTCTTCATCTTCTGGTACCCCTATAATGCGAATATTGTTCCGTTTGGATTGGTCACACAGTTCTCTTAATATTCTTTCATTCTTAGAGATCCTTTTTTCTCTCTGTGCCTCAGCTTCTTTGTATTCCTCTTCTGTAATTTCTATTTCATTTATCGTCTCCTCCACCGTATCTAATCTGCTTTTAATACCCTCCATTGTGCTCTTCACCAATTGGCTCTCCAACCAGAATTCATTCCTGAGTTCTTGAATATTTTTCTGTACCTCCATGAGCATGTTAATGATTTTTATTTTGAAATCACTTTCAGGAAGATTCATAAGGTCAATTTCATTTGAATCTTTCTCAGGAGTTGTATTCATAATTTTACTTTGAACTAGGTTTCTTTGGCATTTCATATTAGTATATAGCACCCTCTAGTGCCCAGAAACTCTACTCTCTGGAGCTGCTCAGCCCCTGAAGCAATGTTGCAGGTCACAGGGAGTGGTATTGGTGCCTTGGGGGAGGAAAGAGCTGTTTTCTCCTTCCCAGCTGCTATGCCTGCCTCCACTGCCAGTGACCCGAGCACACAGGTATAGGCCTCTATGTTTTGCATTTGTAGTTGCTGTAGATGGGGCTTCCCTCTGGCTGGCCAAATGCCAGGTTTGGGTTTGCTGGTTTGTGAGCCAGGTGGGACTGGTCAGGAGGAAGGCACAGTAGGCTGCGTATCATGGAGGGGGTCCTTCAAGCTGGGTAGTCAGCCAGGGAGCTGGAGCACCTGAAGATCACAAAAGTTCCAAACCTGCTGGGCAGAGTGCACCCAGTCAATTTTGTCTACCTGTCTTTTCTCCTGAGTAGTAAGCTCTGTGAAATATTTTCCCCTTTAGCAGCCTTCTTGCTTTAGAAAGTCTCTCTGACTGCCCACCTTTCTTTTGTTCCAGAGCAGCCAGATATAGATCCCTGCTTTCCACAAGTGGCTGGAATCTCCGTCTCTCCAGGTATTCTGCCTGTCTTAGCTTTCCAACCCCCTAATCACGAGAGTACTGTGAAAGCACCATGAAATGTAGGTTTGTGCTCCTAGAGCAGATCTCTGGAGTTAGGTATTCAGCAGTCCCAGGCCTCCACTCCTTCCCTGCTCCATTTCTCTTCCGCCTGTGAGCTGGGGTGGGGGAAGGGCTTGGGTCCCGCCGGGCCATGGCTTTGGTATGTGAGGTTTATTCTTTCTTCAGGTGTATGCAGTTTGGCGCAGCCCTCTTTCCTGTTGCTCTTTCAGGATAAGTTGTATTAATTATATTTTCATATTATATGCGGTTTTAGGAGGAAGCCTCTGTCTCACCTCTCATGCCGCCATCTTTAATCCTCCAATGTGGTCCTTTGCTTATTTTTAAATTGGGTGGTTTGTCTTTTTGTTGTGGAGTGGTAAAACTCTTTATATATTCTGGATACCAGATCCTTATCAGGATTTGCAAAAAATTTTTCCCATTCTGTGGGTGGTTCAACTCATTTTTTTGAAAGTTTGATATAATTTGTTCCTTCTTACACAAGTCACATTTTTATTTCCCTGTTTGTGAATTATTTATGTAGGTCCTATGCCATTTATCTCTTGGAATTGTAGTGTTTTCTTTGTTGAGGTGCCACTCTTTGACTTTTGAAGTCTACTTTGCTATTTTTGCCAGTTTTTTTTACTCTTTGTTTGCAGTAGATATCTATGTGATTACCATTTCTTGAGCACTTTCCCATGGGTAGAAGCTGTGCTGAGCACTTGACATACATGATGACAAGGTGGAAGGACTCCATGATACCCAGTCTTCAGAGCCCTTAGCGCTACAAACAACCCAAGCAGGCAGCCTCCCTCTTCTTCCTCTACAGCTTCCCCAGCACAGCATATGGAGGTGGTGGTCGGGGGAGTCTTGGACCAGAGAAGGGGTTGTTCTCACTCTCCACTTACCTTGTTCCTCAGCCAGCCCTCCTTATGTCAGTATCTCTCCTGGGTCTGCCTGTGGCTGCAGCAGAAGTAAGGAACACCTCCCTCTCTCCCCAACCCCAACACACAAACATGTACACATCCAGGGTCAGGACACCAACTGTTACCATCGCTATGAGTCCTGCAGGCAGGATTGAAGCTCCAGTGGAGTCTCCCGGAGGAGCTCTGGTGATCCTCTTCTGTAGAGCCATGAATCTTTTAGGGCTCTCCATTTCACAGAGGCAACTCAGGTGTCTAAGTTCTTTCCCTTGTGAACTTGATATCATATGTCTGATGGCCTCTTCTAAACTTTGCTCCTTAAACATCTTGAAACGTTGGCCCCAGAGAACAAGAACTCCATTCACCCATCACATTAATTTTTTTCATTTATGTGGCCCTTAAACACACTATATTCATTCTTAACAAGTTGAAAAATCGTGCCCATGTTAACACTTGGGTTCTCAATCCGATGGCTCACATAGTAGTTAAGGACTCTGTTATCCTGAACAGGAACACCTTTGTACGATTAGCCTTGGTAACAAAAAATGTAAAAACAAGCACAATGAATCACTGTGTTAGATTCAGTTAAGATTTGCTCTGTCAAAGGAAATCTCTTCATCACTGATAGCCTATGTAAGAGTTAGTTAAGCTGGATTCTAAACAGGGAAGAGTAAAGAAAGGATTTGCAAATAAAAATTTAAAAGTCTCCTTTTCAAGGCAGCCCAAAACACAGTTTCCATCCCCATTCCATTTTCCCTACCCATCCACTAAAGTGCCAGGCTGAAAAAAGCAAGATGGCTGGTCAAGGATGAGGTTAACAGAAAGTCCTATATGATGTTCCTCTTCCAATGACAGACTTGCCAATTAAAAATATACCTGCTTGCTTTGTGGTGACAAATGGGGACCTTTGTCTTGGTTTCCATGAGTAGACATGAAAGCCATGACGACTTCGTCTTTGCTTCTCTTCTAGTTGAATGTACTCAGCTTCCTCAGATGATGTCTAAGGAAAGCAGAAGAGTTACTAGGCTATGACTGAGTGTTTATATCAACCTTAAAAACACCCTTAGCATCAACTCATCTATTTGGAAAAGTTATTTTCATTTCATCGTTAGTCTTAATCTCCAACATCCCACAAACTCAGTTTCTAATGCTCTTTTCCCACCAACACACACCAGTTAACTCACTAATGGTGACAGATCAGGTTTAGAGTGAAATAAAACGTCAAACTATACACAGTGAAATGTTTTTCTACCTATAAATTGTGTCCTAAAAAAGTTTCAACTCATTACAAGGTCATTAATTACACAATATTTACTTAATGTCTATTATGTGCCAAGCCAGGGCATATGAAGAAGATAAGGTAAAATCAGTAGTAAAAATTCACCCCTTAAAGGGGAAGATAGATAAGCTGGCAGTTACTGTAACATACAAAGGGCTCTCCTTATAGGTGTGCACAGTGTGCTAATGGGGATAAAAGTTCTGTTCTCTCTGGTCAGGCCTGAACACACCAAAGACTAAGACATTTGAGCTTTCAAGCGGGTCTGTACAGGGTAGATGGACTCCAGGGGCAGGGAGACCAGTTTGGAAGGTGTTGTAATAGTCCAGGCAAGGAACTGAAGAAACCTGAACCAAGACCCTAGGGGAAAGAATTTGAGTTTGTGAATACTGAATTTGGGTGCCTGTGGGGGAATACATTGTAATTGGTCAGTAGGGATTAGAATATTTGAGAGTTTGGGTCTGGAGTTACAGATTAGGGGGAGGCTGGAAAGATGATTTTGGGAGTTGTCACCTTAGAGATGACAGACAAAGCAAGAAAGATGAATAAAATTTTCTAAAAAGGGTACTGGAGAATGTGAACATGGAAGCCAAGGGAATAGCAAGAGAAGAAATGAAAAAAAAAAACAGGTCAAGGAAATAACTGAGCAGGAATAGCTGATACAAAGAGGAGGGAGCTTCTGAAGGGGTCACATGGCTCAGAAGTGATTTGGCCCTGAGGGTCATAGTTCATGTGCACCCCACCCCCACCCCTGGACTCCATGACTACCACAGACTTCCTTCCAAAATGAACATCTTATCACACACAATTCTGTTCCTACTGACCTACCAGGCATTAGGAGTCAAGGGGACCCTTACCTGGAGCAGGTTTCACCTGAGGTGCTTAATGCTACTGCAGAGGCAACATGATGGCCTCCAGTGGAAAGTCCTGGAACTCAACCAGAGTTCACATCTTCACTCTACTCCTTGCAAGCCCTGTGCTTTGGGGCAAGTGACTTAATGGGTCTCTACCTCAGCTTTCTCACCCTAAGTGGGGGCAATGGACACAGCCACCTTGAGGGGCTGTTGCAAGGACGAGGGATGAAGGAAAAGGAGAGGTTCATAAAGCCCCAGCTCAGCGCCCAGCCCAGAGGCAGTGTGCGAGCAGCAAAGGGCAGCCGTCCGCGTGGCTCTGGGCACCCTATTTCTTGAGGACCTCCAGCAAATCTTTGCTGACCTAAAGCCAAATTAGATAATCTTTCCTTAGCCAACATGATTTGCCTCCGATCAAGAAACAAAGATCCCATACATACCTCAGCTTTAGTGGTCACGTCCCCTGGCACCCAGTTACTCACCAGTCCACACCCAAGCAAGCCTTCTGATGGTCCTGCTTCCACGTGTGGCTCCGCCACCACGCCGGGCTGGTTTGGGGTCCCTCCGCTTCTTCAGGCGGGGGCAAGAGTGATGACAAGTGAGCAGCGGGAGGGAGGCGCGCAGCAGTACGCCGCCGGGGGTGGGGGGTGGCGCGCAGTTGCCGGGGCAGCGGAGGGGTCACCGCACTTTCTGGTCGCCCGGGGCGGGGGGCGGCCTGGAATCAGCCTGCGGGAATCCGCTGCCGTCCCCAACCACACGCCGCCTGCAAGATCCCAGCCCCATCCGCCTCCCCGCCCCCGGCCGCCACACCCGCCAGCCTTGCCCGGGTGCCGACGGGAGTCCGAACCCGGCAGGGAGGGGTTGGGAGGGGCGACTCTAGGCTCAGCCTGCGAAGTATCCCCGCCCCCGAGGGCCCCGTTACTACGGCCGCACAGGAGCCCGCCCTCCTCGCCGTCCCCCCAGCGTCACCCCGCCTGCCAGGCTCACCTGCGGGGGTGAGGATGGCTCGCAGCCCGCCTCCCCCGCGCGCCCGCCCCGCCCCTTGCAGCCCGGGATCCCCGGGTCCCCGCTCCCCGCTCCCGGCCCGCACCTCCTTCCCGGAGCTTCCCTCGGCCTTTATTCTCCTCTCGCTCCGCCCTCAGCTCGCCGCTCCTCGCTTAGTCACTCAGCAAGCGCACCCAGCCCCGCCTTCCTCTGGGGCAGGAGCACCCGGGCCCGCCTGCTCCGGCCGACGCCGGCTCTCTCTAGAAACCCACGCCCGCCCCAAGTCTTGTCTGGTCCTGGCGCCTGGTAGATTCCACCTCCTCCATGTCTTCCAAATAACTGCTTTCCTCTCCCAGTAACAGCAATGACCATTTACTGAACACCCTCCCTGGCCAGGCGTTTACAGTCGCTTGTCAGCAATCTTTTTTTTTTCTTTTAAACATAAAACATTATATTCGTTTTAGGTGCACAACATATGATTCGATATTTGAATACATTGCAAAATGATCACCGCAGTAAGTCTAGTTAATATCCATCTCCATACACAGTTGCCCCCCAAAATTTTTCCCTTAGGATGAGGACTTTTAAGATCTCTCTTAGCAACTTTCAAATATACAATACAATATTATTAACTATAGGCATCATGCTGCAATACCTCCCCATGACTTACTTATTTTATAACCGGAAGTTTGTACCTTTTGACGACCTCCACCCATTTTGCCCACCCCCATGCAATCCATTTTATACCCTTTGGCTTGAGTACTATCATCTTTTCATGGACTGGGTGGCTGAGTTAGCGTGCAAGAGCATCCTGGGGCTCTGGAGTCAAAGCCAAGTTGGCTTGGTTCCCAAGCCCTCTTTTTCCATTGCCCCTCCCCTCGCCTCGCCGGCCACTCCCAACACCTGACAAATGGGGGAAGCCGCTGGGTGCCTTTATTACCTGTATCGCTCACCCTCACCTCAGCTAAGATTCTTCCCTGGAGCCGCTGGGCTCACAGAGTGTGTTGAGTTGGAAGAGAGGTTGTGGATCAGGTGGAAGTCACTATTTCTCACCTTTTCTTATTGCCCTAATTGGTCTCTATGCCCCTGCCCTCAGCCCCCTGCTGGCCCCTCCACCAGTCACCTTGGCCTCCTTCTTGTTGGTCCTGTGCACCCAGCTCTTGTCACCTGAGGCCTGGCACGGGCCTCCCTCTGCCCGGAATCCCCTCCCCTCAGTCTCGTCCTGGCTTTTTCCTACTCATCCTCCTCAGACTTGTCCTCCTTGACCAGCCTTGACCCCCACCCTGCCTAAAGTAGGTCTCCTTCTCTTTGGTAGCAGGAAGCCCTGTTTTCTTTCATCCCACTTATCATGATCTGTCATTAGATGGTTATCACTGTGTTTATTTGTTTCCAGCCTGTTTCCCGGGCTTCAGGGTCATCTTCATGAGGTACAGAACACGGTCAAGGTGTCTATTTGGGCTGCTGCATACTCAGCACCTCAGGTGCAGAGGCGTCAACAAATGACTGCTGGGCATGAATGAATGAGCCTGGGTTAAGGCTGTCTGGCAAGACACTGCTCTTTTGCAGGGTCCCTTTTCCCCAGTACATCCCCCAGCCCATGTTCCTCCATGTGATTCACCAGTTCTTTTTCTTCTCTTCTCCAAATTAAAGGGATAGGAAACCCCCTACCAAAACTCTGTGTTAAACATTAAGCTCCAGGGTCATTCTTCAGTAAGATCAGTGGGTGTTCCCCAGATAAAGAAGAGTACCCTATGTTGTTATTATGCTAACCACTTGTAAGATTCACTTGAGCATGCTAAAAGGCCCAGGCCTATGTGCTGTCTTTCCTCTTTCAGATCTGATGGGGTGATTTTGCAAACCAGGCAACTAATTTAGCATGCAGACCCAGCTGTAAACAACATAGTAAAAGGAAGGGAAGATTCACCTTAAAGATAAGATTGCATTTTAACACCTAGGAAGTTTGGGAAGCAGGATTCTTAGCTTACTCTTTAGCAAACAGACAATACCTCAGCCCACCTTGGGGGCTGGGCAGGCCGCCTTTTGATATGCTCCTAGACCAAGATGCCAGTATCCCAGAGAGAGATGGGGTGAGAAATTCCTTGTGTTAAGTTAATTCTGGGTGTTCAGACACCACTTAGCAGGTCTGCATCCCTAAACCTTTTTTTCATGTTCTCGAAAAATCCTAATCTGCCTATAAAACCCCTAGACAACGCAGCACACCGGACTCTCTTGTCCCCTCCTGGCGTGAGCCGGGAGCTCTGTCCTTTCACTTTATTTCTAAATAAAAGCCTGTACCTTGCTCTCCCACCTTGCCTGTTTGCTAAGCTCATTCTTCGGCTTTGTGAACAAGAACCCCGGCATCACTTGGCCCTAGAAAAATATAACACTGAGCAGGGCCTTTTTCAGTCTTTGCTTGAGCAGCCTACAGGGCCTCAGGATGGTGACTACAAAGTTGATTATTGCTGGCTAAGGCTATGAAAAATGTGGCTGATTTGGAAAGTGCCAAAATGTTCATGGCAGGCTCAGGCTTGAACTGTTTCTACAACCCTGCACTGTCCTTAGGCAAGATCCAAATGCATTAGCAGGGCCCTGCAGGATTCAGCTCCTGTCTGCCCTCCAGCACATCTTTCTGATGCTCTCCAGGGGCCTACAGAGCGGCTGTTTTCCCTTCTCAGGCTTTCTCTGGTGCGGGAGCTTCAGTGTTCCTATGCTTCTTGGCCTCCCTCTCTCATTCCTAAAGGCAGACCTACTGGTCATGCCCTGTGGGCAGCCCTGCCAGACTCTGGTTTCCTTTTCACCTGCTGTGCTCCCCTTGCACTCTACAATGATACCTATTATGCATGTGTGTGTAAATTGATTTTATGCTTATATATGTATATAAGTTTAATATTCATAACTAACATCTGTTAAACACTATGTGCCAGTTACTCTTCTGGTCTTTCTTCACCTTTTAACTCCATCCCTACAGCAGTCCCTTAAGGGAGGTGCTAGTACCTTATTCAGTCACATAGGACAGGAGCCTAGTGCTCAGGACAGTGCCACTCTGATGTCCCTGGGTTGTTACCACACTATGTTACCACCACGGCTGTCATTCATTGTCGAAGCCTCTTGACTATGAGCTCTTTGAAGGCAGGGACTGATCTTGTTCAGTAAGTGGAACACTGTTTGCCCTCAGGAGTGAATAAATGAATTTAATGGGGCATAGAATTAAAAAATGATTAATACCTAGTTCTTTATTTCAAGGGGCTCACAGTCTCTTTTTCTCCTTTTTGTCCCCTTCCTTCCTTCCTTCCTTCACAAAATGGTTGTGGGGCCTTTTGAACAACCTGAGAAATAGTTATTATTATTCCAACTTTACCTATAAGAAAAATGAAGTCCAGAGAAGTTAAGTAACATGGCCAAGGTCATAGCTGGGAGCTGGCCCAGCCAGGATGCAGACCTTAGTGGGCCGGCTCCAGACTCATGCTCCCAACCCCTATTCTATGTGTGTATCCAGATATTCTGTTAGGCCGAAGAGACACATGAACTGAAATACGTACAGAAAGACCTATTTTTTACAGAAAGACAGACATAAAACAAGAAACATGTACAGAAGCTCAGGCAGCAAGAGAGGGAGAGGGACGCAGACAAGCGTTTAGTGGGGGTGAGGGGGGGCAGGAGAGGGTACAAGGCAGTGTGGCTGGTGGAACCCAGGTCCTAGTGGGGCAGGGGTGGAAATGGACTAAAAACAGAATGCAGGTAGGCATCTGACTCAGTGCCACAAGGGGCTTGGAGCTCACTCGCTGCCAGCTGCCCTTCCTTACCGGGTTAAAGGGGCTCTGGCTGGTTTCTTTGTGGGGAAGTCTCCTGGTGCTTGTGGGTGGCGAGAGCACTGTGGATGACCTTGTGGTAGCCACAGCAGCCCCCGCCCTTCCAGCTTTTTTGGGTCCCAGCTCTCCGCTTGCCATCCGCCTGGTTCTGTGAGAGGCTTTGTGAATCACAAGATCTCGCGAGTCACTCGTTCCCTCTCTCAGGAATAAATAATGTCAAATCTCACGGAAGCAGAGCGGTGGGGTTGAAATGAGGTGTCTCACGAAGACTGAGCATGGAGTCTGCTTTCCCTTGGGAGCTGGCGCTGCTGTCAGGAGAGGCAGGTTGCCCGGCTCTCAGCGGGAGCTTTGGGCCATCGACCCCGAGGCCAGGCTGCTTTAGGTTCATCTGGATTTGATGTTCAGCCTGCTAGATGTAGCAAGAGGCAAAGCGGGCTCAAAGAGCGTAACTGGCCCCAAAGGGGAAACTGAAATCTGAAGGTAGGTGTACATCAATTTGGTTGTGTCCCCCGCCTTCCTTGAGACAGGCCTATGCTTTATTTCACTCATGAATTCTGATAATAGACATCCTGAAAGTAAATTTAGTACTTTAATATTCCAGACCTGCTTTCTATAGCCTAAGACATGTGAAGCACTTTGAGTGCAAAAAGCAGATAGAGTATGTGTCAAGCAGAGGCCAGTAATACCTCAGGGCGGATGTTTTGATTTCATTCCAAGGGTTCATTGTCATTTTTGTGTCCTGGTGTCTGTCCTGAGTCTCTCTCTAGAGCAGCCTCCCCACATGGCTAGAGTCAGGGTAGGGGAAAGGGGAAAGGAAATTTGATTTTTTTTTTGGTGAAAAATACTCACAACAGTATAAATCCAAGCACAGATTTAGCTCCTTGCAGGGCACAATTCCATTTTAGTAAAGAGACTTATTAATCCAAATTTAATTGGTGGAAGTGCGGTAAGACTTACTTTAAAAAAAAACAAACAGACTTTATTTTTAGAGCCATTCTGTATTCACAGCAAAATTGAGTGGAAGGTATAGAGATTTTCCATATACTCCCCTTCCTCCCCCAACCCTCCATGCAGAGCTTCCCCCATTATCAACATCCCCCACCAGTGTGGTACATGTGTTACAACTGATGAACCTACATTGACACGTCCCTATCACCCAGAGTCCCTAATTTATGTTAGGGTTCAGTCTTGGTGTTGTATACTCTGTGGATCTGTACAAATGTATAATGACACATATCCATCATTATAGTATGAAAACAGTAGTTTCACTGCCCTAAAGTCCTCTGTGCTCTGCCTATTCATCCCTCTCTCCTTTCGACCCCTGGCAACCACTGACCTTTTTCTACCTCCATAGTTTTACCTTTTCCAGAATGTCATACAGTGGAATCACAGCAGGTAGCCTTTTGGGATTATCTTCTTTCACTTGATAATATGCATTAAGGTTCCTCCATGTTTTCTCCTATGTTAATAGTTCATTTATTTTTTTAATTTTTTTAATTAAAAAAATTTATTTTGGTATCATTAATCTACAATTACATGTGCAATATTATGGTTATTAAACTACCCCCTTCATCATGTCCCCCCCACCAACCCCATTACAGTCACTGTCCATCAGTGTAGTGAGATGCTATAGAATCATTACTTGTCTTCTCTGAGTTGTACAGCCCTCCCCGTGCCCCCCAACATTACATAATAGTTCATTTTTTGGCATTGAATAATATTCCATTGTCTGGATGCACCACAGTTTATTTACCCATTCATCTACTGAAGGATGTCTTTGTTGCTTCCAGATTTTGGCAATGATGAATAAAGCTGCTATAAACATCCATGAGCAGGTCTTTGTGTGGACATAAGTTTTCAACTCCTCTGGGTAACTACCAAGAAGTGTGACTGCTGGGTTATATGGTAAAAAGATGTTTGGCTTTTTAAGAAACTGTCGAACTGTCTTTCAAAGTGACTATACCATTTTGCATTCCCAGCAATGAATGAGAGTCCGTTCGCTCTGTACCTTGTTGACATCTGGTTCTGTCAGTGACAATTTACTTTTGAGAGGAAATTCTAGAATCCCTTCATGACCCTAGTCAGCCCTCCTCACCTGATTCACTCTCCTCAGAATTAGGGAAACAAGTGTCAGCATACTGGTGGCCCACTTCCGAAGAGCTGCTGGAGCCTTAGCTGCACCTGTTTCCACTTACTCTCTCCATGGCCCTTCCCAGGACACCTTCACCCTTTATCCACCCTCAGCCACTGATGCCCGGCAGTGGCAAGCTCATGCTCACCCTTCAGGTCTCACTGGAGATATCCGTAGAGCCCAGGGATTTAGGGCATGGACTGGAGCCGGCGTGCCTAGGCTCCAGCACAGTCCCGCTGTATCTATTGCCACATAGGTGTGTGGAACAGTACCTGGCACGTGGGTAACGCGTGCTGTTGAGTGTTAACAACCACTTTGAGGCAGAAGGTAGCCAGTGGGATAGGTAGAACAGGACGTGTTGCCCTAGTAGAGACTGGCCAAGTGGGATGCTGACGTTAGGCATTGTGTTCAGCCGGCCAAGCGGGCCACGTAAGAAACCACTCCCTAGAACAGCCAGTCTGAGAAACAAGGCAGGTTTCTGATTCCAGCCCAGCCCCAGCAACGAGTCCTAGGCCACCAGGTGGACTTCCTCCTAGCACTTATAATCCCCTAGACACTGCAGCCCAAATGGCTTCCTTCCTTGGAGCCCCTCCTGATTAGTGGGATGTCTATTCTTTCCATTCATTAAAAGCTTTGCTGGTTGCTCCGTGCTCTTGTCTATTGGCTTCATTCTTCACCACCTCCAGGACACAATCCTGGGATAAACAGCATCTCAACCGATAACAACTTCCTCCAGAAAAACCCACCATAGCCTCTGGGGCAGGGATTCCTCCTGTGTGCTGTATTTTAATGACCTCTTTATTAGCCTCTCTTCCAAGATGTGAGATCCCTGATGGCAGGAACTATCTTTCTCACCTTCAGGTCTGTGGCCAGAAAACTACCTTGAGATATTAATTTATGTTTTGTACTCATTCAGCAGCCTGAACCAACAGTAGCCATTTTCCTGTCTCCATTCCCAGAGAACCTTAGAGGGTGCCCTTACCTCCAGGACTGCCAATGCCTTTTGCTTTATAGGGATAGAAGGAGCATTCACAAATAAAGCATGAAACAGGCATCAGAATAACACTCCCATGTAGAATTTTGTTGCTGAAAAAAGCCCCAGTTGAAAGAGGAAAAAAATGGAACAATCCTATAGGGAAGATTTTGAGCTTTTTGAGAGAGGGGGAAGGGAGCAGAGGTATGGAGGCGCCAGAGAAGTGTGGATCAGTGTATCACTCTCTCCTACAGCTCTGGTCTGTGGGAGACCTCATGGCAAAAAGGGGCAGGACATCCCGAGGGGGAGGTTCACTAGACATTTAGCTTCCCAGCCTTCAAAAGATCTGGGGTGGACCACTGCTTTCAAGGGACCATGTGGATTTTAACAGTGAACATCTCAATAGTGGCCAGAAGGCCAGAGGGCCTTCTAAAATGTTCTGGACTGTGCCAGATCCCCAGATCCCCTCTCCCCACCCTAGGGAGAAGGGTTACCTCCCTACCCTGCCCCCACCAAATTAATGAGATTGAATTTCCTGAGTGGATGGGAGCTCTGAATTTTGAGACAAAAAGGAATATGGTTTTTTGAACCCTACTGAAATGAGCTAAAACTCACACCTGTGACATGTCCATGAGCCTGCCAAAGTAGGCACATAGAATATTTGAAGAGTAGATGAATGCAGAAGTATCTTAACGATGTATCCAATCTATTTTAATAATACTACAGAAACAGCTTTTGTTTACCTACCTCAAATAAAGGTTTTCCAGAGCTAGTTCCTGAGGATTTAAAGCACATTCAAATGAGTTGTCTTTGAATGAAAATGCAAAAGATTTTCATGACTGCAAGTGAGCAGGAGGTTGAATTTATTACTCACCAGTCTTACACTGTTGGTTGCCTAAGCAACCAAGCCTGGAAAGTAAAGCTGCTTTACACTTTGACTTTACACCTAATATCACTAGAGCCTGTTAGAAAAAAACCAAAAATCCTACTTTGCATATTGGCATTCGTTACAAAGATGCCTTGTACCTACAATTCCTGGTTCTTGCTCAGAATTAAAGTGGTTTAGGCTGGTTTTTTTTTTTTGTCATCTCCCTTTTTTTTTTTTTTTTTTTACAATTTATTTTGGTATCTTTAACCTACAATTACATGTGCAATATTATGGTGATTAAACTACCCCCTTCATCAGGTCGCCCCCACCAACCCTATTACACTCACTGTCCATCAGCGTAGTGAGATGAGAATCACTACTTGTCTTCTCTGAGTTGTACAGACCTCCCCATGCCCCCCCTACCTTACGTCTGCTAATCGTAATGCCCCTTTTACCCTCTTATCCCTCCCTTCCCACCCTTCTTCCCCAGTCCCTTTCCCTTTGGTAACTATTAGTCCGTTCTTGGGTTCTGTGAGTCTGCTGATGTTTTGTTCCTTCTCTTTTTTTCTTTGTTCTTATACTCCACATATGAGTGAAATCATTTGATACTTGTCTTTTTCGGCTTGGCTTATTTCACTGAGCATAATACCCTCTAGCTCCGTCCATGTTGTTGCAAATGGTAGGATTTGTTTTCTTCTTATGGCTGAATAATATTCCATTGTATATATGTACCACATCTCCTTAATCCATTCATCTACTGATGGACACTTAGGTTGCTTCCATTTCTTGGCTATTGTAAATAGTGCTGCAATAAACATAGGGGGGCATCTGTCTTTTTCAAACTGGGCTGCTGCATTCTTAGGGTAAATTCCTAGGAGTGGGATTCCTGGGTCAAATGGTATTTCTATTTTGAGTATTTTGAGGAACCTCCATACTGCTTTCCACAATGGTTGAACTAATTTGCATTCCCACCAGCAGTGTAGGAGGGTTCCCTTTTCTCCACATCCTCGCCAACATTTGTTGTTGCTTGTGTTTTGGGTGTTGGCCATCCTGACTGGTGTGAGGTGATATCTCATTGTGGTTTTAATTTGCATTTCTCTGATGATTAGCGATGTGGAGCATCTTTTCATGTGCCTGTTGGCCATCTGAATTTCTTCTTTGGAGAAGTGTCTATTCATGTCCTCTGCCCATTTCTTAATTGGATTATTTGCTTTTTGTTTGTTAAGGTGCGTGAGTTCTTTGTATATTTTGGATGTCAACCCCTTATCAGATATGTCATTTATGAATATATTCTCCCATATTGTAGGATGTCTTTTTGGTCTACTGATGGTGTCCTTTGCTGTACAGAAGCTTTTCAATTTGATATAGTCCCATATGTTCATTTTTGCTTTTGTTTCCCTTGCCCAGGGGTATATGTTCGTGAAGAAGTCGCTCATGTTTATGTTTTTTTCTAAGAGTTTTATGGTTTCATGACTTATATTCAGGTCTTTGATCCACCTTGAGTTTACCTTTGTGTATGGGGTTAGACAGTAGTCCAGTTTCATCCTCTTACATGTAGCTGTCCAGTTTTTCCAACACCAGCTGCTGAAGAGGCTGTCATCTTCCCATTGTATATCCAAGGCTCCTTTATCAAATATTAATTGACTGTTTGGGTTAAACAGTAAATGTTTGGGTTAATGTTTGGATTTTCTATTCTGTTCCACAGGTCTGTGGGTCTGTTTTTGTGCCAGTACCAAATTGTCTTGATTACTGTGACTTTGTAGTAGAGTTTGAAGTCAGGGAGCATAATTCCCCCTGTTTGATTCCTCCTTCTCAGAATTGCTTTGGCTATTCAGGGTCTTTTCTGGTTCCATATGAATTTTAGAATTATTTGTTCCAGTTCATTGAAGAAAGCTGTTGGTAGTTTGATAGGGATTGCGTTGAATCTGTAGATTGCTTTAGGTAGTATAGCCATTTTGACAATATTTATTCTTCCTAGCCAAGAGAATGGGATGAATTTCCACTTGTTTGTGTCCTCTTTAATTTCTCTTAGGAGTGTCTTGTAGTTTTCAGGGTATAGGTCATTCACGTCCTTCGTTAGGTTTATTACTAGGTATTTTATTCTTTTAGATGCAATTGTGAGTGGAATTGTTTTTCTGATTTCTCTTTCTGTTAGTTCATCATTAGTGTATAGGAAAGCAACAGATTTCTGTGTGTTAATTTTATATACTGCAACTTTGCTGAATTCAGATATTAGTTCTCGTAGTTTTGGAGTGCAGTCTTTAGGGTTTTTTATGTACAGTATCATGTCATCTGCAAATAGTGGCAATTTGACTTCTTCTTTACCAATCTGGATGCCTTGTATGTCTTTGCTTTGTCTGATTGCCGTGACTAGGACCTCCAGTACTATGTTGAATAACAGTGGAGAGAGTGGGCACCCCTGTCTTGTTCCCCATCTTAGATGAAAAGCTTTCAGCTTCTCACTATTAAGTATGATGTTAGCTGTGGGTTTGTCATATATAGCCTTTATGATGTTGAGGTACTTGCCGTCTATACCCATTCTGCTGAGAGTTTTAATCATGAATGTATGCTGAATTTTGTCAAATGCTTTTTTAGCATCTATGGAGATGATCATGTGGTTTTTGTTCTTCTTTTTATTGATGTGATGGATGATGTTAATGGCTTTTCAAATGTTGTACCATCTTGCATCCCTGGGATGAATCCCACTTGATCATGGTGTATGATCCTCTTGATGTATTTTTGAATTCGGTTTGCCAATATTTTGTTGAGTATTTTTGCATCAACATTCATCAGGGATATTGGTCTGTAATTTTCTTTTTTAGTGAGGTCTTTGTCCGGTTTTGGTATTAGAGTGATGCTGGCTTCATAGAAAGAGTTTGGAAGTATTCCCTCCTCTTCTATTTTTTGGAAAACTTTAAGGAGAATGGGTGTTATTTCTTCTCTATATGTCTGGTAGAATTCAGAGGTGAATCCATCAGGTCCGGGGGTTTTGTTCTTGGGTAGTTTTCTGATTAGCGATTCAATTTCGTTGCTGGTTATTGGTCTGTTTAGTTTTTCTGTTTCCTGCTTGGTGAGTCTTGGAAGGCTGTATTTTTCTAAGAACTTGTCCATTTCTTCTAGGTTTTGGAGCTTGTTAGCATATAGATGCTCGTAATATTCTCTTACAATTCTTTGTATTTCTGTGGGGTCTGTCATTATTTTTCCTTTCTCATTTCTGATTCTGTTTATGTGTGTGGATTCTCTTTTTCTCTTAATGAGTCTGGCTAGGGGTTTGTCTATTTTGTTTATTTTTTCAAAGAACCAGCTTTTGGTTTCATTGATTTTTTTCTATTGTTTTATTCTTCTCAATTTTATTTATTTCTTCTCTGATCTTTATTATGTCCCTCCTTCTGGTGACTTTGGGCCTCATTTGTTCTTCTTTTTCCAGTTTCAATAACTGTGTCTTTAGACTGTTCATTTGGGAGTGTTCTTCCTTCTTTAAATAGGCCTGGATTGCAATATACTTTCCTCTTAGAACTGCCTTCGCTGCGTCCCACAGAAGTTGTGGCTTTGTGTTGTTGTTGTCATTAGTCTCCATATATTCTTTGATTTCTGTTTTGATTTGGTCGTTAACCCATTGATTCATTAGGAGAATGTTGTTAAGTCTCCATGTATTTGTGAGCCTTTTTGATTTCTTTCTGAAATTTATTTCTAGTTTTATACCTTTGTGATCTGAGAAGTTGGTTGGTAAGATTTCAATATTTTTGAATTTACTGAGGTTCTTTTTGTGGCCTAGTATGTGGTCTATTCTGGAAAATGTTCCATGTGCACTTGAGAAGATTGTGTATCCTATTGCTTTTGGGTGCTGAGTTCTGTAGAAATCTGTTAGGTCCATGTGTTCTAGTGTGTTGTTCAGTGCCTCTGTGTCTTTACTTATCCTCTGCCTGGTTGATCTATCCTTTGGGGTGAGTGGCATGTTAAAGTCTCCTAAAATAATTGCATTGCTGTCTATTTCATCCTTCACTTCTGTTAGTACTTGTTTCACATATGCTGATGCTCCTGTGTTGGGTGCATATATATTTATAATGGTTATATCTTCTTGTTGGACTGACCCCTTTATCATTATGTAATGTCCTTCTTTATCTCTTGCTACTTTCTTCGTTTTGAAGTCTATTTTGTCTGAATCGAGTACTGCAACACCTGCTTTTTTCTCTTTGTTGTTTGCATGAAATATTTTTTTCCATCCCTTCACTTTTAGTCTGTGTATATCTTTGGGTTTGAGGTGAGTCTCTTGTAAGCAGCATATAGATGGGTCTTGCTTTTTTATCCACTCTGTTACTCTGTGTCTTTTGATTGGCGCATTCAGTCCGTTTACATTTAGGGTGATTATTGATAGATATGTACTTATTGCCATTGCAGACTTTAGATTCATGGTTACCAAAGGTTCAAGGGTTGCTTCTTTACTATCTGAGAATCTAAGTTATCTTTCTTGTTAAGTTATTGGGAACACCATCTGATGTTTCTTTATCTCTCCCTTCCTATTCTTCCTCCTCCTTTCTTTATATATTAGGTGTTTTATTCTTTGCCTTTAGTTAGTATTTGGATGGTCTGCTTCCTTTGCTATGATTTTATTTTCTCTGGTGACATCTTTTTAGCCTTAGGGGTGCTTCCCTCTAGAGCAGTCCGTTTAAGATATCCTGTAGTGGTGGTTTATGGGAGGCAAACTCTCTCAACTTTCTTTTGTCTTGAAATTGTTTAATCCCTCCATCATATTTAAATGATAATCATGCTGGATACAATATTCTTGGTTCGAGGCCCTTCTGTTTCATTACGTTAAATATTCCATGCCATTCTCTTCTGGCCTGTAAGGTTTCTGTTGAGAAATCTGATGACAGTGTGATGGGTTTTCCTTTGTAGGTGATCTTTTTTCTCTCTCTAGCTGCCTTTAATACTCTGTCTTTATCTTTCATCTTTGCCATCTTAATTATTATGTGTCTTTGTGTTGTCTTCCTTGGGTCCCTTGTGTTGGGAGATCTGTGGGCTTCCGTGGACTGTGAGACTATTTCCTTCCCCAACGTGGGAAAGTTTTCAGCAATTATTTCTTCAAAGACACTTTCTATCCCTTTTTCTCTCTCTTCTTCCTCTGGTACTCCTATAATGCGAATATTGTTCTGTTTGGATTGGTCACACAGTTCTCTTAATATTCTTTCATTCTTAGAGATCCTTTTATCTCTCTCTGCCTCAGCTTCTTTGTATTCCTGTTCCCTGTCTTGTAATTCCTTGATCGTATCTTGGACCTGATTCAATCTGCTGTTGAGCCCGTCAATGGCTTGTCTCATTTCTGCATTGTCTTTCCTCACTTCCCTCACTTCCTCTCTCAGCTCTTGCACATTTTTCTGTAGATCCGTCAGCATGGCTATGACTTTTATTCTGAATTCTTTTTCCGGAAGACTATGCATGTCCATTCCTTCAGATTCTCTCTCTGTGGTGGTGTTTGTCTGAATCTTTGTCTGTATCATATTCTTCTGTCTTCTCATGACTATAGAATTAGTTGTTTGTAGTTGTCACGTATGTCCACTGGGCTCTTTATGACTTTAAAAAGAAAGAGAAGAAAGGAGAGAAAAGAAAAAAAGAAAACAAAGAGAAAAAAATACTACTACTAATAAAGAAAGTAAAAAGGGAGAGAGAAAAAGGAAAAGAAAGGAAAGAAAACGAAAAAGCAGCAACACGTTAAAAAAAACAAAAACAAAAACAAAACGAAACAAAACAAAACAAAACAAAAAAAACGCCCACCGGGGGTGGGTTCTGTGTGAATGCTGTAAGTGGCGCTATTGTTCCACTATTACAGAGCCGTGGCCACGTCGCTCGGCACAGCCCTTTAAAGCTGTGGCCGGGGTGAGAATGAATGGGAGGCTGTTGAGCTCTGTGGGAGTCCTAAATATGGCTACTCTTTCCCAGTCACCCACTATGGGGTCCGAGGAACCCCAGGACTCCCAGTCTGCTGGGTTGAGTGTTCCGCTGCGATGAGGTTCTCTGCTGGACTCCTGTCTCTTTAAGACCACTGAGAAACAAGGCATGTGCTTTTCTCCTTTTTTTTTCCCCCTTTCTTTCTTTCTTCTCTCTTAAGCTGGGCTGTTTATGACTTTAAAAAGGAGAAAAGAAAAAAAAAGAAGAAGAAAAGAAAAAAAGAAAGGGAATAATAATGGAAAGAAAGGGAAAGAAAAAAGGAAAAGAAAGGGGAGAAAAAACAATAACTAAAAAAAAAAATAAACGCCACCGAGAGTGGGTTCTGTGTGAATGCTGTAGATGGCGCTGTTGCTCCACTATTCCAGAGCCATGGCCACGCCGCTCTGCAAGGTCCTTTATAGCTCTGGCCAGGTTGGGAACGAATGGGAAGCTGTTGATCTCTGTGGGAGTCTTAATAGCAGCCACCCTTTCCCAGTTGCCAGCTTAGGAGTCCAAAGCTCCCCAGGACTCCCAGCCTGCTGGGGTCAGTTTGCGGGGCTACCCGGCCCCTCTACTGAGCTCCTGTCTCTTTACGACCGCTGAGAAAGAGCGCGCGCTTTTCTTCTTTTTTTTTCCTTTCTTTTTCCTTCCCGGAGCCTGCCACGGGCAACTTGCACGTTCCCGGCTGGGACCCTGTGCCCTCTGTCTCTCCAATCTCCGCTACACCGCAGGCTGTGTGTTGGCGCTCCCGGTACAGACTTCCACTCCCTCCCGGCTCTGAATCCTCTCCTCCCACTGGAGCGCTGGGGGGGAGGAGCGCTCGGTCCTGCCGACTCGCGGCTCCATATCTTACCCGCCTTGCCGGGACTCCCGCCGGAGTGCTGGGGTGAAGGAGCGCTCGGGTCTCGCTGAGTCACGGCTCCGTATCTTACCTGCCTCGCCGGGTGCCGAGTCCTCTCTCGGGTGTGTCTGACCGCTGGAGCTCTGGGGGGGAGGAGCGCTCATTCCCGCTGGGTCGCGGCTCAGTATCTTATCCGCCTCACCGGCTGCTGAGTTCTCTCAGGTGTACCTGTACGCTGTGCACTTTCCTGTGTATTCTGGTCTCTCTTTTAGGGATAGTTGTATTTGCTGTGTTTTCGTGAATAAATATAATGTTGGGAGGAATTTTTCTGCCGGTCTGTTCACGTCGCCATCTTCCTGGAAGTCCATAAATTACTTTTTTAAAAAGCTTTTTCTTTTTTAAAATTGAAGTATAGTTAACATAATATTATAATAGTTTTAGGTGTACAACATAGTGATGCAGCATTTACATACATTACAAAATGCTCACCAAGATAAGTGTAGTTATCATCTGTCACCACACAAAGTTGTTATAATATTATTGACTATATTCCCCATGCTGTACTTTTTATTCCCATGACTTATTTGATGACTGTAAGTTTGTACCTCTTTTTCCCTTTCACCTATTTCACCTATCTCACCATCCTCCCCTGTGGCAACCACCAGTTTGTATTTATGAATCTGTTCCTGGGTTTCTGTTTGTTAGTTTATTCATTTGTTATGTTTTTAGATTCCACATATAAGTGGAATCTTATGGTATTTGCCTTTCTTCGTCTGACTTATTTCACATAGCATAATGCCCTCTAGGTCCATCCATGTTGTTGCAAGTGGTGGGATTTTATTATTTATAGTTGAGTAATATTCCATTATATATATGTACCACATCTTGTTTATCCATTCATCTATTGATGGACACTTAGGTTGTTGCCATATATTGGCTATAGATAATGCTGCAGTAAACATAGGGGTCTGCATATCTTTTTGAATTAGTGGGGTTTTTTTTGAGTAAATACCCAGAAGTGGAATTACCAAGCTGTATGGCATTTCCATTTTTAATTTCTTGAGCACCCTTCATTTTCCGTAGTGGCTGCACCAATTTACAGTCCCTAAAATATTTTTTAAGTAAAATATTTCAGCATAAAAAATAATTTGAGTGCAAAAGAATAAAATCTGGAAGAATTAAATTATATCTCACATGAAGTCCTTATTACTTGACTTAATTAACTTCAAAGTCTGCTTTGCTACAGTCCAGGGTTACATGGGTAGGCAAAGTACAAGGAATCTGGTGTATGTTTTGCCATTCAGTAGCTGTGTGATCTTGGTTAAGGTACTTTTCCTCTCTGTGCCTCAGTTTCCACAACTGTAAATAGGCATAATTTAGTAAACCTGCATAGGGTAATTGTGAGGTTAAACGAGTTACTATACATAAGCCCATTAAAACAATTCCTGGCATAAAGTAATTGCTAAATAAGTGTTAACTGTTCTTGTTCTTGTTTTGTTTTGTGTCTTGGAGTATGACCCAGAAGATGCTGGGTTGGCATAAGCTGATATAACCAGTGCAGCTTCTTGGGCCTTCTGGTATGTGGTTAGCAGCCTTGGGAGCCCCCTATTTCTGCAGGCCCATCTTTGAGTTCCTCCTTACACTACACTGAGAAATGAGAAATGTCCCAACCAGTGTTTTAGGGCTGGTGAACAGCAATGAAGCCTAAAAACATTTTTTCTTGTTGGCTGTGATGGGGCTTTTGAGTTAGTGTCCTATTAAAAATCCAAAGTTTTAAGTGTAATTAAAATAATAGGTAAGTAAAGATACTCCTAGACCTGGAATCTTCTGACACAAAGGTTAAACTTCTTTATTAGGAATGCTGGAACTCATCTTTTCCCTAATACAATTAGCAAAAAAAAATGTGAGGTTGATTTTATGCATAACTTGACAAGCTATGGGTGCCCAGGCTAAACCTAAACTTTGGGATTCATTAAACTGTCCTCCCCGAAGTGGGTGGGCATCATCCAATCCACTGAGGGCCTGAAGAGAGCAGTAGGGTAGAGGGAGGGGGATTCGCTTCTCCGGTTGAGCTGGGGCCTCTCCTCTCATCCTCCTGACCCTTGGATTGGCACTTGCACCATTGGCTCCCCTGGTTCTCAGGCCTTTGGACTCCGGGCTGAGCCCCACCCCCAGCTCTCCTGTGTCTGCAGCTGGCAGACGGCACATCGTGGGTCTTCTCTGCCTCCGTCATCACATGAACCATAATAATGAGCCTTATAATAAATCTCACAAATAATGTGTATATATATATACACAGACACACACACACACACGTATATATGTATATATACATACATTTAACTAATAGACAATATAAGATGCCCTTATAAATATATTCTTTCAAGCAAATCTGATACCTGATGATTTAGGACTACAGTTTATCTTTGTCATTAACAAAATAGAAAGAGAGTAAATGTAATTTTATAATGATGTTTCGGGTTTTCTGTTAGATAAATACTATACTTCGATTAATGTTCCAAATGCATTATGTCAACTTTGCATTTTTAGGTACAGCTTAGTAACTTTTCTTCCCCTTCCTCTTTGTCCTAATAAACACAGAGAACTTTTGAGTTTTATAAGTTATAAGGACTTTCTGTGTTTCAACAACTCATTTGTTTTAGATTCTAGAGTAAACTGAAATCTTCCAGATTAAGTGGGTATGTATCAGAAAAAGTCCTAAATGGTTAGGTTAAAGTTTATAGTCACAAAAAAATATATGAATATCATTTACCTTGCAAGGTCTAAATTACCAAACTAATAGCTTCAGAGATGAGAACATGAATTGTTATGGTGTTACCATATCATAATGTCACACAAACAAACACTATTTAAAATACATACATAAAAACAATTTGAACTCTCTTGATGCCGAATGATAAGTACCGTGCTAAAGGCCTTTGCATGAGATGTCTCATTCACTTCTCACAACAGCCCAGCGGCTTTCATGCCCCATGTCCTGTGAGGGAACTGATACCCTGACAGGCTAAAAACTGGCCCAAGGTCACATTGACAGCTGTGACAAGGGCAGGATTGAAATTTAGGATCAGTGATTAGTTGTTTGATCAGCCAGTAATTATGGGTGGTGCACAAGGGTCAGGCTCAGCTCCGGGCTCTGGAGATTCTGTGGGTAAAACCTCAGAATCTCTGCTGGGAGTACTGGGAACACAGGGGAATTGGCAGGTAGTGGGAACTATTTCCCTGAGTAGGCAGCACTCTAACCTGCTGTTCTAGAAAGTTAGCCCTGGAAGTTCATTTGTTTTTCCTGAAAGAAAAAGACCCCAAACTCATCTAAAGCCTCTGAAGAGTGGAGGTATGGACTGAAGGTGGACTCTTCCAGAAAAACAACTCTCTTTGAAGTAGCTACTTCCTTTAAAAACCAAACAAACAGACAAACAGCCAACACTCACACACACCCCACATAACACACACACACACACACACACACACACACACACACACACACACACACA
>JAQQAC010002594.1:51910858-52088576 GCA_029783875.1 Phataginus tricuspis | reverse complement strand
ACACACACACACACACACACACACACACACACACACACACACACACATACACAAGTCTCTCCCTCTATATTTTTTCAAAGCTTCATCCACTCTAGGCAAACTTTGCAAACATGGGGGCGATACCTTTTACAATTCAGGATTGTCAGGCCAATGGATTATTTTTCTCCATTATAGGTTCCTGGTTGTGATAACTTCCATACATCCCACTAAAATAGGATGCCACAGTGCATTTCCATAGTGCTGTGACCTGCATTTGCTGGGAGAGCCTGTAGCTCATCTGGTAAGGCTTCTGCTCCCTTAGCCAGTCGCCCTTGTGCTGCCAGTGCCCGACAAGCTCTGCACAGGCCTGCCCTCCTGGGGAACCCAAAGCGAGCACACAGAAGCACCTGGGGCTCCAAGCACCCAAGCCATGTAGCCGACAGCTCAGAGTTGCTGCTCGTTATGTTATCATAGGCAAACAGTTCACAGTAAGGAATTCTTAAACAGCTGGCATTTCCCCATAGACAGTTTCTGTAGCTACCTAAACTCTGTCTAATTTAAAATGTAGCATTAGCTTTTCATATTGACAAGCACTGGGGTAAACAAAGAAATTGGATGCCTCCCACAGTAATTATGGATATATAGACTAAAAGATCATTACTACTATGCTATTCATATTTATAATGTAAATAAATTATTTCTATTTTCAAACACGATTTATTATCTTTATATTTGGATCCTATTTTACAACCTTGATCCATACATATTGCATTATAGGAAGTGAGAATCTTGAAATAAGAATTCTCTCTCCTCTGGATTTCTGAAGAGAGCATTCATTTCTTTTCCCATTGCTGAGAAAAAGCGCATGATTCAAAGTAACATAGGACTCCTGAAGAGCAATGTCTAGGGGGCTTGAGCTGTGCATAAATAATTTAAAACAGACATCATTAGGATCTTGGAGTTTATAGTCACATAAAAAACTATCTGGTGCTCTTGAGTTTTATGAAAGTAAAAAGCTAAGTCTCCCTGAACAGAGAGATTTAGCTAACTGTAACACCAAGTACTTAGATGAAAAATTTCAGTGTGATGTATGAAGGCTACAGTGAGAGTTGATGAGGCCCTCATTTTACATCATTTAGAGAAATGATTGCTGTCTTCTCCTTGAACACTTCATTTTCTTCCATCCATTTTGTAATCTTAGCTGTGAAATAGACACGTATGTTATATTTTTGTTTCTCATTGTTGGTGGGGGTTTCTCTTTCCTTTCTTTGGCATCTGAACAATTTGATGGCAAGCTGAAAAACAGGCCATTGGGGAGATAAAAGCTTTGGACTGAGAAGAAAGACAACAGGGTTTCCAGTTCTGGTTCTGGGTAACCTGCCTACATTTCTGTTATAGGACAAAATATTCCACCCCCCTGGAACTCAGTTGCATTGTCTGTAAAGAGAAGGGCAGTAGACCAGATTATCTTTAAAGTTTCACTTTTGGCTGCAAAATTCTATGACTTAATCTAGTGCTAGCTATAAGCAATTAAGAAGCAAAATGGTAGCTGTAAGAGACTAATGCCTATTTTTGAACACCAGATTCATAAAGCAAAAATGTAATTGAAGTTTGGCTCAAGAATAGTTCGATTGCCGTGTGACTGTTGTAAGTATAATGTTATTCCCCACTCTCAATCTTTCCTTTTATTTGAAGGGCTATCCATCAGATGACACTCCTGGTTTCTCTCTGCACGATCACTCACTCTTTCCTTGGGGAGAGGCGGTGACTTGTCTACCTGGTGAGTTCAGAGGGAGAATCCAGGTAGAGTAACCAACTCTTCCCGCTGGAGTCCTCTCGGAAGTGGTGTACTTGCAGAGAATGTGTGTCCTGCTCTGTTCCTTCCTGTATAGGTTTACAGGGCTAAGGCCCTGCCTGGGGAGGACTGTAGTCACCCATGGGTGAGTTTGTCTAGTTTCAGGGTTTAAGTGCTAGGAAAATGTTTGGCTCTTAAATCCAAGGCAGATTCTGCAGTATCAGATTTCTTAGCAGGAAACATGATATTTTGATTTCCCTGTGTCTTATTTTTTTGGTCTACTTCTCAAGTAGTTGGATGAGATGCTATTTTGGGGGTCACCTGAAGTCCCAATGAGTAGTACTAAATTTAATAACAAATGACCTTGCCCATGAACTTTTCGCTTAAATTCATATAGGTCTTCTCCCAGGCTCAGCTGTCTCTGCTAAGACCTTAACAACGTTGCTGCAGATTGGTCTGGAATTCAGAATGCTAGAGCTCATCATCTTAGCCAGCTGCATGGCACTCGTGGTTCTAAAATGAAAGCCAAATATTTAAACAATCACCATGTGCTTTAAATATATTCCATCCAACTTCTTACAGAGCTAAATTGAGATGGGAAGGAAGAAGGAAGAGGTGGGGTGATGGGTAATATAGGTGAACGGGATAAACAGGTATAAACTTCCAATTATCAAATAAATAAGTCATGGGGATGAAAAGCACAGCAGAGGGAATATAATCAATAATATTGTATTAACTTTGTATAGTGACAGATGGTAACTACATCTATCAGGGTGAGCATTTCATCATGTATACACTGGTCAAATCACTATGATGTACACTTGAAACTAATCTAATATTGTATGTCAACACACTAAACTTCAATTTTTTAAAAAAGCATTAAAAAGAAAGTTGGGAAGAAACGTGTTCTTATTACATGACTTTGGATGTTGGAAAATTGAATACCCAACCTACCCTTATTACAACGTATTTTCCCCTTGAATCCAGAAAGAAGAATTTGAAGTCATGGAAGCTGTGGATAAAGTGAGAGTTCCAGTGGCCAGGTTTCTCACCTGGCCCTGGTTGACTAGCTCACTGCACACCTGTGGGCAATACATGGCTGTTAACTCTATATAAAGAGCTCCACCCAGTGCTCTGTGCGCAACACGGTGGTATGGCTGCAAGGCTGCAGGAGAGCAGAGCAGAGGCTGGAGTGGTGGCAGCACTGAGGACAGAGGCCTAGAGGACGGCTGTGCCGGACAACTGTGCAGAGGGGCCCAGAGGATGGCTGTGCGGGATGACTGTGCAGAGGGGCCCAGAGGACGGCTGTGTGGAACGACTGTGCAGAGAGGCCCAGAGGACAACTGTGCAGACAGAGAAGCCCAGAGACAGAGACCGGTTTGCTGCATACAGACTCGCTCTGAGTGAACGAGTTCTTAGTGACTGACCTGCCACCGTGGAAATAAAGTTGGGTATAACCCTTTCGCCCCAAAGAACGTTCTGCTGTCAATTTCTTTGGTCACAGTGAATCTATAGCGAACTGGGGCTGAAACCCATTGGCAAGACACATACTAAAGACGCATCATTATTATACCGCATTTTACAGATGAGGAAACTGAGGCACTGAAAAGTTAGGTAATTCACACAAGGTTGTCCAGCTTGTAAGTTGTGGAGCCAAACTTGAACCTAGGTTGGTTCTAGAGTCATCTGTGCTTTTAAACTTGACACCATTCTGCCTCCCAACCTCCTCTACTCACTGTATGGAATTCTGTTCACCCAAATCCAGTGTCTGGGTAATGTGGAGATAAGGACTGACTTAAATGTCAGCTGTCCCCGGCTAATAATTTGATCTTTCTCCAACTTCTTCTTTTCTCTTCCCTTGAAAGTGACCTGAATTTAATTTTTTAAATTTAATTTAAAAAATATCTAAAACACTAATACAGCTCAAAAAGCAAAACTGTACACAAAAGTGCACACTGAGAACGCTGGCTCCCACCCCTCCTTGTCTACCACATTCTTGCCACCTTCCCCACCCCATAGGTAACCGCTACTATTAATTTCTTCCTTTTCATGCTTTATCAACATATTAGCAAATCCAAATATGTGTATTTTCCTTTGTCTTATATAAAAGTTAGCATACTATAAACACTATTCTGCATCTTTCTCTCTTTTTATTTTATTCTTTTGTTTCTTCTTAACGTATTCCAGGGACCTTTCCACATTAGTGTAGAGAACTTTCTTGTTCTTTTTTCTTAGTTTCATAGAATTCTGTCAGTGGATGTGCCAGTTTTTTTAACCAGGCCCTGGTGGATAGATGTTAGCATTATTTATAATTTTTGCTCATGCTGCAATGAATACATTTAGAACAGAATTTTGCACATATGTAGGTATGTACAAGTTCACATAACTGGTTCATGGTGAGGCCAAAATTCTCAGCAGTGGGATTGCTGGCCCAAAGGTTAAGTGCATTTACAATTTTGATAAGCACTGCAGATTTCTCCCAAAACCTATATGCTATAGATGGTTTATTTCTAGAGGAGCTGAGCCCTGTGATAGGCAAAGGCAGTGAAGAAATACCATAGGGGGCAACTTGCTGCCTCACCTCCACATTCAGGTCTGGCTCCAAACCAGCATATTCCACACACATAGTGGTAGCCCTGTGGGCAGGCAGCCCCACATTCTCAGGAGCATAGCAACCATGCATGGACTGGAGCTGGATCCTTGTGTGAACTTCCATTCGACTCCACACGGCTTATCAAACTATTGCTTCTGGCCACACGGTGTTTGTCCCTGAGCGGAGCTCAGGCGGCTTTGTATAGTCAGCTTAGCTAAACTGAAATTACACTTTCCAGATACCTAAATACGGGAATACCCTGTATGGTTCAGAGTTATGGTTGCTGCAAGAGACATTTGTGTGATACTTGAGAGGCTGGAATGAAGCAGCCATTACATTTTTTTTATTAAGGTGTCATTGATATACACTCTTATGAAGGTTTCACAAGAAAAGCAATGTGGTTATTACATTCACCCTTATTATCGAGTCCCCCCATTGCAGTCACTGTCCATCAGTGTAGCAAGATGCCACAGAGCCCCTACTTGTCTTCTCTGTGCTACACTGTCTTCTCCGTGACCCCACACAAATGTACACAGATCATAATACCCCACAATCCCCTTCTCCCTCTCTCTTTGCCCGCCTTCCCCCACCCCTCCTCTTTGGTAACCACCAGTCCCTTATTGGAGTCTGTGAGTTTGCTGCTATTTTGTTCCTTCAGTTTTGCAGCCATTACATTTCGAAGGTTGGTGGAGGCAATTAGGGCCAGCCACAGAGATGCCAGTGGGTTCCATTTTGCTCTTTGCTTTCCCTACTCTGAGTCCAGCTCTTATCCCCATCTGCTGGCCCTACTGACCAGCAATGACCAGACCCTCCATGAGATACTTTGCTGTCAGCTCACAGAGGTGGAAGCCACAACGAGCCAACAGCCTTCCAGATGCTTCCACACCAACATTCTATGTGGCTCCTCTCCCACAGCTGGTTTCACCCAGGGTCCACAGACCTGTGCGGCTGCTCAGGGCTGGCCAGGACTTTTCTCTGATACTTTTTGGGACTTCTCTTCTTCATCTCCTCCAACTTTGTTTAAGGTCCAGTGCTATAATAAATAATATGTTCCATAATACTCACAGGGGTCTTGCTTCCCTGATTAAACTTTACTGGTGCAAGAGGAAATATAACTATCTTCATCTCCTTACATTTCCAGGGACATTTCATCATTTCCTATAGATTGCCATGTCAGACACCTTTCTGGCTGGCTGTCCTCGAATATAATCAGTATACACAGTATAATCAGTAGGACATTGACTATAATGTCCTTGAATAGGGGAGGTGCAAAAGAGTTTTTTCCAGGAGAACCCTAATCACTCCATCTGAAGGTCCTTGCCCAGGAAACAGCCAGGACCTGGGAGCTAGAGAAACAGGGAAAAGGCAACTACCCCTCAAATCTTGCAGATAACTAATTAAAACTCTCCCATCTCCAGGCCTGCACCTGTCACCTTCTGGTTTCTTCTCTTTGTTCTTGGCATGAGTCTTTCCTCCTCATCATATAGCACTATGCTGAAGGAGGCCAGCAGGACTTAATTCAGTCATGAAATTGCTAATTTTACTCATTCACAATCTCATGGTGTAATGGAAAGCATGTTGGTCTGAGCTCAGAGGATCTGGTTTCGGTCCTCATTGCCAAGAACCCTCTGTGGGCTTAGAGGAAAATTATCCAGCTTCTCTGGGCTTCAGTTTCTTTGTGATTTGATTCCTACAAGCAATGCTTATTGAATAAATTATGGATTTTCTGCCACATACCTAAATTCATTGCTTTTGTAAAAGCCTTTTTAGAAGCTTGCACTGCAGTCATTTATACAGTGGTCCGTCCTTATCTGCAGTTTTGCTTCCCATGGTTTCCCATGCAATCAACCACGGTCTGGTAGCAGATGATCCTCCTTCTAACCTATCATCAGAAGATCAATAGTAGCCTAACACTAGGTCACAATACCTACGGCATTCACGTTCCTTCATCTCATCACATAGGCATTTCATCATCTCATATCATCACAAGAGCAAGAAGGGTGAGTCCAGTACCATAAAATATTTGAGAAAGAGAGATCACATTCACATGGCCTTTAGTACAGTATATTGTTATGATTATTTTCTTTTATTATTAGCTGTTGTTAATCTCTTACTGTGACTAATTTATAAGTTAACTTTATAAGTTATAAGTTACCTTTATAACACATAAGTTAACCATATGTGTGCCCAGGAAAAAACATAGTATAAGTAGAATTTGGTATTATCCAAGGTTTCAGGCACCCACTGGAGGTCTTGGAACATATTCCCCATAGATACGGGGAGACTCGTGTTTTAGAGTTCTACAGAGTATGGCACATGCTTCCCAGAAGCATGGTAATATTAAATACATGGGTTGACATGGACACTCTCACTTGATCCAAATATCAGATGGTCTTGTGTTGTGTCTGTATCACATGGAGCAACCCTGAGGAAAGAGGGCGAGCCCCTTACCTGACTTCTAGGAAGAACTGTACTAGGTTTAATAATCTTTCAGTGACGTGTTTTCCTTTTACATTCAGCTGGTTTAACTTCTAAGTAAATCAACACTGCTAACCTACCAGTTTTTTGGAACAAAAGAAGTCTATGAATATTTTTCAGATTCAGGGAAGAATTTTACTAGAGTATTGACTATGTATAATACTGACTTTTTAGGTCTACTCTACAGATCTAAAGTTAGGAAGACTTTCAGGAACAAAAAAACCCTTGGTTTGCTCATAGATTGATTATGGTATATTATTTTAAAAGTGTACTTTATGGAGAAAATAGTCACATTTAATATTTTAAGTTATTTTTAAATTTTACAAAATACAGTCAGGAGAGAGAAAAGAATCGGTATAAATGTAGGCTAAATTGTGGACCATTAACAGACACCCCCTCCATCTTGGTGGCTAAATGCTATAAAAGTTTACTTTCTACTCATGCTGCATGTCTAATACTGCTTGGCAGATGGGACTCTGCTCATTGAAATCTCTCAAAGACTATGGTAGTCAGAATAATGGCCCCCAAAGATATCCAGACCTTAACCCCCAGAATCTGTGAATATGCTACCATGTATGGCAAAAGGGTCTTTGCTGATGTAATTAGGGATTCTGAGATAGAATGATTATCTTGGATTATCCAGGCGGGCCCAGTGTAATCAGAAGAATTATTATAAGGGGGAGGCAAACAGGTGAAGGTGTAGCTGGAGATGTGACCATGCAAGGAAGAGGTTGGAGTGATGTGAAGGAGGTCCTTGGCCAAGGAATGCAGGCGGCCTCTAGACACTAAAGAAGGCAAAAAGTGGATTTTTCCCTAAAGCCTCTAGAAGGAACAAGCCCTATTGACATCCTGACTTCAGCCCAGTGAGACTCATTTTGGACTGTGACCTCCAAAACTATAAGATGATACATTTGTATTAAGTCACTTAGTCTGCGGTAATTTGCAGAAGCAATAGGAAACTAATAGAGGGACTGTGTTTCACCTTGACAAATATTTTCATGGTCCTTAAGACTGAAAACAAAAAAATGATGAATTATGTGCCTGCTCTTAAAGCATATTGCTTATTTTAAAACAGATATTTCCTCTACTTATATTTCCTTGGCCAACACAAGTCACATGGTCACACTTGACTTCAAAGGAGGTGAGGTGTGCAAAGCTGCCACGCCCCTCCAAGTGGAGCACAAGAACCTTTGTGAACAGCTCTAAGAATGAGCATACAGGAAGAGCAGAACTGGGAAGAACAGGACTTAGAACAGCAAAAGTGTGACTCGTGACAGGGAAACTCAGTTGGTGACAGAGTGCACATAATCGGGATTTTTTAAAAAGTTCAAAATTTCTCTCTACTAGATTTGGAGTAGACACTGGTGAATGAGGGAGTGGCTATCAATACTCCACCTAGATCTCAAAGACAGGAAGAGCACACCTCTCCTGGGCTCCATGGAGCTAGAAAAGACAGCTCAGCCCTGACACGAGGAGAAGGGTTTGTGTGGATCAGTTCAGAAACTGGGGCTGCTTTACGCTAGTGCAGGCCCAGGTTCCTTGATGGCTGATTTCTGGCTGGGTTTGGCCAGTGGGAAGTGCTGATGGTCTGTTTTCAAGTTCCAGGTTCTGCCAGGTGGCCCCGAGCCCTGAGCTCCGGTAACTCTGCCTCCTCCTTTTGTCCCTCCAGCCTAGGGACTGGAAGACACTTTATGCTTTTGCTCATCAATGAGTTACTTCATTGTTTCCTGATTGTTTTTCAAACCTCTTCCACCATTAAAACTCAAATAGGTTTCTGGGTTACTGGCTGGACTCTGGGTGAAACACTGGTAACCCAGAATCTGACAAGCACCCTGTGCACGAGGGCAGCTCTGGACAAAGGAATGTCTTAGCTGTTCTAAGCAGTTAGGTGGGAAAAGACCTAGTGAAAATGACACAAGCTAGCAGGTTCAAGGCAGAGAAGAGAGAGATACAGGGTTGCCAGACAAAATGCATATACGTCTCATGTAACATATAGACTGTATAATTCTTAGTTTCTGGGGCTGTTTCATGTATGGTAGGATCATTAGCTATATTTGGGACATAGAGTAAATGACTGTTCATGACTCATGTGAAATTCAAACTGGATTGGGTGTCCTGAATTTTTATTTGCTAAATCTGGCAAGCTTAATAGAGAATGAGCTCATGTTGAGAGCTGGCTTCAATGCCAGGCTGTGCAGGAAGAAATACGGGGGTGCAGGGTCAGGCCTGGATAAAACTGGACACTGGAAGCAGACTTTGATTGACGTCCTTGTTTTAGGCTGATTATGGTGACTGAGGCAATTAGGAAATACTGTAGTCCAGTCAGAGGACTTGTGGGAGTGAAGGCTCAGAGACGCTGTGCATGTGTTGGTGTGTTTGTGTGTATCTATGTGTTACAGAAGCTTACCTGAAACAATGGCTCCAATCCAGCAGTTGCTAGAGAAATGGTCTCCATTATTTGGAAGTCTAAATATACATAGATGGTGAACTAGTGTGTTTTAAGGACATGATGGAAGATGAAAGTACCTTCTAAAGACCAAATGTCCAAACTTGGTGTTCTGTCTAAACCAGTGGTTCTCAACTGGAGGCAGTTTTGTCTGTCGGGACCTCTTGGCAGGGCTGAACACATTTTTGATTGTCACAAATGGCAGGAGGTGCTACTGGCATCTAGTGGGTGGGGGCCAGGTCACCATAATACAATGCACAGGACAGCTGCCAGCATAAAGATATCCAGTCTAAAAGGTCAATAGTGCCGCTGCTGAGAAACTCTGGTGTAAACGCATATGCAAAGCCAATAGTCAGCACACGTTCTGTAAAGGCAAATAAATACAAAATGTGCCATCCTAAGAGTGAAAGCAGATAATAAGGATGACATTCCACGAGGACGGATTCCAATCTGAAACGGAAGCAGCTGGCCCTACAAAGGGCCCTCATTTGTCATCCCATATTTGGTATTTAACCACCTCTGCAGAGACACAGTAAATCATCACTGCGCCTGGCATCACTGTCCTGTGTGTGCTTAATCAGTATCCCTAAATGTTTTCGCCAAAATATGGAGCTGTTGTTTCTTCGGGGTGATTTATTTCTGCAGGCTTCAGGAAATGGATATATGCAGGCAATATGGTTCAACTTCAAGGAGTTAAATGGAGGAACTGTGAACTAAACCGGGCCAAAGAAATACCAGAGAGAAGGCTGAACACCAAGGGAGTTCTCAGTTCCTAGGAAAAGTAACCAAGTGTGTGAATCAAAGCTCTGTTGATTCCAGGGGACAGAAAGCCATCGCACCTTGAAAGCAGAAGAGGATATGTTGGTTCCTGTAGCTGAGGCTGTTTACGGGGTGACTCACGGGTGGAGATGGGGCTGCCACCACCGGTGCCCATTCTGGCAGTCGGTGCCACCGAACTCTTCTTCTCTCCCTCCATTTCTTACCTCCGACTTCGATTTACACCTTCTCCACAGGGTCACGGTAGGGAAGATGGCTACTGGCAACCCAAAGGTCACAGCCTCCCAACTTGGAACTTCATTTTTCTGTTAGCCCCATGTCAGATTCAGGAAAGCTCTCCATTTGGCTCTACCTGGGTCATCGACCACCCTGGATCACTTGCTATGCGTGGTGAGTGGTGGATGGCGTTACTTTTTTTTTTTTTTTTTTTTGGTCCCAAGTTTTATTCAGGAACTCATACAAAATATTCCAGGTAAATGAATTTTAATCCTGCCTTCCTCCTTTCTTCATCTTGGTTAATCTGGAGGTGATGTAGGTGTAACTCGCTTTGCTTTTAGTGACTATGCACAACTTATCATGTCACTTATCCTTCTTCAAATATCTTTTGATGAAATATTTCAAATGCCTTTTGGAAAAAGCACCTCAAAAGTTACAGTAATCTTGCTTTTGCTCCTTTCAATGTATATAAAGCATCTATGGAGAATCCCAGCTTTTCCATTCACTTGATTCTTTCCTGGAGAAATTGCTCAGAATTGGCAGCATCCATGATTCTGTCTTCTACTGGGTGGACTTTAGAACCTGCTTTTTTTTTTTTGCCCCCCTTTGCCACAGGCTTTGTCACACGTGCTCTCAAGGCAGCAGAGGAAAAGAAAGGATAATGGCATTTCAATACTCCAGATGCTTCTCTCTGCAGGCTCCCTGTTGGCTGATGGCTCCTACAGTCATCTCAGTAATGTAAGTGAACCAGCATGGCCTGTGGAGTCCAACTGAGTGCCATCCCTGTTCCATCACTCACTAGCTGAGTGACCCCTGGATTTCCCTAAGCCCCATCTTTTTCTTCTGTAAAATAGGCCAGTAATCCCACCTCTCAAGGATTCTGAGATAATCTAGGAGATCACTTATGTACAGTGCCTGCACACACTAAATATTCTAAAATGCTTCTTTCCTCTCTCTTCTGCTCTGCAGATTTCAGACTGCTTTTAGTAAAATCTAGAGATGCTGGATTTCTTTCCATTTGGCAATAGATAGCTCCACCTGTAGGGATAATTTTGAATATTGAAAAGAACACTCAGGTAACATATTTGAAAATATCTGAATAAATTATACTCCGAAATATAAGACATCACACATGATAATTAGTTTAAGTAAACTAAGCTATTCATAATCCAAATTTTACGTTCTTGGATGAAATGACTTTAGATTTGAAATGATACAAAAACAAACATTAGGAAAAATTCCATTCACTTCACCCTATCCTTCCAAGTGTCAAATTCTATTTTCACTCAGAAGTTTCAAAATACCTGTAAATTTCTCTTCTCTGGTTCTTGAACTACTGGTGGGATGTAAATGCCTCACCAAATGCTAACTCATAGGACTGTCAGTACACCACCCCAAGCTACTAGGAATAAAGAATATGGAGCCTTTCTAAAGAAGTACTATTTGAATAAATATTCTGGGGAAAGCGTTTTGAGAGCTGACTGTACTTCTGAAGGTTTTAGTAACATAATTTCTCCCAGCATGAGCAATGGAGATCTGGCCTTCATAATAAATGGATGATGTGTCCTAGCAACCTGAAATTGAAAACTTTTTATTAGTCTTCCCCTGCATTTGGCACATCTAATGGCAGAAACACAAACATCATTAAAGAGAATTTATGTGCAAAGTATGAGGTATCGGAGCTCTTAATTTTCTATTGGAGCTGAGTAAATCTATCTGGAATGTTGGTTGGCATACACAAAAATGAAATGTACAATTAAATTATGGCTTGACGAGTCTTATTTACCCAAGGAGGGTCCTAATTCTTGTTGATTTTTTTTCCTCTCTCAATTAGCTTATTTATTAAGCTGGTATTTATGCATCTATGATGAATTTATGAAATTTACTTCTCCTTTTATTTATTGCCTGACTTCAAAAGGAGGAAGAAAATATACAAAGAAATGCATACAATTAGCTTAATTATTTCTTTACCTGGGCAAGAGTCAATAGGAGAAATTAATTTATAGGAATCATCTAGAATTCTTTATTGCCTTACTTTATACAGGGACTGATTCTTCTCCTCAGGAAAGATGCCCTTCCTTTTTGAACCAAAGATTGTTGTGAAGATTAAATGAGATAATCTGTTGGCAAAGAGCAAGTTGTCAGCAAATGCTGCTTCTGTTTGCAGCCCTTTCAATAACTGGTCATCATGCCTGATGACTTAGCAGAACAACTAGGTCTCAAATTTCAGAGCATATTAGAATCATAGAAATTTATAATATATGCCAACACGTGTTGCTGAACAAGATGGCGAGACAGAGAACTCCTCCCCAAACT
This sequence comes from Phataginus tricuspis, assembly GCA_029783875.1. Lineage (NCBI taxonomy): Eukaryota > Metazoa > Chordata > Mammalia > Pholidota > Manidae > Phataginus > Phataginus tricuspis. The sequence continues at coordinate 52,075,976 of JAQQAC010002594.1, read as the reverse complement.
ACAAACAGTACAAAAATATAGTTAATACAACTAACCCTAAAACAGCAACAGGAAAGAAGGCTGCACTAGACTGCATACAGACCTAACGAACAGAGCAGACCTCACGAAACAGGATAACGTACCAAAGCCTTGACCGGCAGGACGCAAACCCTTCCTCCATCCCAGCTCACCTGTGGGAGGAAGAGAAACAGAGCGGGGAGGGTGTGGAAGCCTGGTCCTACTGAACACCCAGCCCTGCAGATCTGCTTTGTGAGCAGAAACCTACATTGTGTGGTGCTCTGGAGGTTGGGGAGCTGGGACAGGCGGAGTTCTTGGGGGACTGAGATTCCGGCCGTTTGTGGAGGACAGGATCCACAACCGGCCACTCGGGAACAAAGGAAAGGCAGGAGGTTTGAGAGGCTTCCTAGCAGCAACAGGTCTGCTGAAGGGGTGGGGACTGGGCGGAGCTTGCTGCATGGGAGAAAGGAGAGCTGGACAAGGGTAAGGTTCTCTGGGTGCGCTCTACCCAGCAGGTTGGGAACTTTGAGGAGCTTCAGGTACTCCATTCCCCTGGCTGGCTACTCAGCTCCGAGGCCCCCACTGTGATACGCAGCCTGCCAAACCTTCCTTCTGGCCTGCCGGCACCTGCTCACAAACCGTCAGTCAATGCGCTGGCATCAGGCAAGTCAGAGGGAGGCCCTGCCTACAACAGCTTGAGACGCCAAGCACAGAGGCTTACACCTGTGTGCTTGGTCCACTGGCTCTGATAGTGGAGACAGGCACTGCAGCCGGGAATCAGGAAATAGCTCAGTCCTCCCCCCAGGCACTAGTGCCACTCCCCTAAGACCTCCAACCTCACTCTAGGGGCTGAGTAGCTTCAGAGACTGGAGCTTCAGGGCGCTAGAGGGCACCACATAGAAATATGAAACATCTAAGGAACCTGGTCCAGACCAAAATCTCACAAACTCCAGAAAAAGGGCCAAATGAAACTGAACTCAACAATCTTCCCAAATGAGAGTTCAAAATAAAAATCATAAATATGCTCATGGAGGTACAGAAAAATATTCAAGAACTCAGGAATGAATTTAAGACGGAGAGTCAATCATTAAAAAATTCCATATCTGAAATGAAATATACAATGGAGGGATTTAAAAGCAGATTAGATGTAGTAGAAGAAATGGTAAATGGAATAGAAATTAGAAAAGAGGAATACAAAGAAGCTGAGGCACAGAGAACAAAGAATGTCTAAGAATGAAAGAATATTGAGAGAAATGTGTGACCAATCCAAACTGAACAATCTCTGCATTATAGGAGTACCAGAAGAAGAAGAGGGAGAGAAAGGGATAGAAAGTGTTATTGAGGAAGTAATTGCTGAAAACTTCCCCAATGTGGAGAAGGAGATAGTCTCTCAAGCCACGGAGGTGCACAGATCTCCCACACAAGGGACTCAAGGAAGACAACATCAAGGCATATAATAATTAAAATGGCAAAGATCAAGGATAAAGACAAACTTTTAAAAGCAGATAGAGAGAAAAAAGATCACGCACAAAGGACAACCCATCAGGCTATCATCAGATTTCTCAACAGAAACCTTACAGGACAGAAAGGAGTGGCATGATATATTTAATGCAATGAAGCAGAAGGGGCTTGATCAAAGAATACTCTACCCGGCAAAGTTATCATTTAAATTTGAAGGAGGGATTAAACAATTTTCAGAGAAGCAAAAGCTGAGAGAATTTACCTCCCACAAACCACCTCTACAGTGCATTTTGGAGGGACTCCTATAGATAGGAATATTCCTAAGGCTAAATAGATGTCACCCAAGGGATAGTAAAAGAGTACAGAATATGATTTATAACATACAAAGAATGGAGGAGGAAGAAAAAGGAGGAAAAAAATAGAACCTTAAGTTGTGTTTATAATAGCATATGAAGTGAGTTAAATTAGACTGTTAGATAGTAAGGGAATTACCTTTGAACCTTTGGTAACCACGAATCTAAAGCCTGCAATGGCAATAAGTACATACCTATCAATAATCACCCTAAAGGTATATGGTCTGAATGCACCAATACAAAGACATAGAGTCACTGAATAGATAAAAAAACAAGACCCATCTATATGCTGCCTACAAGAGACTCACCTGAAACCCAAAGACATACACAGACTAAAAGTAAAGGGATGGAAAAAGATATTTCATTTAACTAATAGTGAGAAAAAAGCAGGAGTTGCAGTACTTGTATCAGACAAAATAGACTTCAAAACAAAGAAAGTCACAAGAGACAAAGAAGGACATTACATAATGATAAAGGGTCAGTACAACAAGACGATATAACTATTATAAATATCTATGCACCCAATACAGGAGTACCTACATATATGAAACAAATACTAACAGATTTAAAGGGAGAAATAGAATGCAATGCATTCATTTTGGGAGACTTCAACACACCCTCACTCCAAAGGACAGATAAACCAGACAGAAAATAATAAAGAGACAGAGGCACTGAATAATGTATTAGAAAAGATGGACCTAACGGGCATCTACAGAAGACTCCATCCAAAAGCAACAAGAAACACATTCTTCTCAAGTGCACATGGAACATTTTCGAGAATAGACCATATACTAGGCCACAAAAAGAACCTCAGTAAATTCAAAAAGATTGAAATTGTACCAACCAGCTTCTCAGATCACAAAGGTATGAAACTAAAAATAAATTACACAAAGAAAATGAAAAAGCCCATAAACACATGGTAGTTCTAAAATACATATGGAACCACAAAAGACCCGAATAGCCAAAGCAATCCTGAGAAGGAAGAATAAAGCAGGAGCAATTATGCTCCCTGACTTCAAGCTCTACTACAAAGCCACAGTAATCAAGACGATTTGTTAGTATCACAAGAACAGACCCATAGACCAATGGAACAGACTAGAGAGCCCAAATATAAATCCAAGCACATATGGTCAATTAATATACGATAAAGGAGCCATGGATATACAATTGGAAAATGACAGCCTCTTCAACAGCTGGTGTTGGCAAAACTGGACAGCTACATGTAAGAGAATGAAATTGGATTATTGTCTAACCCCATTCACAAAAGTAAACTCAAAATGGGTCAAAGACCTGAATGTAAGTCATGAAACCAAAAAACTCTTAGGAAAAAACATAGACAAAAATCTCCTGGACATAAGCATGAGCAACTTCTTCATGAACATATCTCCCCGGGCAAGGGAAACAAAAGCAAAAATGAACAAGTGGGACTATATCAAACTAAAAAGCTTCTGTACAGCAAAGGACACCATTAATAGAACAAAAAGACATCCTACATCCCACTCTCAGAATTTATCCTAAGAATTCAGCAGCCCAGTTTGAAAAAGACATATGCACCCCTATGTTTATCGCAGCACTATTTACAATAGCCAAGAAATGGAAGCAACCTAAGTGTCCATCAGTAGATGAATGGATGAAGACAAGAAGTGGTACATATACACAATGGAATATTATTCAACCATAAGAAGAAAACAAATCCTACCATTTGCAACAACATGGATGGAGCTAGAGGGTATTATGCTCAGTGAAATAAGCCAGGCAGAGAAAGACAAGTATCAAATGATTTCACTCATATGTGGAGTATAAGAACAAAGAAAAAACAGAAGGAATAAAACAGCAGCAGACTCACAGAACCCAAGAATGGACTAACAATTTCCAAAGGGAAAGGCACCAGAGAAGATGGGTGGGAAGGGATGGATTAGGTGGAAAAAGGGGCATTACAATTATCACAGATAATGTAGTGGGGGCGGGACACGTGAAAGACAGTATAACACAGAAAAGATAAGTAATGATTCTATAGCATCTTACTACGCTGAAGGACAGTGACTGTAATGGGTATGTGGTGGGGACTTGATAATATGGGGAGTCTAGTAACCACAATGTTGTTCAAATAATTGTACATTAACGATACTAAAATTAAAAAAAATATGCCACCACCTGGTGCCCACTTAAGAGTCACAGGATCAGAATTTCCAGTACTATGTCTAGCAAGCTCTGATGGACACCGAGTATCAGAGCTGCTGATCACAAGCTTTGTTTAAGTCAGGGCCTACAACAGTGGGTTTCTTTGGCTTCCCAGTATTGAATTCTGCATCAATTATAAAGAAATATTTGGAGCTAGAAAGGAGCTGAGAGGATTTATTCCAACCCCATCTTTTGCAGTTGAGGCTGGATCCCAGAGAGGCTGTCACTCACTGGGGACACCTGGTTACTGCTATGCATGTGGTTGTCCCAGGACCCTGTCCCACTTCAGGGCTGGATTTGAGTATTAAGTCCTTTTTGGTTTCATGTGGCAGAAACATTTATTTTGACGTCAGATTTACCTACTTTTGCTCCTTATACATAGAAAGCTCCACCCTGAACATGTCACACTGATCCTGTACTTTGAGGCTGTACTTTTTATAAAAATTGCTTCCCAATTCTAGTGGCTGGCTATTTCTCACTTTTATTAGCTGACATAATTACCCCTTGCCCAGTCTTCTGTGTGGTTATGTGATTCATGTATTTGCAGCAGGTCTGAATGCACTTTTAAAGGGGTATTATGAGCAAAGGTCATCAATCAGGTAGCATCCAATCGCATCTGATTATTTGAATATCTCAGGAGCATGAGAGATTTAAGTAGATGCCTTTCAAAAGAATTGTTTCCTTTTAATAGCTTCAAGTCAAGTTGGCTTTTGGAAGTATAAAATTGTTCCATTTTTCAAGTGTAAGGACAGAATTTTTAAATGTCTATCCACCTATTTTAGAATTGTAGTATATGAGCTTTGGATGAGGACTATCGTTTATGATTTAGAGTGATGTTTTTGAAGTTGAATCCTAAAACTGAATGAGTATCTCAAGATTAGGCATAACCAACATGTCTCTCTCCTTCACTTATTTGAATTGATCTACCCTACCTGTAACTCAAATTGCTCTTACAGGTGATTACACTGCACCCTCAGTGATTTCTGAGCCATCTTGAGGATGTATTTCCCATGTCTTCCCATATGTTCCTCTTGCTGCAGCTGTGTCTGTGGCTGAGCCACGTGGGATTCTTCTCTGTTGGCTGAGGTGGTCTTCTGCTCCCTGATGCTGTTACTACCACTACGCACAAGTGAGGGGACACTGCTTACACTCCTATCTCTTTGCTCTCTATGTCTCTATTTTAGGGATAGTTTCCTGAAGAGTTGATGATAATGAAAGGGTATACACTACAGCAGAGAAAACCAGACCAGTACTCAGTGTCCTTAATAGTACTTAGGCTCCTTGTTTAACCCCAGGTCTCCCTTAACCAGGCTGGGGCAGCCCACTCCCTACTGGAAGGTTCTAAGTGCTTCAGGATTAGTGCCAACTTCCCCCCATCCCTAGAAAGAAAGGAGAGAAAGGGGAGTCCCTTCCCGCTTCTGTCTTTGGCCTGTTTGCCTTTGATAATCAGTCTACTGCACAAATGATTGGGGGTTGCAAATGTTCATTCCCAAATGGGAGACTATACAGAAGAGAATGGTCTGGCTCTGTGGTCTCAACAAGATAATCATATCATGGCCTTATGCTGGTACATTTCAAATGCTGGGTTATTCAGTCTCAAATAAAACCATGTATGAAATACCAAGAACCCAATCCAGGCTGAGTTTTCTAAGCTCAATCAGATAATTCTCTTTTCATCAGGGTTCATAAATGGGTAGAGGTAGGGGTCCAGTCTTCCCTGAAGTCAGCTTGTTACATAAAGAACTATTCCTCAGTGTAATACTTTTCTGAGTATGGATATAAAAATGCTTTCACAGTGATAGCTGCAGGCCGGGATCCCTCCTTGGCAGGGCTGATATTTGAGCATCTTCTCCTCCCTCATCTCCTCTAGTACATTCCTCCCAAAACCTGCAGGCCTGGTCGGACAGGGAAGCCCAATCCAGAAGTCCCTAGGGCCAGCCTAATGGGACACAGAGCATGGCTGAAAGGGGTAGGGAATGGACTTGAGGGGGCAAATGGAGAATAATCAACCCAGTGCCTCAGGGAAGAGTATTTAGGGAGATTCAGATTCCTTGCTGCAAACTAGAATGTCATAACTCAGCTAAGACCTTGGATTTTCCTAAAGATTAGATTCATAACTATAACCTGGCTATGTCTGCGTGTGTGTCTGTGTGCAGGTATGTGTGTGTGCGTGTATGCATGTCCTTGTATTATGTATGTGTATATGTATATGTGCATGTATGTGTGTCTCCATGTGTATCTGTGTAAACATATCTGTGTGAGTCTGTGTGTCTCTCTGGGTGTATTTCTCTATATTGTGTGTCTTGTTGTGTATCTGTGTATATGTGTGTGTGTGTGTGTGTGTGCGTGCGTGCATTTCCCCGAAAGCAGGGAGGAGCTTCTATGGTGGAGGACTCAGACCTGTGATTGTTCTGAGTCCGTGAGGTAGTGGATACCCAAACCTGGACTGCCTCGGCATCCTGGGAAAGGGTTCTAGAGAGTCTGAATGACTGTGGTTTTGATTATGCAAAGCCAATTTTGGCATGGTGCAATAAGATCATCCTTCTTAGAAGAACGTTAGCTCAGAACTGCCCCTAATATTTGAGGGGCCCATGGCAACAGCATGAATGAAAGCTTGCACATCACATGTCTCAATATTCAGAAGTTACAAGTCAAGTTGTGTTGCAGCCTCACCCTTGTGTCCAGTATGGCCACAGTGCTCTCAGGGCTGTCCTTGCAACCTGGAGGCTAAATGATCCACACCTTCCCCCTCCAGCAAGTGGGAGCCCAGCTCTGCTGGAGTGGGCAGGACAGACCCTTGTCAGGGTGAGACTCCTGTGAGTGAGTTTACCTGCCTGAATCAGGGACAGTTACTTCCCTGGGCCAAGCTTCCTGGAGAATTTCCTGCTCTCATTGCCTCTACCGCCGACTTCTCCACTACAGCATTCTATTGCCTAACCGCTTTGAGAAATTCTATATACCAATTCCTGTGCTCACTCCCTTGGAGATTTACGATTTATATTAGAGTGTATTGTAAAGGCTCTGACTGATCATATGATAATAAAAATCTGCTTAACTTTGTTTAACTCAGCATTTCCCAAATGGAGCACTGTTGGAGGGAAACTTCCTTTTTTCCTTAAGCCTTATAATACCCAGGGCACCAGAGTTCTCCAGCACACCTAAGGAATTGCTTTTTCTGAAGGGTTTTTGGATCTTAGACACAGAGGACTGAATGAAACATACTCACCAGTTTGTAGCACATGATTATTCCTGGTTTATGCAAGGTTCCTGTCTACTTCATCCCTTCCTTTATCTGGAGCTGATTTAGCATGGGGCACAGTAAATACAGTGCTTTGGGGCTCATTATACTTCTAGGGGTCTAAAAAAATGTTTTAATTGCTTTAAAATCAGAAGTAAAAGTATGTTTCGGGTCAAAGAAGATGTTTTTTATTTGTAATATTAATATAGCCATCTTTATACCAACACAGTTGTAAAATGTGATTTTGAATGTTTTTTTAGGTACAAAAGCACCCACAAATACAAAAGGGCCAAGGGCCTATGAAAATCAGAATGTGGCCCTGCATTTGTGCATTTCCTTTATTCTATATCCCAGTCTTTGTCCCCAAGAAGTAACCCTCCTAATGTGCATATTTCTATTTGAATGTGTTTTTGAAAAATGTATATTGTTGCTTTATGTAATGTATTTTTTATTTAAGTGAAAGATACTAATTTTTCATATTGTATTGTTCCATTTCCTTCATTTCTCACTAAGCACCAAGTTTTAGATCCATACACGCTGCTATAAGCAGGCCCAACTTATTGATTCTACTTGCTGCAAAATATTCCAAGGTGTGCCCACACAGTTTACTCATCCACTGTCCCGGTGATGTATGCCCAGGACTCTAACTCCCTGCCACCACCATGTCCCAGTGACCCGCCATGTACATTTCCTTCAGGGAACCCCAGGATATATACTCAGAAGTTAATTTCTGAGTAGAGGGCACATAACACACTTAATTTGGCTAAGTAATGCCAAAAGACTCTCTGGGAGAAATGTTTTTTCATATTTTTCTTTTTTTGTGCTAGTCACGTCACGATTTGCTATCAGATATGCTAGTTTCGTAAAATAACTGGGTAATTTTTTTTATATTCTAGATCCAATTTATATTGCACTGGAATCAGTTGTTCTTTGAAAATCTGAGAATGTAGGTGGGAAGTCTGCCTGCCTGGTGTTGAAGCCTATTTATATAGCCAATTGTCTGAGAAGGTTTTCACTTTCTTCCTTGGGTACTGGTTCTAATAAATTTTAATGGTTTTCAATCTAATGTTGGCACCTAGACAGGAATAACTATGTCCATGTGACACCAAGATATGTATTTCTATTATTTATTACTTTGTAACTTGCTTAGTCCCTGAGGCGGGCCCTCTCTGCACGACGGATGCTCAGCACCACTACTGAAGGGCCTGCACGCGCAGGTAGGATTCCTTCCGCGCATGCCGTGTGAGTCCGCCCTCGCGCAGGTGGGATTCCTGCCGCGCATGCCGTGTGAGTCCGCCCTTGCGCAGGTGGGATTCCTGCCGCGCATGCCGTGTGAGTCCGCCCTGGTCACTGAATGGGCTTCTCCCACCGTGATCTCAAATTCTTGCTTTTAAATAACAGTGATGTTCTGTACTTTTTGGCATTGGTTTTTACATAAGTATGTAAGTCCTCAAGGACTTTACCTCCTGAGCAAGCCAAGGCTGGCAAATTATATAAATCATGGATACTTTTGGAGTCTGACTCATTCTGACTACCCGGAGAACAATTTTTTTCCTTCCTTAATAATAGTCATTCCAAAATTGCTTGTATCCCAGAACTGCCCTTTCCTGAATCCTGTTTCAGGAATGACTAGTTCAGTGAGCGTGTTCCCCATTCCTGACTGACCACTGCGGTTGGGATTAGTATGTTCCTAAAAAGGAAGCTATCAGTAAAAAGGATTTAAATGCTTTTCGTTTCTCAAGTTTACTTAGCCAGTTACATTAGACAGATAGCCTCCGCTTAAAATAAACCCACTGTAGCTAGGTTAACATTTATCAAATTATGTAAAAGAAGGCTCACATGGTTCCTGAAGAGTTTTTAATTGGATCTATCAAGGAATAATTCCCACCTCTCACCCTGGAAATATACCACTAATTTTGCTAGTCATCGAGAGAATATTTAGTCCTCAGAATTAACTTATTTTGCTGGTATACAATATATAAAAGAAGAGATATGACAGTTGGATACGAGGATCCAAAGTGACTCAGAGGACAAAGTTTCTTCCTTTCTAACATTTTCCAAAAGTAACCTAATTATCCTTGATATTTAAGGAAAATTTCCAGATTAAAATAATGATATGACGTCAACTTTGTGGACTTCATGCCCTTAGTTCTGGCAAGAAAAGCACAAAGTCTATTTTCGAATCTTAATTTGTTGTACTAATAAAACAAGTTCAACTTTAATTGCTCTCATATGAATGTTAGATTAACTCAGTTTGGACAGATTGAATTCCCCCAAACAATGGTCCTATTTAACGAACTTAATTAAATTCTTTAAACATTTTAAACTGCATTTATATACATAGTATATTTATTTTCTTAAGTGCTTTAAGTACCTGACAAGACTTAACAAGCACAACCTTTCTATGCACTTAGGTAACTCATACATTCAATAAGTTAAATTTATAAATATAGTCATCTTTTTGTTCTCTTAACTATTTCAACACTGGATAAATATTTCTTCAATGTTTCTTTTGCTTTTCAGCTTAAAGTACAAGCCAAAAACCCACTAAACATTTCAAACTGAAGTCACAAGGCTAATCAGATTTCCTAATCAGCCGTATTTCCTAACCCTTTAAGTAACCTTTTCAGTAACAGCTGTCTATTGGCCTCCTGCTTAGGAAACTGATTCCTGAAGTTAGTATAAAGCTATTAATTCTACAGCTTTGGTTTGCTTCTTCGTTTCTATTTAATGCTAATATTTTCTAGGGTTAAAGGAGCATTTACCCAATTAGAGGGAGCAATTGCCACTTAGGTGTGTCCAGATTACAGGATTAACCGTTCCTGAACGTGGCAATGTTGGAATTTAGACAGGGCTACAGACCTGTGGGCTCCACACTCCATGTCACAGATGATCATGTTGGACCATTTTTATAACATTTGTGAGGATACAGTTTTGCAATTCCCTCCTGAGTTACATTAAACAAATTTATTTTCTGGCTGCTTCAGTTCTATCCTTTGTGGGGAACTACCTTGAATTTCAGCTGCGCCACAGCTTCCCGCTGAGTGTTCTCACTCAGGTCCACTGCTTACGTCAGAGACAACTGTGCATGTGCACAACTCTGTGCGTGATTGGAAATTTGAAGATCGCCTTGTTAGCATAAGGTGCAACCAATCAGAAGAGACCACACCCTATATATTCTGTGTTCTGAGCTGCAATAAACGAGTTCCTGCTTTGACTGAGCTCCGTGTGGCATCTGATTGTCTCCCGGTTCGGTGGAGGCTGCGGAACGGGTGGACAGTCAGCTCTTGCCTCCCTTGCTTTGCCATGTCGGGGTGTGCCTCTCCCTCCTTTCCTTTCCCTTGGCTGGCTCGGAGGGTCACTGAAAGAGCTAGTAGTCCTGACGGTGAGCAGGACCGGCAGGGGAGAGGCTAGAAACCCCGACAATCTTTTCCTTTTCTCTTGTCTGAATCTGGCCACCATTTAAAGGCATTTTAATTTCTTATATTCTGTTCTTCCAGCCGAGCACTATGCTCTTGCCAGTAGCAGGATGGCAATGTAGGTGCATGTGGGAGAAGGCCTGCAATCTCTTCCTCTGGATATAACCTCAGGTGCAAAAACCAGATGCTTCCTCAATGCAATTGAGCCAATGAATTTACTGGAGGAGCAAGGAGAAGCCCGAATCAGCCCCCTCTCCCACTCTCACTTTCCTTCCTGTTGCTGCCATTGAAGGGATGTAGAATTGTGTGCTAACCAGACGGGGCAGAAGAGAATATGGGCTTGGACTTTAACAATGACTCTTGGTGTATCCTAAGAGGGGTTATGAGATTGGGGTATGGCCTCAGGCAGATTTGGATTTGAATCTTGCCTCTTCAACTTAAGAAAAGCATGACTATTAAGAAAGTTATCTAACCTCTCTGATCCTATTTTCTTAACTTTAAAGTGCCCAACTCATAGGATGATTGTTATAATAATTTGAAATTATATATCTAAAGCAGACAGCTTTGTGCCTGGCACATAGTTAACTATGACTGCCAATTTATTGATTCATTTTATAGCTCATATGTATCTTTCTCAGTGTGCTGGCACCAGGACGTACTGACTGGATGACTTCACATCCATGCTAATATTTGGGCTGTCGTTCCTCCGCGGCTAGAGCTGTTATTGTGTGATGTTACTTACACCTGGACTACTTGCTTGGGGGCCATATATGGAGCATTGGTGTTATGTCCGTGCTATGGTGATTGTTTTGCATAATGTATGTTTATGCTGTTAACTCTAAGGGTAGAGCCCCAGTCTTGTGTGTAAGGATAAGGTAGTACCTGAGTGGGGAGAAAATTCATTGTGTCATCAACTAGGCAGGAGACCTCTATCCCAGAATTGGTTGGGAGAAGTGTAAGGGGTATAAGAGATGGGGATCTTTGTTTCTCTTGGACTTGACCATAGAGATGTCAAGATGACAAGGAGAGATTGTGAAAAGGTCTGTCCCTGACACCCTCCATGTGGCCACTCTTTCTCGTAGTGCTAGTCCTAATCTTATTCTGGCTGTCATCTGAGACAGCTCTACTTTGACTCCAAAAAAGAGCCGGGGCCTCTTTTTCCTTTTGGCTCTTAACTCGTGACCAGAGCTCCTCAACTTCATCACTGCTGACACTTGGCCTGGATGATTCCTTGTGGCCGGAGGGGATGTCCTGGGCATGATAGGAGAGTTGGCAGCACTGTGCTGCAGGTGCTGGAGCAGGGAGGGACGAAACGCTCTACTCATGAGATGCCATGGCAGCTCCCCAGTTATGACAATAAAAAGTGTCTCCAGACATTGCCGAATGTCTCCTGTTTGAGAACTGCTGAACCAGACTGTTCTTATGTTTCCTGGATTTACTTTCCTTGTGCCCTTTGGTGTTTTGTAAAGCCTTGAAATTTTTATCTTGTCTCAACTGTGCTGAGAGGTAAGGAAATGTTTCTTGAATATGCACAAACCAGGTCCTTAAAGGAGGTGCAAGCAGACCTCAGGAGCTCCTAGGGTTGATGGTGGCAATAGGAATGAATCAAAGCAGGAGAACGCTGAGGGGACATGAAACACAGTGGTTTCCCACCTGGAGATTCAAAGACATGAACTAGAAAGTGCTGGACACTTTAGGGGTCGGTGGTTTTGTTCATGTTGTTCTCCTTATGAATTTTTGTTTTTTTCCCCCACTGTGAGGCAGGTATGCATTTAGGCAGTTCTGAATAAATGCCGTGCCACTTCATTGAGCCTAATTAGAGCTCAGTTTCATTGTTTTTAACTGGGAATGGAAAATACAAAGAGTAAAGGTTTAACATGGCTGAAAGCTCACGAAATCAATTTACAAAGCACTTCATGGCCTTTCCAGCTACATCAGAAATTAAGAGAGAATGACGGGGCAGTGTCCTGATAGCCAAGCATCTGGAACTGTTTTTCCCTGGTTTTCATAGGCACCATGGCTGACTCACAAAGGACTCTCCCTCTCGGCATCTTTTACATGGCCTGCTGGTTGCAGTAGTTGGCACAGGTAAGATTTATGGATCTTTCGATTCCCCATGCTTTCCTTTCCTTGTCTTTGGAAACATTCTATCCCAGCTATGAAATGTGGACCAAATGGAAGACAACACAGTGTCCTGCAAAGTTGGTGCAAAGTTCAGGTATCTCTGGACAAGTGACAACTGAATAAGTATGTGTCCTAGGCTAATTTATGTTTTTAAAACTTGAGATATTGTGGAATAGTAGGGATATTGCTAGGGGACAGTTTGCATATGAAACTAAGTTCAAAAAACATTATTAAATGATGCAAGGGATTGGGCTGGCCATTGGTAGGGGAGGGGAGGTTGGTCAGGCAAGACTGCTTTGGGAATATACTCCTTCTGTAAGAGAGTGAAGTTAGCATGCGTGTAGCTGTGATAGACTTTAATACTCTGTAGATGGCCAAAGACTACGGGAGACAAGAGGAGGGAGGGACTTTCTGGTCCAGAAGGATGGGGGATGGCTTCAATGGAGGAGAAAGCATTTGAACTGGGTCCTGAAGCTGTGAAGGATTTTGACAGATGGAAAGGCACTGCAGCAGGGAGGAATGGATACGATGAGAAAGGAACAGAGATGGGAAGGAGCAGGACATATGCTGGGGTTTAAGATATGTTAAAGTGGTACTTTCTTTTATCCATTAAAGGTAGTTGTGGAAGATAAATCTGGAAAGACACATCATAGGTGTTCAATAAATAATATCCATGAAATGAACACATTAAAGTTAGGCTGTAGTCATATTACAGAGGCTTTGAATGTCTGGTGAAAGAGTCTGCACTTTTTTGCTGTAAGCTGTGTGGGGCAGTGGCCACTGGAAATTTTTGATCTGAAAAGTAACATCAGGTTTATATTTTAGGAAGAGTAAATTTGCAAATAAACATAGCACGGATTGCAGCAGAGTGTCCAAAGTACAGTGAGTGCATACTGGTGGCACACAGGACAGTTTCAGGTGGGCTGTGCTGGGCTGACCCTTGTTTTAGGCATTACCTCTCACTCAGCTAGTGAGAACTGACTGAGCCTCATTGCCCAGGCATGGTCCCTCTGCTTTTCTGGATTGCAGCTTGTTTCCTACATAACCCCTAGGTACACAGACACTTTTAAAAAGGTTAATTGTTATACTCGACTCTGAATTTAAGAACTACTGTATAATATAACATTTGTCTTAAAATATATTTAAGAACAAAAATGAGTTAATTTAAAGAAAAAAATTAAGAACTGAATAGGTGGATAAGCAAAAATCCTGAACATGGCATGCAAGTGACTAAAGTTTGAGAAACACTGGACCAGAAGGATGAGAGATTAGAGGAAGACACCCGGCTTCTGTGCTGTCAGTTAGATCATGATGTCTTTGACCTGTGGTGTAACAAGTTTACAGTATTGAGCTCACCCAACATTTTAGCCTTTTATCTTCACTGTGCATGAAAAGCTTTATTCCAGTTAAAGGGATTTTAGACATTAAGGAGCAAAATGGAGAAAACATATGAGGACAGAGAAATCCCAAAATATCAGGCAAGGCTTTTTTGCTCTGGGGAAACCAATGTTAAGGTCCTTTTAGAATGGATTTGTCGGGAGAGGAGGTAGGTAGAAGGAATAGTCTCTAGTCTCTTCTCTCCAGGGGTGAATGCTCTCTCAGGGAACCATCCTAACCTAGTTATGGCTGGAGGTCATAGCTGCCTGTATATACATAGGCTCTCTCTCCAAGCACACGCAAGAAGCCCATACATGACTATGGTTACCTCTGGTGCAGGGAAACTTAGGACAGGCATGGAACAGAGAATTCCTTTTAATTGTAGACCCATGCATATCTTTTAAGTCCTTTATAATATGCATGTATTTTGTTTAAAATATAAATTCCAAAAATTGAAGTACCACAGTCTCATATTCAAAAGTTTGCTAAACTTGGAATTCTACTTCTGTTAATATTTTGAACATTTCCTTCTAGTCTTTATTTACACGTGAGATCTTTGATAAAATCATGCTTTGTAAATCATTTTGTATCTTCTTTGACCACTTATGAAAATTTCATGAGCATCTTCCCATATTATTCTATATCCCCTCAAAAACATTTTTTTTTCCATTTGGAAGTATGCACCGCAATTTACTCATTCTTAATGTTGGACCTTTAGGCTGTACCCGATTTTTTGGATGGATAATAAAGTTAGAAATAGCCTCTTTACTAACAGAAACATTTTTGTTCTCTCCTGTACTAGTTAACTCTTGTACTATTTACCACTGGAGAGTGGTAATACAGTCTTCATTATCTAATTAGGTTGTAAATGTGAGAAGTTATACCTATAGAAAATTCTTTTTCTTAAAGACCACCTCACAATTCACTAAATAGCTCAATTAAAAACAGAGACTTTCATGAATCTTTTTTAAGGATGGTTTCTCAAGTAAAAAGAAAAGAACTTCCCTAATTTTAGATTTACGTGTTCACATTACAATGGCTGAATAATTCCTGCTGTTTGGGGGTCTGATGAAGGGGAGGGTGGCAAGGGCCTCGGCTGGAGAGAGCCCGCTGCCTGGAAGTTAAAGTTCCTATTGTCAGGGACAGTTATTTGAAAGCATAGCTTTATTGAGATATAATTTGCATATCATAAAACTCACATCTTAAAAATGTACAACTCAGTGGTTTTTAAAAGCATATTCACAAAATAGCACAACAACCAACACTCATTCCAGAATATTTCATCACCCCAAAAAGAAACTCCAGATCCATCTGTAGTCACTGCCCATTTCCTCCTCCCCACAGACCCTGCCATCACTAGTCTACTTTCTGTCTCTAAGAATTTGCCTATTTTAGATATTTCATGTACATAGAATTGTACGATATGTGGCCTTTGTGACTGGCTTCTGTCATTTAGTGTGTTTTTAGGCTTGGTTGATACTGTAGCATATATTAGGAAACCATGTTAAAAAAAACCCACTTATCTTCCTCCTTAAAAAAAACAAAACTACTCCTCATTAGCTGCTGAGGGGCGTAGCAACAATGCATTCTTCCAGAAAAAAGGTGGCTGTTCTCTTCTCCCTCTCTCTCTCTCTCTGCTTTCCTCCCTCCCTCTTTCTTTCTTATGGAAAATAACCATCTGCCTGCTCAGGGTTCTCCGGTCTTAGCACATCATAACTATCCCCTCCTTCACCTCTTTCCCTTTTTCTGCTCCAGTCCCCACTTTTGGCAGGCTAAATTTAAAAAACAAGAAGGAACAATCTTTTTTTAGTCACAGCTTTTCTTGTTTGTATCTGCTGACTGGTCATAAGGAAACTTACCTTATTCTGGGAATGACTGTGAAGGACTTCTCTGGACAATGTTGTATGAAGGTCAGGCAAGCACTTTTTGTGTAGAAATCCAGAATTTTCTTAAATAATCTAGAAACATGTATTTATTCAGGAACTGTACAGCATGCTCTGGGGGGTGTAAAGATGAGAACACCAAAGACCTGCTTCAGGTAGTTTGTATTCGAAGCAGAGGTCTAAAATCTTCATGACAGTGCTTCCTAGCTGTTCACTGGACTGCAGTTTCCAGCTGGTAAACTCCTCAAGGGCTAGAATCATGTTCTATTAACCTTCCCAACACCTTAATGCTTTGTACAAAGTGGGCCTTGTTTCTGTTAGATGTGAAGTGTACACACAGCACTGGGAACAGTCAGATGAAGGGTGGGTTACTTCTGGCTGGAGAAGTCCAAGAAGGCTTCTTGGAGAAATTGGTTTCTGTGATTAGCTGTGATGGATGAATAGGATGCAAGCATGAAGAGTTGCAAAGAGAAATGTAGGAAAAGAGAGAATGCGCAGAAACAAAACTGTGAGGCATGGAGAGGGAACTATGAGTAAACTTAGTGTGAGTTAACTTTGAAATAAAAGAGAAGTCGAGAGGGCCTAAACTTCAGTGTAAGGAAAGAAGAAAGAAATGGGGAGGAATTTGGATCTAAAGGAGTGTGAAGGTTCAGCTGTAGGATGTGGGCTAGAAACTCAGACATTAAGACATGAAATCTTGAGGTGTTATTTACAAATATTGACCACCTAGGTTATAATTCAACTTAATTCTTAAATATACTGATTGGTGCACATATTTTACATTTAAATCTACATTCTATTAAAATTAAAATGTATACCTTCATTTATTCATCATTTAGTCAACAAATATTAAACATTCTTTCAGACTCTGGAGACAACAGCAAACAAAATAGACAAGATTCCTGCCTTTATGAACATTTACACTCTGGAGAGAGACAGGCAAAACCGACAAAACATCAAAAAACAGAAATGGGTGTAATATTAGCAGAAGCAAGAATAGTTAAGTATCATTAATTCAAAATTATATTCAAAATACTACACATTAGCAATGGCTGTTTTCTAGCGAACTAATCAACTGTTTTCTAATACCAGTATTAGAAAATCCAGACATCATTCATTCAAAGCCTTTTTCCTCTAGCACTTCACATGTCAAATGGACAAGGTTTTGTTGTGATCAAGGCAGAAAGTTATTCAGCACAATATGAAAGGCAGTTTGAAAACATTCAGGACACTTCAACACAGTGCATATTCACAATTAATGTCCAGAGAATCACGCTAAGAATCATAAAGTCTCGGTAGTAACAGAAAACACTGTAGCTTTTTTATCTTGAATATATTTATGTTCATATTTAGAGGCACAAGAGGCGAAGATGCATAAGACACCATTTCTACTTCCAAAGAGGAGCCTAGAGGAGGAAAGATTTTCTTAGGAAGCTAACAAAATACACTGTATAATACTGGTTCCAAGTACTCCCCCTACTCTCAAGGCAAGCACGGCATTCCTTCACCAATTATTTGTGACATTCATTAATGTCTCAAAAGAACTACTGAACCTGCCCTTGAAGGATTTGGTGGGTGGTGGTAGGGGTCTGCTCAGGTAGAAAGAATTGTATTAACAAAGGTGAGGAGGAAGTAGGTGAGGAGGAGGAAGTAGGAAAAGAAAAGGAACTAATATTTATTGAGTTCTAAGCACAGCATTTGGTACACAGTAGATGCTCTATAAATATTTGTTCAGCAAATAAGCATCCTTATTAGGAAAGGGTCATTACAGCTATTTTGTAGATAAAGAAACAGTTGCACAAAGACTAAGTAATAGTTTCAAAGACACGTAGGTAGGAGTGGTAGGATTAGATATTGACCCAGGCTGTCTGCCTCACAATGTGCTCCTCACCAAGCCCCGCGGTGTGGCTAAAGTGCCCACATGTGGCTAAACTATAGCATGTCTAGTGAGGGAAGAAAGTGGGCACTGTAGCCAGAGGTGAGCTTAGAAACACAGGTTGGGAAGGGGCCACAGCTACCCTAAGTGACGTTCCAAGGTACACACACTGATCCTAGTAAGAAGCCACTAAAGACCATAAAGTAGGAGAGGGATGCTGCCAGTCTTTATTTTAGGAAGATGAGCTGGTAGGGCGGAAGCTGGAGATGGGGCACTGGCGACGGCAGGTGAGTTAGGAAAGGCTGCTGCACAGAGCTGACGCGGACGCACATGAGAGGGCGCGGGGGGAATGGAGACCGAGGAACGAGGCCTGGAAACGTCTCAGAGGCACAGCCACGGCACTTAGGGACCAGGGATTTGAGGGAGGGGAGGGGATTCCTCGCTGCAGTGAAGGATGATGCTATTGGCTGAGACAAGGGCTATAAGAAAAGGAACACAGTTGGTGATGGAAGAGTATTTTGGACAGTTTGAGCAGAGACGTCCAAAGAAAGACGTATGATATGGATGCAGAAATATGAGACGTGAGCAGGGGAGAGCGGCTGTAACAAGAAAGTGTTGGAAATCGTCAGTCTCTAAGAGACAGTTGGGGCCAGAAGGATAAGAGGGCCAGGAAGAAGGGTAGACGGAGAGAAGATGGAGAGGAGAAGAAGGGAGGAGAGGGGAGAGGAAGGGAGGGGAGAGGAGAGAAGGGGGAGTCAGCAAATGAGGCTCAGGAAGAAAGGGCAGAGATGTAGAAGGAGACCCCATGGGAAAGGGGCACCAAGGGAAGAGACTAGGAGAGGTGGATTTGGCTGACTGAAGGTTCTGGTGACCTCCCCCGGAGCGGACAGGACAGAATCAGGCGAGGACTGGGGAGTGAGCAGATGGTTAGGTGGCAGGGCCTCTGAGTTCAGTCTATTTCTACCTTTCCGAGTTCCGCAACAGCGGAAGGAGAGACTAGACAGTCTGAGAGGCGCTCCTCATAGAGAGGAATATCAGTGAGATGCCCTGTGAAGTTTTAGAGCTGGCAGCTGCCCTGGTCAGTCCTGCACAACTAAAGCGGGTGAAGTAGAGCTCTCTCTTCCATTCCGGACCAGGGCAGCTTCCTTAACATTGCAGGAGAGAATTAGATTTAGTAGCAGCATTCTTTATATCACTGTTAAAAGAGAGGACTATCACAATATCATTGTTCTCAAGAGTAGATCCTGCTGGTTGTTTTATAATGATGGTGTCTTCAGAAGGGATAAAAATAGGACTGAACTTGTAGCCAAAAGCAGTAGCAGGTGGCTAAGTGCCTCCATTTGTGAGCCAGGCTGTCTAGACTCAAAGCCCAGCTCTGTGTGACTTAAGGCAAGTTATTTAACCTCTCTGTGGCCCAGTTTTCTCATCTGACAAGAGTAACAATAGTGCCACCTGGTGGGATTGTTGCGAGCATTATTCAACTTGATAAAACAAATGCGTAAGGGTGCCAGACCCTTGGAAGTATTAGCTATTACTGTGAATTGTTATGCCAAGGATCTTGGGCATCAGGGTTGGAAAGGATCCATGGATTTAACTGATTATAATTTGTTCACCTGCCCCGGCCCATGTGGCTGCTATGACTGCTTTGGCTGTTTTTCATCAAAATGAACTTCTTTCCGTTTTGCATGGAACAGACCCTACAAATTAATATTTGCTTTTCAAGATGAGCAGAGGCTGTTCTTAAATGGAGAAGCAATGGCTTCTCCTAAAGGGTACTAAAGAAGAAGCAGGCTCTTAGGAGAAACTGGTTTTGGTGTAGTAAAACTCTTGAAGCACGGTGCTCATAATGGTATAACCAAATAATTACAATATGAGTGGGAGGGTCTACATACTATTAAATATATAACTCTTTTGGCATATTTTAACTGGTTAGGGAAGCTATATTTAGCTTCATACCTTTCTTAAAACATTACTCCTCTAAAATATTCCAAAGCACCAAAGTAAAGCATGTGGTACTAGGAAGTATGCAAAAATAACCTGTCTTGCAGCTATTTTTGATGGTAACTGGGGCTATTATCTGGAATTGCTCTACCCCACTGCCAACTGCAGGTCAAGCCCTGGTACAACCCAAGGTCTGATGACTACCCTGGTTAGCTGCAGATTGAGTGCCCCGCGAAGACTGCAAAAAGAGGCCCGATTTCTTATTACAAAAATACATTCCCATTTTAACTTACATCCAGAGTTAGGTCCTGGTTTTGTGGGACTTGCAGCTTATTCAATCTTGGGGGTCCTCTTTAAGATGAAATAATACAAAATTAGGTATGGAAGAGAGTATCCATTTTAAAATGAGAAAAGATTTCAAAAAGCTGAACACCATCACAAATACTGCACAATCCAGAAAAATATTTTTTATTAATTAACTCGCACACACTTCTCTAACATTCTTTTTCCCTACATTTAAAAAATTCTTTGTCTCTTCATAAGAAAACGATTTTGTATTATTTTCTATGGTTAGAATAGAAAGGTAATTCAGATTTTCCTTGATCGTGGTTCATTACAATTTGTTTATTATTGATAGCTGGGAAAAATTTCCCTCAGCATTCATTTGAAATACCGTGTTCATATTGAGGATTGTGGTCACATCTGGGGAAAACTCTATCATTCATGTATGGGTTTAAGATATCAGGACATTTTCTAGTTTTCTTTTTTTTTTTACCTCTAGATTTTTTAAAAGATATTATTGATATACACTCTTATGAAGGTTTCACATGAAAAAACAATTTGGTTATTACATTCACCCATATTATTGTGTCTCCTCCATACCCCACTGCAGTCACTGCCCGTCAGTGCAGTAAGATGCCACAGAATCACTGTTTGCCTTCTCTGTGCTACACTGTCTTCCCCGTGATCCCCCCCACACCATGTGTACTAAACATAATACCCCTCAATCCCCTTCTCCCACCCTCCCCCCTGCCCTCCCACACCCCTCCCCTTTGGTAACCACTAGTCCGTTCTTGGAGTCTGTGAGTCTGTTGCTGTTTTGTTCTTTCAGTTTTGCTTCGTTGTTATACTCTGCAGATGAGGGAAATCATTTGGTACTTGTCTTTCTCGGCCTGGCTTATTTCACTGAGCATAATATCCTCCAGCTCCATCCATGTTGTTGCAAATGGCAGGATTTGTTTCTTTCTTATGGCCGAATTTCTAGTTTTCTTATAGAGTATTTAATCGTGAGTACTGTTTGAACTGATAACACTTATTAACCATCTTGGCTCTATGACCTCCTTGTAGTAATATATTTTGATTTCTGTTATTTCTTTAGATGAAAGTATTTCATGTCAAGTTAGCAAGAAGTTTAAACATTTTTCCAATTAAATATATTTTCACTCCTTTCATTAATGGGATTGTCAAACAATCCAAAAACCTATTTTTTATTTCTATGTGAAATTTATCACTTCCCCTTGATGAATTACTGCTTTTGGTATGATCTGAAAAAATTTTTCACAATATGCTTCTTGATGTCAGACTAATTTCTACTGATTTCATTCTTCATAGTAACCACTTTTATTTCACATTCCATTGATTTTTTATCTGAATTTTCTTTCAAATGGTAACTACGTGAGGTAATGGATGTGTTGAGTAACTTTATGATGGTACTCATTATTTAAGATTTGTATATAAAATATTCATTATGTACCTTATGTTTATTTATACAATTTCATTTGTCAGTAATACATCAATAAAACTAGAAAAGATTTTCTTTCAGTTCTTCAGTGAGTGATAGGAAGTCAAATGATGTCTGTCACTGCATGCTCATTTTACTGAAACTTCTCAAAACAACTTCCCAAACTGCAGCTAACAACACATTTTCCTACTCAATTTCTCCTTCGCAGGGTCCCCAAACTGTCTGCAGCCACTCTAATGTCCTTAACATGAGGGAAATGTGACAGATAGGAAGTTGAAGTGGAAAGGGACACCTGCCTGAACTAACTGTAGTTAAAATATCTTACTTTTGAAAATTGTATGTAAATGTAAGACCATGTGAACACATGGCTGGGGCCCCTTGCAGGGGTCAGTTAGCTACACCAGAATCTTCCACACCTCACTGTAACTCCTCCTGTTCCCAGGAAGTGCCAGGGTTTGCCAAAAACTTGCAACACTTAACTGATTGCATTCCATGGTTCCTGTCCATGCAGAAACATGCTTTAATTTAGATCTGGTGATTGGAAAGCCATTCTAAAATAGAGAAAATACAGAATTAGGAAATATTTTTAAATGTACATTTTAAGGTATAAACTAGAAAACAAGAGACTGGTTTGGTTTTATGCAATAATTTGACTGTAGGTCAGTCACTCATCTGTAAAGTGAGAGGACAGAATATCTCCTTAACTAAATAAATAACTCAAAGACTTCTAAGATCTTTTTAACTCTAAAACTCTATGAGCTTGATGTACATATAGAACACACGGTAGGCTGTTTCCATGATGAGAGCAAAGCAGTTTTTTTCAATGAACTTGAAACAATTATTTGTAATCGGTGTGATCATGTCTTATTTGTGTGCTATTAGGCTTGAAAATGCTGGTTTTAATCAATGGCCTAAGTGCTTGCTCTAGTTACAACCTTATATATGTTATTAATTGGCCTAGAATCCCACATTCTCTTGTCAGAAGACACAGTGTACTCACAGCCCCGTTCCATGGTGATTACCACTGATTTGATACTGTCAACTTACTATTGTATGTACATATGTACACTTTACTAGGCAAAGCATCACTGTACTGTTAGGCTTTCTTTTTTTGTTGTTGAAAATGTACCACCTTCTAGGGAAAAACTATTGTTTTAAAAATAACTAAAATAAAAGATAAAAGCCTTCTTGCTGTAATCAATCTTGTATTCCCAAATTTTTGTCTCTTGGGAAAATTGATGCCATTTTCCCCATGGCCAGACAGTCTGCAAGTCTTTAGATTTCTGACAGCAGGTGTTGAGTCTGGACGTGTTGGGGCCCTGGTTCATTCTCTCCCAGAAGGCCCTGGGCTCCTCATTCCATCTGTCCCCAGCGACCTGCTTTGCATTCTAGAGATCTCCAGAAGGGACAGTGCCAGGATGCCTATGCCACCCCTTTTGCCCTCTTCCAGTGCCTCCTGGACAATGCATTTCATAACTAAGAGGGCTGATCAAATGATGGTTCCGAGAACAAGGTGTGCTGTGGCTTCCATCACCAGACAGAGCACCAGTGGGAATAACTGAGCACCTTTGTTCAATAGGCCTTCTGTTTTAAGTTGGCCTAAGTAAGTTCCCATTATATAGCCAACCCAGTACACACATTGTAGGGGACTTCTTGGTCCCCTAGGACACATTTTGGCCTCTCATCCTGCATTGCTCAAGTCTCCCCAAGGTGCGGGCCGTTTGGGAAGGAGTTGCATAAAACGCTCAGTTCTTCCTCCCCACTTTCTCTCTGGGATAGACCTGTAGAAATCCCGTGCTCTCTTCTGCAATTGGCTGTTCTGCAAAGGCTTTGCCCTGTGGGGTGAGACCTGCAGTTTTGTAGGGCCCCCTGTGACTGTGAGGGTAAGTCTGCCTAATTCTTGGCTTCAATTATTAGGACACCCATTGCATGAATCTAAATCACATACTCCCATTCAGCTTTTGCCAGTAATTAAGCTGCTAATTTTTTGACTTCCATCTGGTTGCTTCCTTTGTATATCTAAGTTGGCCCAGAAATTGGGTGGGGTGCTATTTATTGACTCCCCCTAACCTCCATACTATGTGCCAGGACACAGGGAACTACATTAATCAAGACACAGTTCCTTTCCAGGGTGAGTGGACACTCTAGCAGCTATGAAGATGTAAAAATTACAAACTTGCAGAGGTAACACACACCAAAAACTGGGTGATCCCCTCTTCACCCAGTGTCCACCTGCATAAGCCTCTGGAAGAGTCACCATGCAGGACTTCTTCCAGACCCGACTGCCTGTGATGAAGCTAATGATGTGGGTGGTACTGCAAAAGCCTTTCTGTGTGTCTGCTGGAGTGGGAGAGAACAGACAGGGGGCTGAGGGAAGGGGAGGAGGAAGCAGACTGGAAACATTTCTAGCTGACACTGGTGCTGAGCTCATTTTAACCTCCCAGGAGTGGTGCATTGTCACATCTGCCTTGTCCTGTTTCCCTAAGTCAGCAAACCTCACTTGAGCCTTTGCTAAGTAGCAGGTACAGTTCACATTCTTTGTCCTTGGGGTTTCAAGTTCCTTTTATTAGGCTATGCTGGCATATCAGGTGAAACTTCTGTTTTAGACCAACTGATTACTTACTGAACCCCAAAAACAACTTTGCTTTTCCTGACTTTGTCCCTTTTCTAGATGTCACTCTGTTCACCTGGAGTGGCCTTCTTCCAATTCTGGCCTTTTGTAATCATCTCCATGTTTCCGAGCCCTTCTGCCTCGATCACACTAGCAATGTGAACTCTTGCTCTATATCAAAAGAACCCTTTCCCTTGCTATTTCTGAATCTGTTCCCTTAATGAGCTACCTGCTGAATTTCATTTTATTCTCCCAAGTTTCTCCAATGGGGTTTCTGAATTGGCTTTTCATAGTTCTGTCATGGTAGGAGTCTAATATAAAATGACTTCACAGACACAGAAGCAACCTCTCACATTTCTCAAAAGACACACATGCAGGTATCTATTTGACTTATTATTTGCATCTTTTAAGATGCTTATTTAACAACTGGTGTTCAACTAATGGCAGAATAGAGTGAACAAACTCCCCCCCAAATTCTAGAAGATGGGGATCAAAGACGTCTCCTATGAGCCCCAAATGCCTTATTCTTGTGCGATCACAGGTCCAATCACACACGGGACTGGATGAGTTGCGATGGGAAAGCACTCAAGAGACTGAAGAAAAGACCTGGAGAGGGCATACGAGACATGAGGATTTACTGGGACTTATGTACAGGGAGTCCGGGAGTGGCCACCTGGATGAGGTTGCGCACAGCTGTGGTGGACAGAGAGGGCACTGCTTATATGGGGTAAGGGGACAAAGACCATGTGCTTTGCTAGAAGGGATCTTTCTTGTGTGACTGTTAGGTAGAAAGATAGACATGAGCAGTCGGAAAAGGGAAGACAGGGTTCAAAGAAAAAGCCACCCAAACTCTGCCCAGGTAGGGGGCTCCCATGTGGAGACAACAAAGGCTTTGCAGGGAGATAACTTCCTCCCCAACCTGATCCCCATGGGGGCACAACTGAATGGAACTAAGAACTGCCCAGATCACACCTCAGCATGGGAAAAGGACAGGCTCACTGAGGGGGATGACTGTATAGATGGACCTGTAAATCCAATAACCTCACACTGCTGGTCAAAGAGGTGCCTCCTAGCCAGAATGCAATATATAGGCCTCCCGCCTAACAGATTGGGGCCTTTGTTTGCCTTAACTCTGGTTTGCTC
This sequence comes from Phataginus tricuspis, assembly GCA_029783875.1. Taxonomy (NCBI): domain Eukaryota; kingdom Metazoa; phylum Chordata; class Mammalia; order Pholidota; family Manidae; genus Phataginus; species Phataginus tricuspis. The sequence goes on along the minus strand of JAQQAC010002594.1, from coordinate 52,050,631 downwards.
CTCCCTTGTGTGTATTCAGATAAAACTTTCCCTCTGCTTTGCTACTGTGTCTCTGATTTCAATTCTTTGTTGTGGCGGGGACAAGGACTGAGGAGAACAAACCCCAACCTATAACATGACCAGCGCTGCAAGGAACAAAACCTTGGTCAGAGGAGTCTGCCTGCAACAAGATGTTCCCATAGATAAGGTGGGCCAGCCCCAGGCCATCAACATACCGTATACTTAGCATACTGTCCGGAGGAGGGGGCCGTGTGGACACACAATTATCCTGGGACCAAAGGTTACACGTGGGCAGTGGTTGTCCCCACAATCCTAAAACTTCATGCGCATTTTGCATCCTTCTCTGTAATATACCTGTATTTAACATAAAAATGCGCTGAGTAAACTTAATGCTCCGGAAAGGCGTGCAATATTGAGTCACACACATTGAGTGTCCTCTGACCCATTGTTGCTCATCCCTGTTGCGTATTCCAGTTTGAGAAGCATGGCTAATAGGTAGTCAATAAATATTTATTGGATGAATAAGTGAAATAAAAATATGACCAGTTTAATGGAATTCTTATATTTAGGTAACTCCTCCCGGAAATTTATATATTGGGTCACAGTCTTCAAGGGAGCTAACTCCGAAGCATGATACAAGTTTGATCTGTATCTCTTTCCAGTCAGACCAGTTAGTCAGACCAGTTAGTGCATGGATACAATCATTTTTTTTAATGTCCTATAACTAGCTTCATTTTACAGGTGGGAAACAGAGGCTTAGCAGGTAAGTGAGCACCGCATTCCATGAGGTACAGACCCTAACAGCCATGCTCCCAGGTGGACTCTCTCCTAAAAGCCCCCAGAGCCCCCAGCTCATGCCTCCACTGTAGCCTGGGCCATGCTGGGCGGTGGTCACTTCACCCTTCGGATGCCTTGCTGGGACTATGCTTGGTCATCTCTGTGCGCTGAGGGGTGACGGCAGCGTCTCGCACACAGAGGGCCCCCGGGAAATGTTAGAACAAACAAGTAAAAATGAATAAATCAAAGAAACGGATGAGTGATTTGTGGTTTTCCAGGCCTGTGTTCCAAGTAAACCTTTTTGGTCTTGACTTGTGCTAAGATGGTGCTCGTGGTTTTAAGTCTAAGTGAAAGAAACCCTAAGGCTTGGATTAGAAGGTGAACTCGGCATTTCTCAAGGCTTTCTCTCTCTTTCCTGTATTGAAAATGTTCACTCAAGCAGATCTTTGCTTTGGGTCAACATGATTGATTCCCTTTGAACTTGTGGAGAAACCCTCTTGGCCCAGGCCGCAGCGGTTGTTTCTGTTGGTCTCTGAGAACAGACGCTTCCTGCTCTGCTGCTGCAGGAACACAACTTGCCTTGTCTTCTGTGGGGACGAGAGTAACTGTTTTGATCGCTACTCTTACAGGACCCTGAGTTTAACTTGGCTCCAGGAACATATAACGAGTCCCTTGTTATATATGTGTATATATATATATGAGTCTCTTATATAAATATAAAATAGTTACATTTTACAACTTCTGGTAGTTTTTATAGCTGTATTGATACAGTTCATACACCATAGAATGCACTCCTGCGGCTTTGGGGTACTCACCGAGTTGGAGTTCTTTTAATTTTTTATAACCTAACCTTTGGGGAAAAAAACTGGTTGTGGGTATAGTGGTTAGGGCAACGCTAGTTCTCTAATGAATGAATTCCAAAATTTCAGTGGCTTAATCACACACATCATTTCAGGGTCAGCGGGCAGGCTAGCTTTCCCCTTTGAGTGATTCAAGGACCTAGGTGCCCTTCCTCCTGTGGCTCATCTTTCCTTCCCCTGGGGCCTCATTATCAGAAGCAGAGGAGAGGGGGAGAAAGGCTGCAACTTTTCATCTCCTTGTCTGGCATGACACACATCACTAGGTCACCTTCGGTTGATGAGCACTCGTCACCCAAGACCCTGTGGAGATGCCAGGGGGGCTGAGAAATGCAGCCCCTGGCTGGCAGCTCCTTTCCAGCAGTAACTCCATTCTATGGCCCGTGGAGGAAAGCAGAAAGGTTTGGTAGATAGTTGACCTTCTCTGCCAAAGAGAACTTCCACTTTTTTTCCTTTTCCATTCAAGGAAAGAAACTCAGCTGCCCAAAGTGGAGAAAGGCAGGCAGAGTATTCCTCTGTTTCTTCACAGCCACAAGTTGAAGTCTGATGATCTCAAGCAAAACCCAGTGCCTTGAAGACTTTAAACCATCAGCTTGTACAAGTTTATTACTTTTTTCATTTTGTTGAAGACATGTAACCTCTCTCTTTTGAATGAACTATATGACAGAAAAAGTGTTCATGTTTTCCAGGTACAGAGTCTGTTTATTTGAATATTATCATAAACAAAGCAACATAAATATCCACCAAAAGGAATGGTTAGGTAGATATAACCTTTTTTTAATAGGTAAATATATAGGTAAATATAATGGTTAGGTACCTATAACCATGCTATGGGATAATATACCGCCATTAAAAGTCACATTGCAGAAGATTGTTTATTGACATGAGAAAGTATTCTCAATGTATTAGCCAACTGTAATCAAGGATAAACTACTAAAATTACTAATTAAAATTAAAGGAACTAACAGAACCATACATTTTTGTCTTAAAAAGAGGGCTGTAATAAATTGCATTGTTGTTCCAAAAGACTTCCTGCCTCATCTGTATAGATCCTGCCCCACTGAGTTCAGTTTGGCCACTGTATTTGCTAAGTATGAGTAGTGTTGAACCTGCAGTACAGACTGCTCCTTTAGATTCAGGACAGTGGAGCACAGCTGCAGCCTACCCACTCTGGACTGGACATATGGTGCAAATAAGAAATAAACATCTGTGTAATGGGTAAGTGGGGGGGACCTGATGAAGTGGGGATTTTAGTAACCATAACATTGCACATGTAACTGTAGATTAATGATACCAATAAACATCTGTCATTATGATGCCGGGGTTCTTGTTCATGAAGCCGAAGAATGAGCTTCACAAACACTCAACGTAGGAGAGCAAGGTACAGGCTTTTATTTAGAGATAAAGTGAAAGGACAGAGATCCTGGCTCACGCCAGGAGGGGACAAGAGAGTCCGGGGTGGTGTGTTGTCTAGGGGTTTTATAGGCAGATGAGGATTTTTCGAGAACATGAAAAAAAGCTTAGGGGTGTGGACTTATTAAGTGGTCCTAGGATATTTACAAGTAACTTCTTATTCTATTGATTTCTCCCTGAGATACCAGCATCTTGGTCTGGGGGCATATGAAACAAGGCCACCTGCTCGGCCCCCAAGATGGGCTGAGGTATTGTTTGCTAAAGAGTAAGTTAAAATTTCTAAGGTCTTAACTTCTTGGGTATTAAAATGCAATCTTATCTTTAAGGTGCAATCCTTCTTGCCTTATACTGTGTTGCCTATGGCTGGGCCTGCATGCTAAATTAGTTTGCCCAGTTTGCAAAATCACTTCATCAGGTCTAAAGGAGGAAAGACAGCACATAGGCCTGGGCCTTCTAGCATGTTAAAGTGAGCCTTACACATGATTATAAAATGATTAGCATAATATAAACATGTGCTACTCTTCTTTATCTGGGGTATATTAACTGATCTCACTGAAGAATCTCACTGACTCTAGAGCTGAATGTTTAACGCAGAGTTTTAGGGGGTTTCCTTGCATGTAGTTACATTGCTCTGACTGCAAATATCCCACCTTCCTTTTTCCGGAGGCCCTCGCCCTACTATGACTACACCCATGGTCCCTGTCTCAATTATAAAACACAAACTTAGCTTATCCTGAAGGGGCACATACTTTTAAAAAACATTAATGATTATTATTGAGAGCTTGATGTGACATGAAAGGGTTTCTTATGTTGGCTTTTCAAAGAAAAATATTTCTGTTTTTTGCTAGACTAGATGTCTGTTATGCCATAAGAAATATTATATCCTAGTAGAGATTCTTACCTTCTGATAAAAACATAAATAGTCTCAATATGTTCTGGACTGAACTGGATGTGTTCATGCTCCAAGAAACAGGGGAACAGTAGTTACATAGCAATGGAAGTCAATGGATAGAAAGGTAATTAAAAGTTCATAGGAGCATTTTTTGACTTATGATATTTGGGAATGAAATTAGAAGCAACTTCATAGTTAACTGGCTATCAGAACAAAAATTTAAGTTACACTTACATATGAAAGGATCAAGAATCATGAAAAAATTTCCCACAGTGTGCCATGGAGGGACAAAATGGTAAATCAGAAAAATTATTGCAAGCCAACTGAAACATTATTATCTTTGTGCAGAAGGGGAGGGGAAAAACCTCTGATGAAATCCCTGCCCTGGTATACCAATGCCATTTCTGTCTCTGCAGTTGGAAAGAAGTCAGAGTAAGTTGAGAAAGCCTAGAGAAAGCAATTAAAATGATCTCAGGAGGAGAGAATATTGGTGTAATTGCCAAATCTGTACTTACCTCCCAGATGCTTAGCACAAGGCCAAACAGCATGAGGGGTACATAAATAATGATGTAAGTTACCATTTACTGAATACTGGGAATACCACGGGGATGTGCTGAGTGCCTTGGTACTCGATCTATTTAAACCTCAAAACAACACTTGGTATAAAGTAGGTTTTTATAGCAGAGATGGACAGCTGCTTACCACAGCTTGGTTTCTTTCCTTTTTGGGATCATACTATACTACATTTTTCCAGACTTCCTTGAAGTTAGTTCAAATTCGAAGTTGATCAAACTGTTAAAAACAACTAAAGCTAAAAATTCGAGCTCTGAGTAGAAGAAAAAATGCACTGCCTCCTTAATAGAAGCAAAGCTTCCTAGCAGTTAGCTTCGAAAAGAAACAAACTTTACACAGCACCTCCTAGGCACACACAGCACTGAACTAGATGCTTTTCAAGTGGATGCACGGCAAATAAACCTCCGTAGGCAAAAAGGAAGGAAAATGCAGTGTCTGATGTTTTCAGTCACTGAAGTCTTTCACACATTGAAGAGTGGCTGATACTAAATGATTGGAACCCAGCCAAAATATTTGTACAAATTATAACTAGGAGTTGCATTTTTAAGCTTTCTTGAGACAAAATCCACACATCATATAATTCACCCATTCAATATGTGCAATACAATGTTTTTGATATATTCAAAACATGCAATCATTGCCACAATCTAATTTTAGAACATTTTCATCTTCCCTTAAAAAAATAGACTCATTAATTCCTTTTCCTTGCCATTTGTTCCCCAAACTCTAAGCAACTCTCAAGTAATGTACTCTTGATCCCTATATAGAATTTGCTTATTTGGGATATTTCATATGAATGGAATTATGCAGTATGTCATTTACTTTGTGACTGGCTTCTTAGCATAATGTCAAGGTTTATCCACGTTGTAGCATCTATCAGTACCTCATTCCTTTTGAGTGCCGAATGATATTCCATTGTATGGATATACTATCTTTTCTTTACCCACTCAGCAGTTTTTTGCACATCTCGGTTGTTTGTACTTTTTTGCCATTAATAATAATGCTTCTATAAATATGTGCACAAATTATGTTTGTTTCCTTGGGTATAAACTCTTTCAAAAAATTACTGTGCATTAAGACATTTGAGAAGGGTCTAAAAACATTCAAGGCTTTCTTGGGGTGTGGTAATATTTGAGCGAGGAATAACTGGCCTAGGTGGCTCATTCATTGTTAGAGCGTTTTGCTTTCTTCTTAGGGATGGGCACTCTCAAAGATCACTACTCATACAGTTGAAGAGGGCAGCGTTTCCCTTACCCCAGACCAAATGTTGCGACGTCTTTAAAAGCCATAGAACACATGTAGTCTCTAGAGTATTTTTATCACCTTTCCAGGATACAATTTGTTCACTACCAAAGCTGAGGAGTAGCGCAGCTGGCCCCGAAGCACCGCCCAGGCCTTAATTAAGAACACCAGGTCCTGTTCTCGCCAGGTCGCCCAAAGCGCCAGAGCCCGTCTCACAGGCCCTCTGCCGCGCTCAGTGCCCATCTGGGTCTCCCGCTTGCCCCTTAGCCTTCTCGCCACGCAAACCAGGGCAGCAAGCGCGCCAAAGTTGCACTTGTTTCCGCCTTGCTGTGGCGCTCCATTCCCGGGTCTGCTGCGCGGGCGGGCGGGCGACCTGGGTTTTGTCCGACGGCGGGGTCCGCGGAGCGCAGGGCCTCTGCGAGTGCAGTCGCGGCGCGGGTGGCGCGGGGACGCGAGGCGCCCGTGGCGGCGGAGGGCGCACAAGCAGAGCGGGCCGGGCCCGCTGGGCTGGGTGCGTTGGGCGGAGGCGGCCGGGCTGCGGCCCCACCCTCGTCTGGAAACGTGGGGCGCAGACCAGGCGCGGAGGACGCGGCGGCTGGTGGGGCGCAGGGTGTGCGCGGCGGGGCGGTCCGCGCGTCCTTCCTAGAAATCGCCGCTGCCCGCCGCAGCCATGCTCTCGCTGTGGAAAGAAATCCTCCTGGAGACCCTGCTGGGTAAGCCGAGGCCCGGGGCCCGCAGCGCCCTGCTCTGCCGGGAGCCGCGGCGCTCACGCGGTCGGCTGAGCTGGCGAGGGAGTACGGCGCGCTCCGTGCCCAGAATAAGGATGCTTAGCGTCCCCTGGGAACTTTGCCACGGAAGCGGGGTGCTGCGGGGCGGGGGGAAAGGGAAGAGACCTAGCTTGCGGTTAGGAAGCCTCGGATGCGGCGCGGCCGCTGCGGGAGCCTCCCGACCTCCCGCACCGTCCTGCTTGCGCCCAAGCCGCGCGATTTCTCCACGTGTAGGCCTTGGACCCGCGCAACTGGTAACCGCCCCCAGACCCCACCTGTTATCTTCAAGTTTAACTTAGTAAAATTCAGTACTAAACTAGCTTTCGGAAGGAAAGGGGCACCTGTTTCCTCCGGAGGCTGTAGGTGGGCACCCAGGGCGGCAGCTGCTGCGTTTGCCTTACTGGCACAAGTGGCCGTGGTGGTGGCCACACCTTTGGCCATTTGGCAAAAAGTATTGAATTCGAGTCCCGTGTGCTCATTTAGCAGCTCTGCAAAAAGTCCCAAGTACAATTACTGGTGTAATTCTGCTGGAATAGTATGATTAAAATCAGAATTCCCAGACAACGTTTGGGAGGTTGCTAGAATCTTGCTGTGATTTAAACAAGTTTTCCTCTGGCCTGGGAGGGGCGCCTTGCTAAGCACTTGCTTACTAATGCTGGTAATGCTCGGCAGGGCCAATTTTTTGGCTCAGTCCATTATCTCCTAAGTACAGCCATGTAAAGCGAATTACATTCAGTAAGGTGTTGGGTACTCTGTGTACTTGATCTCATTTAATCCTGCAACTCTGTGGGGCGGTTAAAAGTACTCCTCTGCTGATTAAGGAGGCTGAGAAGTACCTTGGAAGAAAGTTCTTGCACTTCATGGTATCTGGCTCACTTTGGAGTATGACTGCTTGGGTTTAAGTTCACTTTACCATTTGCTATTTTTGTGACCTTAGGCAGTCACTTAACGTTCAGAATCTCGTTTTTGCATTTGTAAGAGGGTAGTAGAAATAGTGTCAATTTCATAGGACATGCGTTGCATGAGGAATAAGAGATGATCTATGTAAATACTTAGCACAGAGCCTAGCATGCCCTAAGTTCCCATTAGTTGATTATTATTGTAGAGGATTATACAGTCAGTAGTTGGCAGAGGTGAAACTGACTTAAGATCTGGGTATCCCACTACCTGGCACTGTCTCCTGAGGGTTCATTTTAAAATAGTCAACTCACAAGAAAATGATTGTTGCCTAACTAATCTACCTTCGGATGTAGTCTGGAGTGGGCGGAAGGAGTCATGCTGTTTGTGGTTCCTTTTGATTTTCTTATTTCTCACTATAGAAGGGTTGACTTAGGTAAGGAAATACTATCAGCCCAGGGTCCTGACAGGAAACCAGTTTCAACCCAGATGATCCAATGAAGGGGTTCAATAAAGGGACAGCTTATGGGGCTGTGAACAAGGTTAAAAGAATACAAGAGATACTGAGGGACTCTCATCCTGGGCCTGGCAGGGCGGGGGAGGAATCCTTTGATGGAACCCAATTAAGGCCAGAATCGTGAAGGGACGGCAGCTGTAGTGAAGGGGCGGGGCTACTGTTGGCAACAATGACAGAGTTACAGCTTCTCTTTCTTTTAAAAAATGTTGTTGTTTTTCCCCAGGATATATTTCTTGGTCTCTCTGCCATGGCCTGCCACCGATGATCTATTACTTTCCTCTGCAAACACTGGAACTCACTGGGTTTGAAGGTTTTAGCATAGCGTTTCTTTCTCCAATATTCCTAACAATCCCTTCCTTCTGGAAATGGGTTAACAAGAAGTGGACGCTGTCCCTGCTGCGGATAATTACTGTTGGTAAGGTTTAAAAGTGTTTTTTAAAGTTTTCTTCTTTAGTGAATCAAGTGAAGACATCTCTTTGAATGCCAAATAATGAAAAAGAAAAGATTTCTCTTTCTCTTACTATATATCTTGAAGAGTTTTAGTAGAATGAGAAGACTAGACCAAGAGCCAATATTTTTTAAGTTTCTAACTTTTCTGTCAGATTGGAAAAAAATCACTGAAATGAAAAGAGAGAACAGGTCAATTTGAACATACTGTGTTCTTTTTTCCAACTAGGACATAAAACTCAGAAGCCATTAAAAAAGTGTTAAATGATACTGTATAAAATATGAAAACTATGCATGACAACCACCACAGCCAACAAAGTCAAACAACAAATTAGGAAAAATATTTGCAGCTCTTAGTTAATGGGCTAATTTCACTAATAAATGGAATTTTTACAAATAAATTCTAAAAAAGGACCAACAGCATAACAGAAAGGGAGCAAAGGCTACGATCTGTTTACTGGAAAGGAAATGTAATTGATTCCTAAAAATATGCTAAAATGTATGGAATACAAATTACATAGTTGCACACATATATTTATATATAGTTTCACATAGTGTATTGGCAAAGAACAATGTATTGTAAGGGAGGGAAGGCAGGCCTCATACACTGAGTGGGAATGTAAACTGGCTCAATTTATGCAGAGAATAATTTAGTGTTATTTGTCAAAATTACAAATATGTCTATACTCTTTTAGCAATTCCACTTCTAGGAATGTATTCTACAGATATGTTCACATATGTGGAAAATGATAAAAACAATCTATTTAATCATTGCAGCAATATTTATTATAGTAAGTTTAGAAATAACCTGTCATCTATTTAGAATAGGTTAAATAGGTTATAGTTTAGATGAAAATATAGTTAGTATTTAATTGAATAAACATTACTAGCTCTAGAAGGATTTAAACAAAAAATAACTGATAGCATTTTAGTTGCTTCCAGGGTGAAGAATATAGTACCTGGACACAGGTATGAAAGGCAAGCTTTGCGCTGTATGCCTTTTGTACCTTATGAATTCTGAATTTAAATATGTTACATTGCCCCAGACTAGCAATTAAAAAAAATTTTAATGTTCACTAGATTATTAATGTTAATAAGTATTGGAGAAGTACTGGTATAAGATGATGAGGTCATGGAGAAAAGACTTAAAAAATAAAAACATCAGACTCCAGTCTGGTTGAATCTGTAGCCAAAAACTCTGGATGTCTTCCCTTCTGCTATAATGCAGTTGTTTTCTCTGAGTTTTCCAAGTGGCATTTGTTCATGAGCCTCGCTGTATGTTTCTCTGTCTGGAAAATTAACTTGACTTTTTTCAGACACAGTGACAGGAATCACTAGGAAATTGTCTTCTGCTTTTCTGTGTTCAGTCCCTGAAGAAGGCAGAACAGGGTGTGTACAGTGAGATCTGTGGCTAACCCCCTGGTTTTTAAAGAGCTTGGGCTCAGAAAGGACAGTGGTAAAGACCATTGTAAAATGCACCTTTACAAAGATGGTATCCACAGAATAGAAAGATGTATTGAGTGACTGAAATTTTGAGTTCCAGAAATGATAGGAGTGAAACTTTCTGCCCTGAATTGAATATATACCAACTGGCTGACAGTATCCTTCTGTGAATTGCTATAGCCTAAGTATTACAAATTTCATGTTCTCATCACACCAAATTTCACTTCCATCCTTGGTTGGCTTCTGTGGGAGCAGTCTCATCAGTGGCACTGTTTCATTGCCTTTGCTCAGTGCTGCCTCTGCAAGCCTTACATACAAAGCCACTGACTGAGCAATTACTGGGACAGTCTTTTAAATTGTTGAAGCCCAGTTCTGGCCCAGTAACTTCTGGTGGCTCTCAGGGATGTGATTTAAATAAGTTTGGGGGTGTGCATGGTGTTTGGGATGCTTGCTGTTCCCCTTTCACCACCTTCCTCCACAAAAACCCTTTGCCTTGAAGAGAGGTGGAATTATATGTGAAGAAGTGGAGTAGGTAGGAAAGTGTCTCAGAGTTGAGAATGAAGAGGTCAGATTTTGCCAGATACTGGTCCAGGTAACCATTGAGCTTTGCTGATGCTAAAAAGAGGCTAAAGTTCTTGGACATAAATATGAGCAACTTCTTCATGAACTTATCTTCCCGAGCAAGGGAAACAAAAGCAAAAATGAACAAGTGGGACTATATCAAACTAAAAGCTCTGTACAGTAAAGGACACCATCAATAGAACAAAAAGACATCCTACAGTATGGGACAATATATTCCTAAATGACATATCCAATAAGGGGTTGACATCCAAATTATATAAAGAGCTCATGCACCTCAACAAACAAAAAGCAAATAAGCCAATTGAAAAATGAGCAGAGGAGCTGAACAGACACTTCTCCAAAGAAGAAATTCAGGTGGCCAACAGGCACATGAAAAGATGCTCCACATCGCTAATCATCAGAGAAATCCAAATTAAAACCACAATGAGATATCACCTCAAACCAGTTAGGATGGCCAACATCCAATAGACAAACAACAACAAATGTTGGCAAGGATGTGGAGAAAGGGGAACCCTCCTACACTGCTGGTGGGGATGTAAATTAGTTCAAGCATTATGGAAAACAGTATGGAGGTTCCTCAAAAAACTCAAAATAGAAATATCATTTGACCCAGGAATTCCACTCCTAGGAATATACCCTAAGAATGCAGCAGCCCAGTTTGAAAAAGATATATACACCCCTATGTTTATCACAGCACTATTTACAATAGCCAAGACGTGGAATCAACCTAAATGTCCATCAGTAGATGAATGGATAAAGAAGAGGTGGTACACATACACAATGGAATATTATTCAGCCATAAGAAGAAACAAATCCTACCATTTGCAACAACATGGATGGAGCTAGAGGGTATTGTGCTCAGTGAAATAAGCCAGGTGGAGAAAGACAAGTATCAGATGATTTCACTCATCTGTGGAGTATAAGAACAAAGCAAAAACTGAAGGAACAAAACAGCAGCAGACTCACAGGGTGCAGTTACCAAAGGGAAAGTGATTGGGGAGGATGGGTGGGAAGGGAGGGATAAGGGGGTAAAGGGCTATTAGGATTAGCACACATAATGTAGCATGGGGGGATATGGGGAAGGCAGTATAACACAGAGAAGACAAGTAGTGATTCTATAGCATCTTACTACGCTGATGGACAGTGACTGTAATGGGGTGTGTGGTGGGGACTTGATAATAGGGGAGTCTAGTAACTATAATGTTGCTCAAGTAATTGTACATTAATAATACCAAAATAAAATAAATAAATAAAAAAAGAGGCTAAAGTAAGCCATGATTTGCCTTCGGATGCTTCTTAAGGAAACGAATCTTCGTTTTTAAAGAATCCTAAGGTCATATTCCTTAACTACAGAAAAGATCTGAGTGTTTCACGCTATCTCACCTCTGGCACCTCAGATATTTTAGGTTAATTACTGTATAGTTAACTATTAAACTAGCTCATACTCCTATTAATTTAGGAGTTTTCGATGTTAAAGATTTTGACCCACTAGAGTGGCTATGATAAGCTACAGAATAAGAAGTGTTGGCAAGGATATGGAGAAACTGAAACCCTCACACATTGCTGGTGAGAATATAAAAGGGTGCAGCTGCTTTGGAAAACAGTTTGGCAGTTCCTCAAAATGTTAAACAGGGTTATCATGTGATCCCACAACTCCACTCCTTGGTATATACCCAAGAAAAATGAAAACATATGTTCACATAAGACCTTGTGAATACATGTTCATAGCAGTATTATTCATAATAGCCAGAAAGTAGAAACAACCCAAATGCCCATCAACTAATGAGTGGATAAATAAATTGCAGTATATCCATGCACTGTAATATCATTCAGCCATAAAAAGGAACGAAGGACTGATACATGCTGCAACATAGGTGAACCTTGAAAGCATGATGCCAGTGAAGGAAGCCAGTGACAGGCTACATATTATATGATTGTTTACATGAATTAAGAGTAGGAAAAATCCATATGGATCGGAAGTAGATTAGTGATTGCCAGGAGCTCGGTTGGGGGGGGGGGGGCGGGGAAGAGGCAAGGAGAGTGACTGTTAGTGGGTATGGGTTTTTCCCTTGGATTGGTGAAAATATTCTGGAATTAGATAGCAGTAATAGACGTACAAGTGTGTAAATATATTTAAAAAACAGTGCATTGTACATTTGATGTGGTAAACTTTATGGTATGAATGATATCTCAATAAAATTTTTTAAAGATTTATATACAATAATTATATATTAACTCTACCTTCCTGTGTATAAAGGTAGTATCAGAAACACAATAGTTATTAAATGCAGATATTACATTTTTTTAAAGATCGATACACACATAACTGTATATTAATGCTATCTTCCTGAGTATAAAGAGAGTATCAGACACATAGTTATTACATGAAGATTATTGAATACAAGTGCATGATTGACAGAAATGTTTAGCTCTCCTGAATTTGTTTGTAGGCGGCATAGCTTCCTTCCAGGCTCCAAATGCCAAACTTCGGCTAGTGGTCCTTGCGCTTGGTACGTCTTCCTCGCTGACAGTTCACGCCGTGACGTGGTGGACAGGAAGTGGTTTGCAAAGGTATGGCTCCTATCTTGTGTCTATAGACAAACAAGTGTGGTAAGTTACCAAAGGGAAAGTTGGGAACAGGAGTTCCAAGTTATAGTACTTACCTTGCATATGGCTTGTAGAAGTCTCCATTTTCTCCTTTTCACAGAACCTGGACGTGAATATTTAATATCAGTCTCAACACTGTTTTGAGAATTAAGGCATAATAACAAGTTGCCTAGGTAACAGACTATGTAAAGGCACAGCTATGTACATTACTGCAATTGCCAAGACTACTTCATATCCTGACTCTATGAAACTATGAAATTCATGATGGACATGGTACATTGGAACCACATAAAAAGTTGGTAACCATACTTTGGTACTTACAGGTACCTCAGAATCTGGGGATTCGTTTTAGGACAGATTCTTCTTCTTGTTCTCCGCATATGGTACACTTCACTAAACCCAATCTGGAGTTATCAGATGTCCAACAGAGTGATACTGACGTTAAGTACCATAGCCACACTTGATCGCATTTACACAGGTAAGTGTATGCCCAATTTACTTGGGGTTTCTCTTGCATGGTTTACCTTTCTTACCTGAATGTAACACATCTCAAAATGATAAAAGTAGTCTTTCTGCATTATATCTCCATTTCAACGTTTTCTCCCTCTGAAATAGTAACTTGCACAGCTAGAGGACCCTTTTCTAAGGAGAAGGCCCCTTTTCCTTGCCTTGCCAGTACAGAGGGTGAAAATAATAGCTATCTCTAGCTTGTATCAGTGTGGAGTGCAAAAGCAGTGCCAGGCCTCATACTCCCATCTGGCTTTCAGCTCCACCTTTCTCCTCTTTCCCCAGGGCTTTCCAGGAAGGGGTCCTTCATCCCTCTCTTTCTTACTGACCCCAGTATATCTCTAACACTAAGGAAAGTTATTTGTTAACTTGGGCTGTGGGAACATTCCCTACCCCCTCCACCCACCCCTGCTTCCCCACTGGTTTCTTGGGAGTCTGAAGATATTTAATCTCCAAATCTGAATCTTGCAAAGAAAGGAAGTCTTGTATATTCACACCTGTCACTCTCTGGAGCTGACTTTCTCCAGACATACACATACCCTACTTAGATGTTTGCTTCATAAGCTAACTTGAGACCCTTCTGAAAAGAAGGGAGAAGTGTTACTAGATTCTGATTAACTTGTTCCTGGCTTTTGTGTAACTCTCAGTGAGTCACTGTTCTTTTGTAAATACAAGGAGAAATCTCACACATTAATGGAAGTTTAGAAAGCTCTGGCTCATCGTGAACAAAGTGCTCATACAGCCCCTTTTTGGCCCCAGTTTTGGCATGAAACAGGGGTAGTAAGAATAGGGAACATCACACAAGCAGATAAGGTCAAGTGACGTCAATATTAGTTAGAACATTTAGAACTTGGTCTAGGGCCCTAATGTATGTTTTATATTTTATAAAACACATCTAAAGGTAGAAACTCAGGCAGCGAATTTCACAGGGACAGCCTGATAGGGATCTGAACTTCAGGGTGTCATTTACACTTCCTCACTTGAGTTTTCTTTTTTTCCACCTCTGTTTTAAATTTATGTGACCCAGTTGTTGGTCCCTTTCTGTTTTTGCCATGTCCCAGTTATAGAATTCAAGACTCCTCATCATCTCGCCCAGGCTGTCTGGTCATACCAGGCGTTTTTGTAGTTTCACTGAAGATTTGCTGGGTCCTGGGGGAGGGGTCACCCACCATAGCATATTATTTATATTAGGTCCTTCTCTTCTCCAAAGACTGCTCAGTCTCCTGACCTGGGCCTCCCTTCTGTCTTCATCCTCTCCCTCAGCCCCTCATAGCTTTCAGCTCTGCTTCTCCTGCCTCCAGCTCCTTTTAGGCAGAATGGTTTTCTCCCTCCTTGTGAAATGGGGCTTCCTTCAGCCCTGCAGAGGGGTTCACCCTGTCACGAAGCATCTGCCCAACAGGCTCTCTGTTCTTCCCTTGCCAGCATTTTCTCCAGTTGCTATGGTTTTCATATGTGAAGTCTGCTCTGCTGGAGCCAGAAGCCTGAACTCCAATGCCAGGTTTCTTTTACTAGGTGAATGATCTTGGATAAATTAGTTGTTTTCTCTGCGCCTCAGTTTTCTAATCTGTAAAATGGGATTAGTAATAGAGCCTAGGTCATAAAAATGTGAAGATGAAGTAAGTTCATGTAAAGGGCTGGGCACAGGGCTTGGCGCACTGACCTGCTCAGGCGATGCACTGTTATTCCTCTGGGTGCACCAAGAGTTAGATGAGAGCCCTGTTCTTTTGTGGGGGAAACAGCCCGAGGTACTGGAGATGTTCCACTCAGGTGGGACTGCGTTTGTTCCCTGACTAGACCGTTCACTATTCCCACGAATATTTTTGCTCATACTGTTAACTTCACATGAAGTAAATAACTTTCTGCATTTTCTTTTGCCAAATTTCAGCATGTATTGATGAAGAGAAAATCCTAAAATAAAACTCCAGAAAGGAGTTATTAGAGTTTTATTTGAGCCCAGGTTTAGGACAGCTGCCTGGGAGACACAGTCCTTCTGAAGAAGTAAAGTGCTCTGGAGAGGAGAGCTTTCTAACAAAGGATGTGTAAATCATGATGTCAATAGCTACATTGTACAGGTTAGAACATACATACATTGATGGCACAGGACATTTCTTTGATCATTACCCAGGCACAAGGAAATTTCATAGAACTATTCAGATGTAAAGCAGATGTACAATGTTTTCCCTACAGACCATAATCAGGTCTTTGTTTTAGGTAACCCAACCGTTAAGGCCAGGCACTGCTCAGAAGCTCATATTCTTAGCCTTTCTTTCTGACAGAGGCTTTTTGTTCTCCTGTAACCATTCCTGATCTTACCTGCCTGAAATAATGTCTCCCGCTGACTAGCTCTCAGCACCTTCTGCTTTGTACTGTAGTTGCATGTCTCGTCTCCCCTTCTAAAGTAAGCTCCTTGAAGCCAGGTGCCATTCCTTACTTGCTACAAGGCTTTTAATATAGAGGGTAAATTTCCATGCAACTTATCCTTTTCCATTTTTTAAATTCTAGATGGTGACTGCAGTAAACCTGTGGGAAAAAAGCCTGGTGAGGCAGCCAGGGGGTCGGCTTCTCGCGCCAGCTGGTTGCTGTCAGGGGCTGCCTTTGGCAGTCTTCTGTTCCTTGCTCACTGGGTTTTTGGAGAGGTCTCTCTTGTTTCCCGGTGGGCAGTGAGTGGGCAGCCCCATCCGGGGCCAGATCCTAACCCATTTGGGTGAGTTCGGGTTTGCAATCAATCAAGATACTGGTTGTTATGTTTGTTAGACAGCTGGATCTGTGCCAGCCAGATGCTTCCTATTCTTTCTGCTCTGCCTGGGTGTTGAAAACATGGAGCAGGAGGTTCTGGGAGCTCCTGCATGGGCACTCCGAGGGATCTCTGCAGAGAAGAGCATTCTCAGTGTCAGGGGAGCCATGGCATTTCCCCACCATTTCCTTTAGACACCCCACTCTACAGTTATTGGCCTTGGGTAGGACGAGACCAGAGGGTCCTGATGAGAGAGGTGGCTGGCAGCCTGGGCTCAGATCTATTCCCTGCCAAGGAGGGAAGCTCAGGCAGATCTCTGCATCCTCTGGTGCTTTGGGGCCTGCTCCCACCACGGGGCACACAGGGACTTAGCAGTCTTGAGTTTAAGTTTTAGTCCCTGTGCTTGGTCCTCACTAACCCTCTCTCTGCTCTTCCTGATGCCTCTTTTATCCCATGGCCAGATCTGGTCTTTCATGTAAAAAGATTGGAGGAACCTTTGAAACATCTGCCTCAGATACCTGTTTCCTCTTAAAATGCTGAAATTCCCACTTCTGGAAACATGCATTGCCTGCTGGGTCTCTCCTTGGTAGGCACCCGGGAATATCTCAAGGTGCCCCAAGCTGGGCATTCCAGGTCTGGACTCAGTAGTTCCCGGTCCCCAAACATGTTCTTTCTCTATGCCTTGGGTCACTCTGTCTCCCCATCCCATCATCCAAGCCATAAACCAGGATTCATGCTAGAATTGTGTTTTTCTCATTTTCTGCATCTCCTTGGCACGAAGTCCAGTCCCTTCTGCTTCTCTCAACTCCGTCCCCTCCCACCTAGCCCTGCCCGCATATGCCTTGGCAGAGGCCTCATCTTTCATCCGGGCTCTCTGTTGTCTCCTGATGGTCTCTCCTGAGCGTGGCCTTCTCCACACTGTCCCAGAATGAGCTCTCTAAAATGCAGTCTGAAGCCATCATTCTCTTGCTAAAAACTTTTGAGCAGGTTTTTTCCCCCATCAGGGTCACATAAGATAGGACCTGTCCCCTCCCCCACTTACTTTTACAATTGTTCCCTACCTGGGCTAAAATCACTTTCCGTTCCATGGAAGTGCTTGACTGTTGCAGTCTCCATGTGCGTGTCCTGGCAACCTGACTGTTCCAGTCCTCCATTCTGCCTTGATGTCCTGGCAAGCTCTTACTCACCCTTCAAAACCCAACTCAAGCATTTTCTCTGTGAAGTCATCTCTGATTATCCCAAGGGTTCCTTTATGCTGCATACTACCTTGAATCTACCCTCCCCTTGCTTATGCCTTTTAGCATTATTCTGTATTGCAGACTTTTAAAATATTAGTTATTTTATGTCTTTCTTCCTTTCTAGACACTAAGCTTCTTAAGGGCAGGGGATGGGAAAAGGAACTAATACTTAATAATCTGTGTCAGGAACTGAGCTAGGAAGTTTACATATGTTATCTCATTCAGTCTATGTCTTTTTGATCTTGGATGCTTTAGCATATTCGGGAAGAAGAGAATGGAGAAGGGCAGAAGTAAAGAGAGAGGGAAAGAAGGAATGTATTTTTTGTGTTAAAGCTTCATTTCCAAAGTTCCCTGTGAAAACAAGTGTAAGTTGTATGGAAGAGCAGAAGGAGAACTGGGCCAGGAACCAGCTGAGCTTGAGGGCTGGAATCGTGGTTGGCCAGTAGCAACTCAGCATTCAACCCAGGACCAGTCATGTTCCATCCCTGGTCTTGTTATTCCTCCTGTGCAATGAGGCTCTTCTCTTTAGGATTCTAGAATTCTGTATGTTGGAGTGAGACGTTAGAAGATGGAGATGCAATTCATGAGACCAGCATTTTCCAAACTCTGTTCTGTAGATGACACAAGGTACTCTGAGAGAAAAAAATAAGTCTTCCAGATCAAACAAGTTTAGGGAATGCGGCATTTCATACTCCTTTCTCTGTGATTTGCAATGCACATTAGCGTATTAGAGACCCCTGGGAGTCTCTCCAACTTACCTGAATGTGGAATTCCTTTTTTAGAACACCTATTAACATCTTGTAAAATAGGTGTTTCTTAGAACCTGTTTGAGAAACATTGCGTTAGACCATCATCACCCTTGACCATCATAGTAGGAACTGCTTGCTAAAATTCACCAGATTCTACTTTAGAACATGGGTCACAGATAAGTTTTGATGGGGTAAAGATGTCAGAGATGGAGAAGGAAGTGAGGGAGAGGCTCGGAGGGTGCCGAAGGTGCTTGGGGAATGAAGGGTCTGTGCAGACCGTAGGCTCCGGAAGGCTGAGGGGGCAGGACAGTGTGGCTTAGTCACGTGTTCTGGTTTCCCATCGGCCCACTGTAGCGCTCCCAACCTGTTACTCTTCCTATCCTGTAGCACCTTCCACCCTCTGATATCCTGCACTGTTAATTGTGTTTATTGTCTGTCCCCCACTGGAATGTGAGCCTGTGGAGGAAAGGGATCCTTGTTCACTGATGTGTCTCAAGCCCCTAGAACAGAGCCTGGCACGTGGTAGGTCCTCCCAAATATGTGTTGTTGAACTGGGGGTCAAAAGAGATTAGGAGTGTCCTCTATGTTCTTTTCTCACATCTGGGAGACCAAAGGACCCAGTGTGGTCCTTGACCTTAGGACCTTAGGTAGGGTAGGCGGGAGAGCAGCTGAGAGCCTCATTTCAGAGCCTTTTTGGATTCTCAGTCCTTCTGGGTTACTGTGTGTACTACCCCAGGAAGTGTCTATTCCCCAGTGTCCTCCTCTGCAAAACGGGGATAATAATAACATTCCCCTTATAGACTTAGGAGATTTAAATGAGCTAATATATGTAAACATCTCAAAACAGTGCCTGGTAGGTAGTAAGTGCAACGTTTTTTCGCTTAATTTTTATTATTGCTACTGAATTGAGTGCCATGGTGAAGTTATTGTTGCTGGATTTTCCCCTAAAGTTTAAATTCCTTTTTCCCTCCTCCTGTAAGTTTTTGCCAAAGTAGCAAAAGAATGAAATAGCCTGTGGTTGTTGTGAAAAACACACGACTATCAGTTATTTATCAAATTGACACCGGTCCCAGGAAGGCACAGACTGTAGAAAAAAGCAGTATTGAGAAAAGATACTTACAGAGAAAAGAAAGAAAAGAGGCAAACTAAACAGAAACGACTCCCAGTGACTGGTTCTTTTTGTTTTGGGCAGACTCATTAAGAATGTCACGCGGTCAATACGGGCTATAACTTAATAGTCTGAGAAAACTCAATTACTGTGTTTTTACATTGGCCATGAAAGACCTCAGATATCATTTATCTCAAGTGAGAGTTGCTATTACTTCAGTGTTCTGAGTGTATGTGATACTGGTTCCAAGTGGGCTCTCGTTATCCCCTTGGTCGTTTCACACTCAGTATCTCTTGGATGTACTTACAGGTGGGAGAAGTTTTTCTGTTTTATATTTGGGACAATTAAATAATAATGTCAGATGCCCTACAGCCTGTCTTTTCTTTTTACAGAGGTGCAGTTTTGCTGAGCTTGGCAAGCGGATTGATGCTTTCGGCTTGTTCCTGGTTTCCAGGAACCAGTTTAATGTGGTGGGTTACAGGTATGTGGGGTTTACCTGCAGATATACCAGCCATTCAGCTCAGTTGTCCAAGGTACTTGCAAGCACGTGCTCCCCGAGTGGAAGTGGGTGACTGAGGCAGCTGTACAAATACTTGCTGTTGCCCCGTGGACAGTTACAACCAGCTGTGGCCACGCTAACCTGGGTGTCATCACAGCTATACCAGTGACTACTGGCTCCGGGTCCCTGCTTCCTCCTGTTTCCCTTTCCCTCTCCTCCCACAGCTCTAATCCCCTTCTGACCACGCTGCCACAGTCTCCCCCATCGCCCAGGTTATGTCTGCAGGCATGTGTGTCAGGAACAGTACAGCTGCAGGCCTGAGGCAATGGAGGGCTAGAGGGCACCATGACACCAGACCTCTTCCCTCTCTCAGGTCCCCTGCTTCTCCAGCTTTCAGGAATGCCCTCCTGGGGACTGTATAAGGAAGCTCAGTTTCCCTTCCTCTTTTGTGCATAACATTATGCTTGTCCATGCTTGCTTATTCAAAGGCTTGGACCCTTTCCTCCCAGTCACACCCTTTAGGATTACAGAATATTGTATCCTATTTCAGGGGCAATCTACTTATTTTTATGACTGTGACTATTTTTTTACTATGCGTAAATTATGCCACTCTTCTTCCTTCCTCTTAAAAGGTGGTTAGGTTCAGTTTTAGTGTTAAATGAACGTCTTCCACCCTATGACTGAACCAATACTCTAGTTTCTGTGAGGAGAGATGCCTTTATATTGCATTCATTAAGCAGGTGTTGCAAGCATTGCGCTAGATGCTGAGGTTTGAGACTATGTGTATTGGTAATAGAAGATGTGGTTGAGTAAATAATAATAATAAATTATCTGTTATGTCATATACATATAATTATGTGTACATGTTAATATATACATAAATCATAAAGAAGACAGAGCTCTGTGCACCTAAGGGCCATCGCCCTTGCAGGAAGATGTATGTGTAATCCAAATAGCTTTCTCAGTTAATGGCGTTAACCAGGTCCTCTCCTCCTGAAGCTGTGTGAGCACACTGCTACAGTCATGTTGAACCATTTGTCCTTGCTTGTGTATTTTCTGGTAGACATTCCATCTTGGGTCTGTGGAAGTTTGTGTGAATATCATATAAGAGTAACCTTTCCTATCAGAGAGATGCTTCATGAGATTCCTCAAGAGAAGGGCCAGATAACTTTGTAAATGCTGAGTTCGCAAGGAGCACAGACAGCTTCTTAATCTGTATGAAACTGGGAAAAGGAACATGCAATACATTGAAAGTCTGTCCAGCATTTTTATTATAACTTTTCTCCTGGAATATAAGCAAAATGCTTATTCGGCAGGTAATTCTCAGTTTCATTTTAAACATTGGAAAACTGAGGTCCACGGAAATAAACCGTTAGAGAATAGAAAAGTTGTGTACCTATGGTGTTATGCTTATACTTATTTCCCCAGATAAATAGGGTCATAACCTTGAGGGTCAAGTCTAAGCTAGTTTTGCTGTCTCTCTGAAGTATTAAAAAGTAGTTTAAAAGACCCTGGGGGCAGGAATATTTAAAATTTCTAATAGGCTATTTGCAGTACAGAGGAAAACAGGGCCATAATTCATGGGTTTCATCTCCCTTTCTGTTTGAAATAAGTTGAAGCTTACACTTAATTATCTAGAGATAGTCCCCCCTTTTTACCATGATTCATTTCTGGAAACCACATCATAAAGCATAGTATAGAAAAAGAAATTATAATTTTTCATGGTATGTTTATAATCCCAACTGGGTCTTGGCATGAAAATAATTATGGCAACAACCAATAGAATTTCATAAACACAAAGATAAAGGAGCTTTAAATATTGGTGGCAATTAATAAAATCAAAGTTCTATTTTAAAAAGTCACAGATGTACTAAACACACTGATAGGACCCCAGTATACTTTATATAGTGTGCCTAGAGTTTATTGTATGAAAAATTTGATCTGTTGAAAATAACATGCTAGTTATTATAAATA
The DNA here is from genome assembly GCA_029783875.1 of Phataginus tricuspis. Lineage (NCBI taxonomy): Eukaryota > Metazoa > Chordata > Mammalia > Pholidota > Manidae > Phataginus > Phataginus tricuspis. Next base: position 52,028,808 of record JAQQAC010002594.1, on the reverse strand, counting down.
TTATTAGAATATTCACATACCATTAATTTTGCTTGGTGTTTTCAATGTTGTAAAGATTTGGGGGAGATTCTTTGGAAGGGACTCAGTCTCAAACAGAAAACAGTTACGGTATACAGTTAAGTAAGAAAGGCAGACTATATGTCATGCCACCACTTGTGTATGAAAAGAGAGGGAAATTTACACACATGTGTATTTGTTTCTGTGCACAGACCATCTCTGGAAGGATGCAGAAGAAAATGCCAACACTGGTTGCCTTCACTTAGAGGAACTAGTGGGTGATGTGGGTCCGAGGGACTCTTACATTTTGCTGAAAGTAGATTTTGTGCTCCTGGAGTAGATCTCCAGGGCTGGGTGTTCAGCAGTCCTAGGCTTGTACCTCCTCCCCACTCCATTTCTCTTCCTCCTGCTGGTGAGCTGGGGTCGGGGGAGGGCTTGGGTTCCATCGGGTCGCAGCTTGCTACTTTACTCTTTTCCATGAGGTCTTCTCTTTTCCCCAGATGTAATCCATCTGTCACAGTCTTCTTTCAGGTTGTGCTTTCAGGATTAGTTGTATTTGCTGTATTTTCGTGTTGTGTGTGGTTTTGGGAGGAGGTTTCTGCCTCACTTGTCACGCTGCCATCTTGTTTAATCTCTGCTGAAAGTAAATTTTGGATTTTGAACTTATAACCTACTTAAAAATACAATTTAGTGGATTTAAAACTACCTAGCCTATTTAACAATAGACACGCAATTAAAATGGAAGCAAAAACAGTCAAGGGAAGTTTGGAGAGATGGTTTTTTTCTCCCAGGTAATTATTTGTAGTAAGACAGAAGTAGCAAAGCCATTCTGAGGTCTGGGGTAGAATATCAGACTAGGACTCACTCTTTTAAAAAATAGCCACCATAAGCTGGTGAACAGGAAAAATTCATTTGCACTAGTTACTATGTAAGTGAAATTTGAAATGTGATACTATTTTCACCATTCATTTGGTAAAGATTTTTAGAAAGAAATAACTTTGGCAGGGCTCAAAAGATGAGATTTTTGGCAAGGTTTCCAGAGATTTGAAATGAAGCCTGGTGTAACCTCACAGGAAAGCAGCTGGCCGCAAATAATGACTCTTTAAAATGCTTCTACCTCTTGACCCAGCAATTGTATTTCTAAGAATGTTTTTTTAAGAATTATCTTAAGGAAATAATCAGAGATGTAGTAAGAGATTAACTGACAAAGAAAGATATTCCTCATAGTGCTGGAAGCTTCATAAATCGCCATGAATAGGAAAATGGTGGCTTACATTTTGGTATATTTATCCAGTGGAATAGCATATATACATTAAAAATGTTTTCTAAAAAATACAAATAACTTGAGAAAATGTTCTTGATACACTGTGACATAAAAAGCAGAATATAATACTCAATATGTGGTATGATTCCATTTATGTAAAAATACTTCTATATAGTCATAGAAAAAGACAGGAAGTACAGAGGAGTATTGGCTGTAATCATCCCATCTCAGGCAATCCTTAACTGCTTTTTTGAAGTCTCTATTTTTAGAATTTCTACAGTGAATAGGCATTGCATCTGTTTATTTCAAAAGGAAAAAAAATACTGTTATTAAAATCACCATTGTCAGTTCTAAACACTTGAAGATCTCACTGTAGAGTCAAACTCCGTGGGTTGTAGAGGGCCCTGGAATCCGATTCTCACATTCATCTGAGTGATGTTCCTTTTGACGTGGGGAGGACTAGGCAATCCTATGGTGTTGCCCTGCGATGGTGTGAGTGGGACCTAGTGATGATAAGAGCCAAGGGGCAGTAAGAAGCTGGCTGGAGCCACTTCCTGCTCCCCACTCCTCTGGAGCTCTTGCCCCAAGTGGTGACGTGTGTACCGTAGGCATCCTTGAGGGGTGAGTCGCAATTACACATCATTGACTGAAATGTCTAGGAAGTGTCATATTCTATGGAAAGGTTATTGATGGCTCCAGCGTGGGGTGCTGCAGGACCCTGATGTGCTGTCTCAAAGCAGATTTCCCAAGAACTGGGAGAAATGTTATTTTCCCTCAAGTCTGGCTCAAAAACTAGCAAACATTTACCAGTGCTTGCCGTGGACTAGGCAGATTGCACAGGCCCTAACACCTGCTAGGCTGCTGGATAAGGAACGAGGGAATGACTTGACTGCTGCACAGCTAAAGCTGGGAGCCCACTCAGGCTATCCTAGTCACATCTTTTGGGGCTGTGTAGTTGGGAAAGTCAAGTTACATATTACAGTAAAGGGTAGCATTTAAATGGATGGAAATTCCTTTAGAAAGTTCCTTGACAAAAATGTAGAAACCACACGGACTCCTTATGTTTTCTAATGTCATCTGGCTGGTTGAAATTAAACAGACATACTTTTGGTACTACAGATAATTTCAGTGTTTGCTATTAGGATCTCAACACAAGTAGCCTAAAAATGACTTCTTCCCTCCCTTTGCCTTTCCTGAAGAAATACGCCTGGATTGAGATTTACTAGACTCAACGTTCTACGTCCAGTTGTCCGAGTAACCAGCTGTATGACCTTAATCACATTAACCTTGCCAGAACCTGTTTCTCATCAGTCTGGAGATTGGACCACTGCGCCCCTGAGGTCCCTTCTGGCTCTGAAAAGCTATAAATTAGTCATCCTATAAGCTTGTTTTTTTTTTTTAGAAACTGAAAGAGATTTGTTACTGCTTTCCTGATTTTTTCTTTCTCTCTCTCACAAACAGGAGCAGCTTCAGCTGCAGGTCTCCTTTACCTGCCCACCTGGGCAGCCGCTCTTTCTGGCTGTGTGCTTGCCCTCTTCACAGCATCCATGTGGCCTCAAGTGCTTGCACAGCTTATTAGCTCAGGGTCCAGTCCGGGGAAAACCATGACCACTGCCATGATATTTTATCTTCTAGAAATATTTTTCTGTGCATGGTGCACGGCTTTTAAATTTGTCCCAGGAGGTGTCTACGCTAGAGAAAGATCGGATGTGCTTTTGGGTGAGTACATTTGGAAAGTTTGGATCAAAGTAACTACATGAAAATACCCTTCAGGACTGACTAGGCTTTATCACTTTACACCACTATTGGAAATTAAGGTACTACTTTGAAACGAAATTTTAATTCATCAGTGTGTTTCAGTAGTATTTGTAACTGCAGAGGCCTTTTAAGTGAATTAGTTGTGAAAAAAACAAGTTTAACCCACAATAAATTAAAAAACAAGTACTCTGTAACACATATATATTATAAGTTAGGAAAAAGTATGATCATAATGGTAGGCTTGTGTGGATAAAATGAGAGTTCTTGTGGCCAGGATTCTCACCTGGCCCTGGTTGATTAGCTCACTACACACCTGTGGGCAATACATGGCTGTTGACTCTATATAAAGAGCTCTGCCCAGTGCTCTGGGCATAACACAGTGGTATGGTTGCAAGGCTGCAGGAGAGCAGAGCAGAGGCTGGAGTGATGGTAGCACCGAGAACAGAGGCCCAGAGGGTGGCTGTGTGGGATGACTGTGCAGAACAACTGTGCAGAGAGGCCCAGAGGACAGCTGTGCAGACAGAGGAGCCCAGAGGCAGAGACCAGTTTGCTGCATAGACTTGCTCTGAGTAAATGGGATTTTAGTGACTGACCTGCCACCTGGAAATAAAGTTGGGTATAACCCTTTCACCCCAAGAACAGTTTTGCTGTCGATTTCTTTGGTCACATTGAATCCATAGCGAACTTGCCTGGGGCTGAAACCCATTGGTAAGACAGCTTGTAAGTATATATAGGAATTGTGATTTTTTTTGGTTCTCCTGAATTTCATCTATGATTTTTATTTACCATATTTTACCAATAAAACATATTTTTGATTCTATGAATCTTAGTGTAAATGAAAAATCCTCAACTCATTGATTAAATATTTGCATTTCAGTGGTTATGAACTTACCAAAATTAGAATTTCATAAACTTAGTTTAATATTTCAAAAATTGCCTTCTGGCAATAATGAATTTACTGAAGTACACCTGACATATGTAAATCAAATGTTGCCTGTCTTTTCGGTTTAAATGAACATGTCAGATGCTTTCAGGATAAAAATCTTTAAAAAATTGAGGGGGCAAAACATGTTGATGGGATTCAGTTCTTATTTGTTCACACATTCATTTTTTCATTGGTTCATTTATTAAAGAACTATTGCATACCTACTATTCCAAGCACAGTGTCAGGTGTTGGAGACTTAAGAGACGTAGGGGCCATGATCGCCTGGAGCTTCAGTGTGGTAGGCAAAACACCAAATATACAATAGGCAAATACTTAGGGAATTACTTTTGGGGTGAGTGCTGAGCAGAAGTCTAGGCTTCTTCTTGTGTCCCTTTGCAGTTTCCCCTTGGCCCTTGGTCTACATCCAGCTACTCCCTACATTTTCACATAAACTTTTCTACTCCATGAGCTAGACATCTGTCAGGACAAGCTGATTTGGAAGGTATTTTTAAATTACAAGAAATATGTTAAACAACTTTTTGAGAACTTGACAATCCTGGTAAACACCCACACATGCATTCATTAGAAGCATGCATTGCTACATTTCCTTTGCAATAATCTTGGCTTTGTGAATTTTGTTTTTCTTCTGGTTTCTTTCAGGTGGGTGTACTCTGTCCTGCTCTATCTGCCTGTCCAATGCCCTGCTTTTTTCTTACTCCAGCTTGCTTAGGGGTTTGCCATGTGGAGAAAACAAATGAAAGTAAGAGCGAATCTAAGCATAAGTTTATTTCTTTAGAATATTATGAGTGGTGTGCTTTTTTAATCCCTTTTCACTACTGATGGGATTGTGGAAACAAGTGCTTTATTACTGCTTCATACAACTAAAATTTTTTTAGTAAATAAGAGTGACATTATATTGCTAAGGCCATACAAACTAAGGAATACTGGTAATGTTTCGAGTGTGTTTAATACAACAGAAAAGAATCTATTAAATCAGAAACTAGCTATAATTTATTGTCAGGGTTTCTCCTGCTATTTATTTCCTGAAAATTGCACATAATTTTTTTTTTTTGGCTAGGTTTCTGCCGAAGCCTAACTTTTACTTGACATTTCCTAATTTATATATTGTTCCCCCATACCTCTGTGTCCGTTCTCATTATATGTAACTTTGGAAGTATGTAAACTTTACATGCCAGTTACGTTGTAGTGCATCCTAGTTGAGCTCAACGTTATTTGCCAGCCTTGGTACCGTGTGAGTTCTGGCAGACACCCTCCGGGAGGGCCAGCAGCCAGGCCAGAATCGGGGCCACAAACGCTACTCTATCAGGAACCTACATATCATTCTTTTGTGCTAGCAGCTTGGTGCATGTGAGGTCTTTTTAGCGGAGAAGACTGAGCCCTGACGGCGGTTCAGAAAGCTCCTTTCTCCTGTGCTCCACCCTGCCGCACATTCAGCAGTGATATGACTGTTACCAGCGTAGCAAATAGGAAACACTCCAAAAGTTAAAAGAAACCCCTCATCAGGAAAAGACTGGGGTCTTCTCATTTAACACGTGATTCCTAGAAACGTAGGTGATTTCTTACGATCATCCCAATATCAGAAGTACTATTAGAATAATTGCTTTGGTACTGAAATAAATTAACTCAATAACTGAATTTTCAGGGTACGTCCATTTAAATGAAATCTAGGCTTCTGGCATTTACCATTGGAAGGATTTGGGGATTAAAATGAAATATGTTCTTTTTTTCTCTTTGAACAGGGACAGTAATGTTGATTATTGGGCTGAATATGCTGTTTGGTCCTAAGAAAAGCCTTGACTTTCTTCTTCAAACAAAGAACAGTCCCAAAGTGCTTTTCGGAAAGAGTGAGAAATGCATGAAACTTTGTAAGTTTAGTTATGCTTTCTTTTTTTAAAGCACTTTATTATCAATACACATTTTCAAACCTATGTGAAATAAAGGGTGTGGACGATTCCTCATGTACCCTGCACCCAGTTCCAACAGTTACTAACATTTTGCCAATGTTGTTAACAGCTACCTTCCCCACTGCTTTTAGTGAAATGCTTTAAAGCAAATCTCTGGTATCATGTCATTTCAACCTTAAATACTCTGTGTAAAGTTTTGTTTTACTTCTAATGTGGATGACTTGGGTAGAATTTCCAATGTGCTTTATTTTAATAGTTAGGACTATTTCATATTTTTGTTCTCTTTTTTTGGGAGATTAAATATGTTAACGTTTGGAATATTGATGAACTAGAAGCTCAGACATGAAATTAGTTTAATATTCAATCTGACTCATTTCAAATGGATTAAATAAAAATATTTATCGAATGTATAACATTTGCAGATAGTGTATTAAGGGTACACTACGTAGTGTTATGTAGGGTACAAAGACATGTAAAAATTGGTCTCCACCCTATATGACTTGATACTTTACTAAAGAGGACAAAATATTTTAATTAAAGAGATGTGAGACAATTAAGCTGAATATATTTTCAGTATATTTCTAAAAGAAATGTCACAAAGTAGTAAGGCCATTATATAAACACCTTCATATATGTTCATCATATTTTGAAAAGATAATATTAAAATATAGGGCAAATTTTTAAATTTACAGTTTTTTTTTTGTTCTTATGTTTTAGGTGTGTCCCTAAAACCAGGAGCTGGCAGTTTTTGTTTTTAATCCTGACAATTTTTGTTGTTATATTATTATTACTACTGAGGACCAGAATTCTTTAATTCATTCATCAAATTGAGGCATTTGGAAAGTTTATTTACAACATTACAAAGTTACTTTAGACAGTTTTGTGTGATTTTTAAAAAATAGGCCTTATTTTTTAGAGCTGTTTTAGGTTTACAGTAAAACTGAGCACAAAGTACAGAGATTTCCCTCTGACCCCATGATATCCCCCACTGGAGTGGTACATTTGTTAGGATCAGTGAACCTGCACTGACACATCACTGTCACCCAAAGCCCATAGTTCACATTAGGGCTCCCTCTTTGTGGTATATATAGACTGTAGGTTTTGATAAGTGAATACTGACGTGTATTCCCCATTATAGTATCACACAGAGTAATTTCATTGCCTTAAAAATCCTCTGTGCTCTGCCTATTCATCCCTCCCTCCCCCATCAATGGCAACCACTGTCTTTGTCTCTAAAAAAACGAACAGGTTTCATTTTTTAGAGCAGTTTTAGGTTTGCAGAAAAGTTGAGCAGAAAGTATAGTGTTCCCATATACCCAGTTTCCACCATTATTAACATCTTACATTATTTTGGCACATTTGTTACTATTGACGAGCCAATGTTGATGCATCATTATTAACTCAAGTCTGTAGTTTACATTACAGTCCACTCTTGTAGGTTCTGTGAGTTCACACAAATGTGCAGTGACATGTATCCAGCATTATAGTGTCAGACAGGATAGTTTTCCCTGGGCTTCATCTGTTCTTTCCCTCCTTCTTCCAAACCCTGGCAACTACTAAAAAGTGATTAATATCTCCACTGTCTTGTCTTTTCTAGAATATCAATCTTGTCTTTTAACTTGAAAATGTAATTTATTTGTGTTGTGGTTTCTCATGTGTATTGCTATCTTACATTATTTTTGCTTTTTCTACTTTCTCTGGGTTTATTTTTTCCTTTTCTTTCTTCTGCATTGAGTTTTCTTTCTCTATTTTTATTATTCCCCTTCTCCATACTCCTCTTTCTAGTTTGGAAATTCTACCTTCAATTTCTATTTTTTTTGATACTTGTTTTTTTTCTTAACATATTAAAGATATTATTCCCCTATCATCTGCCTTCTATATTTGCTGTTAGTGTATTCTTTGCTCCTTTGAAGATAATCTGTGTTTTCTCTCTGGCAGCTCTTAACATTTCTCTTTGGTATTTTGGAGTTTCATGGTGATGTATCTGGATGTGGATTACTCCCCTCACCTGTCTTGCTTGTGAGTGTTTGGACTTTCTGAATCTGAAGAGTCATGTCTTTTATCAGTTCTGGAAAATTGCCAGCATTACTTCTGCAAATATTGCCTCTTTTCCATTCTTTCTCTTCTTCCTTTCTGACTCCAATTAGATATGTGTTGGACCTTCTCTTCTCCATATCTCTTAACTTCTTTTATATTTCATACTTTTGTTTTTAAGTCACCTCTTGAACTAATTCTCTATTCAGTTTTGTCTAATCTGCTATTTATCTTGTTCATTGAGTTTCTAATCACAAATATTATATAATTTTATTTCTAGAAATCTATTTTACTTCTTTACATATTCTCCTTATCATTAATCTCATATTCCTTACTCATCCTATTGAATACTACTTTCTTTTCTTTTTCTAAATGTATTAGGCATGCTTATTTTATATTTTCATTCTGAAAGTTCCAATATCTGAAGTTTTATGGGTTTGATTCTATAGGGTATTTTTCCTGCTGGTTCCTGCTCCTGAAGACTTTTTTCATGTATATATATATTTTTGCATATATTTCTGATTTATTTTTACTTTAAGCTCATGGTCCATGGAATATTTTAGGGAAGACTGTTTGAAACCTGAGTTTAAAGTATGAATTATGTGTGCATGTCACCCCTGAGAATTAACTCATTAGACATTGGTCCTTTGCATAAAATCCTTGGTGGATAGGTTTAATAATTTCATAAAAATTATTAAAAAAAATTTTAGTTTCTTTTAATCAATGATTTCTTCTGTTTAGTTTTGTGGCTGCTTGTTGGTGTGGGGTTATTGGGATTAGGACTACGACATAAAAGTTATGAGAAGAAATTGGGCCAAGGGGTAAGTAATTAAACATTTTGATAGAGAATTTTATATGGTATATGTGTATATACCTACATTTGTATGCTTCACTGTTATGGCTGAACTTTATACCTGGAACTGGTGACTTCAGAGCCCTGGGTCCCACCTCTTTGGTTACAGGCTCATAACACAGTGGAATTATTTTATGTAGTCAGGTTCTTGGGACATGACAAGACCATATATTGGAGGCAGACTGCTTGTGATTTTGTAGTATATGTTTGTTTTTGTCATTCCTCGACATATCTAACCTATGAGATAAACAACTATTTTCTAATGGGCTTCTTTGTATTGTTTGGCAGATATTGCTGAAGACAACACCATGAAATTCTTTGATTTAAGAAAAATCTTATAGATAATTCTCAATTTTGAATTTTATAAGAACCTTGTGTATTGATGGGTGGAAGTTTTGTTGTCTCTTCCTTTTTCCCCTTGCTATCTATAGTTTTAAATGTTTTTATTGCCCCTTTCTCTTCTAGACAGGTAGGCAAGAGCAAGAGCAAGTTGTGGCAATGTTGGGTATTCCGTATGCTCCAATATGAAGTTTGATGTGCTTCACACTACAGTTAGAATTACAGTTTTGGCTAAACCAGAGTTTGAGGGCCAACTTTGAATTTTAGCAATCTGTATTACTGGGCACATTTCTCATAGTACATAAAAAGCTATACTGAGGATGCAGAGCACGCTTCTCTTGTTTGCTGTTGTACTCTCAGCTCCTCACAGAGCTTGGGACATACTCAGACCTCATTAACCATTTCTTAATAAGTCTATTTCTTTTGCCCATTGCTAGTTATTATTCCAACATAATGTCAGTTAGAAGAGGACACCTAATTTTAGCCAGGGATTCTTTTTGAAAGGAGTCATTTCAGTTGGGTTTAATACTTGTCCTTTTGTTTGTTCATTCATTCATTCACTTGATAAATACTTATTGTCTCCGTGGTGGCCTGTGCCAGGGATAGAGGTCAACAAGTTGGACAAGACCTCTGCCATCATGGAGTTTACATTCTAGTAGGGGAGAAAGATGGTATTCAGAGGAACAAATTAATGCAGATGATCACTTTAGATCAGGCTTATCTGAAGCAAGTAGGATTATGGAGTAGAGAGTAACAACTGGGTCTGGGTGGTTAGAGAAGGCTGCCACGTGGTGGTATTTGAGTTGAGAGTTCGAAGCTGAGAAAAAGCCAGTTGTTTTGAGAGCTAGGATTAAGGATCCAGGCAGAGGGAATATGTGTAAAGGACTGAGGGAAACAGCCTCGATGTGTTTGAGGAGTTGAGGAATATCAGGGTGGATGATGTGGCTGAAGCGTGGGGAACGAGGGGAAGAAGGACAAAAGATGAGGATGGAGAGGTTGGCGAGGGGGTCACATTGCATAGGGCCTCGTGGGGCACAGTAAAGAATTCTGATTTACTTTGTTTGCCATGGAAGCTACCTGTGTGTGAAGCAGGAGCGTGACAAATCATGACATGTCAATTGGGCTGTTGTGTGAAGAATGGATTGTAGGGTGAAAGCAGGGAGGTAAGGATGAGGCTTCTTCAGATGCCCAGGAGAGAGACTATGGACGTGTGGATGGTGTGGTGGCAGCGGAGTTGAAGAGAGGTGGATAGGCTTGGAATGTAAAGTAGATAGACATAATATATTTTGAAAGTAGAGCTGATAGGATCTGCTGATGGAATAGATGTTGTTAGATGTGAAGAAGGAAGGAGTCAAAGATAACTTCACTGTTTTTGGCTTGAGCACCTGGATGGAGGGAGATGGCATATACTGACATGGGAAGAATGAGGAAATAGCAGATTTTGGAGTGACGAAGTCCACAGTTAATTATAGGTGTATAGTTACGTGAAAAAGGAGAGCTTGGTGAATATAATCATGCCTCTTGAAATCTTTGACGGTTCCATTCTCTTTATATGACATTCACTAAACTGAATAATCTGCCTTGTATAAAGATGAGATGCCCAGCTCACTTGTGGTAGCACACTCAGCTGTTTTTGTTAAGCAGTGGCCCTCCCATGCCAAGAGGTTGCTACTCAGCCTTCTCCCAACCTGAACGTGTGTGGTCCATTTTGAGTTGGTTTTTCAGTTGTGATGGATTTTTCTAATCCAGTCACACTTTTTCACAGGATTCCTGTTGTAGGTCAGTAAGTATTAGTCTGAGATGGACAGTTAGGCTTGAGCAATGCGTTCTCTGGCTGAGCTCACAGACCCAAAAGAGAAGCTTTCAAAGGGGTCTGTGCTCCTGAACCATGGCCTTGCCAGTACAGTAGGGGAGTGACACCATTTATTACTTAGAATTAGCAGACCACTTTACAAATCTGTTGAAGGACTCTTTGTATCCCTCTGTGAGTTCATTCTTCTTGGGTGCAAGGGGAACCCCTATTCTGAATATGGTGTTTTTAGTTTTCATTCATTTCTTTATGTTGCTATATGTGATATATTCTTAGACAATAGTGTTTTTCCCATGCTTTTAAACTTTATCTAAATGACATATATATTTTGTAGCTTACTTTTTCACTTAAAATCATCTTTGTGAGATTCATCCATATGGAATTATGTAGCTCTAACACATTTATTAGGGCTGTGTAGTATTCCACTATTTATTCATTTCTGTGCTTTTCCTACTGAAATAACAGTGAGGTTGTTTCTCATTTTTTGCCATTATAAACAGTGCTTTTTATAAATGTTCACTCCCAAGCAGTCCTCCTACCTTCCAAGCTTCATCTAGAAGTTCACAGATTTATTATGAGAATACCACCTAGCAATTATCTCCTTAATTTATGAATTAAATGTGAGCAAATGTCTAAGGAAATTCCTTTGTTGAACTATGAATTTTAGTAGAGAGGTGGAGGATACTGGGTCACTGAAACTGCCATTGTTCAGAGTCGCTTTTAATAGTGACCATTAACACTGTTCTGTAGGCACCAACCACAGACGTCTCTGTCGCCATCTGGCCTTTCAGGTTTGGCTATGACAATGAAGGATGGTCCAGTCTAGAGAGATCAGCGCAACTGCTCAATCAAACAGGTAAGTCTTACTGGGATTAGCTACAGGTTTTGCGAAACTACAATTGTTACTTTGAGTAAGATCATAAGTAATAGGGAGAGGGTTTGCTGGGTCATAAACTAATCTCTTAAAAAGGTTTTGATGGGCAGCTGCTGGAGGATTAAGCTTCTATAACCGCATCTGTTCTTGTTTGAGAGCAATTAATTCAGTGCAGTGGCGTCTGAACAAGGCCTCATGCTGGGTATCTGTAGGGGATTCTTGTCATGCCTCTGCAGTTAGAGATGCCCCTGCTGGTGGGTCCTCTCACTTGGGAACCTGCTATTGGGGACCAGATAACTGCCAGTTAAAGGCAGAATGGGTCAGAGTGATGCTCATTTGTAAAGCAAATTGCCTTCAAGATCCTAAATGCCAGTTTTTCAGGTTCTGTGCCCAGGGGGGTGGGGGGGGGTGGGGGGGGTGGGGGGGTGGGGAGCTCATCTTTGTATGAGACAAAGTCTGTGGCATTTGGCTCTTAAATCAACTACATGAAGAGTGGAGCAAGATACATTAAGAGCCAAACTGTTCTGGTTATTCCATATCCCTGGGGGGCCTGTATGGTCCTAATGCTGCTAAGAAATTTCCTTGGCCCTTAGTCCTTTAGCCCTAATTACAGGCCTCCGAGGTACCTCTGGCCGGGGTCTGAAAAAGCCAGTAAACTCACTTCTGTGCCAATACCACGGAGGCATTTGCCCAGGAATAAACTGCTGTTGTGCACCACTCCATTTTTTCTACACATAATTGGGTATTTGAGAAAGGCATTAAGCTTTGACATTTTGGGTAAGATGTTAACAATATTTGAAAATTTAGAAAAGTTATGCTTGTATCTTTACCCACATTTCCTCAATTTTTAAAACGTTCTAAATACGGTGCAATGCCTATAAAGCTCAGATTTGAGCCACTTCACTTTAGTGACTCATTAGGAATTACCTTGTTTTTTAGTTATGAGTAAAGGCAAAACGGTAAAGAATAAAGTTTTGCTAATCGGATTTGCACTGCTGTGGTTAATCAGTATGTGCACTTTCTTTTGTAAACAGGTGCAGATTTCTTAACAATTTTGGAGAGCGATGCTTCTAAGCCCTTTATTGGGAACAATGACTTAACCATGTGGCTAGGGGAGAAGCTGGGTTTTTATACTGACTTTGGTCCAAGCACAAGGGATCACACTTGGGGGTGAGTGCCCCTTGGGAATTAATCCTGAACACAGCCCTGAAAGACGGCAGCACAGACCTGGGGTGGGAGTTGTTCTTGTCATGAATATGCCCCAGTGGTGCTTCTTGGGGGATGAGGAAGTGCTGACAATGTGTATATTCCGTAACTGTTTTCGCGGTTTCCCTGTAGCTGGCTATTTTCAGTTCTTCACCATAGCAAAGTGAGGTTCATTCAGTGAGGTTGCAGCACTAAGCATGTCTGAACTGGATGCCATCCTCCCAGAGCTCACATTCTAGTGGGGAGACAGAAACCAAACACGTCCACACAGAAGTAAGTAAGGTCATTTATCTTATGAGAGAGCAGTAAGTGCCGCGAGGGCAGGGTGGTCAGGAAGGGCTCTCTGAAGACCTCGGGATGGGAAGGGCCCTGGGCCAGCTGGGGGAAGAGCTGGGGAAACTGCCGGCAGAAAGGCCGACGCAGGCTGAAGCTTGGTGTGTGCCTGAGCCTCGGGCCTGAGGGGGCCCTGGTGAGGAGGGAGGTCCAGGGTGGCCCCTTTAACCCATGCTCAGGACTCATTTAATTCAGTTTTGATGGGAAACCACTGGGAGATTGTAAACATTGGAGCAATCTGATCTGATTTACACTTCTAAAAGTTCCTCTGGCTGTTCCTTGAAGAACAGACTGTCAGGAGCAAGAGTGGAAGCAAGGTGCCAGGTGCAGCACCCGCCAGGCGAGATGGCAGTGGGAACTGCAGAGATGGAGAGAAGGGGGCAGATTCAGGAACTGTTTTGGAACAGAGCCGACAGGACGTACTGGTGTCTAGATGTCAGGGGCCATGGAGGGACAAGAGCAATATCTAGGGTTTGTTTTTTTTTGCCTGACCTGATAGGAGATGATGCCATTTAATGGGGCAGGAAAGACTAGGCGAGCAGCAGGCTCATGCTAAGTTTGAGGTGGCCCTGGACAGTCAGGCGATGTCCAGAGGCAGTTGTGGCAGCCTGGAGGGCTGAGTGGGACAGGACAAGCTGGACGTATAAAGTCAGGGATCATCACATTGTACAGACGACCCTGTCGGAAGGACTCCATGAGAGGGAGAGTGCGTGCAGCCAGGGGAGAGAAGCCCGCGGAGGTCTGAGCTTGCTCATCCTTTTCATATAGAGCTTTTCTGACTTAGAATGAGGTGGAAAATGTTTTCATATTTTCATTGGATAGTTTGTAATTTCTAATTTTGTAAATTGTCATTTTGTGTCCTTGCTGGCAGGACTGTACATTCCCAAATATGTTAATATTAGAATTGTTTATGCACGTGTATTGTCAGAATAGCAGTGCAAGTAAAGTGGATTTTGTGTATGATTAATTCTGGCTCTTGCGTGTCTCCATAGAACTTACTAAAACAGAGTTGACTGAGTTGAGCAAGTGGCACAGCGAGATATCCTAAAGAGTAGAGACACAATGAAGTGTCAAGCAGACTGCCACATATGTCTCCGCTGCATTATTGCTCAGAACGCCACTCATGGGATGCATGGGGTGCGATACTCCCTGTTTAATGCATTTGCCTTGTCCTGTCTGCATGATATGGTGGCACCAACAATAAATGGTACACTAGTTTCTTCTCATCCTAATACAGGATTATGGTTTTGTCAAGATACCCAATTGTGAAATCGGAGCATCACCTTCTTCCGTCACCAGAGGGCGAGATCGCACCGGCCATAACACTGACTGTTAGCATCTCGGACAAGCTGCTGGATTTTGTTGTGACACACTTTGGGAATCATGAGTGGGTTTCTTTACTCTTTGTAATAGTATACAAATGCCAAGAAATATTATTAACGTGTTACTTTGATTTCCACACATTTATCTATCGTTCTTTTTTTCTCACAGAGTATTTTTTCTGTGTTGCTGGTTTAGAAAATTTTAAAATAGAAACATTTGAGATGCAGGCAGTCCTTCATGATAGTACAGGGCAGCAGGGATGGCCACGTTAGTCAGCAGTCACTTAGAGGTACTGTAGTTAAGTGCATTATTGTATTTAATCTTCGCTCTGTATAAAGTCAGTACTAATATAGCCCCACTTTACAGATAAACAAACTAGACTGAGAGAGGTTACATGGCTTGTCCAACCAGGCTCACACAGCTAGGAATCACACAGCTAGCATGGACCTGCTAATACATCCCCCAACAATACATGACACTGACTCCCCAGAGTAGCAGAGCTACCCAGCAGGGGTAGAGTCTGCCTGTGGTGGAGATGATATGCCAGAAAGCACCTGCTTGCAAACTGGCAGGTTCTGAGGAGAGGAGAAGGAAGGGTTTGAGACAAGCATGCCCGGTTCACTTCTAAATTTAATTAATTAGAAAAGTCTTCCCCAAAAGTAAAGTGCACGTGAGAGAGAGGCCCAAGAAAGTTTCCTAAGAAAGTACCACGACAAGGAGACATGAGAAACGGGATGAGTTTTACCCCCAAAGAACTGCATTCACAACCAGTGACTGAGTACTGAATAAATTATGAATAATGACAAAAATAGATTGTAAAAGCAAAGATAAAGGTATATAATTTGTACTCTACCACACGAAACATTCTTCTTTTTATTTTTTAATTTTGGTATCATTAATATACAATTACATGAGCAACATTGTGGTTACTAGATTCCCCCCATTATCAAGTCCCCACCACATACCCTGTTACAGTCACTGTCCATCAGTGTAGTAAGATGCTATAGAGTCACTGCCTGTTTTCTCTGAGCTATACTGCCTTCCCCATGAACCCCCTACAGTATGTGCTAATCGTAATGCTCCTTATTCCCCTTAACCACCCCCTTCCCACCCATCCTCCCCAGTCCCTTTCCCTTTGGTAACTGTTAGTCCATTCTTGGGTTCTGTGAGTCTGCTGCTGTTTTGTTCCTTCAGGTTTTTCTTTGTTCTTATACTCCACATATGAGTGAAATCATTTGATGCTTGTCTTTCTCTGCCTGGCTTATTTCACTGAGCATAATACCCTCTAGCTCCATCCATGTTTTTGCAAATGGTAGGGTTTGTTTTCTTCTTATGGCTGAATAATATTCCATTGTGTATATGTACCACATCTTTTTTATCCATTCATCTACTGATGGACACTTAGGTTGCTTCCATTTCTTGACTATTGTAAATAGTGCTGCGATAAACATAGGGGTGCATTTTTTTTTTTTGAATCTGGGATTCTGTATTCTTAGGATAAATTCCTAGGAGTGGAATTCCTGGGTCAAATGGTATTTCTATTTTGAGTTTTTTGAGGAACCTCCATACTGCCTTCCACAATGGTTGAACTAATTTGCATTCCCACCAGCAGTGTAGGAGGGTTCCTTTTTCTCCACATCCTTGCCAACATTTGTTGTTGTTTGTGTTTTGGATGGTGGCCATCCTCACTGGTGTGAGGTGATATCCCATTGTGGTTTTAATTTGCATTTCTCTGATGATTAGTGATGAGCATCTTTCCATGTGCCTGTTGGCCATCTGAATTTCTTTGGAGAAGTGTCTGTTCAGCTCCTCTGCCCATTTTTTAATTGGCTCATTTGCTTTTTGTTTGTTGAGGTGCATGAGTTCTTTATATAATTTGTATGTAAACCCCTTATCGGATATGTCATTTATAATTATATTCTCCCATGCCATAGGATGTCTTTTTGTTCTATTGATGGTGTCCTTTGTTGTACAGAAGATTTTTAGT
Organism: Phataginus tricuspis; assembly: GCA_029783875.1. NCBI lineage: Eukaryota > Metazoa > Chordata > Mammalia > Pholidota > Manidae > Phataginus > Phataginus tricuspis. The sequence goes on along the minus strand of JAQQAC010002594.1, from coordinate 52,012,180 downwards.
TTGATATAGTCCCACTCATTCATTTTTGCTTTTGTTTCCCTTGCCTGTGGAGATATGTTCATGAAGAAGTTGTTCATGTTTATATTAAAGAGAGTTTTGCCTATGTTTTCTTTTAAGAGTTTTATGGTTTCATGACTTACATTCAGGTGTTTGATCCATTTTGAGTTTACTTTTGTGTATGGAGTTAGACAGTAAGCCAGTTTCATTCTCTTAAATGTAGCTGTCCAGTTTTGCTAACACTAGTTGTTGAAGAGATTGTCATTTCCCCATTGTATATCCATGGCTCCTTTATCCTATATTAATTGACTGTATATGTTTCGGTTAATATCTGGACTCTCTATTCTGTTCCACTGGTCTATTGGTCTGTTCTTGTACCAGTACTAAATTGTCTTGATTACTGTGGCTTTGTAGTAGAGCTTGAAGTTGGGAAGTGAGACCCTCCCCCCCCCGCTTTATTCTTCCTCCTCAGGATTGCTTTGGCTATTCAGGGTCTTTCATGGTTCCATATGAATTTTAGAACTATTTGTTCCAGTTCGTTGAAGAATGCTGTTGGTATTTTGACAGGGATGGCATTGAATCTGTAGATTGCTTTAGGCAGGATGGCCATTTTGACAATATTAATTCTTCCTATCCATGAGCACAGGATGTGTTTCCATTTACTGGCATCTTCTTTAATTTTTCTCATGAGTGGCTTGTAGTTTTCAGAGTATAGGTTTTTCACTTCCTTGGTTAGGTTTATTCCTAGGTATTTTATTCTTTTTGATGCAATTGTGAATGGAATTGTTTTCCTGATTTCTCTTTCTGCTAGTTCATCATTAGTGCAAGGAATGCAACAGATTTCTGTGTATTAATTTTGTGTCCTGCAACTTTGCTGAATTCAGATATTAGTTCTAGTAGTTTTGGAGTGGATTCTTTAGGGTTTTTTATGTACAATATCCTGTCATCTGCAAACAGTGACAGTTTGAGTTCTTCCTTACCAATCTGGATGTCTTTTATTTCTGTGTGTTGTCTGATTGCCATGGCTAGGACCTCCAGTACTATATTGAATAAAAGCAGAGAGAGTGGGCATCCTGGTCTTGTTCCTGATCTTAGAGGAAAAGCTTTCAGCTTCTCGCTGTTAAGTATAATGCTGGCTCTGGGTCTGTCATATGTGGCTTTTATTATGTTGAGGTACTTGCCCTCTATATCCACTTTGTTGAGAGTTTTTATCATGAATGGATGTTGAATTTTGTCGAATGCTTTTTCAGCATCAATGGAGATGATTATGTCATTTTTGTCCTTTTTGTTGATGTGGTGGATGATGTTGATGAATTTTAGAATGTTGTATCATCCTTGCATCCCTGTAGTGAATCCCACTTGATCATGGTGTATGATCCTCTTGATGTATTTTTAATTCAGTTTGCTAATATTTTGTTGAGTATTTTTGCATCTATGTTTATCAGGGATATTGGTCTGTAGTTTTCTTTTTTTGTGGTGCCTTTGGCTGGTTTTGGTATTAGAGTGATGCTGGCTTCACAGAATGAGTTTGGAAGTATTCCTGCTATTCTATTTTTTGGAAAACTTTAAGGAGAATGGGTATTATGTCTTCTCTAAATGTCTGATAAAATTCAGTGGTGAAGCCATCTGGTCCAGGGGTTTTGTTCTTGGGTAGTTTTTTGATTACCGATTCAATTTCATTGCTGGTAATTGTTGTGTTTAGATTTTGTGTTTCTTCCTGGGAAAGTTCTTAAACAATTGAAATATGAATGTAAAGTTTGGTCTACAAAATATGGTCTACAGGTCCTGTCTACATTCATGACATAAGAGGCCATGGAGGTTTAAAGTGACATACAGAAAATTAGAAAAACAACGTTGTTGTACTGTAAGTTTCACCTAATCACAACTAATGTGTCTGTTACTCTTATTTTCCTATTACCTTGCTTTTTCTCACAGTATGTTGTGGATCTGTGAAAATATATGTGGCTATTTTCTGAAATAAGAATGTAAGTAATATAAGCAAACCATCCGAGTGTAATCAGTGTGAAGCACCTGCTAACTGGACTCTCGCTGTGTCCCTAGAAATAAGAAGGGCCTGTAGACATGGGTGATGTGGATGGTCCGTATCTCTTTGAAAAGCTGTTTGAAGAAACACCTTCTATTTCTCCCAGTAATTTTCATGTAGCAAGTATATGCATTCAAAAAATTATCTGCTGACCTTAAACTGCACTCGAATTAGGCTTATCTTTTTAAAATAGGCACTTTTGTGTTTAAAGGTTCATGGTCTCGACCTAAGAAACACTTGAATATACTCCTTCCCATTTTTCCTTTGCTTTTTTTCCCCTGCGCCCTTCAACTCCCTCGAATCTCCTCTGAGATATAAATAGACTTAAAGGGAGGAGAAGACTAAGGACAGCCCTGGGAATGTGTTTGGAAAAGAGGGAAGGATTATGTTTTCTGACTTTCTATTGGCCACATATTCAAAGTGAACACTGTACCTTTCACTTGCTATTTTACTTACTCACTTGATTTAATAAGCAGCCCAACGGCAGCAGCAGTAATAATGATTGCTAATACTTATTGAGGAGATGTTACTCCAGGAAGGGAAGCAGTGCAGTTTACTGGTTAAGAGCATGGAATTCCAGAACCTGGCTGGGGTCAGACAGTCTGGTCTGAGTCCTCATTCAAGGTGTATCCTTCACCAAGCTACTAATTATCCTGAGCCTCTGTTTTCTCATCTGTAAATTATGGGCAATAAGCCTACCTATTTCATAGGGCTCTTGGGAGAATTAAATGAGATATATTATCTCATGTAAAGTACATGACTACAGTAAGTGCTTAATTAACAACTGGCCATTAGTATGAAACCAGATCAGACAACTCTAAATATAAGGTAACTCTAAATTTAAGGTGGTCAGCCTTAAAAAATAATTCACTCATCAAACATAAATCAAGCAGCTTCCACATCCCAGCCCAGTGCTACGTGCAGTCTTCTCCCTCAGAGCCACAGCTCGGGGCCCCTCTTTACAAGCCCTGCCCGGGAGCACTGGCCTCCCAACAAATGACATGAAGAAGTTCATCCTTCAAAGACTTTGTGAAGCAGTCATTAAATATTTTCTTTTGCCTTTGTGTGCTACAATACTAGATAAAAATTCTCACTGTGAATAAATGTTTAGAGATTTCATTTTCTAATGATTATGGCATACAAACACGGAATATTATGAATGAATTACAGAATGCTTATGCATGTCATTAAGTGATTCAATAAAATTTTTAAAAATTGTTGGCTGCATAAATCTCTCTTTACAAGCAATGAATGGGAAATAGTTTTCCTTAGAAGTCATTTAGGTACACACTGTAACTTAAAATTGGTGTCATTTTAAGTAATTAACTGAACTACCAGTTAATCACCATTTTTTTGTAACATGCATAAATGGACCAAGAAACTACACAGAACCTGTAGTTTGTAGTTACAGTTTTGTTTCTGTTTTAAGGTACTTTAGTGAGTTCCAATTCTTTTGTCTCTGAAAATTAGATAAAATTTATTTTTCCAGCCCATATTACAGGGTTATTGGGCTGATAAAATATTAACAGGAAAGGAAACATAAAACATGTTCTTTCTCTTTTCTCCCCCTTCCTCACTCCCCTTTCTTTATACTCATATATAAATGTTTTTTAACTTTTAATTTTTATTATAATCACTGGATAAAATGTATCTCTAAAGAAAATGTAAAACCAAATTCATAGGTTATTTTCAATAATATATTGCTAAACTATATTTGAATGGAAACACTATCTGTGGTGCAGTGGCTTGGGGATTCTCTAGAGCAGACCTGAATTCCAGTTGTGTGTATCAGAAGGGACAAAATTCCTTACCTATGAAAGGACTGCATGCCAAGATGTTGGAATAGTCAAAGGAACAGATAAGAGATGCTGAGGCACTCAGACACTAGTAACAGTGGGGAATCGTTAGCGTCCATAGGGCTGAAGGGGCAGGCAGAGGAAACAAGTGTTCCCAGAGCCACTGAGGAAGAGGGACCACCGGGCATGAGGAGTGCAGCTACTGGGGAAGAAATACGCCGACTTTTCTCTCCTCCCACCTTTTCATCTGCTATTGCCTCCATTTGGCTAAATATAACTGGAAATCAGCAGACAAGGGAGTCTAGGAGAGGAAACCTGCCGGGGTCAACCTCCCTGGGCACAGAGAAGGGCTGAGATCTGATCTGGATGGGGAGATGAAAAAGAACCATAGGCTTGATATCTAGCCTCATTTAAAAATAGAGCTGATGCCTGTCAGTTATCGTGAGCATTCAGTATCAAAGATACTTAACAAATGGTCATTTTCACTCTTATTTTTTGAAACATCTTTTAATAGTATTCACAGCTGTCTACACATTTTTATCTAAGCTTGGCCCTGTCTTCAGATTCTACCTCTTCAGTTTTATCCAATTTTCTCAGTCCTCCATGTTGCCCCTCTGTATTCCTTTGTCATTGTTTTTTACTTAACAATCATTTATTAGTAATCTTTGTATATAAATGCCTGTGCTGGTCTACTGCCTATTTTCTCTTGGATCCATTCCTTGCTTGTCTCCCTCGTGGCTACACACTGCAGGGAACCACAGTTCCCAGAGTCCATTGCTTTCTGGCTTCTGGGTAGGTTTAGCCAATAGGAAGCACTAGTGCAAGGCTGGAGGGTAAGAGGAGGGGAGAAGATAGGGTAGTTCTCATTTTCTCTTTCTCGGCTTTCTCTTCTCTGGCAGCAGCTGACTCTCTTCAGTGGCTCCACCTCTTGCTTGCATGGTCCCAGTCTTGGGCAGCCTTCTCCATAAAGCCATTTCCCACCTGTCAGGGCTGGCTTGTGGACTCTGGGAGTATCATTTCCTCCTGGAATCCTAGCTGTAGAAATGGTACTGGTTTCTCATTTTTGTAAACTCTGGTTGCCTCACTGACTCCTGTTTGACTTCCTATCACCCAGGAAATCAGTTCCCTATATTAAATTCACTTTAATTGAAATACCTAGAGTGTCAGTTTTCCTGGCTGGGTCATGTCAAATGATGTCCTTATTTTTCCCAAGACTATAAACTCCTTAAAAGCTTGGTGTACCTGCCTAATTATCTCAGTCATACATGTATAGTGCTTAGCATAACAAAGCATTACATTTAGCCAGTTTTTGACCAGGGGAGTCAGGGGGGGTCTTTCAGAAAGCATTCAGTTGAAGGAGCTGAGTAGGTTACAGAAGACTGCTATGTTCTGTGAATGTCAGAATTCTTCCTTTTACCAGCACTCCTGGCTTTTTTTTTTTAACTATTAGTTTTTAGCTGTAATATGGATGACTGGGTCTCAGATTATTGATATGATTTCTTTTGATAAAAAGTTGAGCAAATGCTGGTTATGAATAGGTATTTGACTTCAAGTGATTTGTGGGGAAAGATCATATTGTCCTTAGCCAAAAGCTTGTCAGCCTACTCAGTTGATCTCTGTCTTGTTTGTTTGCGTAACACTAAGTCATTTATCCAAGTAGGAATGATTCTGGGTTTGTGCAATGTGTGCAGATATTCTTTGGGAACTGAGGTACCCAGTACTCTTTTAAAAATTGTTGCATATACAATAAAAAAGAACATTTTTGCATTTTTTTAGAGATGACCTCGACAGGAAACTTCAGGCTATTGCTGTTTCAAAACTACTGAAAAGTAGTTCTAATCAAGTGATATTCCTGGGATATATCACTTCAGCACCTGGTTCCAGAGATTATGTACAGCTCATTGAACATGGCGATGTGAAGGTAACACAAATTATAGGATTTCTGATTTATTAAAATATTTCTTCATTAAAAAACAACTATGCAACCCAACAGTTGAATATGTATTCTGATTATCTCCTGGTGCATAGAATACCACCACAACACATGCTGGCATTCAAGCACAGCTGACACCTGTTTTTTCATGAATCTGCAGTTTGGACAGGGCTTTGTGGGGATAGCTCATCTCTGCCCTGTGCAGCTAGGTGGCTCAGCAGGGGACTGCAAGATCCTTGGCAGGTGACTTACAGGTAGCAGGTTGGTGCTGGCTGTTGACCAGGAACTCATCTGGGGCTTTGGGCTCAGGGGTCCTGATTCCTCCCCATGGGTGACTTAGGCTTCCTCCCAGCATGATGGTTGGGTTCTAAGAGTGAGTGTCCCAAGAGAACCGGGAAGAAGTCATACTGTCTTGTATTATTAACTAGCCTTGTAAATCATATAGTGTGATTTCTGCCATTGTCACAAACTTGCTCACATTCAAGTAGAAGAAAAATAAGCCTCATTTCTCAATGGGAGGAGTGTCAAAGTCACATTATAAGAATACCAAATGGGAAGTGGGTTATTGCAGCCATGTTTAGAAAATACATTCTCCCACGTTATGTAGGTTAATTATGATGTTGAGAGTAAAAGCTAAAATGAAATGTCATAGAGGCTGGCTGATCAGCCAGACAGGGCCTCACTAAATGACATGGAATTAGTCCTTACCTGTTGAGGTCCAAAACACTTGAATTTATCAGTGGATCCAAACAGAATCACGCTCTGAGGCCCTGGCACACAAATCAAACCCTTGAGACACACCTGCACTAGAGGGCTAACTGCATTCATTTGTAGTGAAAAATATAACTGTTAGAGTTTCAAGTAGATTTTGGTCCTTTATATTTTATTTTCAAAGTCATGTCTTGAGATACTATCTGCAGAGAAAAGCTTACCCATCTTGCCAGGTGCTTGGAGAGACAGGTGAGGGAGAGCATGCCACGAGGAGGGTTTTCTGCACGTGACAGAAAACACAAAATGACAGTGGCTTAAATAAGAAAAGTGTATTTCTTTGTGTTAGAGTCTGGGCAGGTGACTTAGCACTGGCACAGCATGCCGTGGTGTCAGGAATGTGCTCCTTCCGTCTCGTGACTCCACTTTACAAGTCTCCATTCCCAAGTCTGCCTCATGGCCCAGCATGCAGCATCCGTGTCCCAGTGAGCAAGTTAGAGGACGGGAAGGAGAAGGAGCCAAGAGCGGACACATGTTATTTCTAAAGGCAAACTTCAGGAAACTGACTTCCAATTCTTGTACTTACATTTGATTGACTGGCATTTAGTCGTATGGCCATACCTCGATATGTAGGAAGTTGGGAGGAATAGTATCTGATTGTGATATATTCCCAGCCAAAAATACTACCGCTTTGGAAGAGGGCAAGGCAGATACTGGGGAAATGAGTTCATCTCTGCCATAGCAGATAAGGCAGAATGTGGAGTCAAGATGGACTCCTGATTTTGGCTTCTCTCACAGGGTTTATGATGGTGACCTTTATTATTACAGAGAATGCATAAGGAAGAAGAGTTTTTCAAAGAATGACGAGTTTAGCTTTAGGCTGAGTTGAGGCATCTGTATGATATTAATGGAGATGTCCAGCAGGCAGCTAGATGTATGGCTCTGGATCTGAGATGGGCAATCAGTACTAGTAATGTATAGAAAGGAGTTGCTCCCGTCTAGGTGATGACTGTACCATGGAAGTGGGTGATCCGGTTCCTGGAGTTAGGGAAGTACAAAAGGAAGACAAGAAAATCCTTGAGGCTGCATTTAATGTGGCCATACTGGGGCTGATGGTGCGGAAGAGAAAGGAGGTCATTTCAGGAAAGAACTTGAGAGGTCAGAGAGGAGAAGGAAAGCCTGGAGAGTGTGGAATCGCAGAGGCTCCATAACAAACCGCTTCAAACCTTAGTGGTTTAAGATTCTCATGCTTCTGTGGGTTGCCTGGCTAGTGTTCTGTTCTCACCTGGGTTCACTTGGCTGGTCAGCTGGTGGCTGGGGCTGGGGGTCTGAAAATGTTCTGTTCATGTCTGGGGCCTTGGTGCTTGTTGGCTGGGTCTCTCTATCCACATGTTCTCTCATCAATCACTAGCCTAGCTGGGGCCACATTTACCAGCTGTGTGACCTGGGGCCAGTGTTTCTGGGCCTCAATGTTTGCATTCGTAAAGTGGTGACAGTTGTGTCATACATTTGTTATGAGGATGAAATATAATGTCTGCAAAGCCCTCAGCCTTGTATGTAGGAGGCATTCGATATATGTATTATGTATATTATAACATGTATTAACATATGTGTCATGTACATCTGGCTGTATGTATAAAATCAGATAAGATAAATGTGTGAGTACATGTTCTATAAAGGACAAAAGAATATTAGATAAGATGATATTTGGTGAATCTAAGAAAAAATTGCATTCTAATAAGAGGGAATTTTGTGTGTGTGTGGAGGAATTTTGTTTGATTTTTATTTAATCCTCCATTGATTTCCACTATCACAGTCAGAAACTATGTCAAGATTGGCAGTGTATTCTTATATAGCTTTTTCTATTAGGAAGTTTATTAATGCAGAGAAGAGTTTTAATCATAAATGCTGGGATGAACATATTTTTTTCTTTAAAAGTGAGTATTTAAATTCTGCAGTCTTAAAATTTGACAGCATCTTGTTAAAGTCTAATAAAATAAAATGATAGTTCAACATGTTTATAGTTTATTATTCCCAGTATATACAGCTGAATGGCTACATTTTATTTTTTCCCAAGGCAAACGAGAACAGTACTCTTTTAATTAATTTTTTCATTATTAGCATTTTTTAATTTAATTTTTAAAATCTATTGTAAGTTTTCCATGTGTACAAAAGACACATATATGTGTGATATATAATAATAAAGATTAATTAACAAGCATCCATGTGTCCATCATTAAGCTTATGAAAAAAAGTTAAGAAATAGTTAATAAGTTGTAGTGCATTCTTTTAGTGATTTGAAAATATGTTTTAAATTAAACTTTAATAGTAAACTGAGAAATGGTCAAAAGTCAGGTATATTTTTTATTTATAAATTTTTTAAAAAGAAAAAAGTGGAAATTTCTTCAGTATAAAAGCTCATTTAGGGTTTTCCCAACACATTATAGAAAAAGAATATGTTTATGTTTGGCTTCTCTGATGAAAAATAACCCTGGTCTCAAGCTTTCAACATCAAAAAGATTCATGATTACTCCCAAAATGTGTTTATTCCCAATGATTCAATTTATCAAACTCAGATTGAGTGCCTGCCGAATGCCAGGCTTCTTGCTAAGTACCAAGGCAGCCACAGTGATTTAGAGTCCCTCTGCTCAGGATGGAGAGGGTGGGGACATGTAAACAAGTAACTGTGCAGAATGGTGTAGCTGCTGTGCATAAGGTACTGCTCAGGGTGACCAACGAGGAGGAGGTAGATTCTGCTTGGGATGAGAGACTGAAAAGCCGCAGGGAGCAGGGACTGTATTGAAATTGCTGACTTTCCTGCTTGACTCCCTCTCTAGACCACCTTCATCTTTGTACACCCAGCATCTAGTATAAAGATTAGTGGGGCACCTTGTAGGTGTTTCAGAAGTATCTGCAGAATGTATAAATAATTTGGACTTTAATGGATCAGTAGGAACCAGGCAGAGAAAAGGCATATTTATTACCATAGCTCACACATTTTCTTGGCAATTCAGAATACAGCACTGTTTTTTATGCTTGAAGCATTCTCTTCTCTGTTCTTTATTAGGATATTGACAGCACAGATCAAGACAGATGGTGTGAATACATTATGTATCGAGGGCTGATCAGGTGAGCGTAGGTTTTTTTTAAAAATCTATTATTATTGTGATCTGGGTTTACACTGGAAAGAAAAACGTTAGGGAAGCAATTAATTAATTTTGTTACTTTTTATAAACATTGATTTGGCTAGTTACCCAGTTTAACAGTTTTTTCAAGGCATGGCCTAATGATTAAGAGGAATAAATGGCCAAGTGAATTAAGTTTATATAAAAACAATACTGTATGAAATATGATAAGTACATAGCTGTCAACACGTGTTAGGAATGGTCCAGTTTTGAGTATATGGCACTGTGGAAACAGCATGGACATTGAAATACGAAAGCCCTGGACTTCATTTCCAGCTTTGCCAATTTCAAATCATGTAATCTTGGGTAAATGAATTAACTTACTGGAGCCAGTACTATGTTGTGTTGAGATCCCTAGGTAAATGATATTTAAAAAATGTATCATACCATATCAAAAAGTAAATATTATTCATGTGTGTGTGTATATCATCCAAAATAATATAGCTGAAATATCTTAAAATTTAAATATGTAACTGTGTAAATCTGTTTTCAAGGCAAATTTTTTTTTACAATAAAGCAAAGAGCAGTTTAATACCAAAAAAGGGGACTAACCATTCATTCTTTCATGCATTAATTTAGTGAACAGTATTTATTAAGTATCTGTTACATGCCAGGCATTATTCTAGGCATTGGGGATATAATAACAAGACAAAATCCTTGACTATCATAAAGCTTACATTCCAGTGGAAGGAGACAGAAAATAAGCACATAAGAAATAAAATATGACAGGTGATGATAAATGTGATGAAAAAGATGAATGAAACCAGGAAAGAAGGATGGGGAGTATGGGATGGCTGTAGTGTGTTACATAGAGTGGGCAGGTGGTCACTCTGATGAGGTGACATTTGGGCAGCAGCCTGAATAAAATTGAGGGAGTCCTCCTGTGTATGACTTGGAGGAGCACTCAGGCAAAGGGAACAGAAGTTTGAGTGGAACATACTTAGTCAATTTTGGTAACAGTAGGAGGCCAGCATGGCTGGAGTATGGTGACATGGAAGGTGACATGAGAGGTAAGGGGGGCAGATCATGTGGGCAGTGGATTGATTCACAGGGCCCTCCACGTACAGGGTTCTTCAGTGGAGGGAATATGCTGGAGATCGTCCCTGGCCCCTTCTGTTAGTACAGAATCTGTATGAAGATATTTGTTATTGCTGTTGTTATTTTTATTTATTTATTTATTATTTTGGTATTATTAATGTAAAATTACATGAGCAACATTATGGTTACTAGACTCCCCTATTATCAAGTCCCCCCCACATATCCCATTACAATCACTGTCCATCAGCGTAGTAAAATGCTATAGAATCACTACTTGTCTTCTCTGTGTTATACTGCCTTCCCCATAAGCCCCCCCTGCTGCTACATTATGTGTGCTAATCATACTACCCCTTCTTCCCCCTTATCCCTCCCTACCTACCCATCTTCCCCAGTCCCTTTCCCTTTGGTAACTGTTAGTCCATTCTTGGGTTCTGTGAGTCTGCTGCTGTTTTGTTCCTTCAGTTTTTTCTTTGTTCTTATATTCCACAGATGAGTGAAATCATTTGGCACTTGTCTTTCTCTGCCTGACTTATTTCACTGAGCATAATACCCTCTAGCTCCATCCATGTTGTTGCAAATGGTAGGATTTGTTTTCTTCTTATGGCTGAATAATATTCCATTGTGTATATGTACCACATCTTATTTATTCATTCATCTACTGATGGACACTTAAGTTGTTTCCATTTCTTGGCTATTGTAAATAGCGCTGTGATAAACATAGGGGTGCATATGTCTTTCCCAAACTGGACTCCTGCATTCTTAGGGTAAATTCCTAGGAGTGGAATTCCTGGGTCAAATGGAATTTCTATTTTTAGTATTTTGAGGAACCTCCATACTGCTTTCCATAATGGTTGAACTAATTTACATTCCCACCAGCAGTGTAGGAGGGTTCCCCTTTTTCCACATCCTTGCCAACATTTGTTGTTGTTTGTCTTTTGGATGGTGGCCATCCTAACTGGTGTGAGGTGATATTTCATTGTGGTTTTAATTTGCATTTCTCAGATGATTAGGGATGTGGAGCATCTTTTCATGTGCCTGTTGGCCATCTGAATTTCTTCTTTGGAGAAGTGTCTGTTCAGCTCCTCTGCCCATTTTTTAATTGGCTTATTTGCTTTTTGTTTGTTGAGGTGCGTGAGTGCTTTATGTAATTTGGATGTCAACCCTTTATCAAATATGTCATTTATGAATATATTCTCCCATACTGTAGGATGTCTTTTTGTTCTACTGATGGTGTCCTTTGCTGTACAGAAGCTTTTCAGCTTGATATAGTCCCACTTGTTCATTTTTGCTTTTGTTTCCCTTGCCCAGGGAGATATGTTCATGAAGAAGTTGCTCATGTTTATGTCCAAGATATTTTTGCCTATGCTTTTTTCTAAGAGTTTTATGGTTTCATGACTTACATTCAGGTCATTGATCCATTTTGAGTTTACTTTTGTGTATGGGGTTAGACAGTAATCCAGTTTCATTCTCTTAAATGTAGCTGTCCAGTTTTGCCAACAACAGTTGTTGAAGAGGCTCTCATTTCCCAATTGTATATCCATGGCTCCTTTATCATATATTAATTGACCATGTATACTTGGGTTTAGATCTGGGCTCTCTAGTCTGTTCCATTGGTCTATAGGTCTGTTCTTGTGCCAGTAACAAATTGTCTTGATTACTGTGGCTTTGTAGTAGAGCTTGAAGTCAGGGAGCATAATTCCCCCCACTTTATTCTTCCTTCTCAGGATTGCTTTGGCTATTTGGGGTCTTTAGTGTATGACGATATTTGAACTGAGACTTCTAACTACCCTTCTTGGGACAGGGCTGGGGAATCTGGTAGGGCTTCTAGGATGCACCTCTCTGGCCTTAGTCCTTCTCCATACAAAGCAGTTCATCACCAGAGGAGTCTTGGCATTGTCTACCTCAAGAGAGGGGCTGATGTTGAACTGATCACTCCTTAAGTAACCTTATATTCTAAGGTCTGTGGTCTATATTTATGAAAGAAAATGTGGCCTTCTAGGGATAATAGGAATCACAGGGTCAACTTTGCTCCCATTGGAGATATGGCTTGTTCAGTTATGAGCGACAGTCCAGTGAGAGCAAGCTGTTAGGCTCTCCTGCTCTTCACCTCGTTTGTGCCTGATGGAGCACAGTGGATGCCGGGCACCATGGGTGGAGCAGGAAATCCAGAGGGGAAAGGGCCCTATCTTGGTGGTGAGAAGCCAGGTAATGATTGGAATGATGGAATCAGTGATTTGTGAGGTCATATTTTAGGAGGTGATGAATATGGTGGGCAGACATTGAGCAGGGTAAAGGGCACCGAGAATATGGAGGTGAGATGCACCTGTAGGTAGGGGGCTGGGCGGACCTCACTGAGTAGATGACATTGGAGCTAAGATTTGAAGGAGTGGGCTGTGTGGCTCTGGGAGAAGACCCTTCCAGGTGGAGGGCCCAGCTAGTGCCAAAGCCCAAGGCAGGAGTGCCAGGTGTGTTCGAAGAAAAGTGGGGCTGGAGTGTGGTGGAGGAGGAAGTGAGGCGAGTGCATGGGCTGAGAGGGAAGAGCAGGTCCTGTAAAGTTCTGTGGACTCTTATGAAGGACTCTGGATATTACTTAGTGAAATATTGGTTTTACTTTTACTTTATTGGTTCCTGGATTGGTTAACTTCATTGGTTCATGTCCTCACTGGGTGGGCCAAGGAGTTCCTTGAGGTGCTAAGATGGTTCTGGTTACACTGAGAATTCAGAAACTCTGGAAAACCCAGCACACATATGCCCACAGGGGTGCAGGACAGATAGTTTGACTATTACTTTGCTGTTTCCAAAAGGTTAAGTCAGGAGGGCACATGCTAAAGTGTTAGTTTTGTGAAATATTTGATGTCTCAGATCGAAAGTACTGTTTATATTTAAAGTCAATTAAAGTGGTTGCTTTAATGGGGATAATAGAAAATAGTTTATGATATAGACTGAAATAGGTATAAATTCAAGTTGTAAAAATTGTTGCCAAGGAGCAATGGTATTTATAGTACCAGTGCCCCAAATAGCTAATCACTGGGCTATCTGTGCACTAGTGACCCAAGACCTTTATTATCTATTATTAGGAGACTGGGATGGCAGATTTTTACATATATTCACATATACTAAATATGACTGTTAAAGATGAGATACTGGTCTTCTCAAGCTGCCGTAACAATGTACCATAGACTGCATGGCTTAAGCAACAAAACTTTATTTATGAGTGACACACATGATCTGTGTTGTCTCTTCTTATAGGATACTAATCCTGTTGGATCGGGGCCCTACCCTTATAACCTCATTTATCTTAATTACTTCCTTAGAGGCCCCATCTCCAAATATGGCTACACTGGGGGTTAGGGTTTCAACATATGAATTGTGGTGGGGTGGAGGGCGGGGGCACAAGCATTTAGTCTATAACATATGGGAAGGTAACTTTGAAAATACCCAAAGTAGAGAAGTTAGGGACTACTGCTTTTCAGTTTCTGTCCACAAACCAATTCTATAACCTTTATCTCAATCATCTAATTCAATGCCCTGCACTTAGCAGACACTTAATAAATCCTCACTGGACAACAGTGAGAGATTCCCTGTTTTAGCAGAAGACAGGGATTGGCAGGTTCCTTATGTTCAAGGACTTTTGGAGTGGCCTTGAAGGCAGCGTCTATGAATCCATCTAGAATATTGATCTTAGAGATTTGGGAAACAACCTAGATTTACTAGAGACAGTGACCTAGCATTACAGGGAACAGCATGGATTTGGGTCCTGAGCTTGGACAAAAACATCACCTGTCAGAGAGCTCAGAATCTATGGCATCACAGGTCTTCTCTTACCCTTCTTGGGGGGCAGACTTGCTGCCTCCACTTGCCCCAGCTCTAAGTTTTTGTGTGTATGTAGTGACAGTTGCAGTATGAAGTAACGGTTTGTAGTATGTAGTTATAGGCCTTGTTTTAAGTGTTCCTCCTCCCACCCTGGTCCAAGCCCCCATCACCTTTCACTTAAATTATTGCAGTGGCCTCCTAACTGGTCTCCCTGCTTAGATCCTTTCCCTGGAGTCTGTTCTGTATACAGCAGCCAGTGCATCTCTGCACAGAACCTGTTGGATTCCTGTGTCACTCCCAGAAAAAAATCTGAAGTGGGCCGCAAGGAAGGCTTTGCATTTCCTAGCACCCCTGTCCCATGCAGACTCATCTCCTGCCATGTTTCCCCGCACATACTCCATTCTAGTCATCATGGAGTTGGTCCTCCAAAAAAGCCAAGCACACTCCACCTTAGGACTTTTGCATTTGCTGTTCCCTTTCTTAGAGCACCGTTCCATCAATATCTGTATGGTTTGCTCCCTTACTTCATTCAATTTTTTGCTCAAATGCCACTCTGTCAGAGACATGTGCTCTGACCATCCACCAGACAATAGCAACCTCCACCACCAACCGCTCCCTGCCCCCTTCATTCTGCTTATCCCCCCATGGTACTTAGGCACTTCTTACCACCTGATGGGTTGTAGACATGCGTACATATTTACTCTGTCCCCTCTAACTAGAATAAAAGCTCTGTGAGGGCAGGGGCTTTTTTTGTTCGTTGTTTATCCCTAGAACTAGAACAATGCCAGATATACAACAATGACTTGATATATATTTATTCATTGAACAAATGACAGACTGAATCTGACTTATTTTTTCTGAAGAGGCAAAATAGAAATATAAAATCAATTGATTCTTGGCTGCTTGCAGTCCCCCTATTTTCCACGTGAGCGTCTCTGTAACTATTTGGATAGCATCTATAAAGTCCTTTGATTCCCTGGAGAACTGAAAGCTCTAAGCAAAAACAGAATGTGCAGTTTTTTTAGACATAGAAAATCTTTTAGACTTATAAGTGTGGGTGAAATATGCATGTGGTTGTTGAATTTTTAAAGATAAGGAATTTAGGCATACACTCTGCTCATTCTGAAGAATTCCTGTTATTGACTTAAAATATAATTGAGAGGAAATTTGTATAGACAGAATATTCATTAGTGTGAAAAAGTAGAATAAGGTTGCCAAGTGTGTTTAGTTAATTAAATCTATGTGCATGTTCCTCATTCACTTGTGTCATGAAAGCAATTTTTTTGATAAATTATAAATCAAGTTAATTCTACTGATATACAGAGTAGAGTTAGAAATGGGAAATTGGCTTAATAACGAGGGTATTATCTAATAGATCTTATCAGCTTTCTGTATGATGATAAAACCTTTACAAACCATTTCTCTCTCTGCCACAGATTGGGTTATGCAAGAATCTCCCACGCTGGACTGAGTGACTCTGAAATTCAGATGGCCAAATTTAGGATTCCTGATGACCCCACTGATTATAGAGATAATCAGAAAGTGATCACCGACCACTGGGAAGTTCCTGAGAAAATTCATTTCAATCCCAGGTGACAGAGTTACTTTATGTTGTGGACTACAGTTATGAGGCACGCATCCCCTCTAGGGACCTGACTATTACCCCATAATTAGCTACACATTATGTTTTGTTCTAGAGATTCCTTCCGGAAAGGGAGCTCATGGTAACGATGATAAAATCCTGCCTGGGTTGAAGTTATGGTCCCTGCTTTTGGGTAGAGAAACATGTTGTTGTAGTCTCAAGCTCAGGTAAAAAACATCACATTGACACCATCACCAATCATTAATACCATAACAGTAGCTAATATTTATTATTCTACATCCCAGACCCTCTTCTAGGTGCTTTGTGTGTTATCTTGATGAATCCTCATATGGCTGGGACTCTTGTTATTCCCATTTTATCAGTAAGACCCTCAGGCTTACAACGTGAAATGACTTTACTGGAGTAGGCGACCAGTCAGTGACAGAGCTAAGAAGCAGGGAGGGAGCCCATTAGCATCGCTGGGTTGGTGGCATTCTCAGAGCTGGCTGCACATTTCATTCACCTGGAGAGCTTTTGAAAACTACCCCTGTCTGGGCCTCACTCTAGACCAGTTTACCAGGACACCTGGAGGGGTAGTTTGGGCATTGGGCTTAAAAAGTCTTTCCAGGTTATTCCAATGTGCAGTTAGGATTGGGAGTAATGAGAGTAGATGATTCATTTCCTTGCAGATATTCTGTCATGTGAAATATATTGGGTTTTGTTTAGTTTTAAGTAGAAGTTATCTGAGAAATCTATTTGCAGTAAAACATGTGACTTGTTATATGTGATTCTCCTCCCATGACTGGATAATGAGAGGAAACAGCTGCATAAAACCAAACCCAGAACGTGTCATATACTTGACTCTTATTTGACATTTCTACTACTTTAGCACCTAATTGCTATAGAAACTCTCAGACCTCGTTTTGTTAGGGGGAGGAAAAAGGACATCTATCCATGTTCTTTTTCTTCCTTGTATCTCCTTACAACAAGAAAAAACTGTACCAAAATGTAGTCAGTGAATGTAAGGAGCTTCGTTCCCATTACTGCGTTTGATCTTGCCCTTTGTGAGTGCAGTGCACTGTGAGGGGCAGAGACTCGGGTCAAGCTACCTGGCTCAGATCCTCACTCTTGCCAATATACAGCTGGGTGACTGGGGGCAAGTGGCTTAGCCTCTTTAAGCCTCAAGTATTTTATCTGCAAAATGGGAAAAAAGAGTAGTGTCTATCTCCTAAGGTTATTTGAGATTTGAATGACACATAAAATTCTTAAGAGTCATGCAGGGTGAATGAATGCCAGTAGCTGCAATAGCAGTAATAGTATTTGTGGAAAATTTCCCTCTTGCTGGTTGAGCTGATTTCTTAAATGGAAACTGGAAGAAACCGGAAACTTAATCTGGAAGGAAAGCAATTTCCCTGTTTCCTTATTCTCATTTACCGGGATTGTGAAGTCCAAACAAAATACTTTTGCCTGATCACAACTGCACTTTGGTCTGCACCAACTGTGAAGGAGCTAGATCTGCTTTCTCACTGCTTACTTATGACAATAACAAAAGCATAAGTAGGAGGCCTGCCTTAATTTGAAAATTTCTTATTATAAAATATATACATATAAAATTATGTAAGATAGAAAGAGTTAAAGAATAATACTGGGCTCACCAAAGATCCCATTCCTTAATTCAACAAATATGCTCTGAGTACCACAATGTCAGCACCATTCTAGGCCTTGTGCTAGTTACTAAGGACAGAGTGATGAATAAGACCAAATCTTTGTCCTGTGGAGCCGATGTCCTAGTGAGGAGATAGGCAATTTTGTTGGCAATATTTTTGGATACATCTTTGGTTTTTATATGCATGTCTATCCACATATCATATATTTACCCCAACTTTGTAAATCATATGAAATGTATATGTACATGTGTGCATATGTATATGTGTATTTATGCTATTTAGCAACCTGATTTTTTTTCATTCAAATATTATATTATGAAATTCCATATTTTTCGGAACATATTTTTAATGATTGTATGATATTCAATTAGATGGATATACTAAGCTTTAGCTAACCAATTTAGTTGTTTTTATACTTTTATCCTTTCCTTATTATAAATAAGTCTTCCAGGAACTCCTTGTTATACCTTGGGCATATCCTTGGTTACTTCCTTGGGACCCAGTTCTAGACATGGAATAGCAGGGTCAAGGGTTATGCAAAATTTTAAGATTCCTTGTCCTTATTTTTTATTGCTTTGAGATGACAAATAAAAAGAGCTCCTCTCTCCTACATGATAGAGGTTGTTTGGAAATTACAACTGCTGATGAAGAAAAGAAAGTCAATGGCTTTATCTGTTCAGGTCTTAGCTTCTTTTCCAGTGCCTTTTGTATTTCATCATATGCCATAGCTATATAATTAATTAGTTACTCATCAGTAAGCAAAATTGTTAACTGGTAGCATGTGAGCACTAGTAGAAGGCTTAGAAGTTTAAACTGTGCCAAATAGGTTTTATATATGAATAATTGTAACATGAATAACATTTCAGTTTTATGATCCTTCACCTATAAAATGGTCATTACTCAAACTGAGGACTGGAGAGAAAATTCAGATTTATTTTTCACCAGTGTTATCAGACAATAATTCTTAAAGAGCTGTGCTTTTGGAATGCTCCATAACTGTGGAAAGAGGACCTTAAAGGTTAACATTTTGGTCTGCTTTTCCCATATGCATTAATCCTCTTTTTTATTCATTTAGTCTTTTGTAAATTGGCCACAACTCTCCTGGTTTTATGATATAAGTAAAACCACGTAAATTATGGTTGAAATATTGTGTAAGAACTACATTTCTAAATGGTTTTTATATGTCAATTACTTTTTTTTAGATTTGGATCCTACAAAGAAGGACACAATTATGAGAACAGTCATCATTTTCACATGAGCACTCCCAAATACTTCTTATGAACTATTTAAAACAAGAATTCATTGGCTGAGCAAGTCTAAGGAGAACAAAAGTATATAAGATAAAAAGAAGAGATGAATGAAAATGGGAAACTACACACAAAGATAATTTTGAACAAACTATGCCGTGGGAAATCCTATCAGTTTATAAAGCAAATTGCTAAGTAAAAGCATTTATTCAAATTTTTTTCTTGAGTTTTTGATAAAAATAGAATGTGACATAATATAAGAAAGTTTTGCTACTACAGATAAAAAAATAAAAATGTCTTATGTTTTTAAATGCTTAAAAATAGGGAATTGACTTGTGGATAACTGGATGGATTACTGACAACAATCAATCCCTCCTGGGACAAAAAGGGAAAAATGTTGAAAGATGAAGTCTAATTGTGAGCAGAACAATGTGTACATATAACTGTTGCTGACTCAGCACCCGCAACCCATGCATCCCAGCCTTCCCTGAGCTGTGATGTGGTCATCTGTCTTTCCCCCATGCTGGTATCAGTCAGCGGCTGTACCCAATACCCTGGTGATGTCTCCAATCAGTCAGACCACCAGCCCTCAGGGGCCATAACCTCAGCACACAGAGGCCTCCCACAGAGTGAATTTCCTTCCCTAGATCCAAGCAAGTAGGTGATGGGGAGAGCTCAGCTCAACAGCACCATCTCCATGGGGAGTAGTGATTTGAATGTCATTCATGGCATACAACATCTTAGAACTGGAAAGGGCCCTGAAAGTTTTTTATCTTTTGGGGCAGAGATAAAAATTACAAGAGAGAGAATTTCAGAGGTTTTATGTCACAACCTAAGGGGCATCCTTGGATCTATTTAATAAACATAAACTGAGCACACTGACATATGCAAACATTATGTCCCTGTGGAGGTTTAAAAAATAGGTCTGCATATCAGTTAAATTTGAAAGGGATTAAACAATTCCCAGATAAGCAAAAGTTGAGGGAATTTACCTCCCACAAACGATCTCTACAGTGTATTTTAAAGGGACTGCTCTAGATGGAAGTGCTCCTAAGGCTAAATAGATGTCACCAGAGAAAATAAACCACACCAAAGGAAGTAGACCAACCAAATAGTAACTAAATGCAAAATATAATCAACTAGCCACAAAATCAGTCAAGGGAAACACAAAGAGTACAGAATAAAACACCTAACGTATAAAGAGTGGAGGAGGGTGAAGAAATTCAAGATGGCGGCGTGAGAGATGAGACAGAGAACTCCTCCCAAAACCACATAGAGTGTGAAAATATAGTTAATACAACTAGCCCTAAAACAGCAACAGGAAAGAAGGCTGCACCAGACTGCATACAGACCTCACAAAGAGAGCCGACCTCATGAAAGGGTAATGTATGAAAGCCTTGATCTGGGGGGACACAAGCCCTTCCCCCACCTCAGCTCACAAGCAGGAGGAAAAGAAATGGAGTGGGGAGGGGTGGAAGCCTAAGACTGCTGAACACCCAGCCCTAGAGGTCTGCTTTGGAGCACAAACCTACATTGTGTGGTGCTCTTGAGGTTGGTGGGTTAGGGGAGCTGGGACAGGCAGAGTGCTTGAGAGACTGAGATTCCAGCCATTTGTGGAGGATGGGGATCCACATCCAGCTGCTCAGGAACAAAGGAAAGGCAGGTGGTCTGAGAGGCTTCCTAGCAGCGAGAGGGCTGCTGAAGAGGTGGGTTTGCATGGAGCTTGCTAAATGGGAGAAGGGATAGGTGGATAAGAATGTCTGGGCACACTCTGCCCAGCAGGTTGGGAACTTTGAGGAGCTTCAGGTGCTCCATCCCCTTGGCTGCCTACTCAGCTCTGAGGCCCAGAACTGGGACATGCAGCCTGCTGCGCTTTCCTCTTGGCTTGCTGGCACCTGCTCCCAAACGAACAGTTACTGCACTGGCATCAAGCCAGCCAGAGGGAGGCCCTGCCTAAAACAGCTAGAGGAGACAAGCACAGAGGCTTAAATGTGGGTGTTAGGCCCACTGGTTCTGATACTGGAGACAGGCACTGCAGCCAGGTATCAGGAAATAGCTCTTTCCTCCCGCAAGGCACAAGCCCCGCTCCCCTATGACCCCCAACCTCACTCTAGGGGCTGAGCATCTCCTGAGTCTAGATATTCTGGGCACTAGAGGACACCACACAGAATTATGAAATGTCAAAGGAACTTGGTTCAGACTAAAATCTCACAAACCCAAGAAAAAGGGCAAAATGAAACTGAACTCACCAATCTTCCTGAAAGAAAATTTAAAATAAAAATCATACACATGCTCATGGAGGTACAGAAAAATATTCAAGAACTCTGGGACTAATTTAAGATGGAGATTCAATCATTAAGAAGTTCCATATCTGAAATGAAACATACAATGGAGGGATTTAAAAGCAGATTAGAGGTAGTAGAAGAGACGGTAAATGGAATAGAAATTAGAGAAGAGGAATACAAAGAAGCTGAGACACAGAGAGAAAGAAGGATCTGTAAGAATGAAAGAATGTTGAGAGAACAGTGTGACCAATCCAAATGGAACAATATCTGCATTATAGGGGCACCAGAAGAAGAAGAGAGAGAAAAGGGATAGAAAGTGTTATTGAGGAGGTAATTGCTGAAAACTTCCTCAATTTGGGGAAGGAGATAGTCTGTCAAGCCATGGAGATGCACAGATCTCCCAACACAAGGGATCCAAGGAAGACAACATCAAGACATTATTTTAATAATTAAAATGACAAAGATCAAGGATAAAGACAGACTTTTAAAAGTAGCTAGAGAGAGAAAAAAGATCAAATACAAAGGAAAACCCATCAGGCTATCATCAGATTTCTCAACAGAAACTTTAAAGACTAGAAGGGAGTGGCATGATATATTTAATGCAATGAAGCAGAAGGGCCTGAAACAAGAACACTCTACCTGGCAAGATTATCATTTAAATTTGAAGAAGGGATTAAACAATTTTCAGATAAGCAAAAGCTGAGAGAATTTACCTCCCCAAAACCACCCCTACAGTGCATTTTGGAGGGATTGCAATAGATGGAAGTATTCCTAAGGCTAAATAGATGTCATCAGGAGAAAGAAAAACACAGCAAAGTAGAACAATTAATTACTAAGCAGATTTAAAATCAAATCATCTACTCCCAAAGTCAATGAAGGGATAGACAAAGAGTACAGAATATGATACCTAACATATAAAGAATCGAGGAGGAAGAAAAAGGAGGAAAAATAAGAACCTTTAGGTTGTGTTTGTGACAGCATACGAAGTAAGTTAAATTAGACTGTTAGATAGTAAGGGAATTACCCTTGAATCTTTGGTAACCACAAATCTAAAGTCTGCAATGACAATAAGTACATACCTATTGATAATCACCCTAAATGTAAATGGTCTGAATGCACCAATCAAAAGACATAGAGTCACTGAATGGATAAAAAAACAAGACCCATCTATATTCTGTCTACAAGAGACTCACTTCAAACTCAAAGACATACACAGACTGAAAATGAAGGGATGGAAAAAGATATTTCATGCAACTAATAGAGAGAAAAAGCAGGAGTTGCAGTACTTGTATCAGACAAAATAGACTTCAAAACAAAGAAAGTCACAAGAGACAAGGACATTACATAATGATAAAGGGGTCAGTCCAACAAGAGGATATAACTATTATAAATATCTATGCACCCAACACAGGATCACCTACATATGTGAAACAAATACTAACAGAATTAAAGGGGGAAATAGAATGCAATGCATTCATTTTAAGAGACTTCAACACACCACTCACTCCAAAGGACAGATCAACCAGGCAGAAAATAAATAAGAGACAGAGACACTGAACAACGTATTAGGACAGATGGACCTAACAGACCTCTACAGAACAAATCATCCAAAAACAACAGGATACACGTTCTTCTCAAGTGTACATGGAATATTTTCAAGAATAGATCATATACTAGGCCACAAAAAGAGCCTCAGTAAAATAAAAAGAATGAAATTGTACCAACCAGCCTCTCAGATCACAAAGGTATGAAACTAGAAATAAATTACACAAAGAAAACGAAAAAGCCCACACTTAATAACATGCTCCTAAATAATCAAGGATCAGTGACCAAATAAAAACAGAGATCAAGCAATATATGGAGACAGATGACAACAATAATTCGACACTGTAAAATCTGTGGTATGCTGCAAAGGCCATGCTAAGAGGGAAGTATATTGCAATACAGGCCTAGCTCAAGAAAGAAGAACAATCCCAAATGAGCAGTCTAAACCCACAATTAATGAAACTAGAAAAGGAAGAACAAATGAGGACCAAGGTCAGTAAAAGAAGGGACATAATAAAGATTGGAGCAGAAATATATAAAATTGAAAAGAATAAAACAATAGGATCATTGAAAGCAAGAGCTGGTTCTTTGAGAAAATAAAGAAAATAGGTAAACCCCTAGCCAGACGTATCAAGAAAAAAAGAGAGTCTACACACATAAACATAATCAGAAATAAGAAAGGAAAAATCATAACTAACACCACAGAAATACAAAGAATTATGAGTGAATACTATGAAAAACTATGTGATAATAAACTAGATAACCTAGAAGAAATGGACAATTTTCTAGAAAAATACAACCTTCAAAGGCTGACCCAGGAAGAAACAGAAAATCTGAATACACCAATTACCAGCAAGGAAATTGAACTGGTAATCAAAAAACTACCTAAACAAAATCCCTGAACAAGATGGTTACCTAAAACCCATTCTCCTTAAAGTTTTCCAAAAAGTAGAAGAGGAGGGAATACTCCCAAACTCATTCTACGAGGGCCACATCATTCTAATACCAAAACCAGGCAAAGACACCACAAAAAAAGAAAATTACAGACTAATATCCCCAATGAAAATAGATGCAAAAATACTCAACAAAATATTAGCAAACCAAATTCAAATACATCAGAATGAACATCCATCATGATCAAGTGGGATTCATCACAGGGATGCAAGGATGGTACAACATTCAAAAGTCCATCAGCATCATCCACCACATCAACAGAAAGAAGGACAAAAACCACATGATCATCTCCATAGATGCTGAAAAAGCATTCAACAAAATTGAACATCCAATCATGATAAAAACTCTCAACAAAATGGGTATAGAGGGCAAGTAGCTCTACATAATAAAGGCCATATATGACAAAACACCGCCAACATTATACTTAAAAGCAAGAAGCTAAAAGCTTTTCCTTTAAGATTGGGAACAAGAGAAGGTAGCACACTCTCCCCACTTTTATTCAACCTACTTCTGGCGGTCCTAGCCACGGCAATCAGACAACACAAAGAAATAAAAGGCATCCAGGTTGGTAAGGAAGAAGTCAAACTGCCCCTGATTACAGATGACAAGATATTGTATATAAAAAACCCTAAAGAATCCACTCCAAGACTACTAAATCTAATATATGAATTCAGCAAAGTTGCAGGATACAAAATTAATAGAAATCTGTTGCATTCCTACACACTAACGATGAACTAGCAGAAAGATAAATCAGGAAACCAATTCCGTTCACAGTTGGATCTAAAAGAATAAAATACCTAGGAATAAACCTAAAAAAGGAAGTGAAAGACCTATACTCTGAAAACTAAAAGACAGTCATTAGAGAAATTAAGGAAGATACCAATAAATGGAAACACATCCTGTGCTCATGGATAGGAAGAATTAATACTGTCAAAATGGCCATCCTGCCTAAAGCAATCTGCAGATCCAATGCAATCCCTATCAAAATACGAACAGAATTCTTCAATAACTAGGGCAAATAGTTCTAAACTTCATATGGAAGCACAAAAGACCCCGAATAGCAAAAGCAATCCAGAGAAAGAAGAAGAAAGTGGGGGGGAATTACGCGCCCTGACTTCAAGCTCTACTACAAAGCCACAGTAATCAATACAATTTGGTACTGGTAGCGCAACAGACCCATAGACCAATGGACCAGACTAGAGAGCCCAGATATGAACCCAAGCATATATGGTCAATTAATATGCGGTAAAGAAGCCATGGATATACAATGGGGAAATGACAGCCTCTTCAACAGCTGGTGTTGGCAAAACTAGACAGCTACATGTAAGAGAATGAAACTGGATTACTGTCTAACCCCATACACAAAAGTAAACTCAAAATGGATCAACGACCTGAATGTAAGTCATGAAACCATAAAACTGTTAGAAAAAAACATAGGCAAAAATCTCTTGGACATAAACATGAGCAATCTCTTCATGAACATATCTCCCCAGGCAAGGGAAACAAAAGCAAAAATGAACAAGTGGGACTATATCAAGGTTAAAAGCTTCTGTACAGCAAAGGACACCATCAGTAGAACAAAAAGACATCCTACAGTGTGACAGAATATATTCATAAATGACATATCCGATAAGGGGTAAACATCCAAAATATATAAAGAACTCATGCACCTCAACAAACAAAAAGCAAACAATCCAATTAAAAAATGGGGAGAGGATGTGAATAGACACTTCTCCATTCAGATGGACAACAGGCACATGAAGAGATGCTCCACATCCCTAATCATCAGAGAAATGCAAATTAAAACCAAAATGAGATATCACCTCACACCAGTAAGGATAGCTGACATTAAAAACACAAACAACAAATGTTGGTGATGATGTGGAGAAAGAGGAACCTTCCTACACTGCTGGTGGGAATGCAAATTAGTTCAACCATTGTGTAAAGCAATATGGAGGGTCCTCAAAAAACTCAAAATAGAAATACCATTTGACCCAGGAATCCCACTCCTAGGAATTTACTCTACGAATGCAGCAGCCCAGTTTGAAAAAGACATATGCACCCCTATGTTTATCACAGCACTATTTACAATAGCCAAGAAATGGAAGCAACCTAAGTGTCCATCAGTAGATGAATGGATAAAGAAGATGTGGTACATATACACAATGGAATATTATTCAGCCATAAGAAGAAAACAAATCCAGACATTTGCAACACCATGGATGGAGCTAGAGAGTATTATGCGGAGTGAAATAAGCCAGGCAGAAAAAGACAAGTATCAAATGATTTCACTCATATGTCGAGTATAAGAAGAAAGAAAAAAAATGAAAGAACAAAACAGCAGCAGACTCACAGGACCCAAGAATGCACTAACAGTTACCAAAGGGAAAGGGATTGGGGAGGATGGGTGGGAAAGGAGGGACAAGGGGGAAAAAGGGACATTATGATTAGTAGTCATAATGTAGGGGGTGGCCTTGGAAGGCCGTACAGCTCAGAGAAGACAAGTAGTGATTCTATAGCATCTCACTACGCTGATGGACAGTGACTGTAATGGGGTTTGTGTGGGGGATGAAGTGGACAGTTTAGTAACCATAATGTTGCACATGTAATTGTAGATTAACGATACCAAAATTAAAAAAATGAACAAGTGGGACTATATCAAACTAAAAAGCTTCTGTACAGCAAAGGACACCATCAGTAGAACAAAATGCGTCTTACCGTATGGGAGAATATATTCATAAATGACATATCCGATAAGGGGTTGACATCCAAATTATATAATGAGGTCACGCATCTCAACAAACAAAAGCAAATAATCCAATAAAAAAGTGGGCAGAGGAGCTGAACAGACATTTCTCCAAAGAAGAAATTCAGATGGCCAACAGGCACATGAAAAGATGCTCCACATCCCTAATCATCTGAGAAATGCAAATTAAAACCAGAATGAGATATCACCTTACACCATTTAGGATGGCTAACATCCAAAAGACAAACGATAAAAACGTTGGCGAGGATGTGGAGAAAGGGGAACCCTCCTACACTGCTGGTGGGAATGTAAATTAGTTCAACCATTGTGGAAAGCAGTATGGAGGTTCCTCAAAAAACTCTAAATAGAAATACCATTTGACCCAGGAATTCCACTCCTAGGAATTTATCCTAAGAATGCAGCAGCCCAGTTTGAAAAAGACATATGCACTCTTATGTTTATCACAGTGCTATTTACAATAGCCAAGAAATGGAAACAACCTAAGTGTCCATAAGTAGATGAATGAATAAAGAATATTGGTACACATACACAATGGAATACTATTCAGCCATAAGAAGAAAACAGATCCTACCACTTGCAACAACATGGATGAAACTATTACGCTCTGAGGGTATTATGCTCAGTAAAAAAAACCAGGCGGAGAAAGACAAGTATCAAATGATTTCACTCATCTGTGGAGTATAAGAACAAAGCAAAAATGGAAGGAACAAAACAGCAGCACACTCACCGAAACCAAGAATGGACTTACAGTTGCCAAAGGGAAAGTGATTGGGGAGGATGGATGGGAAGGGAGGGATAAGGGGGAAAAGGGAGTATCACAATTAGCACCTATAATGTGGGGGTGGGGTAAATGGGGAAGGGAGTATAACACAGAGAAGACAAGTAGTGATTCTATAGCATCTTACTATGCTGATGGACAGTGACCCTAATGGGATATATGGTGGGACTTGATAATAGGGGGAGTCGAGTAAGCATAATGTTCATGTAATTGTACATTAATAATAGCAAAAAAAAAAATAGTCGAGGAAGAAAAAGAAGGGAGAGAAATAAATCATCAAACTGTGTTTATAATAACATGATAAGTGAGTTAAGTAAGATGGTTAGATAGTAAAGAAGCTACCCTTGACCTTTGGTAACCAAAAATCCAAAGCCTGCAATGGCAATAAGTACATATCTATGGGTAATCACCCTAAATGTAAATGGAATGAATGCACCAATCAAAAGACAAAACTAATAGAATGGATGAAAAAGCAAGACCCATCTTATATGCAGTCTACAAGGGACTCACTTCAAACCCAAAGACATATGCAGACTAAAAGTGAAGGGATCTAAAAAGATATTTCATGCAAACAATAGGGAGAAAAAAGCAGGTGTTGCAGTATTTGTATCAGACAAAATAGATGTCCAAACAAAGAAAATAACAAGAGACAAAAAAGGACATTACATAATGATAAAGGGGTCTGTCCAGCAAGAGGATATAAACATTATAAATATCTCTGTACACAACACAGGAGCACCTACATATGTGAAACAAATACTAACAGAATTAAAGGAGGATATACAATGCAATGCATTCATTTTAGGAGACTTCAATACAACACTCACTCCAAAGGAAAGATCAACCAGACAGAAAATAAGTAAGGATACAGAGGCACTGAACAAAACACTAGAACAGATGGACCTAACAGACATCTACAGAACTCTGCACCCAAAAGCAACAGGATACACATTCTTCTCAAGTGCACATGCAACATTTTGCAGAATAGACTACATACTAGGCCACAAAAAGAACTTGAGTAAATCTGAAATGATTGAAATTGTACCAACCAACTTCTCAGATCACAAAGGCACAAAACTAGAAATAAATTGTACAAAGAAAACAAAAAGGCTCACAAACACATGGAGGCTTAACAACATGCTCCTAAATAATCATTGGATCAATGAACAAATTAAAAGAGAGATCAAGCAATATATGGACACAAATGAAAACAACAGCACAACACTCCAACTTCTGTGGGACGCAGTGAAGGCAATACTAAGAGGAAAGTATATAGCAATCCAGGCCTATTTAAATAAGGAAGAACAACCCCAAATGAAGACTCTTAATTCACAATTATTGAAACTAGAAAAAGAAGAACAAATGAGGCCCAAAGTCGGCAGAAGGAGGAACATAATAAAGATCAGAGAAGAAATAAATGAAATTGAGAAGAATAAAACAATAGAAAAAATGAAAGAAACCATAGCTCATTCTTTGAGAAAATAAACAAAATAGATAAACCCCTACCTAGACTTATGAAGAGAAAAAGAGAACCTACACACATAAGCAGAATCAGGAATGAGAAAGGAAAAACCACGACAGACACCACAGAAATACAAAGAAAAATTACAGAATACTATGAAAATCTATATGCTAACAAACTGGACAAAATAGAATATATGGACAACTTTCTAGAAAAATGCAACCTTCCAAGATGGAACAAGGAAGAAACAGAAAATCTAAACAGAACAATTATCATCAATGAAATTGAATTGGTAATCAAAAAATTACCCAAGAACAAAACCCCCGTACCTGATGGATTCACCACTGCATTTTATCAGACATTTAGAAGAGACATAATGCCCATTCTCCTTAAAGTTTTCCAAAAAATAGAAGAGGGAATACTTCCAAACTCATTCTATGAAGCCAGCATCACTCTAATACCAAAACCAGGCAAAGACACCACAAAAAAAGAAAATTACACACCAATATCCCTGATGAACAGGGATGCAAAAATACTCAACAAAATATTAGCAAACCGAATTAAAAAATACATCAAAAAGATCATCCATCATGATCAAGTGGGATTCATCCCAGGGATGCAAGGATGGTACAACATTCGAAAATCCATCAACATCATCCACCACATAAACAAAAAGAAGGGCAAAAACTACATGACCATCTCCATAGATGCTGAAAAAGCATTTGACAAAATTCAACATCCATTCATGATAAAAACTCTCAATCAAATGGGTATAGAGGGCAAGTATCTCAACATTATAAAGGCCATATATGACAAACCCACCGCCAACATCATACTTAATGGTGAGAAACTGAAAGCTTTTCCCCTAAGATCAGGAACAGGATAAGGATGCCCACTGTCCCCGCTTTTATTCAACATAGTACTGGAGATCCTAACCACAGCAATCAGACAACACAAAGAAATAAAAGAATTCCAGATTGGTAAGGAAGAATCCAAACTGTCGCTGTTTGCAGATGATATGATATTGTACATAAAAACCCTAAAGAATCTAATCCAAAAATTACTAGGACTAATACCTGAATTCAGCAAAGTTGTGGGATACAAAATTAATACACAGAAATCTGTTGCATTCCTATACTCTAACGGTAAACTAGCAGAAAGAGAAATCAGGAAAACAATTTCATTCACAATCACATCAAAAAGAATAAAATACCTAGGAATAAACCTAACCAAGGAAGTGAAAGACCTATACCCTGAAAACTACAAGACACTCTTAAGAGAAATTAAAGAGGACACTAATAAATGGAAATTCGTCCCATGCTCTTGGCTAGGAAGAATTAATATTGTCAAAATGGCTGTCCTGCCTTAAGCAATCTGCAGATTCAATGCAATCCCTATCAAAATACTGACAGCATTCTTAAACGAACTGGAACAAATAGTTCTAAAATTCATATGGAACCACAAAAGACCCCGAATAGCCAAAGCAATCCTGAGAAGGAAGAATAAAGCAGGGGGGATCTTGGTTCCCAACTTCAAGCTCTACTACAAAGCCACAGTAATCAATAGAATTTGGTACTGGCACAAGAACAGACATGTAGACCAGTGGAACAGAATAGAGTCCAGATATTAACCCAAACATATATGGTCAATTAATATATGATAAAACCATGGATATACAATGGGGAAATGACAGCCTTTTCAACAATTGGTGTTGGCAAAACTGGATAGCTACATGTAAGAGAATGAAACTGGATACTGTCTAACTCCATACACAAAAGTAAACTCGATATGAATCAAAGACCTGAATGTAAGTCATGAAACCATAATGCTCTTAGAAGAAAACATAGGCAAAGCTCTCTTGGACATAAACATGAGCAACTTCTTTATGAACATATCTTCCCAGGCAAGGGAAAGTAAAGCAAAAATGAACAAGTGGGACTATATGAAACTAAAAAGCTTCTGTGCAGCAAAGGACACCATCAGTAGAACAAAACGGCATCCTACAGTATAGTGGAATATATTCGTAAATGACATATCCAATAAGGGATTCACATCCAAAATATACAAAGAGCTCACACACCTCAACAAACAAAAAGCAAATAATCCAATTAAAAAATGGGCAGAGGATCTGAACAGGCACTTCTGCAGAGAAGAAATTCAAATGGCCAACAGGCACATGAAAAGATGCTCCACAATCCTAATCATGGGAGAAATGCAAGTTAAAACCACAATGAGTTATCACCTCACACCAGTTAGACAAACAAAAACAAATGTTGGTGAGGATGTGGAAAAAGAGGAATCCTCCTACAGTGCTGGTGGGAATGTAAATTAGTTCCACCATTGTGGAAAGCAGTATGGAGGTTCCTCAAAAAACTCAAAATAGAAATACCGTTTGATCCAGGAATTCCACTCCTAGGAATTTACCCTAAGAATGCAGAAGCCCATTTTGAAAAGGATATATGCACCCCTATGTTTAATACACCACTATTTACAATAGCCAAGAAATGGAAGCAACCTAAGTGTCCATCAGTAGATGAATGGATAAATGATATGTACACATACATAATGGAATATTATTCAGCCATAAGAAGAAAACAAATCCTACCATTTGCAACAACATGGATGGAGCTAGAGGGTATTATGCTCAGTGAAATAAGCCAGGTGGAGAAAGACAAGTACCAAATGATTTCACTCATCTGTGGAGTATAAGAACGAAGCAAAAACTGAAGGAACAAAACAGCAGCAGACTCACAGAACCCAAGAATGGACTAACAGTTATCAAAGGGGAAGAGATTAGGGAGGATGGGTGGGAAGGGAGGGATAAGGGAGAAAAGGAGGCATTACAATTAGCACACATAATGTTGGGGGTTGGGGCACGGGGAGGGCAGTATAACACAGAGAAGACAAGTAGTGATTCTATAGCATCTTACTATGCTGATGGGCAGTGACTGTAATGGGGTACGTGGTGGTCACTTGATAATAGGGGGAGTCTAGTAACCATAATGTTGGTCATGTAATTGTATATTAATGATACCAAAATTAAAAAAAAATAGGTCTGCAAATGATTTGGTATTTCCTTCAAAAAGTGGAGTCTAATTCATCTTTTTTGAGTGTGGGATTGACTTGTGATTCATTTCTGATGAAGAGAATAAAGTGAAAGTGGATGGCATGTGACTTCCAAGCTTAGGGTATAAAAGATACTGTGGCTCCTGCCTTAGCCCCACTCTCTCGGATCTGAGAAGCCAGTTGCCACGTGATGAGCGGCCCTGTGGAAACGTGGTGAGAAACTGAGGCTTCTTCCTGATAGCCATGTGAGTGAACCACCTTCACATAGACCCTCTAGCCCCAGTCAAGCTTCTAATTGCACTTCAGCCCCAGCAGATATCTTGACTGCAACTCATGACAAACCTAAGCCCAACCATCTAAATTCTTAAGTCAGCTCATAAATTTTTAACAGACAATGACTGTTGTTTTAAGCCACCTATGGTCTGGGGTTATTTGCTGCGGTTATTTGCACCAGCCTCTTCATGTTGGGGAACTGAGAACCTGGCAACAGCAAACATATTTACTTTAGTGTCAATCACATACACAGTCTGTGCTAGGCACCTGATGGTGGTAGGAGGTGTTACCTCACCGAAAAAGATATTGCCCTTTTCTTTGGATCCTAATCACCAAGTTTGGGAGACAGGAAGATAAAGACAGCTTGAAAGATAGCTATTGACTATTGACCCTCTGTTGGGCCAAGTACTTTACCGACATTATCTCCTACAACAATACTGCAAGGCTTTGTAACCCAGATGCCAACTATGGTTTCCTTCTCTGGTTTCCTTTCCTTCCTAAGATGGCTGGTACTCCCATTCTACCCCCTCTTGGAGACAGTGTCATCCCAAGATTTCTGTGAACTATGGAAGGTTAAGGGGCAAGGTTCACATTTTTATGGTTACCTCTCCCACTGATCTCCTTCCAGTGTAATATTTCAGTTCATAGATGGCCTCACTTTTGCCTTCTGACTGCTGGATTATGCTACAATGAAAAGAAAGAATGAATTTAATGCACCTAACCAGTGTCTGGCACTCAGTAGGTACTCAGTATTTCTCAAGTACTGGTGAAGCAGACCTAAACATAGACAGCCAGGGCTGCCTCTGCTCTGTGCCAAGCAAACATAGAACTCTGTTCTTTCCTTGACTTCCTCAAAACAAAGTAAAACAAAACATTCTCAATGTGTGTTGTAGTGGGTAGCATATTTTACTGATGATTTGGAAAGAGAGGGATTTATGTTATACAAGCTCAAAATATCTTCAAATAAAATAGATAATCTCTTGTTTTACAAATCTTTTGTCTCTTCTACATCATGCGGTTTAGGAATCTCCCTCTGGTTTTCCACACCTCCCCTATATATCTGTTTATTTCTAATACAAATGAAATTAACTATCTTTTTTTCTTAGTCTCCTTCTTACTCATCAAGCTCTCAGAACCTTACCTTCCACCTCAAATGGCTTATCAAAGGTGGAGATTTCAATACACCTCTCTCAGTAAATTATAGAACAAGCAGAAAGTTTGAACCACAAAATTAGACTTAACCTAATTGACACATATAAAACAGTGTACCAGGTAACTTCAAATTACTCATTCTTTTCAAATGCACATGGAATATTTGCCCAAACTGGCCATAAGCTCGGTCAAAAATCAGGACTCAGCAGATGTCAGGATATTGAATTAATACAGAGTATATTATCTAAATGACAATGAAACTAAGCTAGAAACAATAACAAAAAAGATAAATCCCTAAATATTGGATAATAAACTTCTAAGTTATCCATGGGTCAATGAAGAGCTCACATTAGAAATTAGAAAATATTTTGAAGTAAAGAGTAATGAAAATGTCATATCTAGAGATTCAGAAAAAACAGGAGATACAGATATACATAGATATAGGTAACCTGAATAGTAACTATTGACTATCAATCCTCTGTTGAACTAAGTGCTTTGCCAGCAATGTCTCCTGTGAATGGGCATCACCCAATGCATAGAGGTATACTCCTATCCTTCATCTCTCTTTCATTATCTATCTGCCTATCATCTATCTATCAATCATCTACCTTCCCTATTAGTTGTGTTCTCTGGAGAACCCAGACTAGTACAATATCAATTGAAAGAATGTTAAATGAAAGGAGAATTATAGGCCAATATCTATCACATATATAGATGCAAAATTCCTGAGCAAACAATTGGTAAACCAAATCTAGCATTGTACAAAAAGATACTATATTATGACCAAGTTAGGTTTATTATAGAAATGCAAAGTCAGTTTAACGGTGGTCAATTTAACAAGGTCAGTTTAAAATAAACCAACATAATATCCACTTCAACTATATATATATATATATATAAAAGCATTTGCTAAAACAAATCTAATAGAAGAAAACTTTCTTAATCTAATAAAGTATATATACAAAATCTTACAGTGAACATGACAACAGTGAATTATGGAATGCTTACTTCTTGAGATTGGGCATGAGGCATGAATACTATGACCACTTCACTTGACATCATACCAGAGATCCTAGTCAGGGCAATAAGGCTAGGCAAAAAAAAGGGTATAAGAATTGGAGAAGAAAAAATAGAATTGTCATTACTTCAAACCATATGATTGTATATATAAGATGACTCATCAGAATCTACAGATAAACTTTTAGAATTACTGGAAGCAGAAATCAAGTGGAAAACACTTCTGCTTGAATGAATTGAAAATTAATCAAAAGAACTGCAAGTCTGCTTCAAGTCATCTAAGTCCTTATTCCTTAAAGTGGCCCATGGACCATCAGCACTGTATTAGGGTTCTCCTTAGAAACAGAACCAGTAGGATATATATATAGGAAGGGATTTATTATACACAATTGGCTTATGCAAATATGGAGGCTGAGAACTCCTATAGTCTACTGTCTGTAAGCTTGTGGTGGTGTAATTTAGTTTGAGTTTGAAGGCTTGAACCAGGGAAGCCCATGTTGTAGATTCCTGTCTGCGTCTGAAGACCTGACAGCCTGGAGTGTTGAGGGCAGGAGAAGGTCCATGTTCCAGCTCAAACCATCAGGCGGAAGAAAAAAGGACAAAATTTCCTTCTCCCTCATCGGATTAGTTGGTGCCCATCCGTATTGAGGAGAGCAATCTACTTTACTGAGTTCATAGATTCAAATACTAATCTCATCCAGAAACACCCTCATAGACACACCCAGAAATAATATTTAATCAGCACCCTGTGGCCAATCAAGTTTGACATATAAAAGTAACCATCATAAACACTGACATCACCTGCAGGCTTGTTAAAAATGTGGCATCTCAAGACTTGCCCCAGCTCTACTAAATCAGAGTTTGCACTTTAGCAAGATCTAAAGGTGATGTCAGTTTGAGAGGCCCTGATCTTGGTGGACCAAAAAAATCTCAAGCGCTGAACTGCAATTAGGGTGGTTCTGCATTGCCCATGCTCCTAGACACCTGGCAAAATAAGTAAAATAAAATAAAATTAATAATCCTTTTAGGAGGAAAATAATCTCAAATTATTATGATGAATAGTTTTTTCACATACAATGTCTATTACACAACCAGAGATGACTGAGCACACAAGGAGATAAGACACCATAAAGCATAATCAGCAGAAATAATGGACAAGGAAAACAGACATAATGAGGCTTCAGGGATGAGATTTATCAGATATAGATTATAAAGAGTTATGCTTACTGCATTAAAGACATAAAGGCCAAACTTGAACATTCTGGCAGGAAACTAAAACTGTAAAAAGTGACATAGATTTGAAAAAAGAAAATTCTAGAATTCTCAAAAATACTATGACTGAAATTAAGAATTCAGTGAAATGTTTTAACATCAAAATAGACAAATAGCTGAAGAACCGTATGATAGGCCAGAAGAAATTCAGATCCAGAGATGAAAGGCTCCCTGGGATAGGGATAAGGGGAAAAATCAAATGCATCTGTTTAATATTTGCAAAGACACTATCCTTGTTCTACATATAAATAGACACATATTTAATAACCCCTTTACACTTGATACAGTAGTATGCTTTCTGCCAAAGTATACACCTTCTACCAGTTTTAACAAAAGGGACAAGCTGCACTTGTATCACATAACCCCTTTTTACCTGATGACTATTGTTCTGATGCAAGCACAGTGATTCAGAGTGCCTCTTACCATCCTGGTCTGGCATATGATTCCTGTTGCTAAGTCCTGAGGTAAAATAAAGGCCCTGATGTTTTGGGTAGGGGGAGGGTATGGCTGACCACCGTTTCTCTGGCTGCAGATGAGTACTTCTGAACAGACCCACTGGACTGCCTCGGAGTAGGAGGCTAGGGCCTGTGGTAAATTGCAGGGAGGGAAGGTGGCCATCCGGGGAGCCCCAGGGGACTGCTTTGGAGACTTTGATAATGTGGCTGAACTGAAATGATTAGTAAACTGGTGTAATCCGTCAATGGTGCAAAATCAAT
Organism: Phataginus tricuspis; assembly: GCA_029783875.1. Lineage (NCBI taxonomy): Eukaryota > Metazoa > Chordata > Mammalia > Pholidota > Manidae > Phataginus > Phataginus tricuspis. The sequence goes on along the minus strand of JAQQAC010002594.1, from coordinate 51,975,883 downwards.
ATGCTCTTTGCTCTCATTTTTTAAGGTTTCTGAGGAAATCTATATTTTAGAAATTAAGTCAACTCTAAAGAAGTTTTGGGTTCTTGTTAGTAATAACACCGGAGTTTCCATTCTGTAATTGGATTCAGGATGATTGGAAGTTCTAAGGACCTAATTCCTCTTCAATTCCAGCTTTGTAGAGAAGGAAAGTACAAATTCGTCATGGTTGCACTGCTTCTTAGCAGAGTAAAACACTATATGAACATTTCTGGAATTTTTTTTGCCATAACAGAAACTTCCTAACAATATCTCTGTAAACATTTTCTAACATATCTGGCAGTTTTCCACTTAAATATTTTTTCCCTTTAAGAAATTTAGCTAGCTAGCAAGATGTTGAGTATGGCTTTCGTTTCTTTTTTTCCAGATTCCTTTTAAACTGAAGATGAGAATTCATTTGTTTCTTGAGTGTGCCCTTAGGGAGACAGGTATTATGGACTGAATGTTTGTGTCCCCTAAAATTAATATGTTGAAATCTTAACCTTTAATGTAAAGTTATTAAAAGGTGAGGCCCTTGGGAGGTAATTAGGTCATGAGGGTAGGGCTATCACAAGTGGGATTAGTGCCCTTACCAGGAGATAGCAAGAGCTTTGCACACCTTCCTCCCTCCCTCTCTCTGCGCTCCACCACATGAGGGTACAAGGAGACAGACATCAGCACACCTCGCCAGATCCCAGGACTGCCAGCACCTTGATCTTGTACTTCTTAGTCTCTAGAACCGTGAGAAATATTTGTTGTTTAAGCCGCCCCGTCTATGGTAATTTGCTATAGCAGCCCGAACTGACTAGGAGAACAGGTCTGACAACCCAGTGACTCTCAACCTGGAGTGAGGGTCTATAGAGTGAGGAAGGTAGAGTCCTATGGGGGAAAATGGAAACATCCAACTCTTTCCCACTGTTTTTCTGTGGACATATCTTAGTGGTCGCTGTCTCCTCCATTTTGCAGCCCACACTCTCCTTTCTTCGGTACTTGCTCCACAACCAATTTTCTACTCAGCAGTAATCTGGCAATTCAAGAGTTGCGTTTTCTTGCCTCCCACGTCTCACTTGTATTTTGAATTCCAGTCCACTTTTTGGATGATTGGATGGATTCTGGGGACAATAGTAAAGACAAGAAAAAAGGGAAAATGTTTCTCTGCTGTACTGTGGGCTGGTGAGTTTATATTATTTTATACAGTAATAAAAAATATAGTAGCTCTTTTCATTCCCATGTATTTGTGAAACATCTTATTATTTTAGCTGTATCTTCCTATGAGCTAATAGTACAATCTTTCATTCTCTTTTTCTCTGCCTTAAATTACCTTAATCTGTATTAAGGAGCTCTGGACAACTTAATGCCTTGAGCTGCCTTCATTATGTGAGCAGCAAACAGGAACGTTAATATAATTAAGTAATTTCAGAGTAAAGACATTGCAGAAGACTCAAAATAGGAACTACTCAGTCAAACATTGATAACACAAATAATCAGACACCCTTAATAATCCATAATTTTTCCCTGCACTCAATTTTTAGGCATAAGAGTCAAGTCATAAGAGAATATACCCATTTTGGAATCCTGGAATTCATAACCACAGCGCTGCAAGGGAACCTGGAGATCACGTAAGTTGGCAATTTTGTCTTACAGATGAGGAAACTGAGAAGCAGTCCAGAGGCACTAGGTGACTGACACAAGGATGAAGCTAGATAACAGAAAAGCTGGAGAAAGAACATGTTTCCTGACTCCCCAGTCTAGCATTCCACCTTCCACATGATCCTATGTCTGAGAGAATTTGGTGGGGAAAACATTTCTAGAGTGTATCATGAGGATCTGATAGGTGGTCCAAACCTCTCCACCAGAAAAACTGATGTTTCAGATTGATTTATGTCTGCCTGTATTACACATGTCTCAAATATACAGATGATGGTGTCCCATCCTGGGACCCATCACCCCCCTGGCACAGAAGCAGACCTCCCACCTGCTGGAGATTCCTTTCCCAGCCACCTCTCTGACCTCTTTTCTCCCCTTCACTCTGTCAGTCCAAGTGTCAGCAGCTCTGTGGAAATCCTGTCTCTGCCACCTTGTGCGAGCCCTTGAGCAGAGGGAACCCAAGCCCACTTGCTGGTGGACTTTGTCATGGACAGGCTGCTTGGCTAGCTGGTTGGCTATTAGAGTTCATCTCACTCTTTTACTCTCCTCTCTCTTCTGCTCCTCCAAGGTCACTCCCTCCATAAGGGAGGGACATGGTTCCTGCCTCCCACTGCTGCCCCCTCAGAACTGCTCACTTAGGCAGTGAATGCTCTGGGAGCCACACGTGGTGTGCCTGGGTTCAGTAATAGCAGTAACACCTGCCGCTTCCTGAGCACTTACTATGTGCCCACCTTGGGCCTTTACATGAAACGCTCCAATGAACTGTTGCAGGAGCGCCATGTGGTAGCTCTACTGATTCTCATCTTATTGTTCAAGAAGCCAAGGCTTAGAGATGCTGAGCTTTGCTCACTATCGCCACTAGCAAGAGGCAGTATCAAAGCGAGGTCTGTCTGACTTGAAGCCTGGCCTAGTCACTGTACCCTGCTGCTTCAGGAACTGACAGCAAATGTTTGTTGAGTGCTTCCCTGTGCAGAGTCCTGGGAAGACACAGGGAGCAGGGATGCAGCCTCTGCTCTCTTAAAGCTGTCATCCTACTGGACTCTGACATTCTGGGGGCTCCCTATATCTGACTGAAAGGGTTTGATATTTTATGAAGCTTTAAAAAATCACTGCATGGAATTGGTTGTGGGAATTAAAAAAATCATAAAATAATAATTATGCAGTACTGTAGCATATTTGGAATTCTACTGGCTTTGTATCTTGAATCTTACTGGCATTTGTAGCATTATTTCAATGAGAAAATGCATTTTAAGTTTGAAACTTTCAACTTATAAATAAACTTTTTAATATGTTAATTTTTTGCTATCTTTTCAAAAGCTTGGATTTTCTTGAGTAACTTACTAAGGCCAGAAAATTATTATAGCATTTTGGAAAGATTTTCAACAAGAAGCATTGATGGAATTTTCAAATAACTGAAGTACTATGTTTTCTGAATAATTTGGTTTAATTGAGATTATTACTTCAAAATACTCTAAGGTGATTATAGTTATAGGAAAATAAATCATTGTTCCAAATTCCTTAATGAAGTAAATAAAGCCTGATGGTGTATTATTTGTTCAGCTGGAGTTTGCATTCATTCCCCTTAATCACAAAGCTTTGGGCCACATCAAAATAAAGAACTAGAGAGATTCAAGATGGTGGTGTGAAAGGTGAGACAGAGAACTCCTCCCAAAACCACAGATAGTGGGAAAATATAGTAAATACAACTAACCCTAAAACAGCAACAGGAAAGAAGGCTGCACCAGACTGCATACAGACCTCATGAACAGAGCCGACTCACAATGCAGGATAACGTACGAAAGTCTTGATATGGAGGGACCCGAGCCCTTCCCCCACCCCAGCTCACCGGCAGGAGGAAGAGAATGGAGTGGGGGAGGTGGTGGAAACCTGGCACTGCTGAATACCTAGCCCTGGATATCTGCTTTGTGAGCAGAAACCTACACTGTGTGGTGCTCTGGAGGATGGGGAGCTGGGACAGGCGGAGTGCTTGAGAGACAGATTCCAGCCATTTGTGGTGGATAGGATCCACACCCGGCCACTCTGGGACAAGGGAAAGGCAGGCGGACTGACAGGCTTGCTAGCAGTGAGAGGGCTGCTGAAAGGGCAGGGTTTGCACAGATCTTGCTGAGCGAGAGAGGGATATGGGGACAAGGTTGTGTGGGCACGCTCTGCCAAGCAGATTGGGAACTTTGGGGAGCTACAGGTGCTCCATCCCCCTGGCTGGCTACCCAACACGAGGCCCCCCACTGTGATATGCAGCCGGCCAAGCCTTACTCCTGCCTGACAGCACCAGCTCACAAACCGGAAGTCACTCCTCTGGTGTCAGGCCAGCCACAGGGAGGCCCCACCTACAACAGGTAGAGACGCCAAGCACAGAGCCTTACACCTGTGTACTCGGCCCACTGGCTCTGATATGGTACACAGGCAGGGAAGACTGGAATCAGGAAACAGATCTTTCCTCCCCCAAGGCACCAGCTCCACTCCACTATGACCCTAACCTCACTCTAGGGGCTGAGCAGCTCCAGAGACTGGAGCTTCTGGGCAATAGAGGGCACCACGCAGAATTATGAAATGTCAAAAGAACATGGTTCAGACTAAAATCTCACAAACCCCAGAAAAAGCACAAAATGAAACTGAACTCACCAAACTTCCTGAAAGACAGTTAAAAATGAAAATCATAAACATGATTATGGACGTACAGAAAAATATTCAAGAACTCAGGAACGGATTTAAGATGGAGATTCAATCATTAAGAAATTCCATATCTAAAATGAAACATACAATGGAGGGATTTAAAAGCAGATTAGATGTAGTAGAAGAGATGATAAACGGAATAGAAATTAGAGAAGAGGAATACAAAGAAGCTGAGGCATAGAGAGAAAAAAGAATCTCTAAGAATGAAAGAATATTGAGAGAACTGTGTGACCAATCCAAATGGAATAATATTTGCATAATAGAGCTACCAGCAGAAGAGAGAGAAAAAGGGGCAGAAAGTGTCATTGAGGAGGCAATTGCTCAAAACTTCTCCAATCTGGGGAAGGAGATAGTCTCTCAAGCCATGGAGGTGCACAGATCTACCAACACAAAGGACCCAAGAAAGACAATATCAAGATATATAATAATAAAAATGGCAAAGATCAAGGATAAAGAAAGACTTTTAAAAGCAGCTAGAGAGAGAAAAAAGATCACATACAAAGGAAAACCCATCAGGCTATGATCAGATTTCTCAACAGAAACCTTACAGGCCAGAAGGGAGTGGCAGGATATATTTAATGCAGTGAAGCAGAAGGGCCTCGAACCAAGAATACTCTACCCGGCAAGGTTATCATTTAAATTTGAAGGAGGGATTAAACAATTTTCAGATAAACAAAAGCTGAGAGAATTTATCTCCCACAAACCATCTCTACAGTGCATTTTGGAGGAACTCCTATAGATGGAAGTATTCCTAAGATGGCATAGATGTCACCCAAGGGATAGACAAAGAGTACAGAATATGATTCATAACATACAAAGAATGGAAGAGGAAGAAAAAGGAAGAAGAAAAAAAGAATCTTTAGGTTGTGTTTGTAATAGCATACGAAGTGAGTTAGACTGTTAGATAGTAAGGTAATTACCCTTGAACCTTAGGCAGCCACAAATTACATAATGATAAAGGGGGTAGTCCAAAAAGAGGATATAACTATTATAAACTTCTATGCACCCAACACAGGATCACTTACATACGTGAAACAAATACTAACAGAATTAAAGGGAGAAATAAAATGCAATGCATTCATTTTGGGAGACTTCAACACACCACTCACTCCAAAGGTCAGATCAACCAGACAGAAAATAAATAGATAGAGGCACTGAACAATGTATTAGAACAGATGGACCTAACAGACACCTACAGAATACTCCATCCAAAAGCAACAGGATACACATTTTTCTCAAGTGCACACAAACATTTTAAAGAATAGATCATATACTAGGCCACAAAAAGAGCCCCAGTAAATTCAAAAAGATTGAAATTGTCCCAATCAGCTTCTCAGAGCACAAAGATATGAAACTATAAATTAATTACTCAAAGAAAATGAAAAAGCCAACAAACACATGGAGGCTTAATAACACACTCCTAAATAATCAATGGATCAATGACCAAATAAAAAGAGATCAAGCAATATATGGAGACAAATGGCAACAATAATTCAACACCACAAAATATGTGGGATGCAGCAAAGGCTGTGCTAAGAGGAAAGTACATTGCAATACAGGCCTACCTCAGGAAAGAAGAACAATTCCAAATGAACAGCCTAAACCCAGAATTAATGAAACTAGAAAAGGAAGAACAAATGAGGCCCAAAGTCAGTAAAAGGAGGAACATAATAAAGATTACAGCAGAAATAAATAAAATTGAAAAGAATAAAACAATAGAAAGAATCAATGAAAGCAGAAGCTGGTTCTTCGAGACAAAAAAAAAAGATAAACCCCTAGCCAGACTTATCAAGAAAAAAGAGAGTCTACACACATAAACAGAATCAGAAATGAGAAAGGAAAAATCACTACAGACACCACAGAAATACAAAGCATTATGAGAGAATACTATGAAAAATTATATGCTAACAAACTGGATAACCTAGAAGAAATGGACAACATTCGAGAAAAATACAATCTATCAAGGCTGACCCAGGTAGAAACAGAATATCTGAATAGACCAATTACCAGCAAAGAAATTGAATTGGTAATAAAATAACTACCTAAGAACAAAACTCCTGTTCCAGATGGTTTCAATGCTGAATTTTATCAAACATTTAGTGAAGACTTAATACACATCCTCCTTAAAGTTTTCCAAAAAGTAGAAGAGGACGGAATACTCCCAAACTCATTCTATGAGGCCAACATCACTCTAATACCAAAACCAGGCAAAGACACCATAAAAAAAGAAAATTACAGACCAATATCCCTGATGAACATAGATGCAAAAATACCCAACAAAATATTAGCAAACCAAATTCAAAAATACATAAAAAATATCATCCATTACGATCAAGTGGGATTCATCCCAGGGATGCAAGGATGGTACAACATTTGAAAATCCATCAACATCATCCACAACATCAACAAAAAGGACAAAAATCACATGATCATCTCCATAGATGCTGAAAAAGCATTCGACAAAATTCAACATCCATTCATGATAAAAACTCTCAACAAAATGGGTATAGGGAGTAAGTACCTCAACATAATAAAGGCCATATATGACAAATCTATAGCCAACATTATACTTAACAGCGAGAAGCTGAAAGCCTTTACTTTAAGACCGGGAACAAGACAGGAATGTCCACTCCCCACTTTTATTCAACTTAGTTCTAGAGGTCCTAGCCATGGCAATCAGACAACAGAAAGAAATAAAAGGCATCCAGATTGGTAAGGAAGAACTCAAACTGTCCCTGTTTGCAGATGATATGATATTGTACATAAAAAACCCTAAAGAATACACTCCAAGAATTAAATCTAGTATCTGATTTCAGCAAAGTTGCAGGATACAAAATTAATACACACAGAAATCTGTTGTATTTCTATACACTAACAGTGAACTATCAGAAAGAGAAATCAGGAAAACAATTCCATTCACAATTGCATCCAAAAGAATATAATACCTAGGAATAAACCTGACCAAGGATGTGAAAGACCTATACTTTGAAAACTACAAGACACTCATGAGAGAAATTAAAGAACATACAAATAAATGGAAACACATCCCGTGCCCGTGGATAGGAAGAATTAATATTGTCAAAATGGCCATCCTGCCTAAAGCAATAACAGATTCAATGCAATCCCTATTAAAATACTAACAGCATTCCTCAATGAACTAGAGCAAATAGTTCTAAAATTCATATGGAACCACAAAAGACCCTGAATAGCCAAAGCAATCCTGAGAAGGAAGAGTAAAGTGTGGGGAATTATGCTCCCTGACTTCAAGCTCTACTACAAAGCCACAGTAATCAAGACAATTTGGTACTGGCACAAGAACAGACCCATAGACGAATGGAACAGACTAGAGAGCCCAGATACAAACCCAAGTATATATGGTCAATTAATATACGACAAAGGAGCCATGGATATACAATTGGGAAATGACAGCCTCTTCAATAGCTGTTGTTGGGAAAACTGGACAGCTACATGCAAGAGAATGAAACTGGATTATTGTCTAACCCCATACACAAAAGTAAACTCAAAATGGATCAAACACCTGAATGTAAGTCATAAATCTCTTAGAAAAAACATAGGCAAAAATCTCTTGGACATAAATATGAGTGACTTCTTCATGAACATATCTCCCCGGGCAAGAGAAACAAAAGCAAAAATGAATAAGTGGGACTATATCAAGCTGAAAAGCTTCTGTACAGCAAAGGACACCATCAGTAGAACAAAAAGATATCCTATGGTATGGGAGAATATATTCATAAATGACATATCCAATAAGGGGTTGATATCCAAATTATATAAAGAGCTCACGCACTTCAACAAACAAAAAGCAAAGAAGCCAATTAAAAAATGGGCAGAGGAGCTGAACAGACACTTCTCCAAAGAAGAAATTCAGATGACTAACAGGCACATGAAAAGATGCTCTACATCCCTAATCATCTGAGAAATGCAAACCACAAATAAAACCACAATGAGATATCATGTCACACCAGTTAGGATGACTACCATCCAAAAGACAAAGAACAACAAATGTTGGTGAGGATGTGGAGAAAGGGGAATCCTCCTACACTGCTGGTGGGAGTGTAAATCAGTTCAACCATTGTGGAAAGCAGTATGGAGGTTCCTCAAAAAATTCAAAATAGAAATACCATTTGACCCAGGAATTCCACTCCTAGGAATTTACCCTAAGAATGCAGCAGCCCAGTTTGAAAAAGACATATGCACCTCTATGTTTATTGCAGCTCTATTTACCATAGCCAAAAAATGGAAGCAACCTAAGTGTCCATCAGTAGATGAATGGATAAAGAAGATGTGGTACATATACACAATGAAATATTATTCAGTCATAAGAAGAAAACAAATCCTTCCATTTGCAAGAACATGGACGGAGCTAGAGGGGGTTATGATCAGTGAAATAAGCCAGGCAGAGAAAGACAAGTGCCAAATGATTTCACTCATCTGTGGAGTATAAGAACAAAGAAAAAACTGAAGGAACAAAACAGCAGTAGACTTATAGAACCCGAGAATGGACTAATAGTTACCAAAGGTAAAGTGATGGGGAAGATGGGTGGAAAGGGAGGGATAAGGGGGGAAAAGAGCTACTAAAATTAGCACACATAATGTAGCGGGGATGGGGGTGTGGTGGGGGAATACGGGGAAGGCAGTATAACACAGAGAAGACAAGTAGTGCTTCTATAATATCCTTCTATTCTGATGGACAGTGACTGCAATGGGTTGTGGGGACTTGATAATAGGGGGAGTCAGGTAACCATAATGTTGCTCATGTAATTGTATATTAATAATAGCAAAATTAAAAAAAAACAAAAACAAAATAAATAAAATGTAAAAAAAAAAAAAAAAAAAAAGAATAGCACAACTAAGCCCCTACTATCCCAGCACTGGGGGAGCCACAGAGCACTGGATGGAGTGAAATTATGTTCTGAAAACTTCCCAAAGGCAAAGAAAGGAGATTTTCAGGCAGGCTACAAAAAAAAAACCAACACCAACAACAAAAAAACCCAGCAGCAGACTCACATAACCCCAGAATAGACTAACAGTTACTAAAGGGGAAGGGATTAGGGAGAATGGGTGGGAAGGAAGAGATAAGGGGGGAAAGGGGACATCACGATTAGCACATATAATGTAGTGGGGGTGGACACGGGGAAGGCAGTATAACAGAGAGAACACAAGTAGCAACTCTATTGCATCTTACTAACCTGATGGACAGTGACTGTAATGGGGTATGTAGTCGGGACTTGATAATGGGGGGAGTCTAGTAACCATAATGTTGTTTCATGTATTGTACATTAATTATAGCAAAATAAATAAATAAATAAATAAATTAATTAATTAATTAAAAGAATCCCCTGGAGAGCTTGTGAAACTGGTACGTTTTTGGACCTCCCCCGAGATTTTGATTCTATTGGTTTGAAGTGGGCCTTGGACTCTATATTGTTTACCAGCTTCTCCAGGTGATTGTTTTGCAAGTGGTTCATGCAGAAGAAAACTTATATACCCTGAACTTCAGATATTTTCGAGCTGACAAGATACTTTAGAGCTCACTGGCTGTAAGATTTCTGAACCTTTTTCCCTTCACAAGAGCCAAGACGATTGTCATTAGGATAAATGCATGACACTTACTCATTGATATCTTCACATTAGACAAAACCACAAATGTTGAGGTGGACTAAAAAATGCCACAAGCACTAGCAGGAGTGATTCACCACAGACAAGGCGTCACTAATACCGTGTTTTACTCAATCCTTACTGTGGAATTTAACACTACCTCTCAAGAAAACTTATCAAAACACAAGGGAGATAGAATAAGTGTGAACACAAGAATGACCTTGAATTTACTCATATTATTAAAGTAGTTCATTAGTATTCTTGAGTACTTTATTAGTAATAGATTTCTTCATGATACAAATCACAACTGAGACACACAATCAAGACACAGTTGTGGAGAATGAAACTGAATTATTGTCTAACCCCATACACAAAAGTAAACTCAAAATAGATCAAAGACCTGAATGTAAGTCATAAAACCATAAAACTCTTAGAAGAAAACATAGGCAAAAATTTCTTGAATATAAACATGAGCAACTTTTATCTGAGTGCATCTTCTTGGGAAAGGGAAACAAAATAAAAAAATGAACAAATGGGACTACATTATGCTAAAAAGCTTCTGTACAGCAAAAGACACTATCAGCAGAAAAAAAAGGCATCCTACATTATGGGAGAATATATTTGTAAATGACATATCTGACAAGGGGTTAACATCCAAAATATATAAAGAACTCATATGCCTCAACACCCAAAAAGCAAATAACCCTATTAAAAAATGGGCAGAGGATATGAACAGACAATTCTCCAAAGAAGAAATTCAGATGGTCAACAGGCACATGAAAAGATGCTCTACACTGCTAATTATCAGGGAAATGTAAATTAAAACCACAATGAGATATCACCTCACGCCAGTTAGGATGGCCAACATAGAAAAGACTAGGAACAACAAATGCTGGCGAGGATGCGGAGAAAGGGGAACCCTCCTACACTGTTGGTGGGAATGTAAATTAGTTCAACCATTGTGGAAAGCAATTTGGAGGTTCCTCAAAAAAACTCAAAATAGAAATACCATTTGACCCAGGAATCCCACTCCTAGGAATTTACCCTAAGAATGCAGCTGCCCAATTTGAAAAAGACAGATGCACCCCTATGTTTATCACAGCACTATTTACAATAGCCAAGAAATGGAAACAACCTAAGTGTCCATAAGTAGATGAATGGATAAAGAATATTGGTACACATACACAATGGAATACTATTCAGCCATAAGAAGAAAACAAATCCTACCATTTGCAACAACATGGATGGAGCTAGGGGGTATTATACTCAGTGAAATAAGCCAGGCAGAGAAAGACAAGTACCAAGTGACTTCACTTACCTGTGGAGCATAATAACAAAGCAAAAACTGAAGGAACAAAACAGCAGCAGACTAACAGAACCCAAGAATGAACTAACAGTTGCCAAAGGGAAAGGGACTGGGGGTGGGTGGGTGGGAAGGGAGGGAGAAGGGGAATAAAGGGTATTACGATTAGCACAAATAATGTAGCTGGGGGTGGTGCACGGGGAAGGCAGTATAGCACAGAGAAGACAAGTAGTGATTCTATAGCATCTTACTATGCTGATGGACAGTGACTGTAATGGGGTATGTGGTGGGGACTTGATAATGGGGGGAATCTAGTAACCACAATGTTGCTCATGTAATTGTATATTAATGATACCAAAAAAAAAAAAAAGACACAGTTGTGAGAGAGCCTGCTAGCTGTCCCCCAATATTTCTTTTCCTCTGTCCTGTGTAAGAACCTACACATTTTAGCTGGGCACTTGGACACCCAGAAAGAAAGACTACATTTCCCAGTTGCTCTTGCAACTAGGAGTGATCATGGGACCAAATTCCTGACAACAGGAGGAAGTAGTGTGTGAGCCTTCGGGCAGTGTCCTTAGAGGCAGGGCCGTGCCTTTTCTTAAAGTGGCTGGAGTGAGGAGGGGAAAGCAAAATCATGCATCTTGGACTGTGATGGGGAAAGGGTGGCGAAGAGAAGAACCAAGCAGAAGGAGCTTGGGTCCTTGACGTTTCTGGCACTGTCATGGGAGCTTTGGGCTGTCTAGGCTTATATGGGAGAGAATTACATTTTTATCTTACTGAAGCCATGGTTATTTCTGGCTTTTGGTCACGTATCGCAGCCCCAAGGTTGAGAGACATTAATATAACCAACCCTCTCAGTTTTTAGTGAAGACTCAGAGACCTGGTGAGCTGAATGGCTTGACTGAAATCACATAGCTAGTGAGGCACAAGGCGGAGAGTAGAATCTAGGTCTCAGCTTCTCGATCAATGCCCTTTTACTACCCCTGGCTTTCTCAAGGTCACTGTTAGAAGCCATGTCTAGAATTGAGATCATAACTCTGCTACTGAATTGGGATGACAGACTAAACACATGTGCCTACCTGTCTTCTATCCAAAGTCTCATCAAAAGTCAGAGAAACATTTTTTAAAAGAGCAAATCTGTAACAGTGTGGGAAGACAAGAAATGGCGCTTTTAGAAGAACAGAGATTTTGAGTATTCCTGGGAATATTACTGAGAAATTCACAAGAGGCAGAAAATAGGTAGGCCTGGGTTGATGGGTAGAGCGGCTGGCTACCTGCACCCACATCCCTTCATCCATCTCTGATTTCAGTGCCAATCCTGTGTGCACTGCCTGTCTTTCCACTTTCTATATCAAGGTCTTCTCATAAGCAGTGCAGCTTGATCAGTTCTAGAGGTGTAGGAACAGTGATACTCTTGCAGATCCTTTTCCCCTGAGGCAGAAGTCGGTGGATAAGTGCCCCAGCCTCATGTCTTTTGGTCCCAGCAGAGCTGAGCCCCTGTTGCTCACAGCAGCCTTGATATTGAACCCTTTAATGCTTTTCCTCTCTGCTTGTTTCATTTTCCCCTGCCTTCTCTCTCTCTCTCCTGCTTCCTGGCACTGCCTTCTGAATAAACTACCCATCCCCAAGTCCTTGTGCCAGGCTGTGCTTTCGTGGGAACTTATAGTATGTCAATGGAGAATCAAGGGCAGAGAAAACTACAGTCTGAAACACACAGGAGAAAGTTACTAAAGAGGTAAGCAATACTGCAAGCTCCAATCAAGAGATAATGAAGATCAAAATTTAGATTCTAGGAATAGCAACACATAAACATTACCTTGGGAATTTATCAGGGTAATTAATTAAAGTTCTATTCAGAAAAGATTGGTCAATTTAGATTCCCCCTTATGTTTAACTTCTCATGGTAGTGACTTTTCTCAAGACCAAAGTCCCCCAAACTACTTTCTAACCAAAGTGAGTATCTCTGAGGTGAACACCTAGCATGGGTGCTGGGGCTGGGTAGAGAGAAGCAGAGCAGAGCAAAAGCAACACCAATGTATCACAAAGGGCAAGAGAAAGAAGGGAAAGGAAATAGAAAGAGGAGCAACTGACTCAGTCATTTGGGTCCCATATTACTCAGTTCTCAGTAATCCTGGAATTGGCTTTTGTTCTACCAGGTGCAGCTCTACCCACCCCCATGCTGCCCTTATACAGGTGAGGACAACATCTGAGCCACAGGAGCAGGCAGGGGCCATAGGTGACAGGAGTGGAATGGGGCAGGAGCTGGGATGGGCATTCTAAGAGTCCACCATGGGGAGAAACATATCCTGTACTGGCTCTTTGAGGTTAAAGCCTCCTTGGCCACCAGGCTGCAGAGAGGTAGAGTAAAAATCCAAGGAAGGTGACAAGTCCTGGAGTACATATGACAAGGCTGGGTTAGGCAGGGGTTAGAGCTGCAAGCTGCATGGTAGAGAAAGGAAGGTGAGTTCTCTACATCTGTCGTTTGCAATGGTAAGAAATCCAGGCCTAAGCCTTAAGAACTACCCTAGAGTGTGATGTTGAAGGACAAGCTGGGTCCAAGTGTAGGTAAAATGATGCATTGAGGCTGATTCAGGATGAAATGTGGTGAGGAGTCTTTATCTCCTGCGTCAGTCTGCTCAGGCTGCCATACCAAAATACTAGAGACTGGGTGGCTTAGGAAATAGACATTTACTTCTTAAAGTTCTGGAGTCTGGGAAATCCAAGATCAAAGTGTGGTCAGATCATTTCCTGGCTTGCAGATGGCTGCCTTTTCACTGTGTCCTCACATGCTGGAGAAAGAAGCTCTGAGTGTCTCTTTCTCTTCTATAAAGACACTGATCTCCATCTCATGACCTCATCTAAACTCAACTACCTTCCAAAGGCCCCACCTCCAAATACCATAATATTGGAGGTTAGGACTTCAGTATATGAATTTGAGGGGGACATAACAACTTCCCAGGCTAGAACCTGACTCAGGGACATTTGAAAAGATATTATGTCCATAAAACAAGGGGAGGAAACCCTTCCTAATGGGTTATTAAATGGTACACAGCTGATGACTGAACTAATGAGCTGGAAGATCAACCCAAGAGGTTTGTTCAGAATTCAGTGGAAGTACTTAAAGAGAACCATGAGAAAAAACCAAAGCTAAGACACATGAGGTACTGACCTGGAAGTTTATGTATTTGCATTGAAGTAAATGATCAAGAGAATGGAGGGGAAGAAATAATCAAAGAAATAACAGAAGAAAAACTTCCAGGGCTGAAAAAAAGAGGAGTCATCTGATTGAACATATCCTCCACATCTTGAATAGGATGAATGAAACTAAATCCACATTAAGAGACAGCTTGGCAACATTTCGAAATCACAGCCTTTATTGCCACAGAATCAGAGAGATTCCAGTTTGCTTAGGACTTTGAGATTGTTGTTACTTCAGTACCTTAACTCCTGAAGTAACTCTCCTATACTGTGTTCTCAAGGTATAGAACGAGGAGCCAATCAATGTGTCTTGATCCATGTGCCTTAAGAGGAAAATGTCCCAAAACATTAAAATTTAGATTCTAGGAATAGCATCACATATAACAGAATGTAAATAACAGTAAGGGGGATAAACAGTAATTCACAGAAGAAAATAACTATGTTATATCTGTCTCTCCTGTTGAAGCCCCACAGAAAGCACACCAGGGAAATGTACTGTTTATACAAGCTGAGTTTACTGAAGTTGCTCAGCAAGGAAAAACATTGCCTTGACAGAGTCTCAGCAGCGTCTCCAAAGGGGGAAGTTAGGGAAGGGTACTTATAGGTTTGAAGGCTGGCATCAGTCACAGGGTAGTTTAGGTCAGGATTGACAGAATTTGTAAATCTGGCACTTTGCTATAACTGTCCGTGGTCTTTGAAACACATAAATCCATGTTAAGTTACTGTTACTATGGTCTTATCTTGGAATATATGTGCCTGTATGAGCTGGTATTAAAATAATTTGAGTTTAGATAGTTTATGTGGCATACTATGGTTTGGTACAGTTAATCTGTTTTGCAAATCACAATACAGTTGTTTGGTTTTTTATTTGCACATTGTGGTTTCCATTTCTGTTCTCGCTGTAGTATCTAGCATAGTGCCTGGATGGGCACTCAATAAATGGTTGAATGAATTAGCAAATTAATTATTAAAGGGGAATCAAGAAAAAGATAATGGTCCCAAATGTCCACATACTAAAATACATGGCAGTGGTGCTTAAAAAAAAATGCAGATTCCTGGGGTCATGCTGGACAGTTTGATTCAGTAGGTCAGGATTTGGGACTAGGTGATTCTGATACAAGTGGTCCACAGCTTTCACTTTTGAGACACCCTAGCCTAGTGGCATGGTAGTAAATAAAATGGGCTTGAAATGTTAACAGGTGGAAGGAAATGAGGCCTTACTGGTATATTTAAGACTTAGTAAAATAGGATTTATAACTGAACTAAGGCAATCAAGAGTTATGCCCCTTCAAAATAAGCCAGCTGAAAGAAAAGGAAGCAGAGTGAATTTATATATCTCTAAGAACACACCTACCTAACAATCCAGGCATCTATATTTGATACACAGTGACCAGCACTTTAATGGAAATTTATGGGAAAGAGAAATAGAAGCAATATTGTTACGGTAGAGCATTTTAGGTTACAGTGTCCTAACAGTTTAAGATATGTTACTAGGTTATTTCTTATTAATAATGAAAAGCCTAAAATTTGAATGCTTTATTGTGTTTTTTTTATTGAGGTAAATTAACATAATGCCAAATTAGCCATTTTAGAGCGAGCAACTCAGTGGCATATAGTACATTCACTGCGTTGTGCAGCCACCACCTGTGTCTAATTCTAGAACACTTTCCTCACCCCACAATAAAACTCTGTATGCATTAAGCAATGACTCCCCCTTCCCTCTTCCCTCCAGCTCCTGGCAATTGCCAGTCTACTCTGTCTCTGTTAGATTTACCTATTCTGGATGTTTCACATAACATGGAATCATACAGTATGTGATCTTTTGTGTCTGGCTTCTTTCATGTAGAAAACATTTCCAAGGTTAATCCACATTGTAGCATGTATGAGTATTTCACTCCTCTTTATGGCTAATAGTATTCTATTGTATGCATATACCATGATTTGTTTATCCATCCATCCATCCATAGACATCTGGGTTGTTTCTACAGTTTGGCTGTTATATATAGTGCCACTGTTCATACAGAAGTATTTGTTTGAGTAGCTGTTTTTGACTTTTTTGGTATATACCTAGGAGTAGAATTGCTGGATCTTGTGGTAATTCTATGTTTAATTTTTGAGAACTGCCAAAGTGTTGTCCACAATGGTTGAAACATTTTACATCCCCATCAGAAAAGGACAAGGACTCCAATTTCTCCACATCCTTGCTAACACTATTTCATTAAAAAAACATTTTTTTTATTATAACCATCCCAGTGGGTGTAAAGTGGTATCTCATCGTGGCTTTAATTTGCATTTCCCTGATGACTAATGATACTGATCATTTTTTCATTTACTTGTTGGTCATTGGTATGTCTTCTTTGGAGAAATGTCTATTCAAGTCCTTTGCCAATTTTAAAATATCGTTGTTTGTCTTCTTGTTGTTGAGTGTTAAGAGTTCCTTAAATATTCCAGATCCTAGGCCTGTATCAGATAGATGATTTGAGAATATTTTCTCCCATTCCTTAGGTTGTATTATGTTTTTTTATAAAAATAAATTTAATCAATTAAAAATTATCTTTATACTAACATCAGTTTCACTCTCTTGCATTCTGATATGCTTTCTTGAATGGAAGACTTTGTTAAAGCCATACACATACAGGCAGACCCAGGGTATATATTACCTCACTCCCAATCATAATGTTTGTAGGGACAAGTTGCTCAAGGGAACATATTTCTCTGGTGAATTATGGCAGAAAAAAGACTGAGAAACATTTTTCTAAGCCAAGTGTTCAGATTCAAGAATAGGACAACATATTCCTGATTCCTGTATACCAAAAACTGGTACAGAAGTATGAAATAAGAACAGGAAGGACACCAACTAACCTGATGTGTACAGGAAGACTTCTCAGCCACACTGACCTTGCTGTTCCTCAACATGATTGCCCAGGGCCTTTGCGCTTGCTGTTTCCTCTGCCTAGAGCCCTCCCCAGAGATGCACATGGCTCATAACCTCACCTCCTTTAAGCCTCTATTCAAATGTGACCTTCTTAGTGAAGACTTCCCAAATATTCCACTTACCATTGCAGCCCCACCCCTCTCTGGAACTCCCTGTTCCCCATTCTGCTTTATAATTTGCTTTAGCAACATTGGAAATATTGTATATCTATTTGTATATTTGTTTGTTTTCCATATTTCCTATTAGAATGTAAGCTCCATGAGGGCAGATACCTTTTTTTCCTTAAAACAGATTTATTGAGATATAATTCACACAGCACACAATTTACCTACTTAAAATAGGGAATTAATTGGATTTTAATATAATCACTCATTTGTACAACAATCATCACAGTCACTTTTAGACTGTTCTCCTTCCATTCCCCCCCAAAATGTATTCCTATTAGCAGTCACTCTCCTTCTCTCCATCACTGTAGACAACAGCTAACTACTTTCTGTTTTTATAGATTTGCCTATTCTGGACATTTCATAAAATTAGAATTATACAATATGTGGTGTTTTGTGACTGGCTTCTTTTGTTCTGCCTGTTTTCAAGGTCTATTTTGTAGCATGTATCAGTACTTCACTCCTTATTATTGCTAAGTAATATTCCATTGTATGGGTATATCAAATTTTATTTATCCATTTATCATTTAATGGATATTAATAATGCTGCTATGAAAACTCAAACAAGTTTTTGTGTGTATATATGCTTTTATATCTCTTGGGTACACAGTTAGGAGGGGAATTACTGGATCATACGGTACTCCTATGTTTAAGCTTTTGAAGAACTTCTAAACTATTTTTTCAAAAAGCTACAGAGTTTTACATTCTTGAGGGTTCAAATTTCTCCAACACTTGTTATTCTCGAACATTTTTGCTAAGACTTGTTATTAATCTGCCTTTTTAAAATTATAGTCATTAAATTATGTGAAATGATGTAACTTTGAGGTTTTGAACTGCATTTCCAAAATAGCTAAGATGTTGAACACCTTTTCATGTGCTAATTGGACATTCTTATATCTTTTTTCAAGAAATGTTATTCAGCTCTTTGCCCAGGTTTTAACTGCATTGTATGTCTTTAAAATTGAGGTGTGAAAGTTCTTTTTGTAGTTTAGATATGTCTCTTACTGGATAATTTGCAAATATTTTCTCCCATTCTGTGGGTTGTCTTTACTTTCATGATGGTGTCCTAGGAAGTGCAAAAATTTTTAATTTTGATGAAGTCCAATTTGCCTGTCTTTTCCTATTGTTGCTTGTGCTTTTGGTGTCATATCTAAAAAACCATTGCCTAATCCAAGTTTACAAAGATTTATGCCTATGTTTTTCTTACAAGAGTTCTATAATGTTATCTCTTATATTTAAGCCCATGATCTGTTTTGAGTTAATTATTGTATATGGTGTGAGGTATCATTCCAAGTTTATCCTTTTGCCTGTGAATATCTGGTTGTCCTAGCATCACCTGTTGAAAAGGCTATCCTTTCACTGAATGATCTTGGCACCCTAATGGAAAATTGCTTGGACATAAGTGTTCAAATTTCCAATTTCTGTGCTCTCAATTATCTTCCATTGATCTACATGTCTATCATTATGACAGTACCACATTGTCCTGATTACTGTAGCTTTTAGTAAGTTTTGAATTTGGGAGGTGTGGGTCTTCCAACTTTATTATTTTTCAAGATTGTTTTGGTTACTTGGGGTTCCTTGAATTTCCATACATGAATTTTTTTGTTTTGCTAATGGCTGCATCCCCAGAGTCTAGTACAGTGCTTGGTACATAGTTGTGATATAGTGAATTATAAGAAATACATATTTGGTCATTCATATGACCAAATATATATTTCCCAGGTATATCTGGTCTTCATCCACAGTTCCTGAAAATGTTGCAGAGCCTTAAAGGTGAAACAGGTGTTTTGTCATGTTAATGAGAGACTTTTGGACCCCCACCCAAGGGCAGGGCTGGAGGCTGAATCAGCAATGATTTAGTCAATCATGACTGCAATGAAGCCCTCAAAAAAACCATGAGAAGAGCTCTTTCTCTCTCTCTCTCTCTACTCTCTCAGCTCTGGTTTGCCTGCTCTGTTTGGTTATATCCTGCTACTTGGTTGGACAGAGCTTCTGTGCTTGGGGAACCAGAATGCCTCCATGTGCCACCGAGCCAGGCCCCAAGGTCCACAACTATACAAGTTCCTTTATTTGGGACCTTGCTCCGTGTCTCTCCATCTGGCTGTTTAATCAAACCTAAGGTAGAGGTGGTGGGGATCTCCAATCTGTAGCCATAGGTCAGAAGCACAGGTAACTGCCTGGGGTTTGCAACCGACATCTAGAGTGGAGGGTGGAGGGCAGTCTTGTAGGACGGAGCCCCTAACCTAGGAATCTAATGCTGTCTCTGGGCAGATAACATCAGAATTGAGTTATCCAACACCCTGCTGGTGTTTGAGAACTGCTTGGTATAAGTATGTGTGGGAAGACCCCCTCCCACCTATTTACACACACTGGAATCAGGTCTGGGCACCTGAATGAAGTTATACTACTATTACTGCTGTGTATAATATTGTTACTGTTATATATATATGTAGGAAAAAAATACACCATTTCATTTAGTGTTGGGTGAGTAGGAATTGCAATAGTAAATGCTAAATAAGTATTGTTTGAAGAAATGAATAAATTCTTGTAAAATAACAATAATAATTATGAAGTAGACTTCTTTTTAAAAAATTTCCTGCTTAACATTCTTTCCCTCTATTCTAGAAACTGCACTCACACTATCTTTGGGAAACTGCCCTTTACTAACTTCCTGTTGTTCTTTAAGGGCTTTACACCACAGCACCCAATACGCCAGCTCCAGGGGAAAGCGTGTGATTCAGGTCTGTCCAAGTCTGTTCCATCCCCTGACACACTTAGGCTTTGGTTTGAGCGTGAGTCAGGCCCTGCCAATCAGAGTTATGTCCTGGATCACACCTTTTTTTCAAAGAATGACCCCGAAGTGTAAGAGAATATGTCCCTGACAAGTTAAGAAGCGTGCAACATAAACAAACAAACAAAACTACCACCACAACAAAAAGAAGGCAAACACAGATGCAAGTGGCAACAAGACATAGAGAGTTGGTGAGAGTCCTGTGGAGTCTAGTTATGGGATCCAGTGCTCCCTAATAATCCAGTGACCTATCTCTGCTGAGCTTGGCGGGATTCTCAGTTGCACGTGACAGAACTACACTGGTTAGCCTGTGTAGATGAGGAATTCAGTGGGAGAGCCCTAGAAGGCTCACAGAATGCGCAGGGAGTCTGATAAACCTAGCTCGAGCAACAGCTGCGCAGGGCGCCGCCTGCTCCTCTTTCTGCCACGGCACTGGTGTGCTGGGATGCTGCCACGGTCCCTAGGTTCTTGCGGCTTGTGCTGCACGCTGCTACTCCTGAACGTTGCCTCTGCACTGTCAGCCTTGTGGCAGTCGGAAGGCTAATTCATCCATGCACCTCTGTGCTGTTCTCTTAAGATGTAAAGTCCTGGGCAGGAACATCTGCTTTTCTTATGTGGTCCTAGGTCAGCCACCAGGATCCCCTTTCAGTGCCAGCACTCAAAAAATATATTTGCTTCTATTACTACATTTACTTTGCTAAAAAAAACAAAAAAACCCTCTCCTCATCACCCCCCCACACACCAGTTGAGGAAATCTGACTAAAGGAAACAAAAATAATTGTAACAGCCACAACCATTTATGGAATTTTACCAGGTAGTGAGGTAAGTGCTTTATATACTATATTAGTTTCCTTTGGCTGTTGTAACAAAATGCCACAAAGGTAGTGACTTAAGACATACGTATTTACCATAGTGCTTGAATCAGAAGTCCAGAATGGGTCTCACGGGGCTGTAAAGCCAAGGTACTGTCAGGGTTATGTTCCTTTTGTAGGCTCTAGGGGGGAATTCATTTCCTTGGCATTTTCAGCTTCTAGAAGCTGCCTGCATTCCTTGACTCACGGCCTCTCCCAGCAGTCGCTTCTCTCTGACCTCATCACATCTCCTTGTTTGACACTGACCCTCCTGCTTCCCTTTCATTTACAAGGATCCTTGTTATTACATGGGGCCATCTGGAGATTTTTAACTTAATCATACCTAATCTCCCCATCTCAAGATTTTTAACTTAATCATATCTACAAAGTCCTTTCTCCCATGGGAGGTAACATATTCACAGGTTCCAGGGATTAGGACATGGACATCTTTAGGAGGCCCTTATTCTGTCTACCACCCGTGTATCACTGGTTTTAGTTCTCATAAGGGTCCTGTGAGGTAGGTGGTGCTATTGTGCTCATTTCAGAAGATAAGGAAATCTTGCAGAGAGTCAAATGACATGTCCTATGTTGAGTGGATAAGCCAATGTTCAAAGTTCAGCTGCTGCATTCCAGAATCTGGGTGTGTATTACCTTTCTGCAACCCTCCCACCTGGCTTCAATAGACTTGCTGGTTTTAGAGTCTTGGTGAAGAAAGAACGGATAGGATCTGATGGATGCATCATCTGTGTGTTTCTCTTCTTCCCTGGTGAATTGAGAAAAGAATGGCAGAGTCTCTTGAAAGCCTTGGATCTTGAGATATAGTGAAAAGCAACTTAATTCTATGATTCTTATTCCTAAATGTTGGCTTATTCAGCAGCCTCCACAGGAAAGGCTGCATCTCAATCCAAGAGTTTGGCTTATTAAAAGGGGATACGAATCTCACAAAGCCTGAAATACTGGCTTCTTTAACAAAATTAACAGCAGCAGCAAGCAGCATGAGAGGTAACATGAAATTCTTCAATCCCTGGAGTTGGAGGGGAAGGAAATACCCAGAAGAATGATTGCCCTTAACTTAGGAATAATACAAAAACCAATGGAAAAGCCAGCCATTCTCAGCTAACAAAACCACAGAGGATTTCAAGTTGCCTGCACCCCTCAACAGGGCTTTAATAGATATTTAGCACAGGGTGAAAACTGTCTTTAATATGTAGCTTTAGACTTTCAGATCTGGAAAGTGCTTCATCTTAAAGGTGCCCACTGGCACTCAACATACAGAGACAGAATAGAAGCCACTAACTCTTCCTTTTGAAGTCAATCCAACTAGATTCCCACAGCCAATCCAGGCAAATCAGAGCCATCTATTAATGTAAGTATAAGCTGTCTATGCCCAGGGTGAGTAGAATCCAGGGATGAACTTGGTGGGAGAGAGAAGTACAGAAAAGCCACTCTGTCCTCCACTACTCCACCACTTCATCCAGTCATGGTGGACAAAATGACCAATTAATCAAGTCTTCATTCATGCAATGTTTACTGAGTTTCTGTTATGTGCTGGAAACAGTGGTAGATCATCAAAGACAGAGTTTGTGCTCTGAAGGTGAGGCGGCCGTACAAAGTAGGGATTTCTGACATAATAGGATGGGGCCTCGCAAGTGAGGAGGCCTACCGGACTTGGGAGGAAGGAGAGCTGGACCAGCTCTGCTCTGTGAGCCAGGACTCTCCTGGCTGCAAATGACAGAAACCTAACTTGAACTGGCAAGAGGGAATGTTCCGTCATGAGACCAATCTCCTGGAAGGGTAGGGGATCAGCTAGGCCTCCCAGGGGACTAGATATAGCCATCAAGACAAGGGCTGTTCCTGTGTCTAGAAAGTTCTTCCCTCCCACTTAGTTTACTTATTATTTGTCATGTGTCTCCAGTTAGTTCTTCAGGGGAGCCTCCTTCTCCTCCCACTCAGTTCCCTGATGGCTCACACCCAGAGTCCTGGCTAGTTTATTTGAGACTTTGGGGGCAAGTTAAAAAGCGGCGACCTCTTTGGGTAGAAAGTGCCAGTGTGTGAAGAAGAAGGCACCCCTTCTTCTGGGCACACATGGCTTCACACTAGGCCCCATGGCTTGGTGAGCAAATCATGAAAGTCTGTAAGTTTTGTGTGCTTGCCTGTGTTCTTTGTGCAGTGCACAAACTGTGTAACAGTAGAAAGTAGCTGAGCCACATACCCTATTGCATGATCTCAGAAAATTGTGCATCTTTTCTCCTTACTACTTGTCAAAAGAGAAATTTTACTTTGCTTGCATTATTACTTACGGAATGTCTCCCCCTGCAAGCTCGTAGGCCCCATGAGGGCAGCAAATGGGTCTGTTTTTGCTCAACACCTTGTTTACAAGAGTTCAGCAGTGCCTGGCCCTTAATAATGGTTGTTTCATGAATAAATGAATAAGCAGCAAATGAGTGGTTTGTCTCTATTTCTCTTAGACTGGCTTTTTCTGTCCGGTGGGAGCCATGGTTTCTTGCAGTTTATGAGCCCACAGAGAAGGCTGCTTCTACTTAAATCTGATTTTTAAAATTCCAAGGAATGATGCTTATTGGCTCAGCTGAGATCACGTGCTCACAGAGAGTGGGAGGCACCCTGATTGGCAACCCCTATCACAACCCTATTTGATGAATGGTGGGGTGAGCAGTTCTCCCAGGGAAGAGAGGGCTCCTCCTAGGGCAAGAGGGGAGGGCCAGGCAGGAACAACTCCACGTGGCTCCCGCACAGCCACTGACTGACTTGCTGTGGGTCGGTCACTCCTCGTCTCCACTTCCTCACCTGTGAAGTGAGGGAATGTGCCAAGCTCACCTCTGAGGTCACCCAGCCCAACGTTCCATTCCCTTTTATTCTGGTTCTGTTTCCTCCTGCCAAGTTCTGTTCTAGTACCGCAGGTGTTAAGTGGAAAAAGACATGACCGTGGGCAGCCTCAGTCCTGGAAGGATTAATGCAGGTGAGCTTTCAGCTGAGCCGGAAAGGCTGAGGACGACTTGTAATGGAGAGAAATGGGAGAATTTTAGTGGTGGGAGGCTGGCTGGAGGAAGTCTGGAGGTACTGGTGTTGAGGTGAGGCTGACTGCCTTGGGGTCCGTGCTCTGCACGTGTGCTTCTGTCGGAGTGTGTGCGGGGCAGGGGGTGGGGGCAGGTAGTTTTGCTCTAACAGCGGGAGATCAACTCAGGGAGTCAGGTATAGAAGAAGTGGCTCCGTCTCATGATGCTAAAACGGCATGAAGTTCTCATATGTATAATTGGCCTTAACCCTTCCCATGATGAAGTACAGTAACCTCTCGGCACCTGCTTATTCCTCTTCCGATTCTTCAGGTGACCCCTCTGTGGCTTCCCTTGAGGATGTTGTTAAACATCATTTCAATCTTCAATCTTATTCTTACTGGGAACAGTGAGGTTTGCCCTCGCTTACTCAGGATGGGCCTCATCCTGAACCTGGGAGCAGTCTGCCCAGGAGGGCTGTCACCAGGGCACCAAGGGCACTCGGAACGGTTGCTGGAAAAGGGAGAGAAGGCTCACCAGGGGGAAATGGGAGGAGGGGGCAAGTGACACTGTTCTGACCCACATGCCATGGCAATCTCTTAAAGCCAAATGGTCTGTGCGGCACTCTGCTGTTCTGGGCTCTACCCTTACATCCCGCAGCACGCAGTCCTATTGCCAGATCCTTGAATCTGTTTAACAAGGAAAAGAATGAAGTTCCATACCGTGGAACTGGGAAAACTGTTTCATGTTGCCATTGATGACAGGCAGAGAACACATGTCACTTGCCCCAGAATCCTAGTGCTACTTATTGCCGCCTAGCTTTGGACAAGTCACTTCACCTCTCTGTGCCTCAGCCTCCAGACCTGTAAAGTGGGTTTAACAAGTCCCTACCTCTTGGGATTATCGGGAGGATTACATGAGTTATTATGAGCCCTGGGACAGGACCTGGTGCCAAGGAAGGTGTACTTAAGTGTTTGCTAATATTTATTTATTTATTTATTTATTTCTCTTTTTTTAAATTAAGGTTTCACATGAAAAACATTGCGGTTACTACATTCACCCATATTATAAAGTCTCCCCCACACCCCATTGCAGTCACTGTCCATCAGTATTTCTTTTTTTTTTATAATTTATTTTGGTATCATTAATCTACAATTACATGTGCAATATTATGGTGATTAAACTACCCTCTTCATCAGGTCCCCCCCACCAACCCCACCGCAGTCACTGTCCATCAGCGTAGTGAGATGCTATAGAGTCACTAACTTGTCTTCTCTGAGTTGTACAGCCCTCCCCGTGCCCTCCCAACACTACATCTGCTAATCGTAATGTTCCTTTTTCCCCCTTGTCCCTCCCTTCACACCCATTCTCCCCAGTCCTTTTCTCTTTGGGTAACTATTAGTCCGTTCTTGAGTTCTGTGAGTCTGCTGCTGTTTTGTTCCTTCAGTTTTTTTCTTTGTTCTTATACTCCACATATGAGTGAAATCATTTGACACTTGTCATTTTGGGCTTGGCTTATTTCACTGAGCATAATACCCTCTAGCTCCATCCATGTTGTTGCAAATGGTAGGATTTGTTTTCTTCTTATGGCTGAATGATATCCCATTGTGTATATGTACCACATCTTCTTAATCCATTCATCTACTGATGGGCACTTAGGTTGCTTCCATTTCTTGGCTATTGTAAATACTGCTGCGATAAACATAGAGATGCATATGTCTTTTTCAAACTGGGCTGCTGCATTCTTAGGGTAAATTCCTAGGAGTGGAATTCCTGGGTCAAATGGTATTTCTATTTTGAGTTTTTTGAGGAACCTCCATACTGCTTTCCACAATGGTTGAACTAATTTGCATTCACACCAGCAGTGTAGGAGGGTTCCCTTTTCTCCACATCCTCGCCAACATTTCTTGTTGTTTGTGTTTTGGATGTTGGCCATCCTGACTGGTGTGAGGTGATATCTCATTGTGGTTTTAATTTGCATTTCTCTGATGATTAGCGATGTGGAGCATCTTTTTATGTGACTGTTGGCTATCTGAGTTTCTTCTTTGGAGAAGTGTCTATTCATGTCCTCTGCCCATTTCTTAATTGGATTATTCACTTTATGTTTGTTGAGGTGCGTGAGTTCATTATATATTTTGGATGTCAATCCCTTATCGGATACGTCATTTATGAATATATTCTCCCATACTGTAGAATGTCTTTTTGTTCTACTGATGGTGTCCTTTGCTGTACAGAAGCTTTTCAGCTTGATAGTCCCACTTGTTCATTTTTGCTTTTGTTTCCCTTGCTTGTGGAGATACGTTCATAAAGAAGTCGCTCATGTTTATGTCCAAGAAATTTTTTCCTATGTTTTTTTCTAAGAGTTTTATAGTTTCATGACTTACATTCAGGTCTTTGATCCATTTTGAGTTTACTTTTGTGTATGGGGTTAGACAGTAGTCTAGTTTAATTCTCTTACATGTAGCTGTCCAGTTTTGCCAACACCAGCTGCTGAAGAGGCTGTCATTTTCCCATTGTATATCCAAGGTTCCTTTATCATATATTAATTGACTGTATATGTTTGGGTTACTGTTTGCATTTTCTATTCTGTTCCACTGGTCTGTGGGTCTGTTTTTGTGCCAATACCAAATTGTCTTGATTACTGTGGCTTTATAGTAGAGCTTGAAGTCAGGGAGCATGATTTCCTCTGTTTTATTCCTCCTCCTCAGGATTGCTTTGGTATTCGGGGTCTCTTGTGGTTGCATATGAATTTTAGAATTATTTGTTCCAGTTCATTGAAGAAGACTGTTGGTATTTTGATAGGGATTGCGTTGAATCTGTAGATTACTTTAGATAGAATAGCCATTTTGACAATATTTATTCTACCTAGCCAAGAGCAAAGAATGGATTTCCATTTGTTAGTG
This sequence comes from Phataginus tricuspis, assembly GCA_029783875.1. Lineage (NCBI taxonomy): Eukaryota > Metazoa > Chordata > Mammalia > Pholidota > Manidae > Phataginus > Phataginus tricuspis. The sequence continues at coordinate 51,948,752 of JAQQAC010002594.1, read as the reverse complement.
TCCTGTTTAATTTCTCTTAGGAGTGTTTTGTAGTTTTCAGAGTATAGGTCTTTCACTTTTTTTGTTAGGTTTATTCCTAGGTATTTTATTGGTTTTGATGCAATTGTGAATGGAATAGTTTTTGTGATTTCTCTTTCTGTTAGTTCATCGTTAGTGTATAGGAAAGCAACAGATTTCTGTATGTTAATTTTGTATCCTGCAACTTTGCTAAATTCAGATATTAGTTCTAGTAGTTTTGGAGTGGAGTCTTTAGGGTTTTTTATATACAATATCATGTCATCTGCAAATAGTGACAATTTGACTTCTTTCTTATCAATCTGGATGCCTTTTATTTCTTTGTTTTGTCAGATTGCCATGGCTAGGACCTCCAGTAGTATGTTGAATAACAGTGGAGAGAGTGGGCATCCCTGTCTTGTTCCCGATCTTAGATGAAAATCTTTCAGCTTCTCGCTGTTGAGTATGATGTTAGCTGTGGGTTTGTCATATATAGCCTTTATGATATTGAGGTACTTGCTGTCTATACCCATTTTGTTGAGTGTTTTAATCATGAATGGATGCTGAATTTTGTCCAATGCTTTTTCAGCATCTATGGAGATGATCATGTGGTTTTTGTTCTTCTTTTTGTTGATGTGGTGGATGATGTTGATGGATTTTCAAATGTTATACCATCCTTGCATCCCTGGGATGAATCCCACTTGATCATGGTGTATGATCCTCTTGATATATTTTTTAATTCGATTTGCTAATATTTTGTTGAGTATTTTTCCATCTACGTTCATCAGGGATACTGGTCTGTAATTTTCTTTTTTGGTGACGTCTTTGCCAGGTTTTGGTATTAGAGTGATGCTGGCTTCATAGAATGAGTTTGTAAGTATTCCCTCTTCTTCTATTTTTTGGAAAACTTTAAGGAGAATGGGTGTTATTTCTTCTCTATATGGCTGGTAGAATTCAGAGGTGAATCCATCTGGTCTGGGGTTTTTTTTCTTGGGTAGTTTTTTGATTACTGCTTCAATTTCGTTGCTGGTGATTGGTCTGTTTAGTTTTTCTGTTTCTTGTTTGGTCAGTTTTGGAAGGTTGTATTTTTCTAAGAAGTTGTCCATTTCTTCTAGGTTTTCCAGCATGTTAACATATAGATTCTCATAATATTCTCTTATAATTCTTTGTATTTCTGTGGGGTCTGTCGTTATTTTTCCTTTCTCATTTCTGGTTCTGTTTATGTGTGCAGATTCTCTTTTTCTCTTAATAAGTCTGGCTAGGGGTTTATCTATTTTGTTTATTTTTTGAAAGAACCAGCTCTTGGTTTCATTGACTTTTTTCTATTGTTTTATTCTTCTCAATTTTATTTATTTCTTCTCTGATCTTTATTATGTCCCTCCTGGTGACTTTGGGTCTCATTTGTTCTTCTTTTTCCAATTTCAGTAATTGTGTCTTTAGACTGTTCATTTGGTAATGTTCTTCCTTCTTTAAATAGGCCTGGACTGCAATATACTTTCCTCTTAGTACTGCCTTCGCTGCGTCCCACAGAAGTTGTGGCTTTGTGTTGTTGTTGTCATTAGTCTCCATATATTCTTCGATTTCTGTTTTGATTTGGTCATTAACCTATTGATTAATTAGGAGAATGTTGTTAAGTCTCCATGTATTTTTGAGCCCTTTTGTTTTCTTTCTAAAATTTATTTCTAGCTTTATACCTTTGTGATCTGAGAAGTTGGTTGGTAGAATTTCAATATTTTTGAATTTACTGAGGTTCTTTTTGTGGCGTAGTATGTGGTGTATTCTGGAAAATGTTCCATGTGCACTTGAGAAGCATGTGTATGCTGTTGCTTTTGGGTGTAGAGCTCTGTAGATGTCTGTTAGGTCCATCTGTTCTAGTGTGTTGTTAAGTGCCTCTGTGTCTTTACTTATTTTCTGTCCCGTTGATCTGTCCTTTGGAGTGAGTGGTGTGTTGAAGTCACCTAAAATGAATGCATTGCTTTCTATTTCCTCCTTTAATTTTGTTAGTATTAGATTCACATATGCTGGCGCTCCTGTGTTGGGCGCATATATATATATTTATTTATTTATTTACAATTTATTTTGGTATCGTTAACCTACAATTACATGTGCAACATTATGGTGCTTAAACTACCCCCTTCATCAGGTCCCCCCCACTCATTACAGTCACTGTCCATCAGCATAGTGAGGTGCTATAGAATCACTACTTGTCTTCTCTGAGTTGTACAGCCCTCCCCGTGCCCCTCCTACCTTACTTCTGCTAATCGTAATGCCCCTTTTACCCTCTTATCCCTCCCTTCCCACCCTTCTTCCCCAGTCCCTTTCCCTTTGGTAACTATTAGTCCCTTCTTGGGTTAAGTGAGTCTGCTGCTGTTTTGTTCCTTCAGTTTTTTTCTTTGTTCTTATACTCCACATATGAGTGAAATCATTTGATACTTGTCTTTTTCGGCTTGGCTTATTTCACTGAGCATAATACCCTCTAGCTCCGTCCATGTTGTTGCAAATGGTAGGATTTGTTTTCTTCTTATGGCTGAATAATATTCCATTGTGTATATGTACCACATCTTCTTAATCCATTCATCTACTGATGGACACTTAGGTTGCTTCCATTTCTTGGCTATTGTGAATAGTGCTGCAATAAACATAGGGGTGCATCTGTCTTTTTGAAACTGGGCTGCTGCATTCTTAGGGTAAATTCCTAGGAGTGGGATTCCTGGGTCAAATGGTATTTCTATTTTGAGTTTTTTGAGGAACCCCCATACTGCTTTCCACAATGGTTGAACTAATTTGCATTCCCACAAGCAGTGTAGGAGGGTTCCCTTTTCTCCACATCCTCGCCAACATTTGTTGTTGTTTGTGTTTTGGATGTTGGCCATCCTGACTGGTGTGAGGTGATATCTCATTGTGGTTTTAATCTGCATTTCTCTGATGACCAGTGATGTGGAGCATCTTTTCATGTGCCTGTTGGCCATGTGAATTTCTTCTTTGGAGAAGTGTCTATTCATGTCCTCTGCCCATTTCTTAATTGGATTATTTGCTTTTTGTTTGTTAAGGTGCATGAGTTCTTTATATATTTTGGATGTCAACCCCTTATCAGATACGTCATTTATGAATATATTTTCCCATAGTGTAGGATGTCTTTTTGTTCTACTGATGGTGTCCTTTGCTGTACAGAAGATTTTCAGCTTGATATAGTCCGACTTGTTCATTTTTGCTTTTGTTTCTGTTGCCCTGGTGCATATATATTTATAATGGTTATATCCTCTTGTTGGATTGACCCCTTTATCATTATGTAATGTCCTTCTTTATCTCTTGCTACTTTCTTCTTTTTGAAGTCTATTTTGTCGAATAAAAGTACTGCAACACTTGCTTTTTTCTCCTTGTTGTTTGCATGAAATATCTTTTCCATCCCTTCACTTTTAGTCTGTGTATATCTTTGGGTTTCAGGTGAGTTTCTTGTAGGCAGCACATAGATGGGTCTTGCTTTTTTATTCATTCTGTTACTCTGTGTCTTTTGATCGGTGTATTCAGTCCATTTCCATTTAGGGTGATTATTGATAGATATGTATTTATTGCCATTGCTGGCTTTAGATTCGTGGTTACCAAAGGTTGAAGGGTTGCTTGTTTACTATCTAACAGTCTAACTTAACTTTCTTGTTAAGTTATTGTAAACACTGTCTGATGTTTCTTTATTTCTCTCTCTTCTTATTCTTCCTCCTCCATTCTTTATATACTAGGTGTTTTATTCTTTGCCTTTAGTTAGTATTTGGATGGTCTGCTTTCTTTGCTATGATTTTATTTTCTCTGTTGACATCTTTTTAGCCTTAGGAGTGCTTCCCTCTAGAGCAGTTTCTTTATGATGTCCTGTAGAGGTGGTTTATAGGAGGCAAATTCTCTCAGCTTTCGCTTGCCTGCAAATTGTTTAATCCCTCCATCATATTTAAATGATAATCATGTTGGATACAATATTGTTGGTTCGAGGCCCTTCTGTTTCATTACATTAAATATATCATGCCATTCTCTTCTGGCCTGTAAGGTTTCTGTTGAGAAGTCTGATGATAGTCTGATGGGTTTTCCTTTGTAGGTGATCTTTTTTCTCTCTCTCGCTGCCTTTAATACTCTGTCCTTATCTTTGATGTTTGCCATTTTAATTATTATGTGTCTTGGTGTTGTCTTCCTTGAGTCCCTTGTGTTGGGAGATCTGTGGGCTTCTGTGGACTGCGAGACTATTTCCTTCCCCACCATGGGGAAGTTTTCACCAATTATTTCTTCAAAGACACTTTCTATCCCTTTTTCTCTCTCTTCTTCCTCTGGTACTCCTATAATGCGAATATTGTTCCATTTGGATTTGTCACACAGTTCTCTTAATATTCTTTCATTCCTAGAGATCCTTTTATCTCTCTGCCTCAGCTGCTCTGTATTCCTTTTCTCTGATTTCTATTGCATTAACAGTCTCTTGCATCTCGTCCAGTCTGCTGCTAAGCCCGTCGATGGCTTGTCTCATTTCTGCATTGTCTTTCCTGACTGCCCTCACTTCCTCCCTGAGCTCTTGCATATTTCTGTGTAGATCCATCAGCATGGTTATGACTTTTATTCTGAATTCTTTTTCAGGAAGATTGTGCATTTCCATCCCTTCAGGCTCTCTCTCTGGTGTTGTCTGGGTGAGGTTTGTTTGTACCATATTCCTCTGTCTTTTCATGGTGATAGAAGTGGTCGCTGGCACGTGTCACGTGTCAGCTGGGTCTTTAAGACTTAAAAAAAAAAAGGAAGAGAAAGACAAGAGAAAAAAAAGAAGAAAGAGAATGAGAAGAGAGATAATGAAAGAAAGAAAAGAAAGAAAAGAAAAGAAAAGAAAAAAGCCCACTGGGAGTAGATTCTCTAAGGATGCTGTAAATGGCGCTATTGCTCCACTATTCTGCAGCCGCGGCCTCTCCGTTCCGCTGGGTGGTTTGCAGCTCTGGCAGGGGCGGGAATGACTGGGAGGCTATTGTTCTCTGTGTAAAGTTTCAGTGCAGCTACTTTTTCCCAGTCGCCAGCCAAGGGGTCTGAAATTCCTCAGGACTCCCAGCATGCTGGGCTGAATGTGCTGGGACGATCGTAAGACTGCTGAAAAAAGCGTGCGCTTTTCTTTTGTCCTGGGAGCCAGCCGCAAGGGTCTGGGCACGTTCCTAGCTGAAAATCTGCACCTTCTGCTTCTCCAATCTCTGCTACACCGTGCGATGTGTGTCAGCACTCCTGGCGCAGATCACCAGGGCTGGTTATTTTGCTGGCCTGTAGTTCCACTCCCTCCCAGCTCTGAATCCTCTCCTCCCACCGGTGCTCTGGGTTGCGGGAGTGTTCGGGTCCTGGCTCCGTATCTTACCCACCTCACGGGGTGCCGAGTCCTCTCAGGTTCAGATGCAGGCTGTGCGCTGTCCTGTGTATTCTGGTCTCTCTTTTAGGAATAGTTGTATTTGCTGTATTTTCATAGATATATATGGTTTTGGGAGTAGATTTCCGCTACCCTGCTCACACCGCCATCTTCCCAGAACTGTCCTGTTTGCTAATATTTATATCCCTAACTGACTGACTGACTGATTTTGAATTGCTTCTCAAAGCTAAAGTTATGCAAAATGTGAATGGAGGCTTAGAACAGACTAAGGTTGTGGTGATAGAACTTTTTTCTTTTTTTTTTTAAATTTTGGTATCATTAATATACACTTACATGAGCAACATTGTGGTTACTAGATTCCCCCCATTATCAAGTCCCCACAACATACCCCATTACAGCCACTGTCCATCAGCAGAGTAAGATGCTATAGAATCACTACTTGTCTTCTCTGGTGATGAACTCTTAAGCCAGAAAAACTGAACAAGACATGGAGGGATGAAGAATGAAATGGAAGCAGATGTAGGGGCTCAAGCTCAGGGGTAAACTGACCAGGCCCAGGGGGTGAGGTAGGGCAGCTGGGAGGCCTAGAGCACAGAGAAAGCTGGTCAGGGCCAAGGTCAGGGTCTGAGGGGATGAAACAACTAGATGAGAGAGAAGGCAAAGGGTGACTGTGGGCAGGGGAGGACCCAGAGTCTGGGTATGGGTGGCTGCAGGAGAAGCAGTTTTGATTGCAACCCAGTTTGGGACTGAAGGTAAGTAAAATTTTGAAACAGATGTTTATTTTTGGCATTTCCTCTCCCAAAAGCACTGTTTTTCTCTTGCTCTTTGCCAATACCTCTGTACTTGAAAATGCTGCCCCCCAGAACCAAGCCTTCCTCGCTTCCCACTGCTGTACAGCCTGAAACTGTTTACCTTACCCACCAGTTCCCTAACAAAATTCCCATTCTTTGAGCATAGGCTCCGATGTCAGCCAGACTCGGGAAGAACTCATCTCTCATGAAATTACTGATAGCCACTGACTAGTCTCTAAAGTGCTTGGATTTTAAAAAGGGAATACTTATAAATTCAAGTGAATATCTAATCTAGGAATTCTTAATTTAGGGGGTGATGGATGGGCATAGGTGGGTTTCAGGCCTTTGACAGAGAGTCATCACTTTCGATGATTCCAAAAGGTGTCTGTTACTCTGAAAATGCTAAGGACATTTGTTTTAACCTGTTTTGGCTAAGGCAGTGCAACAAAGAAAAATGTAAGCATTCAGGTTAGTTGGAAGAAAGTATTTCTCAATTGGGTAAATTAGTGATGTGTGTGTGTGTGTATGTGTGTGCCTGCATATATGTATGTGTGTCTCCAAATTCTTTTCCTTTTTTCTGTTTTGGAACCACAGATTTTTCCTCTTAAATGCTTAGATTTATTGCTTTCCTCCAACCAACATGGCTCCTGGGGTAGTTTCAACTGGGGGATTCGGGTGTGAGTATTGGGAGGCTTCGGGTGCAGGGGTAACAAGGTTGTACGGGCGAGAATCTGCTTAGGCATGGGTTTTTGATATCTTACATCCTCTTCTTTTGTAAAACAGGAAGTTCTTATTTCCAGAGCATGTTATCATCACCAAGGAAGTGAGCATATATTTTCCTCAGCTCCCGCCCTCTTCCTCCCTCCCCTATTTCCTATTTCTGTGTGCAGTGCCATCCACTCTCCCAGAATGCTTCACCTTGCCATAATGAGATGCTCAGCTGCGGTGCAGCCACTGACGTTTGGAGATGGATGGGGCCTCCTGTACTGCCCTGAGAGGGATGTTAAAAAGACATTGTATTCATGGAAGCAGGCTAGAGAAGGCGAGGAGAAATGAAGAGCCTGACAACACACAGAAGCTATTGTCCAAGTAAAACGGTCATTCTTTCTGTCCATCCCCTGCTAGCTGGAGTAACTGAAGCAATGATATATATTTGAAAGTCGCTATAAGGTCATGCATTGTTTAGATTCAACTGGAAAATTATACCTTCTGAGATTGAATTTAATGCAACATCATTAGGACTTGATTAGCTCATTGCAAATAAGTTGAAAATACCCAATTCAGGGAAGAACATGTGGTAATGAATACATTTTTATTCAAATTCTCTGTTAAATCCCTAGAGAGGTGTGATTTCCATAAAATAAAAGGCCCTGGGTAAAAAAGAAAAGTGTCGGTTTAGGCATCCTATAGTTGTGCTAGAGAAAAATATTAGCAAAAACAGGTTTATTCATGCGATCCTAATAGTAGTGTATCAAAAAATCTTGGAAATTAGAAATAGTTTCTAAAATAAATACAACTTTCTCTAAATCTAGGAGAGGCAAAAAAAAATTCACTGCTAAATAAAATTGAAATTGAAATACTGATGTCAAATCTTGATATAATTGGAAAATTCTTAGCTTTTCTGAGAGATCCCTAAGATGGCTGCTTCATAAAAAAAAATAAACAATTTTCTAGACATTTTAAACTACAGGTTCATTTTTACTTGAAATAGTCCTAAGGATAGAAAGTAGCCAACTGCATCTCATAAGATGGCATGAGGTTCACAAGGAAATATGTGAAAGCATTGCTTAATTGGTGCTCGTGCATTCATTCCTGCTTCCCTCTCCCACTCTTACAAATGCTTTTACATATTTTATCTTATTTAGCCCTTCTTTGTCCCTTGGAGGTATTACTCCCATTTTTATAGGTGAAGGAACTGAGGCCCAGGCAAATTTAATGCCTGTTCAAGGGCTTTTAAGTGGTAGCGTCTGTGTCTTAATTCAGGCCAGCCCAAGGATAATAATTAAAGACATTTTGCCTTTGCCTCTGGATAGCAGATTAAAAATCCTTTATACCAGTAACTGTGGCTCACAGGGAAGAGTAATATTACTTCAAACTACAAGGAGGAGAAATTATTCACTATAGAAACCTAATACATATCTGTATTCATGCAGAATCCCCTGTAATTTATCACAACCTGTTTACTTGTTTAGAGTACCATCTTTCTATATCCGCAGGAATTTCCTACATACATTTGAACTTCCAGTAACAACCAGTTTTCAGTAAGTTTTCAAAGGGTGTGAATGACTTTACATGGATATTGTGTACTCAGTTTTTTCTTTTTTGTGTAGTCTTACATTTCAGTATCAAATTAGGCTAATTTCACATTGGTGGCAGGTCTTGGTGAAGGACACATTTCTATCCTATTTCAGTGTTCACTGTAAACTCTAGAAAGGAGGAAGGAAGTTAATAAAACAGAGCCACTGTAAAGTAGCTTAGAGGAAAAGAAATATTTGGGCTGACAAGCCAGATGCTAAGGGGAAGGGTTTATTTAAGAATGTGAACAGTACTCCAGCTAACATTCATTGAGCCACATACTTTTATGTGCTTAAATTGTATTTATTCATTCATTTCATCCTCACAACATACCTATGAAGTAGTTCCTGTTATTGTCATTACTTTGCAGATGAGGGAACATAGTAATCTACATTATTAAATGTTCACTCCAACTAGTGTAGTTACTCTGTCAACATAGAAAGATGTTGCAGAACTATTGACTATATTCTTTATGTGGTACTTTCATCCCTGTGACTAATGTATATTATGATTGCGATTTTGTTCTTCTTTATCTCCCACACCCACCCCACCCACCCATACAACCCCTCCCCTGTGGTAACCACCAATCACTTCTCAGTGTCTATGAGTTTACTGCTCTTCTGTTCATTTTGTTTTGTTTTGTTTTTAGATTCCACATATAAGTGAAATCATATGGTATTTGTCTGTCTCTGCCTAGCTTATTTCACTTAGCATAATACCCTCTAGGGCCATCCATGTTGTCACAAATGGAATAATTTCTTTTTTATGGCTGAATAATATTACATTATGTATATGTACCACTTCTTCTTTATCCATTCAGCTACTGATAGACACTTTGGTTGCTTCCATATCTTGACTATTGTAAATAATGTGGCAATAAACATAGGGATGCATATATCTTTTAAAATTAGAGATTTTGTTTTCTTCAGATAAATTCCTAGAAGTGGAATTACTGGGTCATATGGTATTTCTATTTTTAGTTTTTTGAGGAACCTCCATACGCTTTCCACCAATGGGGTTTTAATCCAGGCTATCTGGCTCCAGAAAGCCAATGTTCTGCTTCAGAAAAAATGGCAAATGGGCTCCCAAGGCTAAAAATGCCCAGGGTAAAGTTGGGTCCAGAAAGTTCCATGTGTTAAGGATTTTTATTTGGGGGTAACATTATAGCCCCAACAGAGGCTGATGAAAAAAATGCAAGTTCCTCGAATGTGCATTATAACCCCACATGACAGGATATCAATTCTATGAAGTAACCAGTAGTGATTATAAAGAGGGCACTTGGTTGTGTTTAATAGGCAATGTTCTGACTTCCAGCATAAGACAGGCAGGGGAAAAGGCAGCTGATGAAAGAAAAAGTGTAATAAATAAAAGCAAGATAGATGGCCAGCAGTGCCATCTTTTCATCTTGTCAATTGTTATCACTTTTGAGGAGAGGCTGTCCTTCCTGGTGACAATGAGGAAAATGTCTACTTCTATACTTTTTCTATTAACCTGATAAGTGGGACGTGACTCTATGCAGATACTGAAAAACAAAATCAACATTTTTATTACCCTAGTAGAATCTGCAACGTAGCTATTTGCAACACTATTCTATGTATACATGTGAAAAGCAACATATGTTACAGTGATGTTCTTATGAATTTGAAGGCTTAAGAGCTGAAACTGGTACCAAACAACACAGGCTTCAATGGTTAAGAGGTTAATTCCAGTATCCTGAAGAGGCTGCTCCTCTCACCTATGTATCAAAGTAGTGACTTTATGACATTCAGCAGAGCCTTATGAGATATTCTGATAAGTAATCTCACTAATAATATACCATGAATTATATGGTGCTGTTGAAATAAGGTCAAAAGGATAAAATAGATAAGAAGGATGTAGTTACCTGGAAATAATCTTTCTGACTCATATTTTTCATAATATTTATCTGCAAAAGCAGCCCAAGTAGCTAATATTCAGCTCTAGAAAGAGGTCAAGATTCACTATTTTTTAAAAGCACATTCACACCCCCATTATTGTATCCTTATAAATAAATCTCTCAGGTAAGTAGAGCATGTATTAACCTGATTAAAAATAGAAGGAACTGAAGCCCAACAAGGGAACATAACAACACAGGGAATTTAACTACTTAGGGGCACCACTACTTAATAGCCAAATGGCAAGTTAATGGAGCTCCCTGAGCCTCAATTAACTTATCTGTAAACTGGGGATATTAGTACCCTACTAGGGTGTTGTGAGGTTAGGTGTAACAATTTACAAGCAAAGCACTGTAAGAGTAGTGCCGACCTATCACATTGGAAAGCATTAAAAAATGTTGTCATCACTTGGATCAGCAGATTGTCAGTTAGGTATGAGTTTGGAGAAATAAACTATCCTGACCTCTGAAGATATATTTGACTTTTTCCTGTTCATTGCTGTAAACCCATGAATCTTGACTTTTTATAAGGAGTAGAGATCTACATCCTCTCTCGCTGCAATCTGAGGTCAAATTAATTCCTCCCTGCTGTTTTCTCTTCATGTCTTACCAGCAGCACATTTACCTATTTGTCTATAAGCAGGCCCAGATTTACTTCAGTCTTTAGGATTGTGCCCTTCTTTATTCTGTATTCCCAACCCAACACATGCAGGAAAAGCATGCTATGGTGGGATTTATAGAACTTGGAAAATAGTTTTACTCTACCATTACAGTCAATTATTTATTTTTTTCTTCAAGGATTTGAATATAAATGCACAGAAGTGTAACATTATTATCTCAGTAAACATTCCCACAGGGATCAAATTATTTGGGAATGGCATTAATGAGGAAAAAATGAAATGTATTATATACTGAAAAAATTCCTAATTGAATTTCATAAGAAAGAAGGCAATATTCCAGCTTTGATGTATGGAATTTGTATTAGATAGATATAACTTTCAAATGGGAAGAGTAGTGGAATATGAAGCTTTGTTATTAGACAGTGTGGTACAGGAGAAAAGACCTGCTCTAGGAGTTGGGAAATTTGAGTTTGATTACTGCTTTGTTATTAACTAGCGGAATGACTTGGATTAGACCTTTAACTCCTTTGGACCTCAAGTCTCATGTCTTAAAATGAGGAAGTTGGATTCGATAATCTCCAAGGTTCCTTCCAGATCTAAAATTTCATGTTACAGTCCACATTCAGTTCACTTTAAGGAACAGTTAACTTGTACCTATTTAAAAGCACTGTACTAGGTGCCAGGGACATTAAGATAAATATAGCAAGCTTCCTGTCCTCAAAGGTGTATAATCTGTGGATTAGTAAAATAACAGGGTAATATTTGCAGAATAGTATATAATCACTTAATTATACCTGTTTTGTTATTCATAAAATACATAGGGTAGTGAGGCTTAGCCCTAAGTTTTGTCTCTCAATCTCTAGGTTGTAGCTGACCCACTATAAACAGCTGTATAAATTACTAAGTCTGTTTTTTATTTGAAAATAATCATATTGACCTAACTGAAAGTGATGCTGAGAAATAACAAAGTTGTATATTACAAATTATAAATTTTTATGGACACCATGCTCCAGGGTGAAGCAGATAGCAGATCCCTCATGTGACTTAGCCATAAGATACATTATTATCGTTTGCTGCTAATTAATCAATATAGCAAATGGCTACCTAAAATAAATTAATTGTGGGCTTATTTTAATTTAGAGGGGTCAAGAAGCAAGCCCACTTCTGTGCAAAATAACTGTGTCTCAATCCTTTAGGTACCACCATAAGCAGTAAAAAACCATACAAATATTATATATACAAAATATTATGAGCTTATGTAAGTTATATATAATTTATTCCCTAGATGTAAAAGATGTTGCAAACATACAAGGTATAAAGAATGCAGGAGCAGCTTTTCTGCTAAGAGTAAGGAGAGGGACATTCTTACAAAGAGATATGCCCAACAAGGAATGGCTCATTTTAGAATACAGAGGTACTTACACATTTCTGACGCTAGACCCCACAGGTTGAAGGTCAGGTTAAAGATCATCAATACTGAGGAGATTCTTGCTCTTGAGAAGGAACCTGAAGTGGACAAATTTAGGTCAGTTCTAAGATTCCATGATTAGCTTAAGCGATTCATAAATGTTTGAATGATAGAAATATGATAGACATAACATTATAAGGATGTAATCTATTAATGAGACATTAGGGATTAAGAAAGATGGAGTATTTTACAAAGAGCAGTGGTTTAGGACAGGAACTGGTTTTATCCTGTTCTTTCAAATATTTTGTTTTTGTATGAAACCTAAATTTCAGAACCCAGTTGAAACTCACACGCTTTGGCTATAGAATTCTAAAACCAAAACTATTGCTATTTTGTAACTAGTTGTTTGTGGCGAGTCAGGATCGTGGAATGCCCTGGCCACCGGATGGGGCAGGGCTTTGGGATACACGGACGTGGTGTGTGTGCTGTGGTTGGGGTAGGACGGGCTATCTTCTATTAGTATCTTAGAATATTATTCTGCGACTATGTTATGGTAAATGTGATAAGTTGGTTTGAAAGCATTGAAAAACTGGCCACAACTCATGAAAATGGTGTGAATTCTTGATTTAGGAAACTCAGTGGTCAGAATTCCCTTAAATCAACACCTTCCTCTGCCAAGTAACAGCCAAACGATGACCCCTGTGTCATCGACTTAGGTTCTCTCAGCTTGAGCTAGATGTCCTTCGAGGTCCGGTGACCTGCTCCATGACTTGCCTGCTAGACTGAGCCCGAAACTCACAGCGTGGCCCTGGATTTCCTGGATGCCGTCCCTGGGCGTACAGATGTGTGTATGACGGACAATGTCTGTACCTTTGTGTTGACTCTGAAAAAGAGGTGCTTTTTGCAAACGGGTTAAGATGGATTGTTTTCCAAGAAATGGGGATTTGTTCCTCGGCAGAAGGTTTGCTGGAAACGAAGACACGGCGATTCTTTATCCAGTTTCCAGCTATAGGAAACAGCTGCAAGAGAAATATCAGTCCAAGTTCGGCGCGGACCGTGCTCCTGCAGAGAACAGCTCTGAGGCGTGCAAGACAAGTGGGAGATCCGGAGGCGCCGCGCCAGGCGCGAGGGATGGGCTGACTCCGCCACTCCGTGCAGTGGGATGCAAGCTGCCCCAATCGCACTTTCCAGTCTCGGTTCTTCGGGGAACACCACGCGTGCTTTGTTTCAGACGCCTACCCATCTTTCTCCGTTGGTCTATAGCGCCACCAATCCCGCCCGCGACGGGGCGGGGCTTCGGGGTCAAGGCGGACCAATTCCCCAGCCTCGCCCCTCCACGCGCTCTCGGACCCGAGGGGCTGAGTGACGGCAGCCGGGTCCAACCTGCTGCTCCAGAGCGTGGTCTCCGCCAGGGGCGTTACCAGGACCAGGCGCCCCGACCAACCACATTGGACCTCAGGGGGCGGGGCCTCCTTGAGAGCTTCAGACAGGCGCTCTCCGCACTCCTTTTGTCAAATGAGAGATGGGGCCGGGCGGTTCCTCAACCGAGGTTCAGCCAATGGTGGAGGTGAAGTGGGCGGGCCGGGAGTGCCTGGCGGCGGGTCCTCTGCTCCGAGCTGAGGTGCGGGGAGCCGGTGGGGGGACGGCGAGGCGAGCGCGGAAGCCTGGGCTGCGAGCAGGGAGTGAGCTGCTCGAAAATGCACTCGGATGCCGCCGCTGTCAGTGAGTTACAGAGCAAGCGGGCCAGGGCTGGCGGCTGCCATTACTCGCCACTCGACTCCCGCAGTCCCCGCCCCGTGCCTCCTGTCCCAAAACGCGCCGGGAGCCCCTGCCCGGGAGCCACCCCTTCCCCTCCCGGGGCAGGGACGGGTGGTGACGCTGCGGGCTGCGCGGGGCGGGGGCGGGAGTGGGGGGAAGGGGCCGGTCTGCTGGGGAGGCGGGAGTGAGGGGGGTGGGGACTGGCTCCGTTTCAGTGTTGGGGGAAGGGGGGGCGGGACGTGCGGTGAAGGGCCGGGATCGTAGTGTCCGGGGTGAATGGAGGTGGGGGAGGCGGCGGGCGCTAGCGGGGTGGGCCCGGGGGTGGCACCGGCCTGGTGAGAGAGGGAGGGAGTGAGCAGGGGTGAGGATTTCCTAGGGGCTGAGCGGTGCGGGCGGCTCTGTGAGAAAGGCGGGTGAGTGCGAGGGGACCGTGGGGGCGGGGACAATGGGAAGAAGGGCTGGATGGCGGGGGTGGGGGGAACAATGCGGTGGGGGAATGGGGACAGCGGCCGAGCGGTGCAGGAGGGCGGGCAAGAAGATGAGGGCTGATGTAACTAACGGGAGAACGAGACGGTGGGAGGGACTGGGGTGTGATGGAATAGTTGGGGAGTCCGGCAGGCGGGAGGGGCATAGGAAAGGTGGTGCGGTAACCGAGTGTAAGGGGGCAGACGTTGGGGTAACAGGATAGAGCAGGTGTTGGGAAGATCGGGTAATTAGGAGTAAGAGGAAAGGAAGGAAGGGACGGTTTGGGGTGACAGAATGGGGGCAGGGGTAGAGGAGGTGCAGTGTGGGGGAAGAGCTAGTTTGGAGGAAAGGGAGATCGGGAAGGGCTGGGACTGGGTCAGGGAGAGGACTGTCACGTCTAGAATCTGTCGGCGCGGGGCTGGGGGGAAGATGCCAGACTCTGTTTGGGGGAGGTGCCTCCCATCGTGGCAGGGTCTCTGGAGCGGGGAACCCTGAGCTTAGGGTGCGGGAAGAGGAGTGGGTGGGGCTGAGATGGAGGGGGCGGGGAGGTGCCCCGAGGTTGGCGCTGGCCGCGATTCCAACAGAGCGGCGGGAAGCGAGGTCAGCGCGGGCGTGGGCTCCTGCTGCGGGACTGGGAGGCGGGGCAGGGACGCTGGCTGCGGGTTTTCCGCCGCGGTAGTCGGAGGAGTCGGGCCCTCGAGGTCAGGTGTGTGGGGGGGTGCTCAGGGGAGGTGTTGGGGTCCCTGGCCGTCTGCAGGTTTGGCAGTCTGTGACGCAGTTATCTAATTTCTGATCGTCAGGTGTGAAAGTTGGTGCCTCAGGACCCGCTTCCCTGCAGGGAGGGCCGAGCCGGAGGCTCCGCGCTGCGCGACTTCTCCCTGGCAAGCGGGGTGGGCGCTTTTAGGGGTTTCCTTTAGGGTCTGGCTCAAGTCGCCGGTGTGAAGGGGAAAGGCGCTCCCGCGGAATTCTGGGTCTTGGAGTCCCGGCCCGGGTTGGGTTGGGTGCACGTGGGTAACTGTGGAAACCAGTCCCAGAATGCAGCGCGTCCCCTGGAGCCTCCCTGCTCTGCTAACTCTCGCATTATTCCCGGCGCACCTAAGCGTGCTTTCCCGAGGAGCTTCTGTACCCTGGGACTCAGCGGTTCACAACTCCTGTCCCTGTGTCAGCGGGAGGAGGAGAACCAATTCAAGCTCAGTCTTTTCATACTTGGGTTCTTGATCTCCGAGTTCTATCACCTGCATTTCGTAGCCTTATTTGCAGAATAAATGTTTAGTCTAGAACCACCTAGCACGTAGGTTTTGGAAAAACATTCAAAATGCAACACAATCTAAAGCAGCGTTTAGGATGGTGTATTTCTTGTATCCAAGTATGTTTATGAACACTAAGTTCAGAGGTTCGGTGTTACATAAGTCTGGTGTTTGTATGCCTTGGGCTGTTCGGATTGTCCAAAGATGAGTGGACTTTTCGAAAAAAAAGATGGCCTTGGAGAATAAATTGAATCATGGAGGTGGCATAGTGGAATTTAGGGTGGAAATGGGCCCATTTGTAAAGCCAGCATGAAAATGTGAAGATGTGCAAAAGGAATATATGATGTCTTCAGTATTCAAAGAAATGTGGGCAGGAAGTGAGACTAGAGGAAGGTAAACTCAGTGGAGGATTGTAAGAGGTTTTGGTGTTTTTTGTTTGTTTGTTTTTAGCTGCACCTGTAATTCCATCTTTCTGCCTCTTAATATTAGAGACAGTCCTCCCAGTCAGTACAGTCCCCAAGCCCCACATGTTTTGCCGGTTCCCATTACCATTTATATGCAGTGACTCCAAAATCTGTAATATAGAGGTTCATAAGATTGGCTCATAGATGACATTATTTTTAGGTGACATATAAGGTATTATGAGACTATTGATAGTATAGTAAGTAGAATAATATAATCCTAATGAAGAAAGTCTTACCAAGAAGTACTAGGATTTGGAAACCTTATAGTATGGTTAAAGATATACTGAACTTTTGTACTTGATTAAATGATGGTTCTTTTAAAAATGAGAAATTGGGCAGTGTGTGGTTTTTGGGGGAAAAGATTTATATCTAGCTTATATTTTACTTAGTCTTGTGGTAAAATATCCAGGAAACCCTTTGTGATGTGAAAATATATAATATGGAAGTATTTTTTAGAATATGCTTTTAATTCTGGAATTTGCTTTTTTCATAAGGGGTAAAAATGTATGAAGTTGAAAACAAGAACTATAATTGTCTTCAAGATGGTGTTTTTAAAGAAAATGTTAGGCTAGTTATTTCCCTTTTTCTTTTTTCTATTACATACCAAAAGGCAGGTTCCCTTTACAACACATATAATCCCCCCTTCCAAGCTCACTAAACCCTAGGTTTCCATACACTATCAGCTTATACTTTCTACTCTGGTTTTTAGGTTCCTCTTTGATTTTTTTTGGCCTTTTGGGGAGGTCCTTTATTTCCTTATGAACTTAGCATTTAAAGAGATGTTTCTTATACTTTACCCAGGATTTTTTGACTGTTTTATATTGGGAAGACTTTTTAGGTTATCTTGCTTATCGGTTTGCCAGAAAAGAAAGTTTCCCTCATTTTCTCCACCTTAGAGAACTTCTGTACATTTACTCTTTTCTTCCTCTCTTCCTGCCTTCAAGAAGTGCCCTCAGTAACAACTGATAACATTTCTTTAAATGTTACTTATTATTACATCACTTTCTGTTTTTAATCTTTAGCTGCCCCCAGTCGCTTTTATAGCTTATTGCTTTCTTAGTACATGTTTGCATTATTCTCATTTCAATAATAATAATCTCGTTAGCTCAGCAGAATAAAAACAAACCTGTCAGAAACTGATCTCATGATTTGATCTCAGTAGTATCAATTATTGGGAGGTGAAAGTACTTAACTTAAAAAATGGCTTAAATAATAGAGTTCATTGTCCAGTGGCAAGAAGTGTAGAGAGAGACTATTCTAAGGGTGGTGCAGTGTCTTCATGTCTTTTAAGACTCTAGGCTCTTTGTATCCTTTCTGCCTCTATTCTTAGTATTTTAGCTTATCAAAAGCCTCAGGCTCATTGCCTCATGTATGTAACATGGTTGCTGTATTACCAGATATCAAGCTTATGTAAGAAACTCCTCCTTATTAGAGTGGAGTCTTTTCCAGGAGGTCTTCTTGGAGACTTCCCCTTCAATTCTATGGAGCAGAACTGATCTCAGGCCACTGTTACATGTGAGGGAGGTTGAAAAGTCTGACATTTTTCAGCTTCTGTTGTGGAATGTGGCCTCTGCTAGAGTGGAAGAAGGGTGAAGAGAATGCTCTGGGTTGACAGCCTACAGCTTGTATCCGTGAGCCAGCTACTTTGTCCAACTGTCTCTGGCTAGGTCTCAATTCTTTTTTATCTGTTGATTTATTTTCTGCCTCATTTTTAAATAATTAGAGGTGACTTACTAAATATAGATAAAATCCTGTTAAGAAGGGAATTAGCAGATTTACAGGCTGCACATAAAAGCTTGCCATATGTTAGAAATAGGCCATATATTTGACTCTGAGCTTCCTGGTAGCCAAAACAAAGAGGAAAACAAGACCAATTAACTTTACTCATTTGGCAAATGAAATTGCAGTCACTTACTAACCCAGGCTGGAATCTCTCACCCTCTTGCCCTGGTCAGTAGTGAGAAAGAGAGGCTGCACCTCTTCCCATGCCTGTTCTCCCTTTCCCATACCTATCCCTGTCACCAAAAGTCTGATCTTATTTTTTGCATCACCAGTTAAGGCCTCTTTGTCCATATGGTTTCCCTACCCAAAAACCTTATTTCATTTGCTTACTGAAATAAATACAGACTCCTGAGAACCTGGGGTTGAACCAGTCTGTAGTTTAAGCTAAGGCTCCCCCCCTGGATTGCTGCCTCCTGGACCCCTGGTCCCCTGGCCTCAGTGCTGCTTGTGTGGAACTTTTCTGAACTATGTTCCATGTCGTCTCCTCTTTCCCTCCATTGAATCTCCAAAGTACTGTTTACTTCTGTTTTTAGTTTTATCTTACATAATAATTGCTGCTTGTGTACTCATTTGTCCCCTCCCTAATTAGATGATTAGCCCCTTGAGATCTGGGATTATTACTTAGTATCCCTTCATTTTTCAGGATGATGCTTTGCCTAGGTAGTCAAGTATGTATTGACTTGCACTTAAATGGCCAACTGTCGAATAGTTAGTGAATTATTGGAAACATTTTAATTCTTCTTCCTGCTATTTAGCATGCTTTTGAGTCTTTAGCTTTCTCTTCAGGGAATGCAAACTTTCACTTATTCATTCTCTGCCTTTTTTGATAAAGTCAGCCATATGCAAACCACTTTAACAGGCAGATGTCATTTTTAAGAATGTCTTCGGCATGGAGAAATTCTTAAGGAGAGAGTAAAATGTAGGCAATGTGCTGAGGGAGCAGGAGTCTATGTGCGAAAGTGCACACTTCTATTAAAGATCTGGAGCATAAAACCCTTGTGTGGAGAAGGTTAAGGCAGGGCTTAACAGGTCTGACCTTCAGGGGCCTAGAATTTTCCTGCTTTTTTTTCCCTCTTCTTGTTTTATGACCAGAGTCTGGTCCTAAAGGTTTCTTTGTTAATGTTAAAAATACATTGAGACTGCAGAAGGCTTTCTTCATTTAGAAAATAAACTTTGTTAGTTGGAGGTGAATTTTTTGAGATTGACATTAATGTTGATATCTTTTTGTAGTTGGTCAGTTTAAATTAATGTTAATAGCTTTCCGTAGCTTTTTTTTTTTCATTCTGATATTCAGGTTAGGAGAAGTACCTCTTGAGGTTATTTGTTTAATAGAACATACAGTTTAAAAATATACTACAAGTAGAAGAAGGTATTGAAATACATTTTAAATAGAACCATGTATTTTAGCAATCATTGCATGACTGTTCCAGCTCTCAAGGTCTTTCTTCTGTTGTGTCCAGTATTCTGCCAAAGTATTTGCTACTTCAGATTTGAATTGGTTTTCTTTTAGTTAGAAAATGGTGTTAATGAGCTATTCTCAATCTAAGAAGGTAGGCTTGTACTTTTTGAAAGTAATTAATATACTGTGTAAAACACTAAATGGTATGAAAAAGACATCCCCCTCCCCAAATAGCATCACCTCTGGGTATCATTCTTTTTAGTTCCATCTTTGAGAATTTTTTTCTTGTAAATATTTTTTTGAAAACCTTTTACTACCCACTGGCCTGTATCAGTGGTGTTTTCAGAGACTGTGTGTTATCCATTTGTGTCTGTGGGGGCATTGTCAGTCTTCCTCTGATCTGGAATTTCCTGCCTTCTCAAGCACAACTGCTCAGACACACCCACCCCAGAGTGTGCATCTGAAGCTGGAAGCATGTGATGGGAAGAAGCCGGGGTTCCTGGAGGTCATTTGACGAGGATGGACAGTGGTAGCAGCTGCCGACTGTGGTCCTGGCTGTGTCGATGGTACACTCTGCTGTGTGCCCTTAGGCATTGTTTTGGTTGTATAGCTTGGTTTTCTGGATTTCATAGAGATTCTGTGAACTATCCAGTAGTTTATAGCCCTTTAAAAAAAAATCACCAATTTGTCCAAATTAACTAGTTAGTTTCTGACAGCAGAAATTCCAACAGCTAAACATTCAACAACCAGATCTGTCACTGGTCAGTATGTGGGGGAGGCCCTGGTTGGTTGAGAAGAGTAGTGATCTGCCTTTCCACCTGGGTTGGACTCTTTTCAAAGTCCAAGAGTCCTGCCCGAGCTGGCCCAAAGGCCTGAAGGAGCATGCCGGCTCTGTCAGCCCTGGGAGCCGCCTTTCCTGGTGACCAGCCAGGTCTCTGAGCACACATCAGCCAGCCCACTGCATCTCATCATGTGGCGCTCTCTACTGCTATATTCTAATCACCTCTTTGTTCTTAAAACAACAGCTGGACAGGTGTGATGTTCAGGAGCCAGTGCATCTCTCTGGATCTGACTTGGGAATATTAGCCACAGAAATATTACTTGTGTTTTTTTTTGTAGGATACTTATTTCGTCAAAATTTATATCTATATTCCTAATTGCTTTCTTGTCAACTTTATTGAGTGTAATTTACATACTATAAAATTGTACACATTTTAAGTATACAGTTTGGTGACTTTTGATAAGTATCTATACTGGTCTAATCACTACTAAAATTAAGATACAGAACATTTTCGTTACCCAAAAGTGTTCTCTTTCAGTCTGTACTTCTCTCTTCCATCTCCCACCACAATTTTTGGCTTTTAATATATATCACTTTAGGCCTACTCCATGTTAGTCATTGTTTTGTCATTTCCCTATTCATGGGGATATTACAGTATAAAAAGGTGTGATAAATCTTTTTTTAAACTGAACTATTAAATGGGAAGAACTGTCAGTGTTGTATAAATTATAAATCTGATAATATGTTACCACATGAAACTGTCTATAGAGTCAGATGACTTGTTCTTTTAAAAGGTTTTCCAGTGAATGGCTTTTCTGAGTGGCTCAAAAATATATAATGCTAAGATATGCTTCATGAACAGAATGATGTCTTTTAATTGTTATCTGGGTCAGGCTGTGAAGCAGGAAAGCATTGTAGTTAAATGTGGGCCCTAGAGTCAAGATGTCTGGGTTCGAATTCTAATCCTTGCTCTGCCATCTATTGACTTTGTGCATATTTCAGAGTCCTGGTGTTGGAAAATACCCACTGCAGGGTCTGGAGTTGTTCTGCCAGAAGTGTTTACTGAACACTTGCCATACCAGCCCTGTTCTTTATCTTCCATGAAGTTTTCATCCTCTCGGGGAGGAGGCAGATCAAAAGCAGGTAAATCATGTAGTACGTCAGATAGTGAGTGGTAGGTTCAGTGGAGAAAGATAAAGCAGGGAAGCTGGAGAGCACAGGTGTGTGAGCGGGAAGAGGAGAGGGAGTGGAGGATATTGTAATCTTAAGTAGCATGGCCAGGGAAGGTCTCACTAAGGAGGTTTTCAGTTCAGACCTGATGGAGGGGGAAAGGCACTCCAGGCAGAGGGAATACAAACGCAGAGGCTCTGAGTGGGGAGCATGCCTGTTTTTGAGGACTAGCAAAGAGGCTGGTGTGCTTGGAGTGGCTTGGGGCGTGGCAGAGAGAAAGAAGTGGGAGGCAAGATCAGAAGGGATCCCAAGAATTAAATGAGATAAAACACACAAAGTGTTTAGAGAAGTGCTTGGCACTTTTCTGTTTTAGTTGCTAATGATTACTGTGTAATGACAGACTCCTCATTAGGCTTTGAGGGGAGACATGCGCCTGAGGGTGTGTGGAAGGGAGGGTGCTTTCCCAGCAGAGGGAGCTGCATGGTTGAGAATGGGAGCACTGTGGCAGCAGAAGGGGAGCTGGGGGGAGTGCAGGGGGAGGCGGGGAAGGGCTGAAGAGTGGCCCCCAGGAGGGTTTATGAGTGGGAAGGAAAGAGAGAAGTCAGAGAACTGGGGCACAGGGAGTGGGGAACAAAGGGGAATAGGGAGAGACCAACACATTTGGGGTGATTATCTGGGGCTGTGCCAACTGCTTTGCTTCATTAACTCCTTTAATCCTCACAACAGCCCTCTCAAGTAGGTTACGTACTGTTACTGTCCCCATTCTGCAGATGAGGAAGCTGAAGTCCAGAAAGGTTAACTAACCTTCTCAAGGTCACACAGCTTTAAGTGGTGAATTGAGATCCTAATTCAGGCATTCTGACTCCAGGGTCTAGGTGCCCCACTACTGCCATTGAAATACTACCTAGCTTTTTATTTGCACTTTCCATTTAATCCTTACAGTAACCCTGCTGGTATGTTGGAATTCCATATTTTGTCACTGGCCTGTGAGTGATGATAGCAGAGCCAGTTGATACGATTTCTCTGTTTTCCTTTTGGTTCTTTTCTTCTTGAAATGGGTCCTAACAGGATCAGGATCTAGGGTGAATTCCTTGCTCACTCCTCTTCTTCACCTCCTTTAGCCTTCTCCCACGGACAGTAGGCATTTATATCAAATCCTAACTGGGGAACTGGTTGTAGCAAAGAAAAGTATTTCATATTATTTTTAACTTACTGATAAAATAGTCATTTTCAGTTTAGATTTTATTTTAAATAGTCATGTATATTAAATTCTTTTTAAGCACACTTTTTTTTTAAATACAGGAGATATCTAACAACATTGAACAAAAGCTAGAAAACAGGAAGCTTACCTTTTAGTAGAGCTACTAACATAGTTTGTGTATAACATCTTCGAAATTATTTCCTTTTTTTCTGTAATTGAGGGTGAGTTTAAGTCTTTTTCCTCTTTGATATCTCTTCCTACAGATGCCATTCCCAAAATTAGACCACAGATTACTGTTTCTTAATTAAACAGGAAGCTGAGAAGGAGAAATGTACATTCAAGCCCAGGCAACTGGTGATTGAAGTTCTAGTTTTAAAGACCCATCACCTTGTCTCCCTTCTGCCCTGTCTTTACTTTTTGATCTTCTGGGTTCCATCTGTCATACAGTCTTTTCTACAGTACAGTAACAGGGATTAAAATGAACCTTTGTTGGTGCACAGTAGGAAGCAGTGCTGTGCTCAGGGCTTGGCATGCACCATCTCATTCAATCCTAATGGCAACCTTGTGGAGAGGGGCCTGTATGCCTGCTGCACAGGTGAGGACACTGAGGCACAGTGAGATTGGTAACAGGCAGGCACTCAGCTAGGGTGTTGCACAGCTGGGATTCTAACCCAGCGCTTTCTGATACCACAGCTGTACTCTTTAACTTAAATCTGGGCTCTTGTAACATGAGTGAGAGTAAAGGGTGATTTTTACTCTGAACTACTGAATGGATCTGTGTTCTTTCAGAGGGTGGGGTGGGGAGAAGGGACTGAATCTAGGGCCTTTTGTATCTTGTCAAATTTGGAGTGCAGCCTGCCCTGGTGTCCTGAAGTGGCTGGCTTCTCTGAGATGGCACTAGCAGGACAGGCTGTGCAGGGGATGACAGTGTGAGGTGGCACACTGCCTCTCTCAGGCGGATGGGTTCTCCTCCCGGCCTCTTTTATGGGTCCTAGGAGAGTTAGTAGGAAAAAGCCAGCAGCAGTACGCTTGGATGGCTTGAACTTAGGATCCTGTGTTCAGTGAAAATGCTGAATCACCTACAATGACCTGCTTCCCACCCCTTATCAATTTTCTGTGTTCACTGGCTCACCTGTTTGGCTTTTGTGCCTTGTAAATAGCAAATATTTATTGATGGGGAGAAGGAGGGTAACACCTTCCTTACTGCTACTTTGTTTCTTTTTCATTTCTACCTGGCTTTTCAGCCTTGTTACCTATTCCCTGGATCTTTATTTCTTTTTCCCCAACTGCTGGTGGGGTACCAGAGAATGAACTGGATTCCTGCCCTTCTGTGCTGAGTGAGTCGAGGGTGGGCATAGACTACCTTCTCTGGTTGCATGTGAAATCATTTAGGCTGCTTGAGAAACAATCCCCAACCCCATTCCTATTTTAATTTTTATTTATTTAAAAATTTTTATTGCAGCATAGGAGACATATATTAGTTTCAAGTGTGCAACATAGTATTTGACATCTATATACCTTATGAAATGCTCACCATAAGTGTAAGTTGTCATCTGTCACTGTACAAAGGTATTAATAATAATATTGACATATTCCCTGTGCTGTACTTTTCATCCCTGTGACTTCCTTGTTCTATAACTAGAAGTTTGTACCTCTTAATCCCCTTCACCTATTTTGCCTGTCCCTCCACCCCATCCTCCCAGCATCTACCAGTTCTCTGTTTATGAGTCTGTTTTTTCTGTTTTTGTTTGTTTTTTGTTTTAGTTTCCACATATAAGAAGCAGCATATAGCATTTGTCTTTCTCTGACTTATTTTAGTTAGCATAATGCCCTCTAGGATTATCCACGTTGTTGAAAATGTCCAAGTTTCAATTATTTTTTATGGCTGGGTAGTATTCCTTTGTGTACATATACCACATATTTTCCATTCATCCATCAGTGGACACTTAGATAGCTTCCATATCTTGGCTATTGTAAATAATGCTGCAGTAAACATAGGGCAGGCACATATATCTTTTAGAATTAGTGTTTCTGTTTTTTTTGGGGAGTGGGGTTAAACACCTAGAAGTGGAATTACTGAATTGTATAGTATTTCTATTTTTAATTTTTTGAGGAACCTCCATGCTGTTTTCCATAGTGACAGTACTAGTTTACATTCCATAGTGTATGAAAGCTCCCTTTTCTCCACATCCTCACCAACACCTGTTATTTCTTGTCTTTTTGATAACAGCTGATCTAACAGGGGTGAGGTGATATCTCACTGTGGTTTGGTCAATTGATCTGGATTGGGGCCCTAGCAGTTTTTCAAGTTTTCCAGGTGATTCTGATGTGCAGCCACTGGATTCGTTTTAACTAATGATCAATTAGCTGGGTTTGGTTTGGGCTGGTTGGGAGAAGGCTCAAAAATGCATGGTTCTGTGAAATGGTTCTGTGGGCCCCATCCATTCCTGTTAACTGACATCACAGCCAACACTCAGGAAGAGCTTATCATGTGCCAGGCACTGTGCTAAGCCCACTGCAGCATTAACTCATTTAATCCCTACAATATCCTAGTGAGGCAGGCACTGTTATTAACGATTTTATAAAGAAATTCCTACTTGTAGCAATAAAGGGTACATAGCATGAAGCTGACACATAAACCTACCATTTGGCTTTTCCTAGTTTTGCAGTATGGAAAACTAATTTAAAATCTTTGTGTTTTAATAGTTTAGTCTCAAATGTGAATGTATTTGTTTTTACAAATGAGACATATACCTGTGCCATCTCTTATAGCTAATGACTATTAATTGGCATGCAAAGCAGTAAATTGGTATTATAGATCATTTAAAACTCTACTTTTTATAGTATCAAAAAAAGGTAGACTTTTTTCTATGGTGAAATCATTCACTTTTATATTCCAAGTCATTTTGATGATGTTTTTTACTTAAAATTGCATTTCGTACTTTTCTTTTAAAATCACAAGTGTTGTGTATGTTTGTGTTCATATATAGGCCTGCTCTGACTTGTGATCTGATCTGCTCTTTACATTGGGTACTGTCACCTCCCTGGACACAGCAGATCAAATATCAGCATTTTAAATGTGCTCTGGTTTCACCATCATAAAACCCAACCTCCGCGCTCCCTCAATCCCATGCACATTTCTTGTCTCCACTTCACAGGCAAACTTCTGGAATAATCTGGTTATGTCTGACATAGTCTCTTCCCTCTCCTCTGGCTCCATCCTTAGCCCACTTCATTTGGACCCCTGTTCTGGTGTTGCAGTCTGCTGAGGTTGGGAGTAATCTCCATGTTGCTAAATGCATCAATTGCTTCTAAAGTATTTGTTTCCATTTATTGGTACCTGTCATATGCTAGTCATGTACTATTCTAGGTATTGAGGCTCAGTGATGAACAAAGCAAAAGAAGATCCCTGTTCTCCTGGAGCTGACAAAGGATGGAGGTGTAAATATATGTAAAATACACTGTCAGGGTAGTAAAAGAGTTCACATTTATATAATTCCATTGATAGAAAATGTCCAGAATATAGGCAAAGCATTGGAGACAGTCAATTAGTGCTTGCCTAGTGCTCTGCACTGGGCAGGTGAGGGGACATATGGGGAGTGACTGCTTATGGGGGTGATAAAAATATTTTAAGATCAGATTGTGGCAATGGTCACACAACTGTGATTTTACTGAAAACCACTGAATTATACACTCTAAATGAGTGCATTGAATGGTATGTGAATTATAGCTCTACAGCTGTTAAGCAGTATGTCAGAAAGTGATGAATGCTCTGCAGAAATCAAATCTGGCCAGGGAGGGAGGTGCTGCTTTGGGTAAGGAAGCCAGGAGAAACCTCTCTGATGAGGTGACATTTGAGTAGATATTTTAGTGACATCAACTGTCAGGCCCGGTCATGTATGCATTTAGAGGACATTAAATGCAAAGGCCCTGAGGTAGGAATTCACTTGAGTGTTCAAGGAAGAGTGTGGCTGGAATGGAGTGAGCAAGGCTAATGGAATGAGATGATTTAGGTCAGTTCATGTAGGGCCTTGTAAGGGCATGTTGAAGACTTGGATTTTTTTCTTTTATGCTGCAGTAACAATTCCAAAATCTCACTGACTGAAATCAAAGGTTGTTACATGTTCCTTGCAGGTTGTCAGGGGTCACTATTTGACATCATTGACATTCTCATCCCCAGTCTACCTGAAGGGCTCCTGTTCTAGAAGGAAGGAGAAAAGGCAAAATCCTTAAGGGTGGATCTCACCTACACGGTACACCACAAATTTTTTTTCTTTTTCCATATCACTGAGTAATATTGATGTTTCAGGAGGATGGGCCATCTCACCTGTGGCTAAGGGAACCTCTAAGCAATCCTTGTTGAAAACCTAGCTCTACACTGCTAGGTCATGTTCTTCTCTCCCAGAAACATTTAGAATACATGCTGATTTTGATAACCTTTGATTTTGTCCAGTTTTGTTTCACTTTTTTGTCAATACAGTGGTCACTATTCTGGCTGCCTGTGCTCTAAGAACTAAGAGCTTTTGCTGGTTTAGTTAATCATTTTCATTATGACCAAAAAGCAATTATTTTGTATGTATCTGGGCATCATACTGCACTACAGACTTTTGTACCTGAGAGGACTGAAATTTAGCTAATAATCAAGTACTTCCATGAATTTTTTATTTATTTGATTTTTTTGCTATTATTAATGTAAAATTACATGAGCAACATTATGGTTACTAGACTCCCCCTATTATCAAGTGCCCACCACATACCCCCATTACAGTCACTGTCCATAAGCATAGTAAGATGCTATAGAATCACTACTTGTCTTCTCTGTGTTATACTGCCCTCCCCGTATCCCCCCCGCTACATTGTGTGCGCTAATTGTAATAGCCCTTTTTCCCCTTATCCTTCCCTTCCGACCCATCTTCCCCAGTCACTTTCCCTTTGGGAACTGTTAGTCCATTCTTGGGTTCTGTGAGTCTGCAGCTGTTTTGTTCCTTCAGTTTTTTCTTTGTTCTTATACTCCACAGATGAGTGAAATCATTTGATATTTGTCTTTCTCTGCCTGGCTTATTTCACTGAGCATAATACCCTCTAGCTCCATTCATGTTGTTGCAAATGGTAGGATTTGTTTCCTTCTTATGGCTGAATAATATTCTATTGTGTATATATACCACAACCTCTTTATCCATTCATCTACTGATGGACACTTAGGTTGCTTCCATTTCTTGGCTACTGTAAATAGTGCTGTGATAAACATAGGGGTACATATGGCTTTCTCAAACGGGGCTGCTGCATTCTTATGGTAAATTCCTAGGAGTGGAATTCCTGGGTCAAATGGTATTTCTATTTTGAGTTTTTTGAGGAACCTGCATATTGCTTTCCACAATGGTTGAACTAATTTACATTCTCACCAGCAGTGTAGGAGGGTTCCCCTTTGTCCACATCCTTGCCAACATTTGTTGTTGTTTGTCTTTTGGATGGTGGCCATCCTAACTGGTGTGAGGTGATATCCCATTGTGGTTTTAATTTGCATTTCTCTGATGTTTAGTGATGTGGAGCATCTTTCCATGTGCCTGTTGGCCATCTGAATTTCTTTGGAGAAGTGTCTGTTCAGCTCCTCTGCCCATTTTTTAATTGGCTCATTTGCTTTTTGTTTGTTGAGGTGCGTGAGTTCTTTATATAATTTGTATGTAAACCCCTTATCGGATATGTCATTTATAATTATATTCTCCCATGCCATAGGATGTCTTTTTGTTCTATTGATGGTGTCCTTTGTTGTACAGAAGATTTTTAGTTTGATATAGCCCCACTTGTTCATTTTTGCTTTTGTTTCCTTTGCCTTGGGAGATATGTTCATGAAGAAGTTGCTCATATTTATGTCCAAGAGATTTTTGCATATGTTTTTTTCTTAGAGTATTGTGGTTTCATGACTTATATTCAGGTCTTTGATCCATTTTGAGTTTACTTTTGTGTATGGGGTTAGACAGTAATCTGGTTTCATTCTCTTACATGTAGCTGTCCAGTTTTGCCAAAACCAGCTGTTGAAGAGGCTGTTGTTTCCCCACTGTATATTCATGGCTCCTTTATCATATATTAATTGACCATGTATGCTTGGGTTTATATCTGGGTCTCTAGTCTGTTCCTTTGGTCTGTGGATCTGCTTTTGTGCCAGTACCAAATTGTCTAGATTACTGTGACTTTGTAGTAGAGCTTGAAGTCAGGGAGCATAATTCCTCCCACTTTATTCTTCCTTCTCAGGATTGCTTTGGCTATTCAGGGTCTTTTGTGGTTCCTTATGAATTATAGAATTATTTGCTCTAGTTCATTGAAGAATGCTGTTGGTATTTTGATAGGGATTGCAATGAATCTGTGATTGCTTTAGGCTTAGGCAGGATGGCCATTTTGATAATATTAATTCTTCCTATCCATGAGCATGGGGTATGTTTCCATTTATTGGTATCTTCTTTAGTTTCTTTCATGAGTGTTTTGTAGTTTTCAGAATATAGGTCTTTCACTTTCTTTGATAGGTTTATTCCTAGGTATTTTACTCTTTTTGATGCAATTGTGAACGGAATTGTTTTCCTGATTTCTCTTTCTGCTACTTCCCCTTTAGTGTATAGAAAAGCAACAGATTTTTGTGTATTAATTTCGTATCCCACAACTTTACTGAATTCAGATATTAGATTTAGTAGTTTTGGAGTGGATTCTTTAGGGTTTTTATGTACAATATCATGTCATCTGTAAACAGGGACAGTGTGACTTCTTCATTATCAATCTGGATGCCTTTTATTTCTTTTTGTTGTCTGATTGCTGTGGCTAGGACCCCTAGAACTATGTTGAATAAAGTGGGGAAAATGGGCATCCTTGTCTTGTTCCCAATCTTAAAGGAAAAGCTTTCAGCTTCTCGCTGTTAAGTATAATGTTGGCTGTGGGTTGTCATATAAGGCCTTTATAATGTTGAGGTACTTGCCCTCTATATCCATTTTGTTGAGAGTTTTTATCATGAATGGATGTTGAATTTGGTCAAATGCTTTTTCAGCATCTATGGAGATGATCATGTGTTTCTGTCCTTTTTGTTGATGTGGTGGATGATGTTGATGGGTTTTCGAATGTTGTACCATCCTGGGATGAATCCCACTTGGACATGATAGATCTTTTTGATGTATTTCTGAATTTGGTTTGCTAATATTTTGTTGAGTATTTTTGCATCTATGTTCATCAGGGATATTGGTCTGTAATTTTGTTTTTTTGTGGTGTCTTTGCCTGGTTTTGGTATTAGAGTGATGTTGGCCTCATAGAATGAGTTTGGGAATATTCCTTCCTCTTCTACTTTTTGGAAAAGTTTAAGGAGGATGGGTATTAGTTCTTCACTAAATGTTTGATAAAATTCAGAAGTGAAATCTTCCTGTCCAGGGATTTTGTTTGTAGGTAGTTTTTTGATTACCAGTTCAATTTCTTTGCTGGTAATGGGTCTATTCAGATTTTCTGTTTCTTCCTGCATCAGCCTTGGAAGGTTGTGTTTTTCTAGAAGTTGCCCATTTCTTCTAGGTTATCCAGTGTGTTACCATATAATTTTTCATAGTATTCTCTCATAATTCTTTGTATTTCTGTGGTGTCCTTAGTGATTTTTCCTTTCTCATTTCTGATTCTGTTATGTGTGTAGACTCACTTTTTTTCTTGATAAGTCTGGCTAGGGGTTTATTTTGTTTATTTTCTCGAAGAACAAGCTTCTGCTTTCACTGATTCTTTCTATTGTTTTATTCTTCTCAATTTTATTTATTTCTGCTTTAATATTTATCATGTCCTTCCTTCTACTGACTTTGGGCCTCATTTGTTCTTCCTTTTCTAGTTTCATTAATTGTGGGTTTAGACTGTTCATTTGGGATTGTTCTTCTTTCTGAGGTAGGCCTGTATTGCAATATATTTCCCTCTTAGCACGGCATTTGCTGCGTTCCACAGATTTTGTGGTGTTGAATTGTTGTTGTCATTTGTCTCCATATTTTGTTTGATCTGTTTTTATTTGGTCATTGATCCATTGATTATTTAGGAGCATGTTATTAAGCTTCCATGTGTTTGTGGGCTTTTTCATTTTCTTTGAGTAATTTATTTCTAGTTTCATACCTTTCTGATCTGAGAAGCAGGTTGGTACAATTTCAATCTTTTGGAAATTACTGAGGCTCTTTTTGTGGCCTAGTATATGATCCATTCTTGAAAATGTTCCATGTGCACTTGAGAAGAATGTGTATCCTGTTGCTTTTGGATGGAGTATTCTGCAGATGTCTGTTAGGTACATCTGTTCTAATACATTGTTCAGTGCCTCTGTCTCTTTATTTATTTTCTGTCTGATTGATCTGTCCTTTGGAGTGAGTGGTGTATTGACGTCTCCCAAAATGAATGCATTGTATTTTATTTCTCCCTTTAATTCTGTTAGTATTTGTTTCACATATGTAAGTGATCCTGTGTTGGGTGCATAGATGTTTATAACAGTTATATGCTCTTGTTGGACTACCCCCTTTATCATTATGTAATGTCCTTCTTTGTCTCTTGTGACTTTGTTTTGAAGTGTGTTTTGTGTGATACAAGTACTGCAACTCCTACTTTTTTCTCCTTATTAGTTGAATGAAATATCTTTTTCCATCCCTTTACTTTCAGTCTGTGTTGGTCTTTGGGTTTGAAGTCAGTCTTTTGGAGGCAGCATATAGATAGATGGGTCTTGTTATTTTATCCATCCAGTGGCTCTTCGTCTTTTGATTGGTGCATTCAGACCATTTACATTTAGCGTGATTATTTATAGGTATGTACTTATTGCCATTTCAGGCTTTAGATTTGTGGTTACCAAAAGTTCAAGGGTAATCCCCTTACAATCTAACACTCTAATTAACTCACTTCGTAGGCTATTAGAAACACAGCCTAAAGATTCTTTTTTTTCCCCTCCTTTTTCTTCCTCTTCCATTCTTTGTATGTTGTGAATCATATTCTGTACTCTTTGTCTATCCTTCGGGTGACATGTATTTAGTCTTAGGAATACTTCCATCTGTAGGAGTCCCTCCAAAAAGCACTGTAGAGGTGGTTTGTGGGTGGTAAGTTCTCTCAGCTTTTGCTTATCTTAAAATTGTTTAATCCCTCCAAT
This sequence comes from Phataginus tricuspis, assembly GCA_029783875.1. NCBI lineage: Eukaryota > Metazoa > Chordata > Mammalia > Pholidota > Manidae > Phataginus > Phataginus tricuspis. The sequence goes on along the minus strand of JAQQAC010002594.1, from coordinate 51,916,976 downwards.
TTTTTTTAAAATTTATTTTGGTATCATTAATCTAGAATTACATGTGCAATACTATGGTGATTAAACTACCCCCTTCATCAGGTCCCCCCACCAACCGCATTACAGTCACTGTCCATCAGCGTAGTGAGATGCTATAGAATCACTACTTGTCTTCTCTGAGTTGTACAGCCCTCCCTGTGCCCCCTCAATATTACATCTGGTCATCGTAATGCCCCTTTTCCCCCTTGTCCCTCCCTTCCCACCCATCCTCTCAGGTCCTTTCCCTTTGGTAACTATTAGTCCATTCTTGAGTTCTGTGAGTCTGCTGCTGTTTTGTTCCTTCAGTTTTTTTCTTTGTTCTTATATTCCACATATGAATGAAATCATTTGATACTTGTCTTTTCCACTTGGTGTATTTCACTGAGCATAATACCCTCTAGCTCCATCCATATTGTTGCAAATGGTAGGATTTGTTTTCTTCTTATGGCTGAATAATATTCCATTCTGTATATGTACCACATCTTCTTTATCCATTCATCTACTGATGGACACTTAGGTTGCTTCCATTTCTTGGCTATTGTAAATAGCACTGTGATAAACATAGGGGTGCATATGTCTTTCCCAAACTGGACTCCTGCATTCTTAGGGTAAATTCCTAGGAGTGGGATTCCTGGGTCAAATGCTATTTCTATTTTGAGTTTTTTGAGGAACCTTGTGCTTTCCACAATGGTTGAACTAATTTGCTTTCCCACCAGTGGTGTAGGAGGGTTCCCTTTTCTCCACATCCTTGCCAACGTTTGTTGTTGTTTGTGTTTTGGATGTTGGCCATCCTCACTGGTGTGAGGTGATATCTCATTGTGGTTTTAATTCGCATTTCTCTGATGATTAGCGATGCGGAGCATCTTTTCATGTGCTGTTGGTCATCTGAATTTCTTCTTTGGAGAAGTGTCTATTCATGTCCTCTGCCCATTTCTTAATTGGATTATTTGCTTTTTGTTTGTTGAGGTGTGTAAGTTCTTTATATAATTTGGATGTCAACCCCTTATCGAATATGTCATTTATGAATATATTCTCCCATATTGTAGAATGTCTTTTTGTTCTACTGAAGGTGTCCTTTGCTGTACAGAAGCTTTTCAGCTTGATATAGTCCCACTTGTTCATTTTTGCTTTTGTTTCCCTTGCCCGGGGAGATATGTTCATGAAGAAGTCACTCACGTCTATCTCCAAGAGATTTTTGCCTATGTTTTTTTCTAAGAGTTTTATGGTTGCATGACTTACATTCAGGTCTTTGATCCATTTTGAGTTTGCTTTTGTGTAAGGGGTTAGACAGTAGTCCGGTTTCATTCTCTTACATGTAGCTGTTCAGTTTTGCCAACACCAGCTGCTGAAGAGGCTGTCACCTCCCCATTTTATATCCAAGGCTCCTTTATCATATATTAATTGATTGTATATGTTTGGGTTAATGTTTGGATTTTCTATTCTGTTCCACTGGTCTGTGGGTCTGTTTTTGTGCCAATACCAAATTGTCTTGATTACTGTGGCTTTGTAGTAGAGCTTGAAGTCAGGGAGTGTAATTCCCCCTGTTTTATCCCTCCTTCTCAGGATTGCTTGGCAATTCGGGGTCTATTGTGGTTCCATATGAATTTTAGAATTATTTCTTCCAGTTCATTGACAAAGACTGTTGGTATTTTGATAGGGATTGCATTGAATTTGTAGATTGCTTTAGGTAGTACCTCCTTCAAATTTAAATGATAACCTTGCCAGGTAGAGTATTCTTGGTTCAAGGCCCTTCTGCTTCATTGCATTAAATATATCATGCCACTCCCTTCTGGCCTGTAAGCCTTCTGTTGAGAAATCTAATGATAGCCTGATGGGTTTTCCTTTGTATGTGATCTTTTTTCTCTCTCTAGCTGCTTTTTAAAAGTCTGTCTTTATCCTTGGTCTTTGCCACTTTTATTATTATATATCTTGATGTTGTCTTCCTTGGGTCCCTTGTGTTGGGAGATCTGTGCATCTCCATGGCTTGACAGACTATTTCCTTCCCCACATTGGGGAAGTTTTCAGCAGTTACCTCCTCAATGACACTTTCTACCCCTTTTTCTCTCTCTTCTTCTTCTGGTACCCCTATTATGTGAATATTGCTCCATTTGAATTGGTCACACAGTTCTCTAAATATTCTTTCATTCTTAGAGATTCTTTTTTCTCTCTGTGCCTCAGCTTCTTTGTATTCCTCTTCTCTAATTTCTATTCCATTTACCATCTCTTCTACTACATCTAATCTGCTTTTAAATCCCTCCATTGTTTGTTTCATTTCAGATACGGAATTTCTTAATGATTGAATCTCCATCTTATATTCGTTCCTGAATTCTTGAATATTTTTGTGTACCTCCATAAGCATGTTTATGATTTTTATTTTGAACTTTCTTTTGGGAAGATTTGTGAATTCAGTTTTATTTGGCCTTTTTTCTGGGGTTTGTGAGATTTTGGTCTGTACCATGTTCTTTTGATGTTTCATGTTTCTGTGTGGTACCGTCTGTTGCCCAGAAACTCCAGTGTCTGGAGCTGCTCAGCCCCTAGAGTGAGGTTGGGGGTCGTAGAAGAGTGGAGCTGTTGCCTGGGGGTGGGAAAGATCTGTTTCCTGACTCCCATCTGCCCTGCCAGTCTCCAGTATCAGAGGCAGTGGGCCGAGCACACAGGTGTAAGCCTCTGTGGTTGGCGTGTCCAGCTGTTTAAGGTGAGGCCTCTCTCTGGCTTGCCTGACGCCAGAGCAGTGACTGCTGGTTTGCGAGCTGGTGCCCTCAGGCCAGGAGGAAGGCTCAGCAGGCTCTGTATCACAGTGGGGGGCCTTGGAGCTGAGTAGCCAGCCAGGGGTCTGGAGCGCCTGAATCTCCCGAAAGGTCCCAGTCTGCTGGGCCAAGCATGCCCAGACAACCTTGTCCCCCTATCCCTTTTCCCATGCAGCAAGCTTAAATCCCATGTAAATCCTGCGGCTTCCACTGCCCTCTTGCTGCTAGGAAGCCTGTCAGATCGCCTGCCTTTCCCTTGTACCAGAGCAACCAGGTGTAGAACCTGTTCTCCACTAACAGCCAGAATCTGTCTCTCAAGCACTCTGCTTGTCCCAGCTCCTCATCCTCCAGAGCACCACATAATGTTGATTTCTACTTGCAAGGCAGATCTCCAGGGCTAGGTGTTTAGCAGTCTCAGGCTTCCACCCCCTCCCCCACTCCATTTCTCTTCTTTCTGCCCGTGAGCTGAGGTGGGGGAAGGGCTCGGGTCCCACCGGATCAAGGCTTTGGTACGTTACCCTGTTTTGTGAGGTCTGCATGAGGTCTGGTGCAGTCTTCTTTCCTATTGCTATTTTAGGGTTAGTTGTATTAACTGTATTTTCACAGTATCTGTGGTTTTGGGAGGAGTTCTCTGTCTCACCTGTCACACCGCCATCTTGAATCTCCTTATTGTACTTTTATACCAGGCATCAGCAAACTATAGCCCAAGGGCCAAATTTGGCCTACCACCTAGTTTGTATAAAGTTCCATTGGAACACACCACACTCATTTGTTAACATATTGCTGATGGCTGCTTTTGAACGATGGCAGAATAGTTGCAACAGAGATGTATGGCTCACAAAGCCTAAAATAGTTAGGATGTGGTCCTCCAGAGAGTGTACTAACCTCAGCTTTATAATGCACATTGATATCTGATAGGGCAGGTTCTTCCTCATTCTTGTTCCACAATGTTTTTGCAAGTGTAACATGTTTGTTACTTCAAATGAACTTTAGAATCAATTGGCCTGACTCCTTTCCTTTTCCCTACCTTTTTGTTTTGTTTTTTGTGGGTGGGGATCTGGGAGGCAGGGAGAATAGGAATTTGATTGTATTTATTTATTTATATATTAAAGGTATCATTGATATATACTCTTATGAAGGTTTCACAAGAAAAACAATGTGGTTATTACATTCACCATTATTATCGAGTCCCCCCCCATACCCCATTGCAGTCACTGTCCATCAGTGCAGTAAGATGCCACAGAGTCACTATTTGCCTTCTCTGTGCTACTCTGTCTTCCTCATTATCCCCTCCACACCATGTGTGCCAATTATAATACACCTCAATCCCCTTCTCCCTCCCTCCCTACCCGCCCTGTCACACCCCTCCCTTTTGGTAACTGCTAGTCCGTTCTTGGAGTCTATGAGTCTGCTGCTGTTTTGTTTCTTCAGTTTTGCTTTGTTGTTATACTCCACAAATGATAGAAATCATTTGGTATTTGTCTTTTTCTGCCTGATTTATTTCACTGAGCATAATACCCTCTAGCTTCATCCATGTTGTTGCAAATGGTAGGATTTGTTTGTTTCTTATGGCTGAATAGTATTCCATTGTGTATATGTACCACATCATCTTTATCCATTCATCTACTGATGGACACTTAGGTTGCTTCCATAAGAATTTGATTGTATTTAATTTGTAGTTTAGTAAAGGGAGAAGTGATTGCTTTATAATACTGGGTCTTTTCATTCCAGGAATATAATACCTCTACATTTATGACTTACAGTAAACTTTTATTGTTTCTTCATTTATATGTTACACATTTGTTTATTCCTCAATATATTATTGCTTTTTGTTATAATTGAGATTATCTCCCAGCTATTATGGTATGAAGGAAGGTATTGATTTTTATGTATTTAAATTGTTTCTAGCTCTCTTATGGATGTACCTCCTGTTAGGACTGTTAAGTTTTAAATTTGATTTTTTCAGCTGATAGTCATTGTCTGAACTTACTGATCATTTTTCATTCCTGATACTTAAGTCTCTCTCTGTATTGTGAGACTCTATAGTTAGGGTAATTTAGGGGAGTGGACTTTGACCCATTCAGTGGCATTTGTTGTTTTGGTCTTAATATTATGTAGGTCATAGCAAATGGTGATTCACCCCCCCCCCCCCAAAAAAAATATCCGTATACCCAGGCAATATTTGTTGATAGTTTTAGGAATACCTAGAAGATAATTTTGCAAGCTATTTACCAAGCAGGCTCTCTCTGCCTTTTTGCAGAAGTGTCTGCTGCTTTTAATACAAGATGTAGGGTTTGCATGTCAAACCTAGCCACTGCTTTACTGTGGAGAGCCATTTGATCATGGAATAAAGTTGACTTAACCTAGCGTTTATCCTTTGGAATTGAAATATGAGCTGTAGGAGAATTTTACAAATCAGTTAGTGCTTTCCTAAATACGTTTTCTGTAAAGCATTTGATCTTTACCCTTATAATCTATTCCTTAAGGATATGAAATCTATTTTAGATTTCAAGGTCTATTACTTGCTGTGAGCAATGAACAGATGAACCATAAATTGAATATGTGTTAACCTTTGTGGATTTGTCTCTTAATGCCATTTTTTTCCTTTTTATCCTGAATTTGTGCCTGCTCCTTACCTACTTCTTACCTTGGTGAAACTAAAGAAAAATTATTCATGTTGATGGTTCCTTTTCTTTTTCCTTTTCTGGTGAAGTGATGATTCTGTGGTGATGGTAGTAAACATTGGGTATAGAAATGGAGAATTGCTGATATATGTTATATGATTTGTAAACTAAGCCTTCCTGTTCTCCTTGCCTATAAAGTGAAACTTCATATATAGAACCTGGTCTTAAATGCCCCTGTGTATTTTTCCTTCTATGTTCAGTGTATCTCCAGCCATCATGAACATGAGTTGGTGGTGTATGATTATAGCAGTGCCACCATACGCTGTAGAGATATATCAGGCATGTGGCACACAGGGAGCTCCAACTCTGGGGTTTTTGACATGGGGCTTGACTTGGACCAATGGAAACTAGAGACCATTTTAGATGGCTGTGTGTTGTAGGAAATGGTATAGAAGAATATAGTGATAATTGATATCTTTTATTGAGTTATTTATTGTGGGCCTGTCATTGTAATAGATGTGTGCTACATGTAGGTATTGTAATCTCATTTTGCAAATGAGGACATTGAGATTTTAGGTTAAATAACTGGTAATGCTGAGCTGTGAGACTCCAGAGAGGAGTTGTAAAGCAGAGTGGTATTTTGGCAGGAACTTGGGTGTGTGTGTGTGTGTGTGTGTGTGTGTGTGTGTGTGTGTGTGTGTGTGTGTGTGTGTGTGTGTGTGTGTGTGT
>JAQQAC010002594.1:51873796-51901757 GCA_029783875.1 Phataginus tricuspis | reverse complement strand
AAAAAAACCCCAAAAACAGTGGAGTACCTACTTAAATACCATTTATTAAGAACAACATTCTTAGTTATCATCAAAACAACAATATGGAGAGCATTAAAAGGCCTGTGGTCTGATTTAGATGAACTCAAGTTAACTCTTTAAAATGGATTTTCTGGGACCAAATATTAGAATGAATATGTTGGAAAATGATGGCAGTGGTTCTAATTGTTTAATATGGAAAGAATGACTATATTTAATGACTACCTGAGTTATTTGAAAATATGGTCAGTTAATAGAATATGCCATTTGTTCTCTTTAAACACTGAACCAAAAAGAAATGAACCTGAACTCAAATCATAACCTTTGAAACAGACACTTCTCGAAAGAAGAAATTCAGATGGCCAACAGGCACATGAAAAGATACCCCACATTGCTAATTATCAGGGAAATGCAAATTAAAACCACAATGAGATATCACCTCACACCAGTTAGGATGGCCAGCATTGAAAAGACTAGGAAAAACAAATCCTGGTGAGGATGTGGAGAGAGGGGAACCCTCCTACACTGCTGGTGGGAATGTAAAATAGTTCAACCATTGTGTAAAGCAATACAGAAGTTCCTCAAAAAACTCAAAATAGAAATACCATTTGACCCAGGAATTCCACTCCTAGGATTTACCCAAGGAAAACAACTTCTCAGATTCAAAAAGACATATGCACCCCTATGTTTATCACAGCACTATTTACAATAGCCAAGAAATGGAAGCAACCTGTTTCCATCAGTAGATGAATGGATAAAGAAGAAGTGGTTTCATATACACAATGGAATACTGTTCAGCCATAAGAAAGAAACAAATCCTACCATTTGCAACAACATGGATTGAGCTAGAGGGTATTATGCTCAGTGAAATAAGTCAGGCAGAGAGAGACAAATACTAAATGATTTCCCTCATTTGTGGAGTATTAACAATGAAGCAAAACTGAAGGAACAAAATACCAGCAGACTCACAGACTCCAAGAAGCGACTAGTGGTTACCAAAGGTGAGGGGTGGGGGAAGGTGGGTGAGGAGAGAGAGAGAAGGGGATTGTGGGGTATCATGATTGGTGCACATGGTGTGTGTGGGGTCACAGGGAAGACAGTGTAGCTCAGAGAATACAAACAGGGACTCTGGCATCTTAGTACACTGATGGACAGTGACTGCAATGGGGTACAGGGGGCACTCGATAATAATGGTGAATGTAATAACTACATTGTTTTTCTTGTGAAACCTTCATAAAGTCTATATCAATGATACCTTAATAAAAAATAAAAAAAATTCTACCAAAAAAAAAATTCATAATCTTTGGGTAAAAAAATGAAACAATTTTTATTGCCTTCCTAAGGATCATATAAACACCCCAGCATCAAGAGCGAGCTTCTAATGATGGGATAATTGGGAAGGTTGATTTCAAATTCAACTGTTCATCAAATGTAGAAGTGTTTAGACTGAACACCAGAGTATCAAGCAAGATAATGTTAAGGATCGTGAATTACAGTGTGGAATTACTGGTTGAGATTATCTTCCTCCTTTGCCTCCTCCTTTATTAGTACCATAAAAAGGCTTTTATTTTTCTTTCATATGTACCTGCCAAACAGCTGTAGGGCTGAGGAGATCAGCATTTTCTTCTGGGCTCTGCAAACACTGGTGGAAGGGCGAGGTCACTGCCAGGCCAGATACTCAGAAGCAATTCATGATCAGTACCAAATTAAAAATCTTTTCTTTCCATATTCACATCCAAGGAGGGAGAAGCATGACTTGAGTGGACAGACTATTACTTCTGAGCAGGGTGGCAGGCTTTCCAGCTAGGCAGGCATACTTTCTCATTCCGCGTGCTCCACTCCTAGGCTTTCATGGACAAGAATGAATCTTTTTCTTGTATTTTGGCAGTCTGCAAAAACTGGGTCCCTCTCCAGCTCCTTGGGCTTTTTGTATGCTCCAGTGTTGTTTGTAAACCACCGTGTCATGGGAGGAAGAATGGGGACTTGGGTGGGGGAGCAGCACTCCCTCTGGCACTTGCTGTTCCAGCTCTTGCTGTGGTTGTGTGGAGTGAGAGATGGGTAGGCTTTATGTCTGTGTCTCTGAAGAACCTTCTACTCCCATCCTTGGAAGGACAGTGTCTGTTTGGGCCCCTGAGAAAGGTCTTTTTATCCTTGTTTGGAGTCTGCTTCTGTGCTAAAGGAGCAAGTCAGATCATCTATCTCCTGTGAGTCCACTATCTGGACACAAGCTTCTTTGGATTTTAATCCTGGTTTATAACAGAATAGGTACTTGGACTGGCATGTTTCTGCAGCATGGAACCCTGGGAACCTAGCACAATGGTGGAAACCTAACTGGGAAGTAGGATTTAGGTTCACTGATCCTTGCTCTTAACCAGGGTTGTGACTGTTAATTACTGACAGGTCTCTGTGCCTTCAGAGGATGTTTCTAGAAAGAGCTGTCCACTTTCACTGTACTTACTCCCTCACCTCTCATTCTGCCCAGCCTGTTGCAGTCCAGCCTCCCCCTCACCAACCCCTTGCTGCTGAATATCAGTGCTCAGCCCAGTGTGTGCCTTCACTCCTTTCCTGAGCTGACCTCTTGCACAGTTGACCACTCCCTGCTCGAAATACTCCCTCCTCCTTTGGCCTCTAGGACATCAAGCTCTACTAAGTTTTCTTCCTGCCCAAGTTTTTACCTTCTTTTCACAGCTCCTTAAAGATCCACACTCCCCAGGGCTCTGCCCTCAGTCTCTGCTTTTAGGGCCTAGGAGAGAGGTGGCAGTAATGATGGCTGAGCTCAGGTTTTGCTTCTGGGCTGCTTGGGTCCAGTCACTGACTTCACCTTCTGCTTTCCAGCTGTTACTTAATCTCTCTGACTTCTTCATTTGTAAAAATGGGGATGCTGACATATGTACATCACAGGGTTGTGAGGATTCAGTGAGCACTGAGGCCCAGCCAGAGCACTGTCTGCACATCTTCATTATGATGCTTTATGTCCCCGACATCTGTCCACATACAGTGCTTGGCATCCATGCACTTACTGCATGGATGTTTTCCCCTCATAAAACCCCTGAGCAGTGCATATCAACAGCCTTCATTCTTCAGATGATGAGCCAGAATAGGGGTTGACCAAGCTACATAGGTGAAAAGCTGGAACTCCTTCACTGAATGTAGATCATTCAAACCCCAGCTCCCCTATGCTCTCTTTTCTTCCTGTGATTCACTGAGAGCCCAGAGCTGCCTTCCAAGGGTTCCAGAATCCATCACTTGACACTTCTGAGACCTTGGAAAGTCGCTGGAATGCCTGAGCCTTAATTTTTCCTATCTGTCAAGTAGAGATAATTATCTCTGTCCTGCCTGTCATTCAGAGTTATTGTGAGAACCAAATGACATGATGTATCTGATAGCACTTGTGCCAAGATGGAATATTTTAATTACCTATAATTTTTGTCATTTTTAAAAATAATGGTTTGAGACAGTCTGAACCAAGATTGTCTGGGTTTGAATTCCAGTTTTGCCACTTAACCTTACCTCTCTTGGCTTCCATTTTCACATCTGCATAGGCAATAATAATGGTTCTTTTTCATAAGCTTGTTATGAAGTTAAGTGAGTTAATACATTAAGAGCAGGGTTTAACAGTAAGGTCTCAGTAAGCATTCCATGTTGTTATTGTCTATTGTTACTATATTTTAATTTCTTTTACCATTGAAAGTTATGCTTCTGAAAAACCTGACTGAAAGTAGCAGAAAAACACTGAAAATTAATATGGAAGTTTTGTTCAAAGTTATGTTAGGCTTTCTGCCCCCAAAAATCCAAATTTTTTTTAAAATCAGATATTCATTGAAGCTTAAGAGTTGGGACTGATATACTTACATGTATTTTAGATTCAGGGTTGCTAGTTGAACTGAATAGCAGCATAATTCCTTTTCAAGGAGCACTGACAAAAGAAGCAGAAAGCTTGGATGATTTATATTAGTATTTTTGGAGAATAATTGGAGTTGTGATAACTTCCATTTCTGGTATGGTTTGGGGAAGAAAGTATTTTTGTGGCATTGCAGTTTCTTTCTTGACTCTAACATTTTCTTAAAGAGGATCTAAAAACCGTTTTTTGTCCTTATAGCATCTATAGATAACGTCTAAACCTTTTACAACACAAGCCATGTTAGCTTTTCATCTGGTGGTGACATTGCTAGAAGCGTTGTGATGGGGCATTTTTAATGTGGTGCTCTTGCCTCTGTTTTGTAGGGAGTCTGCGGTCTTGCAGTTCTTCAGACTGCTTTAGTAAAGTGATGCCACCAAGGAAAAAGAGAAGACCTGCCTCTGGAGATGACTTATCTGCCAAGAAAAGCAGACATGATAGGTACGTCACAGAGACAGCAGATCAAAGTTGATGACATCTGTGTCAGAGAGGCACATTTCTACCTATCCACTGTGGGTCTTCTAAGGGCACACAGATGCCAACTGGAATATGGTTTTGGTTCTGCCAGGCAAACTTTCAAAGTGTAATTACTTCATTATACTTATGTTATTTTGGGTTTATAAAGCAAAAACAAATTGGGTGATTTAAATTCTTAGAAATTAAAATTTTATCTTAGTTCATTGATCCACCAAAACTGGTGTAGAGTTTCTTTCTTTCCTTTTAAGGGCTTGCTGTCTGTGCCTGTTGAGGATCCCAGGATTGGTATGTATCTCTTCTTTAAGAGGGTCTCACTCACTAAATACTACCACAGGAATTCCATAATTGCCTTTGCAAGGGACCTGGGCTGCATGGCTGGAGAGCATTGCCTGTACTGAATGCTCTAAGCCTGCTTGGAACATTAGCCAAGCTGAGTTTGATTCTCAGAAGAATGAGAGTTTGTTAGAAACTGTGAAAAATAAGACTGCTCAAACTTCTTTTCTTTCAGACAATTTTTATGACTTAATTTTGGTAACTTAGAAGGTTTGTTAGACTTATTTTAGGCATCTTTGTTGTTCTACCCTGATTTTCACAGGTCATTTTTTTCTTCTTTAATCTTTCTTGCTTTCTTCGTCTTCCTCTGTTCTGGCTCCATAGGTCACTTCACTAATGGGCCTGAATGTTCACATCTATAAATCGAAGGGATTAGATGAGATTTTTCTGTTTCTTGCTGTGATAGTTAATATGCTACAGCTCAGTTGGAGGGATAGAGAGATGAACTCTGAAAATGTGAAAATAACATCCCTGTTCATATCCCAATGAGTAGAAAATATTACCTAAAAGGAGATAGCAGTGACTTTAGAAGCTGATTGCCAAGCAGTGTTTAGACCAGTGATTTTTTCAGCTTTACGAAGCCAGGTTACTTGATCCTTCTTTGGTGGTAGTGATGGTTAGTATCAGGGAATTGTTAACTTCTAATAATCACATTGTGTTCTGTGACTGCATATATCACAGGCTGTGTTTTTCAGCACAGTCTAATAGAATTTAGTATGAGAAAGCCAGCTTAAAAACTGGCAGTTGAGTTGCAGAAGGTACTCTGACTGACAGCACTTCAGTGGACATCTGGGGAATAGGGATCCATAGCATTATCAGAGCTTTGTTCCTGGTCTGTTTTAGAAAATATCTTTACTTACAAACCATAACATTCATCCATTTTTAAGCACACAATTCCGTGGTTTTTACTAAGTTGTTAATATTGTGCAGCTGCCACTACAAATCACTTTTAGAAGTTCTCCACCACCCAGTTGGAGTCCTGTTGCCCATTCACAGTCATTCCCTGTTCCCACGTCAAGCCCCTGCAACCACAAATCCACTTCCTGTCTCTACAGATTTGCCTTTTTGGACGTTTTGTGGAAACATCAAAATGATCTTTTTGCATCTCATTTCTTTCACTTAGCATATGTTTTTGAGGTTCATCCATGTAATAGTATGTATGAGTATTTTGTTTCTTTTAAAGATTTGCTGAGTGGTATTCGTTGTCCTTTTTTATGTAAAGTATTTTTAAGCAATGCAAACATTATAGCATCATATACAAGTCTCCAAGTTATTGATCAGTTACAGACTTGGAGCTGAGATAGGAGTGTTCAGATCAGACCCAGGATTGGAGCAAATCTGTTTGAACCCTTGGCCAGTATTACCTTTGTTTCCAGGTAGTGTGGCTACCTTTTATAGAAGAAATACAAAACTGGTGGTTTGTAGTTTTAATATCTTAATACCTAATAACCGTGTGTTTTTTTGTTTTTTTTTTGGTATTAAAACCCAGAATCTCTATTCAGAGGTATGTATAGATATTCTGGTAATTGTCTAGATCATGAATAAATAATAAAAAATAATTGTATATGTGTTTTATATCATATACGATGTACATTAAAATTCATAATGTTTTATTCATAAATGTTTATTTATGAATTCATTTATTCCTAAATGTTTCTATATATAACTAGGCGATTTATATATAAGTAAGAAATTTTTTTTAAAGTACATAACTCATAATTTTTCTATAAGAATCACTAAAGATGCTGCCTCTGTCTCCTCTCCAAGTAGGGACTAGGTTGGCTCTTGGCCCCAGGTCATCATGAAATAAGGAAGTCTTGCCACAGTGCTGCAGGAGGAGGCCGCTGTGCTCGCGGGTTCAGCTCTCCAGCCCACGCTGGATGTTTGCACAGCACGAGGCCATTAGGAGAGAATGCAGAAGCCAGGGTTTCTCTCTAGTACTATGTTAGGTTGTTTTCCTGGAGGCTTGGACATAATTTAATATTTCTTTTTATTTGCTTAATGTTCCCTTGAGTTGCCTAATACTGACAGGTTCTCCTTAGACTGTGCTCTGTGCCCACCCTGACTCCTAAGACACAGAAGTCAGGAGATTTCAATGTGGAGACATAAGTGAATTCTAGGGTCATTGACTGAAGAAAATGTAGACATTTTTTGCTATATTTCACCATCATTCTGTATTTAGTTCTGCTTGGTAAGGTAGAAGGGAATATATCAACTACCTGTTCCATTCAGTACTTACTGATTGTTTGTTAATCAGAGAAAAACCTGTGTTAATTGTTTACCATTTAATTCTATATTGGGTATGATTGGGTAAAACTTGTAAAAGTAGAAGCTTCCAAATATAGGAAGTAAAATGTTTAAAATACACTTGAAATATTGTTGAATAGATGTCTGGTTTGGGTAAAAGAATAAAAACTATCTGCTACTTTAAAGAAACTCCATATCTTTAACTTAAAACACCTTTCTCAATTTCTAGCATGTATAGAAAATATGATTCAACTAGAATAAAGACTGAAGAAGAATCCTTTTCAAGTAAGAGATGCTTAGAGTGGTTCTATGAATATGCAGGTAGGTAATCATTTATGTCATCTGAGACTGATCCGTATGGAATAAGGATTACCTTAGAGGAGATGAAAGAATTTAAAAAATGTGCGCTTTTCAAATTTGGTGTGTGTGTCTTTGTGTTTTTCTCCCTGTTTGAGGGAGGGAATGTAGTTTAAACAAATCACCAAATGACCTATTTATAGCCAGCAGCTAAGCCAAAGAATTCAGAACACTAGAAGAGAACTGAAAAGATGAAATGCCATTTGGGGAAATACTTAGGATTGCTGGGAAAACTATTTAGAATGCTGGCAGTGGGTGATTATTTGGTTTATACATCAAAGTTAAAATAAGTTATGCTACTGTGAACCTTTATGTAGTACAGTGAAATATCTTAAGTGTCTCTGTTTTGAAAGATCATTTGGCAGACAATGTTTCTTCTATCACTTAAAATGTCTTAAATTCAGTCCCATTTTTGCAACTTACTATAATTGGTTAGATAATGTAATATGTAAATCTAGGGGTTGGTTTGTTATTGTGGCTGTGTATGGCATAAAAAGGTAACATTTTCAGACTAGTTTGAGCTGAAGGCTCTTTTATCTTTCCTCTTCACCTTATTTCCAGCTCTCTCATAACTGATCAACTTAATGATTTCATTAACTCTAAAACCAATTTTTTTGTCATCAGTCTCTGTTCCCAACCAGGTCCCATGTGCCTCCTGTTGGCTTATTTGAAAAACAAAAAAACAAGAACAAAAGCTGAAGAGATCATACATGTCATTCCTTAACAGTCCATTCCTCCCTCACCCCCTGCTTAAAAATCGTGTTACTGTAGGGTAAAAAACAACTGACTCTGCCCTCCCTTTGCCTAGAGGTTTCTCTCCTCCTTTCCTTCTTACAGCTGCTGCTGTATATCTTCTCTTTGTACTTCCATGGGACATTTTTCATAACTGGTTCTGATAGCCTTTTATTGGGTATCAACATGAGGATTCCTCCTGTGGCTTGATCTTCCTTCTGCCTGGTAAGGTAGAAGGGAATATATCAACTACCTGTTCCATTCAGTACTTACTGATTATTTGTTAATCAGAGAAAAACCTGTGTTAATTGTTTACCATTTAATTCTATATTGGGTGGATAGGGTAAAACTTGTAAAAGTGGAAGCTTCCAAATATAGGAAGTAAATGTTTTTGTCCACAGAGATTGTTTCAGGTGGATGGCAGGTAACCCAGGCCGGGCCAGTCAGGTAAATTTCCTGGGATTTTCAGACTGAAGCTTGGAGAAGAGCATCTTTATCTTCTGGGGGATGGCTTGAAAGGATGTGATCCTGATTCCTGTAGTTATTTGGGTTTTTGTGAGCTACCCCAGTATCTTTCTCATGAGTTCTTCATTACTTGAACTAGTTTGAGTTGGACTTTGTTAGCAGGGTACAACATTCGTGTAAACACATAGTACTATAGTCTTATCTGTTTTCATGTTTGTCATGAGAACATGAATCTTTTGAAGGTATTTTGTCTTATTAGGAAAAGTGGTTGGCATTTACTAGCTATTCAATCTATGGGTACTGAATGAATGAAGAGTTTTCTCATGTTTGTATCACTTTGATTATGAAGATCTTTTGCTTTCTCATGTTGGTTCACATTTATTATTATGAAAAATGTTTTATAAGAAGCAATTTTAAACAGAGATAATCCCACCATAGTAGCACAGGCATTTGGATATATGTGTCTTTCTTTATAAGCAAACATAAATTTTTCCATAAGTATAAGCCATACTTCTGTTTTCTTTAAAAAGAGAGCAGTCTGTAATTTTCCTTCTTGTTTGTTTTTCTCTGGCTCAGAAAGGTGAAACTAGGATAAAGATTAAGCCACATCCTTTAGGTTCCTTGAAATCCCTGCCAAGGTGGTTCCTTGCAGTTCATCCCTATAAGTTTCTATGATTGTGGCTATCCCTATGTTTACAACCCTTTTTTTTTCTTTTTTTGCTTCTTTTTCCTGAATCTTATCAATAGGGAAAATGGCTTGAAATTGGAAATAATTAAAACTATTAATTTAAAGATATTTATTTAAAATGATTAGTATTAATTTAAAAATATTTATTACAAACTATTAATTATAAAATATATAAAAACTAATTATAAAATAATTTAAAAACTCAACTGGCATCTGCTTTCACTTTTAATATCCCAACCCCATGAATAAAACCTGTAGGTCCGTATTATTCAAGAAAAATGAATGGTGAGGGGACCCAGGATGACTGACAGCTTGTGTTATAGGTTGAGTCTGTGGGGACAGGCTGTGAGGCCACAGACATCCCGAATGTGAAAAGGGTATCCATTTTCCCTAGGAGAGAGCAGCTGGTTTGCACGGGCCCCCTGCATGTCATCGGAGTGGAGGGAGGGGCGGTGGGGGCCTTGGTTGGTGCCATTGTTTCCTATGGATGTACCTATAGTTCTTCGTAGAATTCTCAGTTCCATTTCCACTCCTCACCCTGCTCTCTGTATCCCATGGCTCCTGCAGCCTGAGCTCGGCTCCTGCCCAGCCGGTTGACCCCAGCCCCTCCTCTGCACATCTAGGAGTCAGTCTCTGGCCTTTTAAAATCCCTGTTAACTCAATTTCTGATTCTCATAAATTTTAGAAATGAAATCCGCTCCACTGGGGGCTCTTCCTCCTGTTTGCTGTGTTCATAGGCTTGCTGTCTTTTGTACTCATTTTGGTACTTTGGTTCTGTGTGATTTAGAGAGGATTGGTGGGGGAAAGGGGGGGAGTGTGTCGTTTAGACCTCTATCTGAAACTGAACCCCATTCCTTTCCATTAGAATGAAAATAACCAGTTTTACATAAATAACTTCCACTTTCTGAAATAAATCTAATAATACTGAATTAATCCAAATACACAGGTGCCAACATTGATTTCAGAATTACACTAGACAGCTCACATACGTAGGTCATAAAAGTTCTATAAGCCCTTAACTGTGGGCCCTTTGTCTCTATTTTGGATCAAGTTCCATAGCGGAATTGATTTTGGCTTACCAAAATGAGAGTAGGGACCAGGAGCAGTTGCTCAGTGAGCAAGTGGCATGTCAGCAAAGGAAGAGTTATTAAAAACTAGCAAAGGGGCAGTGTGGCACCGTTCACCTCAGCAGTGCAGCATGGTCTCAGGTCATTATGAAAAGGTTAAAATTATTTAATTAGGGGCCCCTGCTTAAAATGGCAAAGAGAGTGGGAGGACCATTTTTTTCTAGATTATTATCCATGTATCTGCCTTCCAAATGTACCCCCAGTATCTTGGCACCAGGGCATTCCATAGCGTATTAATAAAATATTTTTTAAACCGTCTCCCTCAAAATCTGCTTCTGACCCACTTTGGGTTAGCCAGTGGCATTTTGTTAGAATTAACATCACGCAGTTCTACAGGTGGACTGATAAATTTGGTGTAATATAATCATAATCCCAAGGAGCAATGATTACAACTAGATCTAAATGTGTGCTTGGGAAGGATAATGATAAGAAAGGAATAAGTTGTTTTAGATAGCAAGATTAAGGGTAGCTTTTAAATAATGTTGATTCACAAGGATATAATACTACTTTAGGCAGAGGCATACCATTGCAAATCATACTGTTAAAAACTTGGCTCTTTTAAAGCATACAGATGCATGTGTATACAAGCAGTATGACAGTGGCATTGCATAGTATGTGGAGAGAAGAAAAGGAGCCTGGTTAACCTGACAGTACCACCAGGCAGTACACTTCAGCTAATAAACCTTCTTTGAGATGTTGCTCTGTGCCAAGCTCTGGGGCACAGTCCCCAGAAGCACTGTGCTCAGAGCTCATTTAATAGTGTGACAAGCAGACAACTAAATTGAAAAGCATCATCTCTGTAATGAGTACTGACAGAGAGAGGAGGCAGTAGCCAGGTTCGAGCATGCGAGAGTGGGAGAGTAAACACCCAGGCCCTGTGCACAGACATGGGGAGACAGGCGGCTTGCTAGGTTCAAGAATAGATTGCAGTGAAAGAACTTCCTTAAATCAAGAAGAATGGAAACCTAAGGCAGAGGAATTTGAAAATAATTATAAAGTAATATTTTTCCTAGCTCTGTGCATTTACTTCCCAATGAGTCATATGAGTAGATACCAAAAAGACATCTGTTCCTAAAAAACAAAACCTCTTAGCAAAAGAGAAAAGATGGATATTTCCTTATAAGAATAATTATTCTTTAATCTCACAGGCTAAGTGCTTTACAGTAGTGAAATGGTGAAAAGAAATGAAGCATACCCACATACAGTGGAATAATGAGTAATGTAAAATGTATCAGCTAACAAGTACAGAGCAGACATATAGGTGCTCTCACAGGAAGATTATCAGACATATTTAGTGAAAAAAACAAGTGTAGAATTTATAGGTATAGCGTGAATCCATGTGTGTAGATAAATTTAAAACTGCATTTCATTGTATATTTATTTGCTTATACATAAATGCCATACCAAAAAGGTCTGGGAGAATATATGCCTAACTGGTAAGGAAAAGGAGAAAGGAGGCTAACTCTTTTTACACTAATTTACTCTGACTTTGTCTATTTGAGTTTTTTACCATGTGAATGAATTTCATTTTTGTAATCACACATGAGTGAGCGCAAGTGGTTTATATGTACTCTCGAATCCAAAGCTAACAACATACCAAATGATAAAATGCTAAATGTATTTTCATATGAGTCAAGAATGAGATAGGGATGCCTTCTCTGACTTCTTACTTGCCATTGCTTTGGAAGTTAATAGCCAGTGCTGTTAGACAAAAGAAAGGTACGGGTAGGGCATAAATATTTGAAAGGAGGAGGTAGAAATGGTCATTTGTTGGAGATGAAATGGTTAAATTATTGTGTACCTGGAATGCCAAAGAGAATTACCTGGACAAACTTAGAAACAACAAATAAATATGAATATATCCCATGCATGTATAAATGGCGTATTTTGGGAAGAGTATTTAAGGAACTGTTTAATAAATGGTTGTAGCTGGGGAATAGGGAGGGGTTAGAAGGGAAACTTACGCTTTCTAAAAATTTTAGTTTTCACTTTTAAGTGAAATTTTATATCATGTTTCTGTGTTAATGTAGTAAAAAATAGTTAAATTAAAACTGAAACTTTTTTTGTAATGTGTATAATTGTCTAATCACTGGGTTGTACACCTGAAACTAAAATGATGTATCTCAACTATACTTAAGCTTAAAAAATTTAAATGTTTATTTGAATAATAACTTTATATTATTGTATGACTATTTAATATTAAATTAAAGACTTAATATTTTAACTTTTATTTGAATATATAACTTCTCTCCTAACAAGAAAATTAGGAATACCTACAAAAACATGTAAAGTAAAAGGAGAAAAAACAAAATTCCAGAAAAAGGTAACAGATTTGAATTTGTGAAACAAAACATTTTGAAACAATTTAGCCCATTTGTAATGAAAAGGAAAATAGCAGCATGCCAAAAAAGGTTTTGCTCAGGCCAGGTTATGAGGAAGGGCCTGAGTTGGGACTTCAGAGGGAACCAAGAATTTGAAGCAGAGAAGTGACTAAGACTTTCCAACAAGTAGTCCAGGTGACTTTGGTGTTCATCCTTTGTTGAGAACAACCACCTTGTACATTGATTGTGGCTTATTATTACTTTGTATTGAAATTACTCATATTCTGTATCTCCCTTCCTGGAGGGCAGGCACCATGTTTTATTAATCTTCAGCAGCTACCACAGTGCATAGCTCTAGGATGTGTCCAGTAAATGTTAACTGAATGAAACAGATAAATTAAGATTGTGGATTCTGCTAGATTTGGTAACTTAGTAGATCTTGAGGTGTTGGAAAGATTGTAGAGTGATTCCTGTATTCTGGTGTTTTTATTCATTCATTCATCCAATAAAGTTTATGGAGCAACTGTTTTATGCCAGGTGGTAGGGTGAGGTGGCAAAAAGAGGAAAAAAAGAGATACCTCTTACTCTGGAGGAACTCAGAGGGAAGGCCAGGTGAGTCAGGACTCAGGGCAGATGTGCTGAGAGAACTGTCTAGCATTGTGTGGGGTCACAGCCTGCCTGCCCTGCCTCTGAAGGTGGGGTAGGAAGTTGGGAGGACTGCCTGCCTGGTTTCAGTGTTAAAGACTGAACAAATTAGCTGTGAAAGAGGGAGGGTTTGAGGGTAGAGGAAGATGGGCTGAGGCCACAAACTGCGCGTGGTGTTGGGTGTGTGTCAGGATGTGTGCAGAGCAAACCACAGGTTGGGGTTTCAGGTTTCAGTTTTCATTCATTCAGCAATATTTGTTGATTTATATATTTTTAAGAAACTTGATTTGAAGGTAGAAAAATACGAGATTAAAGAGGAAAGGAGGTACTAGATCATAGAGAACCTTGTTTGATATGCCAAAGACTTTGGCCTTTAGAAAGCAGGGAGCCATTGAAGGATTTCAAGGCAGCATGGGGTTTGTGTTTAAGGTGGCTATGTGCAGGATTGGTCAGAGGGTACAAGGCTCTGGGATTAGGGAGATGCTGAGGAGACTGCTCTGGTCATCCAAGTGAGAGAATAAAGCCCAAGCAGGTCAGCACAGGTGCAATTAAGAAATATTTGGAAGGATTAACTGGCAGTCCACTTGATAATTGATTGGGGGATGGGGAGTGCATAGGAGAAGGGAGGGATCCAGGATGACTTCCAGGTTTGTATTTCTGGAGGAGCAGAATATAGGAGGAAAAGCAGGGTTGGCACAGAGAGATGATCAGTTCAGTGAGATGGTGGTTGAAAATGTGAAATGCAGGAGGGGTAAGTTTGGGCCATAAAATGAGCTTACTTGTGGAAGTTAAACAGGAGGTGAGATAGCCAGATGATGTGGTAGATAGGTCAAAAGTGAGGGGAAATGGTCAGTTAGAAAGAGATCGGGGTAGTACCTGAAACCTGGAGCAAGGTTGAAATTTCTAGGGAGAGTGTCTAAGGATGGAATCCTACCCGCCAAGTTTAACAAGTTGGGAGAAGCAAAGGAACACAGCTAGAAGCCAAAGAGGAGAGAGAGGTAGGAGGAAAACCAGGTAAGAGAGAGTACTTCCAGAAGTCCTGGGAGGAGACAAGTTTTGCGATGAAACAATTGCTTCAAGTTTCTCATATCATAGAGGGGTCAAATAAAACACAGATCCACGGTGTCTATTAGATTTGGCAGTTAGGGTGTTATTGGTGTCCTTAGCAAGGAGAATTTCCATGGAGAGGTAGGAGCAGAAACCAAATTGGAGTGGTTAAAGAATGAATGGGAAGTAAAGTAGAGATGGAACATGTGGACAGCACTTTCAGGAAGAAACAGAGCTAAAGCTAGAGTGGTAAGAAAGGCTTTACTGCCTTCCCCAAAACAAAAAGACTATTTTTTTCTGTGTAGATGAAACAAATTGTGTGATTTCCCTATTAATTTTATAAAGGATATTATATGATTCTTTGCTGTGTTTCCAAAAATTATGTATTAAATTATTACCAAAAAAAGAACAGAGCTTTATGCTACTTTAAAGAGCAGGAATTGAACTCGGTGACCTTATTTTCAGACATAAATTATATGTACCATATATCCATAGTTGAAGGATGTGGTGATAAATAGACTTAAATGATTCTGCAGAGCAGAATCCCTTAAAGATACAACTGAAATTCCAGAATATTTTTCAATTTATACTTGATTTCTTTCTTTAGAAAAGAGTTATGGCCTTTAAGTGTTCCTTTTAGTTTACTTTTAACAATAACTATTTTGATGGTATATTACCCCTACAGTAGTAATGGTTACCACACATGGTTAGATTTAAGTTATGTAGGATTGCATTTCATTGCAGGTACTGATGATGTTGTGGGTCCTGAAGGCATGGAGAAATTTTGTGAAGACATTGGTGTTGAGCCAGAAAATGTAAGTGTAACTAAGTTAGGTGAATCAGTTGATTATTTTTCTTAAATCGTTTGGCCTTGACAGATAAAGCAACAATAAAGAAGTAAAGGTATGTTAGTTTTCATGAGGCAGTCTGAGAGATAAGTTCCAATTTTAATTTGATTTGTAAGCATAATTTCTGTTGTGATTGGTATGGTGTAAATACAGTCTGTCATTTTTTTCTCTTGTTTAACTTCTGGTTTCTGAAAGGTACAGTAATAAAGGAATTAGATGATTAAAAATTGGTTTGGTACGGGCATGTGTACCTACAATGACAGCAATTGGGGCATCAAGTCACTGTGTATTCTGTGCCTTTGGTTCCCCTCCATAGTCATTCCAGCGTAACTCAGAGTTTGTCCGGGACTTAGAATAATTAATTATTCATAAGGGTTTTAAGTAGATTATAATTATCAAGAATTTTTCACAGCTCTTTTCCTTCCTATTGAATTTAACTCAGAAAGGACATTAAAAAGCAAAGGTTGTAAACTATTTCCCTTACAGTTTTTTTAATTAGACATTTTTTTAGATGCTTATTTTTGCTGAATTCTTATCATGTTATCATTAAATATTTTTTCCTGTTCCCGTATTTTCTCTCTTACACTAAAATGAAAAATTATGCTCATACAAATGTCCTCATTAAGTATGCAGCTTAGTATTACGTTAGCCACTAACTTAACAAACGTGTCTTAGATCATGATGTTAATCAACATACTTGAATTTATGATCTGGAAGAGATCTCGAGATCATCCATTCATTCCTCCTATTTCCGAGCTATCTGGAGCCCATCTACATATGTCATGCTTTTAAAGAAAACTCGGAATTGAGACAATGCTTTTTTCCTAAATTTTTTTTTTTTTTTTTTTTTTGCTGTTACCATTTCTATGCCTGTGTCCTCCCCCAGTTCCCCTCAATAACACTGAAATTTTCTTGAGTCTTTGGAATGTCTTTAGCTCATTATGTGGGAGTTTGTGTGTTTTATTTTAAGGTGACCTAGTTCAGGTATTGTGATAAATTATTCAGCTTGGTGTAAAAGTTGGGGACCACTGGGTCAGTTATGCTTTGCCTGACTTAGTCCATATATTAGCTGTAGACATAGGAAAAACATTTCACTGATTCCAAGAAGGAAGTTTTCTGGTGGGAACTGGGCCAAGCTTGGAAGGCTATTTCCTGGACAGAATAATAAGAGGGGTGAGAGTGAATTGGGCCTGAGAGGGGGTCAGGAGGTTACCCCTGAGGGTAGCAATGAGCGTGTAATGAGTGGGCAGGCACCAGGACCCAGTGGGGAGACTGGGAGGCCAGGGGCCGGCTGCAGGTATGAGGGGGATCAGGTGAGCCTCACTCTCAGAGGCAGAAGGGCCCCTGTGGGGCATGGGAGTGCTGGGGTTGGTTCTGACTGAAGAAAAGGGGCGGTACAGCTTTTGAAAGTTCCTCACCGCCAAATACCAGCACTCAGTATGAGATCTGCCATTATCCCTTTTTTGGTGTGGGCAGGGGGCTCCAGATAGCTTGCAAAAAGGCTAAATGAAGGAATGAGCTCTTGAGATCAATTCCAAATCATAAATTCATGTAGGATCTAAGACATATTTGTTAAGTTGGTGGCTTATGTAATACTAAACTGCATACTTAATGAGCCAGGGCATTTGTATGAGCATAATTTTTCACTTTAGTGTAAGAGAGAAGATGTGAGAGCAGGAAAGAATTCAGGAGCCACCGTAAGGAAAGTCCGTTTCGTGTAAAGAAATAACCATTGGGCATGTCAGCTGGCTGGTGAGCCTCATTTCATGCATGCTTGTCTGTGTGTTCTGTGCCCTAACCATTCTTTAAACTTTGTGTTATGTAGAATTTTAAATCTTTCTAATAAATTGTTGAGCTATTGTTTGAGAACATAACCAAGTCTGAACTAGAAAATATGGGTTATTTCACCTAAGCAAATTGATACACAAGAGTCAGAATTCCAAGAAAAGCTGAGAGATGGGGAGAAGGTCCACTATGTGTGAACATTCTGAAGAACATGTAGCCTCTTCTATTTTGGGAAATTCTTCTGAGTAGCCCATTGGTCTCTTAAGTTACCATTTTTTAATCTATTTAACAATCATATTTTGTGATTTTTGCATAATATGTAAAAACATTAGCTCATTAATCAGTCTTAGTAATCTACCTCATAATCTAGCTTTTAAAAATCTAAAAAAATCTAGTGACTTTAAAAACTGATATGTAGTGGTTCAATTTCTATTTGATGAAAAGTCCTAGAGATTTAGTGGGCTCTTACTGATACGCATATCCAAAGCTGAAAACCATGAAGAGAAAGGCATCAAGAGAAAGCCTTTCATTAATCTTGCAGTTATAAATTAGGCAAAGCTGAGATGTTTAGTTTACTGGCTAGCTTGTTGGCAAACACAAAAGGACAGACTTCCTGACCCTCCTGAATACTAGTGTTCTGGAGTTCCTAATGTGAGTGTTGGCTCCCACAGCCTGACTAAATTATCTAAAGTGATTTCTGATTGACTGCTTGCCTCATTTTGTCATGTTGTATCATCCCAACTCCTTTAACCACCACCGCCATCTGACCCACTTGGGTACCTGGATGGTGGTGTAATGGTCTAGAGCAGTTCCTCTCCTGGTTGAAGTGAAGTCTCAGGTCTTTTGTAAAGAAAGCAAATTAACTGCCAGATGTGGAGTATGCTAGTCCCTGGCCAACTTTTACAGAAAGATCTATTTTCTTCCCATTGCAGTTTTTTGTTACAACAAATGTAGATACAGCCATTCAACTGTGTATATGTGATCCCCACTTTAGGACTTGGGTGCCCTTTAGCTGTGGCTGACTGTGCTGGATGGTGCTAGGAGGGCCCTGTCCTCCTTCTTACCTCTCTAGGACTGGAATACTTTTATTTTTTTTAGTTACTCCTCATCTTACCTTGGGTCTTTGAGGTAGATGAGATGGGAAGGCTTTCTCCTCTGCCCCCAGTCATGGATGGCCTCAGCTCTGTCCCTAGGCAGAACCCATATAGCTTCAAGCAAATGCACCTTTGAAATGTAATTTTGATTTTACATTTCCAGGTATTTATTGAACTCCCCCTCAGTATCTCTGTACCATCTCCTCTCTAAAGCAGCTGTTGTCACAGTTCCTGAAATGTGCAGTTTCAGAAGATCCACTAAAAGTCATAGTGGCACCCACTGAGCAGCAATTGGCCGAGCCTCTCATCCTGTGCTCATTCCAGGCAGAGCGCTATTTAGGTGGAATATTGGGCTACTAAAAATAATTTTATTTCCCCCAGTGTATATACTTAAATTCACAAACATTAATATATTTATGACACAACTCCTCTGTGTATGACCCACCACCCACCTTTTTCTTATTTAACACTATTCTGCACCTTGCTTTTTTCACTTAATAAATCTTGGAGATTGTTCCCTGTTTGTACTGATAGCTCTACTTCATTTATCTTAATGGTAACATAGTATCCTTTTGTGTGGAATGTATTCAGCAAGGAAGTATTTAGTCCCTTATTAATGACGTTTGGTTGTTTTCAGTCTTCTGCTACTCCAAACAGTATGGCAGTAAATATTGAATATGCATATTTGTGTACATGTGCAGGTCTGACTATAACTTTCCATAGATGAAATTGCTGAGTCAATAACTGGTTTTAATTTTGATACATACTGCAAAATTGCCCTCTAAAGAAGTTCATCACTTTATACTGCCCCCATCATGCCTCATAACAGTTCATGTTTCTCCAAACCCTTGTCAGCAGATTGAATTATCAGTCTTTGAAGTTTGCCAAATTAGAACTAATTTTTGAAGCCACCCTGTTCACATTTCAGTGACTAAACTACCGGGAGCAGAAGTATTTGGCAAGATGTTAATGTATTTAATTGCTGAGATCTGTCGTTCTGATTTGATTTTTTTTTTAACAGGTAGTTATGCTTGTCCTAGCTTGGAAATTGGATGCACAAAACATGGGTTATTTTACTCTACAGGAATGGTTAAAAGGAATGACTTCTCTACAGTAAGTCCTGAGGCTGTGCTGGGGGCTTCCTGCTCTGGCGGCTGGCTGCCTCCTCCCTGGGATCTCAGTGAGCCTGGGGTGGGTGACTGGAGGAAAGCCAGGTGATTCAGGCAAAACTTCATCTGCTGCCCAGCATGTGAAGACCAAACCTCATTTTTATATGACAAAGAGGGCTATTTAAGTTTTTATATAACATACATTTTTTTATTATAGTATTCTACAAGAGCAGCTCTGCCCAACAGAAATAGGCCAGCCTTTTTTCATATATGTGAGCCACATATGTAATCTAGAATTTTCTAATAGCCACATTAAAAAGTATAAAAAGAAAGAGGTAAAATTAATTTTAATGTATTTTTTAGCCCAAAATATCCAAAATATTCTTTCTAATGTGTAGCCAATATTTAAAAAATCAATGAGCTATTTCACATTCTTTTTTTCATATTAAATCTTCAAAATATGGTGTATATTTTATATTTATGGCACATCTCAATTTGCACTAGATGAATTTCAAATGTCAGAGCCATGTGTCTTGTAGCTACAGTTTTATACAGCACAGGTTGAGATCTTAAGAACCAAAATAAAAAAAATTGAAGTATAACTTACAGGTGAAAATATTTGGTATCTTCTATTTTATATATTCTGACTTTAGCATTGGGCAAAATTAGAACTTTATTACTCTAATGATTCAGAAAAATAATAATATATTGTTTGTACCTGGCCCAGACTTAGAAGAAAATTAGTGGTTTTATTTGTTCACTTTGTGCTTGTGTGTTTATGTATGTTTGCTAAGAATTTCATTCAAGAAAACAAATTGTAATTCTGTATAATGCATTGAAGGATACAGCTGAGGTGGATGACTGAACATACAAATGGTATTGGAAGATGAAGTGTGGACTCTTAATGTAGTAACTTTTAAGTACTTGGAATGATATCAGTTTTTCTTTTCACTTTAACTAGAAATAGTAGACTTCAGTTTTTACTGGATCAAAATTGGGAGTGAAAATCGGAATTTGCTTTTATAATTAGAATTTTTCAGCTTTTATAATTACTGTCCATTTGTTGTTGATAATAATACTTTATTTGCATTGTGCTTTTAGTATATTAAGCCTTTTCACTGTTCTCCTTTTTGAGCCTCATGGCTACTTTCTGAGGAAGGCAGATCAGGCTTTATCCTGCACATTTTACAAATGAGGAAACTGAGGCTCAGATGGGATAAATGTGATTTATTTACATTTACTTGCATTTTACAAATCACTTAGATGTGATTTGTAAAAGTAAGTGCCAGAAATGGAAAGAAAACCTAAGACTTCTGATTGTTGAAGTCACATTCTTCTTCTAACAATTAGTGTCTGATGGCAAATGAGTTTTAGGTAAAAACCAAGTCACCCCTTTACAAATACATTTTCTTCTTAACATGCTTTAGAATTCTAGGGTTGAATCCTCTAGAATCTCTTTAAGAATTGTGTTTGTCATGTTAGGGAACATCTTACGATTTAAAGTCCACTAATACTAACTCCACTGTTTTCCTCACTGCCTTCCCTGTTGCATTCCAACCAGAGCTTGTAATGACTGTTCTTTTTTAAGTGTCCTTGTAAAGCACAGCCATATCAAGGTTTTATTTCATGGCTTCAGGGGAGGCACCATTTAATGTTTTTTCATGCATATTTCCATTTGTCTAAAGAGGGTTTAATATCCATTTTTATATAGTTTTAGATTCTTATTTACTTTTGCCTGTACAAAAGGACTTACGTGATACCATACCTTCGTCTGTGCTTGGAGGGCCACACTCCCTAGGCAGTGAAATCTGCAGTGTCCAGTAGGGAAGCGGTCTGTGTGTATGTGGGTGGGTGGGGTGGGGGTAGTGACAGGGGCTCCTTGGGTTCCTCGTTAGGAACTCTGCGTGCCAGTTGGGGACACACAGGTGGTGGCAGGTGGCTTACTGCAGATGCTACCACTTGGGCCTTGCATCTCAGGGTAGTGACAAGCCCGATGCATAGGAAAGGCATTGAGGAAATTGCTTTCTTTCTGTGATAGGAAACTCTGAGATTGGTTTCCTCATCAGTGAGGCGGAGATAACTACTCACAATAACCTTTATGGTTCTTTGTAGTCTGATTTCAAAATTTTAGAACGTTTGCCCCCTCTCCCTCCAGCCTCCTTGGATTCGTCATTTGTTCAGCAGTATTTGAAAGGCAGTGATGTGCCACACTATGTCCTGGGGAAACAAAACCCAGGAACAATCAAGTACATTTGGGGAAGGGGCCTGGAAGCGATGTTCAGGCCAAAGGTCCAGAGGTAGTCAGGGCACTTCCCTTCGTGTTATTTGAACTAACTAAACACATACTATATTTGTAAGGTATGTGCACCCAGTATTTAAGAAAACTTGGAGACTAACCATGTATATGTGCTCTGAAGATAGAAATTAGTCTATCTTCTGAATTATATGTTTGACTTCTATTTTTGTATTGACTTTTGTTTTTTGCCCCTTTTTGATTTTATTAAAGCTGTCCAGTGAAATGTTTTGAACTCAAACTGGAATTAAAGTGTATATGACAACACCTCTGTGTGTGTGTGTGTATGTGTGTGTGTGTATACACATACACTAAATATATATATATATTAGTGTATTTGACTAAAATGATATTTAAAAAAAATTCTTTCTGTACTGTAGGAGTGTGCTAGCAATAGAAAGTTCACAGGTTTCAGAACCAGAGTTTTGAACATTCCGTCATTGCTTAATGTGTCTGTGGTAGCTTCTTTAAACACAGGAAGGCAAAATGAAGAAATGTGGCTTATACCGGGCTCTCAGGAAACAGGCTCCTTGATGCTGTCTAGAGTTGTTGTGCAGTGCCTGGCCTCTCCAGGCCAGTGTGTTCTGCGAGAGTATTGAAGAAGTGACCACAGCTGGTAGGAAATGTCCATTCCCAAACTCCTTAGATCATTCTCAGCCAGAGAAGGCACAGCTCTTGTTTTGACTATTTTTTTTAATGTATTGCCATATTCAAACATGGGTTTAAGGTTACCTCTGATGAATTAAGCTTATAGGGATGTTTAAACTAAACAAAACAAAAATGTATAGAATTGTAGCTAACTTGGTGTAGAACTGATGAGGGGCTGGAAAAATACCTCTGGGCCAAGTGAAGGGGTGAAGGCCTTTCCCCAGATAATGGGGAGAACTGCCTTTGATTTTATAACTTTTGGGGATTATTGTCCTGATTTCTGTTACTTCTGAATCTTATAGGAGCAAAACTCAGATAAAAAATAGCCCCACATTATGATTAGCACACATAATGTGGGGTGGGGGGACATGGGGAAAGTAGTATAGCACAGAGAAGACAAGTAGTGACTCTATAGCATCTTACTACGTTGATGGACAGTGACTGTAATGGGGTATGTGGTGGGGACTTGATAATGGGGGGAATCTAGTAACCACAGTGTTGCTCATGTGATTATATATTAATGATACCAAAATAAAAAAAAAATTATTTTGAAATTCCAGGGTAAACAATATCATTTAATAAGAATGCAAGAGACAAATTTCAGAATTTCAAAATAATGATTTGCTACAGGATAACTAGGTCAGAAAGCTCAGGGGAGGTAAAATTGCTCAAATAGTAGTGGCAACAGGCTGTCCTGGTAGCTTTTTACCATTACACAATTAAACATTTTTTTTAATACCAATTTCACTTAAGAACGTCCTTAATAAAGTATTAAAAAAATAGTAACTATTAAAAAAAAAAGAAAACAGCCCCACAGTATGTGCACATTTTGTTTTGGGAACCGATGCTCTCTAATAGTGTGGTGCTGTCACTCTAGGACTTCTGCAGCTGCGTGATACACAGAAAAACGGGGATCAGGGTTGAAGATGTGGCTCCTTTCTGAAAAGTCCCAGGCTTGTTGCTTAAACATCCAAGCCTGTTTCCATCACAGACCCTGTTGGAATGGAGTCCCTCTCAGATGATCTTGCTGAGTGACCGCTAGATGGCAACCTGTGGTTCAGACAGGATGACTCAGTGGCCTGGTGGTTAGTCCAGAGGCTCTGTGGGACAAGGACCCTTTTAAAGCAGATTAAACCCTTGATTGACAATATGAGCTCTTAACCTATGTCATCATCCTTAATAGATACATGAAGTGAAAAATTTACTTTGAGCATATTATGCTTTACACTTCAGACAAGATATTTGAGCATCTTTCAAACACAGGGACTTCTTTTGCCAGGGTGGCTGACTCCTAAGCATGCTGTTGAACCTCACATCTCGCCTTAAGCTCTACCCAAACACCGCTGCTCTTCGTTTTCTTTTAGCTGCATAGTGGTCACCTAAATGAGCGGTTCCTGCCCTTGAATCTGCCAGCAAACAAACAGCTGTTCCTCTTCCTCTACTTGGGCAGGACTAAACTAAACCACTGGCCAGGTTCTTGGGGCTTTGGTCTTTAACCTTGAAGATCAGGGACATCGGCTGTGTCTGTTTTAGGGTTATCTGGTTTCCCTCCTCTTTGACCTGCCCTCCTTTTATTGTTAATAAAAATTACTATATATATACATGGTAAAAACATCAAGCCAGACAGTAGAATGTACAATTCAGAGCAAGCCCTGCTCCACTCCCACTGCCCAGACGCCCATTTACTGCTTTCTTGTGTGTCTTTTTGCCTCCATCACCCGTCATTTGGATTCTGGCCCTGGATCTCCAACTAGGCATCAATGTCTCTTTTTTTCCCCTTCCCCAGCCCTTCTTTCCAGAGATCCAGAATGAATATTTCAAGATGCATGCCTGGTCATGGTCTCTCCCATGGGAGGAGGCGGCTTCCTGTTCTTTCTAGGATTAAAAGAAAAACCCACTGTGACTCACAAAAACCCTTTATGGCCTGGCCCCACCTTCCTTCTAGCCTCTTTTATACCACTTCCCCTCTTACTCTGTCCAGTTTAGTCACAGTTTATTTTTTTTTTGGACTTGTCATGCTCCCTTCTGCCACTGGGCCTTTGCACATGTTGTTCCTTTTATCTGGAAAGCCCTCACCTCCAAAAACATCTAGTTTCTGCTTAGCTCTCAGCTTACCTGTGAGTCCCTTAAAGAAGCTTAAGGGACTTCTAAATGACTTCTAAAATAGTCTAATTATAATCTTTTATAGTTTTCAAACATCAGGAAAAATGATATTCTGAGTTGTTATAGACTCACAGAAATAAAACATTTACTCTAATTTTTGACTTACAGATATTTTATCTCAGTAGATCACAGGGATTATTTTTTGTAGTTAGCTACAAAAAAAGCTTTCACAAATTGCTAAAAATAGATCAGTGTGCTGTTATGAACCATATTTTAGTTTATAAAGTTTGTAATATATTTACATTGATAATACTTGTAATATATATTATCTATACTTAGTAGTAGGTAAAAGATATAACAAGAAATATAAGGAAATACATCCACCATTGAAAAGCTTTAATATAACCAGTGAAAGTGGTGATTCTTGGTTCTCATTTTTAAGGGCTAGATATTACAAACGAAGTCAGATTGTAAAAACAAATTAGACTACTTGCTTAGGAAAAATAAACAGTGTGTCATGTACCTGTAAAAATAGGTTTATCATCACCAAGGCTCCCTGGAGAAATAGTTGATTTCAAGTCTAGGACAGGGAAAGTACAAGATGAGCTGGAATTTCTTCTGCCAGAAGTAAGGACGTGTTCAAAGACTGATGGAGACATGTCAGAAGGACACTGGAGCCAGCCTGATGAGGCCACTGCCCAAATGAGGACAATTTGTGCATCAAAAAGAAGAAAGACTGTAACAGATTATAACACTGAATAAAAAGCAAAGGTCCTTAAGTCCAGAAAATAAGGTGGTGAGTGGAACTGTGCTTTATAGAAGAATTCCAGCTAGTAAGTATAAAAGCATGATAGAGATGGAAAAATCACCATGTTGCATCTCCAAATGTAAAAGCAATGCAGGCACTCATCAATGGATGCTAAAGCCATGGGGTGAAAGGTTGTTGAGGAACCAGGTTCAGTGTCAAGATATGCTCCTACAAATTACATACTATTTCAGAGGAGGCAAAAGTATCTTTAACTGGAAAGTCTGGTGGACACTACCATAATCAAGTGAGTCACCTTAAAATCACCAGAATATGGGATAGACTGGGGTTCTGAACCTCCTCACAGGGTGCACTGAGGACATCACGTGTAGTGTCCTTACTGCCAGTGTTTACCGAAATAGAATCATAGGGAGATTATCTGACAGATTGAGATTCTGCAAATAACTAGTCTGGTTGATTCAAAAATGACATTGTCCAAAAGACAAAAAGCCAGGGCAATCTTATAGAGACTAAGGAGCTATGACAACTAAAAGCAATGTGTGAACCTTGATTGGATCCTGGATCAGGAAAAAAGCAGCAGCTATACAGAAAATTGGGGGAACAGCTGGGAAATTTGCATGTGGATTGTTTATTAGCTGAGAAAGTTAACATTGATAGACTGTTAAGAGTGATGATAGTATTTAAGTGTTTAGGAGTAAAGTTACTTTATTTACTGGCAACTTTCAAATGGTACAGCAAAAAAGTGCGTGTATGTGAGAGAGAACATAAATGTGACAAGTTCAATGTGAAGAAAGGGGATGGGTACATGGGTGTTTATTTACTATTCTTTCAACTTTCCTGTACATTTAAATTTTTTTAAAATAAGAAGTGTAGGAAAAAATAGATCATCAGGGACATGTTCCAACGCCAAGGTTTTTATTCTGTCTTCTGGTGTGGTGTTTTATATTACTGCCCCAATTAAGAAAATCTCAGATTATAATTTGCCTTTATTCTGTTTTTTTTAGATGTGATACAACAGAAAAACTCAGAAATACTTTGGATTACTTAAGATCATTATTAAATGATTCTACGAACTTTAAACTTATTTACAGATATGCGTTTGACTTTGCACGGGTGAGTTCTCTGGAGCCTATCCAGATGTTTCCCTCTCCTTCCTCCCTTTTTTTTTTACTGCCTTTTGAGGTTTGTTTTTACATGTTACAGCAAAGAAGCTGAACAACTTACTCCCAGGATGCTGGTTAGGATTTTTTCTACATGTGCTCTTCCTAAACAAAGTGATCCTGGGCAAAATGTAGTATGTTAGCAAAAATCTGTAGTGACAGATCTTTAATAGCTCTTGCAATTGGTGTAGAAGTAATTTATAAATGGGCAGGTAATAGATACTGTTCTAAATGTCTCTTAGATAAGCTTGGAAAAGCTTTTCCTTCTCACAAAACAACAAACCTTCACCCATGGAATTCACTGGAATAAGTTCATCAGAGCTAGTCCAGCTTCATTTTGGGTGCTATCCTGCATCTAGAAATCGTTTGAATTACAAACCTAAGCTAATTTCAGTGAGTATTATTCAGACATAATTTCTAGTCATCATTTTGAAAAGTGATGATACTCTCTGTCACATAATGAGCTAGTATGTGACATTGATTCTCTTGGAGTGAAACAAAGTCTTATTTTTCAGCCTGATCACCATAGGTAGTGAATTCTGAGGCACCAGTCGGCAGCATATTCCATGCACAATTCACAGCCTGTACAATTAATACTTCGTTCATGAATTGTGTTTTCTGTTAGGTTTTTGTGTTTGGTGGACTCAGGTAACTAGGCTCTCTTGATTGATTGCACTTCTTAAAATGTTTTTTTAAAGCAGAAAACTCAGTGACAATTCTTCTTTTCTTACCACCTTGCTGGTCTTTTTCACTTTGTACCTGCTTTGGCTCTACTAGCTCAGCACAAAGGTTTATTTGATGGTAAGTTTTGATGCATTTACAGTAGTACATTAGTAGCCTTCCGTGGTGTCCTCATTCATGAATTTCTGCATTATTGCAGCCTTCAAATAAAATCACAAAACACATGAAAATTTATACATGTTAGAAATTATATGCACATATAACAGTGTTTTACTAAATAGCATTTGTAAAATTATATATAGAAGTTATTTGCCAGACACTTTTAGAATAGATGCATAGTTTCCAGGATTAAATATTTTATTACATGAGACCTTTTTCCTACCAAAGCCATCTGTTCCTTATTGTATGGGTGAAAGTTTGTTTAGAAGCATTATACCTTCTCACCAAAATAAGCCCTATTTTCTAACTTCCCTGTTTGGGGTCAAATTTTCCCACATGTCAGCTGTTTTTAGGCTCAGGTCCCATCTTACTCCTCCCTGCTTTCCATGCTATCCTGTCAGTCGCCAGGCCCATCTCACCAGAGCTCCTTGGCTGCCTGTCCGTCATGCCTCCATCACAGCCTTGCCAGTTTCGGCCCTCTTTATGCCTTGTCTGAACTGCTACAGTAGCTTGATCCTACATCCTGTCACTTCCCATCCAGCATTCACATCCCTAGACTGTCATTCATCTTCCTCCAGATGCAGGGTCCCTCGGCCACCTGCCACCTCACCACTGCCTTGAAGTTAACATAGTGCTCTCCTGCCTGTAGGGAACACTTGCTCCCATAGCAGCTCTGAGTGACAGATAAGGAAGCTTTTAGTCTACACCTCACAGAGGAGAAACTGAGCCTCAAAGAGTTGGAGCAATTGGACTGTGGTCACATTGTTAATCAACAGTATATCCAAGACTTGAACCCGGGTTCTGGCTCTCCAGTTCAAGGGTCACTCCAGGCTCTTGCAGTTGAGTCCCAAGTGTCCTCCCCTGCACATTGCACTGGCCTTCTGCCCACAGCCCTACTTGCCCTCCCACTGCTCTCTCTAGCGTCAGCCTTCTGGGCCAGGCCGTGTGCTTCCGCTTTTA
>JAQQAC010002594.1:51837701-51873296 GCA_029783875.1 Phataginus tricuspis | reverse complement strand
AGAGAATAATGGGATGGATTGAGAGTGAAAAGTCTGGGGCTTGGAGGGGAGAAGGGAGTGGAGAGCAGCCCTCCCTGACTGAGGCAGATGCAGAGGGAATCAGGCAGGAAGGGAAGTTAGGAGAAGCTGCTAGATGGAGAGAAAAGGGAGGCCTTCACAGTGAGGGAGGAGGACTGGCAGGGAATAAGAGAAGAATGGGAGATTCTCTAGTGCAGAACATCCTTGCTTTTTCACTGGTAGAAGTAAAGCTTTAGGAAGTTGTAACGGAGGGGAGGGTTTTGTGGAGGCAGAAGACACCAGTGGGGATGCCTCTCCCTGAGGTCTGATCCTGTGATGGTGTGTCTGTCACAAGTTAGTCCTCACAGCCTGGCCCATGTGTGTGCACTTTTCCAGCAGTGTAAGTATCAGTGCTTTGACTTTCTGACCCTGGGAGGCATGTTTCAGGAAGATGTACGGAGATCACACAGATTAAAGCTAATAAATTCTTCCTCTGAGTTAAACAACAGCTAAGTCCTTTCCATTTGAACAAGTGATTATGGATGTTACTCAGAGAATTTGCTCAGGAAAATTTTGCTGGTCTTGTGTTCACCAACTCATGTCATCAGAGAATTCTGTCTGACTTTAACTTAATCTGTTGTGACCATTGGATTTACTTCCTCTTCTAACATGAGTCATTTTCTCACTTCTTAACCAACTAGTTTCCCCTCCCCACAACTACCCACCACACCACAAACACACAAACCCCTCTCGACTTTGTTGTCGTATTTTCATTGTGAATTATGAAGAAGGCAGAGGTGGGCCTGGGTGAGGATAAAAGTAGGAAGAATATATAGTTATCTAATCCCAGGTCCCAGACCCTGAAAATGTTTAAGATTACACTTCAGTTATTGTAAAGTCACAGGGATTTGCTCAGTATTTATTTATTTATTTGAGTTCATTGTAATATATGTCCTTAATATTTAAAGCTCTCTTCCCTCATTGCTTCTTAGGGAAGCAATATGGTAGGTACACAGTGAAGAGCTCAGGCTTCATGATTTTGAGTCCCAGCTTTCCTATTTATAGACTCTCATTTAACTCCCTGTGCCTCAGTTTCCTTATTTATAAATTGGGGGTTATAATAATGCCTACCCTAATAGGGTAGTATACTAAATGAGTTGAAGTGTAAAGCATTCCGTGTACAAAACAACTCATCAGAGTCTTTGGAAAGCAGCTATACCACTAAGAGGCCTGCTCTCCTCTGTAACTGCTTCTTGAAAATCTGTGTTGAAGGAAGACAACAAGGCAGAATCTAGTTGCATATTGTTGGGTTAGCACATCTTTGGTGAACAGAATCTGTTCAGTTCCTATTATTATTCAGAAAATAAAATTACTTTTTAATTTGTTATCTTAGAAATGAAAGCTTATGAAATACGACCTACACATCTTGGGTCAAGAGGTATACAGGGAGAACAGTTTCATTTCTTCTCTCACCCTGATGAGCTTCTGAGCATGCTGACTGACTCTTGGCCATCTGTCTCAAGGAGGTGCTTTCTGCTTAGATTCTGCCCTTGAGATGCAGGAATCTGCCCCTTGATCTTTGGTGCTCTATATGCAGAGGGTTACAGCATTGATGTTGAAAATGTACTATTTTAGTTTCTTGCAAGGAGCTTCTGGATGCCTTTACCATAGTCCTTGAATTTGTTAAGGTGATTTTTTTTTAATGCCCATAATGTTGATGGCTGCTTTATATTATCCTGGGAAATTAATTTCACTTTTAATTGGGAACCCCTTTGCAGAGAATGCCATTAGCATCATTGCCAGAGAACTCCCTGGGCGTGTCTTCATTTTGCTGTTTAGTAGATATTTGCTGTGGGAATCTCTCAACTGTGTTGTTCCTAGGAATTTTAAGTGTTTCCAGTTACAGTCATTTACACTTAGCCTCAAGTCTGCACCCAGGCAGTGTCAGTTATCGGTGAGTTGCCACTGTGCAGATCGCGAGTGCATCCATAATATCTTTCTCTTATTCGCTAGGCAGAAGATGGTGTTAGTGATTGCGAGCTGCTGGCTGGCACCCTTGCAGAGCAGGAGTGAGTGAGTGCTGTTCAGCTCTCCAGTTCTGTGAGTCTCTGATGCCTCTCCTCCATGTTTTGGCATCACTGCCAAACACATGCATTGAAATCCTTCATGATCATCAGTTTGTCAGATTATTATAATGTTGCAAAGAGTCTGTCCAGGTCCTTTGTATCTTTTTTTTGTCACCTTAGTGTATGTCTAGTGTGATGGGGACAAAGGCATTGATGGTGTTGGAAGATGGCACAATACGTATCAAGGCAAGAGTAGCGATTTTAGGCTTAGTGCATGATTGCGAACTGCTCAAAGGGAAAGCTTTTCCAGAGCACCAGAGCCATTAGCCCAGTGCTGCATGAGCGGTGGTTGAACAAAGGAGTTCTGGCCCAGTCCTGTGGTGCGGCATGTCTTGTGGATCCCTTCCTACTAGTGTGGCGCGTCTTGCTGTGTGCCACACCATGTGACAGAGAATGCAAGTTTTCCATTCGCTTGCACCACAGAAGTATGAGGCCACAAGATGCAACCAGTGAGGCTTGGCTGGCAAAAGTGGGCAATCTGTAGAGCACCTTTCTTCCTGTCCTCCCTGTGGAGTAAGCCTGGCAGTGCCAAGCAGGACACGTGGCCAAAGGGCCAGCGGAGAGCACTGTGGGAAGAGGCCCCATCTGTTTGTATTGAACCGTGGAAGGGGGATGCCCCCAGCATTGTCAGGGTCAGTGGTGTGGCCTGTAAAGGAGAAGGGTAACTCGGGGCCATCTCATCTGGTCCGTTTGTGAACACTCGTTAGTCTTTACACCTAGGACCAGAAGACAGACCTACCGCACATCTTCCTGTATCTTCCCCTACCTTGTGTGCTGTTGTTCAGTGAGGCCCTTATATATTTGCTGCATTGCTTAAGTCCTTCACTTTTAAATTTAAGTGTTGTGGCCAGAAAGCCTCTGTGTACTAAAGAGCACTTTGTTGTTTAGAGTCCCTGAGTTAACTGTGCTTCATCGGGATGCTAGTGTGGCTGCCTAAGGGGCTGACCATGCTGGGCTCAGCAGCGTCCCTGTATTTGGAGAACACTGAGATTCCACCACGAGTGGGACAGCCAGGCACTTTCTCCCTTTGTAGAAAAGTCCTTTGCAAATTTCCACTGTAGTTAAGATACCACAAGGAGGCTAGCTTTGGATCTGTAAGGTCACCACTTACAGTCCCAGGCCCTCTGTCCCCTTACAGAGAAACTGCCTACTTGTAGTTCCAGAATGGGAACCTGTGAGAAAGATGAGAATGCGAAATTAGGATCCTTAGTTGCAGATAAAGTAGAATGAGCTTAATCTACCCATAATCAGGTTTATGTAATATTTCTTTTTTTGGTTTCCTTATGAAATGCTTCCCTTCTCTAGGCTATAGTTAGGGGTATTCTGCTAAGAGATTGCACATCTAACACATTCAAGGTAAGAAGGACTGTGCCAGGTGGACAGCCTGCTTTCCCAGAGCAGGTGGATGAATAGATCCTCTACTTGGAGAGGATCTCCAGAGCCCTGACATTATTTAAGAGCTGAATTTAATTCCAACATTTTTAGGTGCCAGAAAAACATTTACTAATGAGATAAAATTATTGGATAAAATTGATGTTTATTAAGGGAGACCTAATTCCTAAGCATGGAAATAAAAACCTTTCAACTCCATTTAGTTAAGTTACGGGCTTTGGGGTCAACAATTAAGATTTTGATAATTAGTATAAATGCCAAACAGCAAGTGATTTGAGTTACAGATTTTTATTTATCCCATGAAATAATCATAGGTATTGTTACTGTGTAACTAATTGATTTTGCATCAGGGTGATCATTCAACTGAAATGAATCTTTCTCAAAGGAAATTTGTCTAGTACCCAAACAATTAAGCCTTCTATTGTGTTTGACTACCTTCCCTCTTCCCACCTTAGTCTGGATTCAGGGCTTCTATGATACATGATAAATGAGCTGTTTATTAATTTCTTGTTGAAGTGAAACAGACATTTGGGTTATTGGAATTTATTATTTGTGGGCATATGGCTCATCCTTGTTTTTGTTTGTTAAACAGGAAAAGGACCAGCGCAGCCTAGACATAAACACTGCCAAGTGCATGTTGGGACTGTTATTAGGAAAAATCTGGCCCCTTTTTCCAGTTTTTCACCAATTCTTAGAGGTACCAAATTGTTATTTTATGGAATGTATGTTTGCTTGCTTAGAACTACCAAGTGTACTTTAACCATTTAATGTTCTGTTTGTTGTGCTTTTCTGCCCATAGGAGTTACGGTGATATGGTCGCTGTCACTGAACAGTTGCCTGTTTCCCCTGAGTGTGTCTGTGCATTTAGCGCTGCAGCGCCTCACTCCCTGGTACACATGCCCCAGACACAGCTGCAGCTCCGCCCTTTTCCTTTCTCATCCCCATTTTAAAAGCTTTACTTTTGTTTAGATTTCCTGATCTGTATAACAATAGTAAAACAGATTAACTTTCTTTTGTGGTTTTAGATGAATTTCCATTTTTATTAAGCAAAGGCCAAAAAACATCCATCTACCTTCTTACTAAATTAAATTTGTTATGTATTCTTACCTACTTTTGTCCCCAAGTAACTTGGGGACCTACATATTTCCCAGGGGCAGGCAAACTGACACTGTCTCCTTCAGTTTAACTATTCTTCCTCTTTGTATTAGAAACAATCCAGCACTTCACTCCAACACTGTGGTTTGTTTGCCTTAAGTATTAATAATTAAAGAATTCGAGCTGCTGGTTTTGGGAGCTGGTTCTGATGCAGTGTCGTGCCGAGGATCTGGAAGTGCCTGAGATGGAAGCCTTGGGTCACTTGGGTGGTCATGTATGGCATCCTTCTTGCCTTCAAGCCCCCGACTCCCTTAAAAAAGCCCTTTGCTAGAAGGGATGAGGGTGTTGGGTTTTTGAGAAAATCCTGGGCCTTATCCTGACTCCAGCTTCACTCTTGAAAAAAATCTTTTCTTACAACTTACTTTATATAATGATCCAGAAAAACTTCAAACTGATATGATTCTTTGAGGATTGTTATTAAAAATTGCTTTTAACATTATTAATTGGGACTCCCAAGAAAGGTATAAAACTAGTTTTAATAGAAGTATTTGTTTACATGACAATCCATATCTACAAATGATCTGGTCTAATTTAAGTAACAACCCTGGGAAATGTTAGCTTTATTTGGAAAATAAGTGGGAGTAGGTTCTTGTATTCAGGGAGTTCACAGAGGGAGAACCCAGGTGTGACGGCTCTTCAGCTACAGGACCTTGATGCAAGCCAGTTTGACTTTGCACAATTCCAGGATCATCAGCAACTGTTTCAACAACTGGTTTTTCCTCTTAGTTGCTTAGAAAGTTAAAACTTGTGATCTGTGCTTCGTTCTCTCTCTCATAGTACTTTGCATTTTCTTTTAAAAGGACACAATAATCCTTTTATTTGAATTATTCTTGAGTTTGCATTCTCAAAACCATTGGCTCAACTCTCTTTGCTTCTTATATACTTGCATTATTTTTCAGTATGCCTGATTTGTATGGTTAGGATTTAAAAATTGTTGGATCTGGGTTTTGTTTTTCAATCTTGATACAGGAATACTGTACTTTAAAATATAATATGGCATGTTTCTTGTCTAAGAGGAATAGAAAACTACTTCATGGCTATTCCAATTTCTCTTATGATCGGATTCAAATTTTAAATTATTAAAGCAAAAATTTCCTTCACTGGCTAGAGCACCTAATTCTGGGGCTGCTTGCTACACTTAGTTCTTGTCCAGTCACCCACTGGTGGTGTGCGAGACCCAAGCTGATGGCTGGACAGTGTGTGTTCTAATCGGCCATGGGAGTCACTCTATTCAGCACTTACTTTGTGCCAAGCACTGAATGAAGTACTTTACATAAATTCTCTCTTTTAATTCATGCAACATCTCTATGAAGTAGGTTGATTATCTCTATTTTATACAAAAGGGCTTTTGCAGTCTGGAAATATCATTTCCGGGGATATAAAATTGTGTTTCTTTGATGTGTGTGTTATTTTGCGTTCAGCCCCCATACTATTTTCATAATGAAAATTGTTGTCTTAAGTTCTCCTCTTGCCCTCTTTTACTCTTCTCCTAGAACAGTGCTTAACATACCTCTAATGGGAAGAGTTAACCTTCATGAACTTTAAGTTGATTCAAATACAGCAACTGAAGTTGTCTCATTTGTAAATTTTGTCAGTAATCCTTATTCCTTTTCTCTTCATCAGCAATCAAAATACAAAGTTATTAACAAAGACCAGTGGTGCAATGTGCTAGAGTTTAGCAGAACAATTAATCTCGACCTCAGTAACTATGATGAAGATGGAGCATGTAAGTACCAGTGTGGCTGTGCGCTCACTGTCCCTGTCACTGTGGTTTGGCACGTCTGCCTCATGGGGAAAGCCTCATAGCCCACTTGTTTCCTCTTTCTCTCTCTCTCTCCAGGGCCAGTTTTGTTGGACGAGTTTGTGGAGTGGTATAAAGACAAACAGATGTCCTAGGACTTTATGCATAGCAGCAAGAGAGTCACTGTTACCACAGTTATGTCCACCATTAGCCATAAATTGCTGTTCATATCAAAGTGCATGCTGCTTTTCTTGCACTGTCTCCCTTTCGCAGGGGTGTTTTGGTGTTTGCTGTTGAATGGGCCAGCTCTGCTTGCTGTGTAGCATTGTTCTCTTGGGAGGCTGCTTTGCAGTTTGTATTTACACTACAGATTGGTGAATCTGCCAACGTCCTCACTGTGATGATGTGTATATTGCTGTTTAAATTTTGTATATGTGTATAAAAAGAAAAAAGCTTCACTTAGAGATTATTTCTGCAAATAATTCTGTAAAAATAATTTTTGTGGCATATTTCTAGTCCCTTTTTTCAAATGAACCAATTATACTTAATTTGGTCTCAAACGTAGCATTTCAGAAAATAAGACATAACAACTGTTACCACAGCAAATGTTGCCAGAATTAACCTTATTGTTTAAGAGGAAACTTTTGGAAGGAGTAAGACTCATAACTTTTCAGAGACCTATGCCAAATATAATTTGGTTTACTTAAATAGTAGCATTATTAAATGTTAAAAGTGATTATTTGAACATACTGACATAAACCATGCCACAAATCATTTCCACCATACAAGATATAGGGCTTTATTTTCTAATGCTAAAGTTATAGTAGTTTGAATATAGGTACATGGGAACAAATTAAAATTGCACCTTTTTTTTAATGGGTTTTAAATTCTTGTAAACTTCTCTTAGTGTTTTTTTTTTTTCTTTTGCATTCTTCTAATCAGTGTTTGGTCTGCTGATGCTTTCTCTGTCATTCTAAGTTAAATGTATTTTGCCTCCTCTGTGAAAACCTAATGGTTTGCTGGCAATTTATAACTGCAGAGCACTTTTCAGTTGTGGCTTGAATTCTTAGTTAAGCTTTCATGGTGTCTAGTTTTCTAGTTCTTGGAAAAAAACTATCCTATAAGTGAGAGGTGTTGTGTTTTGTTTTGTTTTCCTTTTTTGTTTCTTTTGTGCTAGGCATTTCCTGGCAGAATGTCCATTGCAGGCAGTGGACACGAAACCACCAGCATTGAGCTAACTCTATTGCACGGTAGGACCTTTCCTGGAGGGGCCACTTGTCTCATTACCTGAGTAATTTGTACAGAAAGGTGATAGCCATTATTTATGTGGATGAGGAAACAAGAGTGAACAGGATGGTATTTTTAGGTTTGTATTTTATGTCTCTTTTCTTTCTCTTTTTTTTTTTTTCTGCCTTACCCTTCTTGAGGAAATGTATAGATAACCTCTTTTCTCTTCGACTATCTGGTGCTATTGAATGAATAATTTAATCCCTAAAGTTTTGTGAAGATGCTAAAGCCTAATGATTTAAACCAAGTAAAAGCTAATGGTGCATTTGAACAAGTGAATGTTATAGTGAGAAAGATCCATGATTGAACATGTAATGATTGGAAGAGGGCTGGATAATTTCAAATCTGGCCAAAAATCTTTTAGAGTAAACATGAGCCTTTAAATGGCATTAGATGAGGAAAGTACAGAGAAAATGCTACTCTTGACTACTATCTCACAATGTTCAGATTTGCATATTATTTTTTCCCTAACTGAACCACCAAAGACAGACATTTTGTATGTTATACACAATGTGTATGCATATACAAAATCAGGACATGGTAGAATGAAATTACTTCCTTTTCTACCAAATAGAAAGTTTGCTGTGAAATAAACCGGAAGTTTGAAAAACTCTGCAATAAGGAAGCATACTTAATCATTCCTTGTTTAGGAATTGTAGACTGATTTCTACCTTACAAATCCATACCAGTTTGCACAAATTAATATCTGAAAAGCATAGAAGATGTTGATGGCCAGCACAGCTCTTGAGACTGATATGTTAAAAGGGGTTCCATTCCAACAGGTACCTGTTACTCCAGTGGCAATTGGCCATAGGCAGGTTCAGGTGTGTGGAGAGCTTGATTCATTTTGAAAAGCATCCCATAAATTTAAAAAGTCACGTTTTAAAGGCAACACTTCTTTAATTTCATATACTATAATTTTGTTTAAGCAAATATAAATCATATATGCAGTTATTTTAAAAGTTATTGTTAGAACCCAGAGCCTGGAGAATTTTTTAAACACTAAGCACAGTTAATGCTAAAATAAAAGGATTGTTATAGGAGAGATGTTACATTTCATCCACAGTGAACATCTTGATGATAAGGGAAAAACTCAAGGAGAAACTATTTCATAATATGAAAGTAAGTATTCCCAAAGAGTAATCTTATGTATTTAGAAAACACCAAATAATCTTTAAACTCCCTTGAAAAATAAATATCTGTGGCTGCAGATGCTTGCCTCTGGTTTTCTTGATGTTATGCAGTTACTTTTAAGGGAAGGAACAGGGACCAGACAGTGTAGTAGGATTCTTTTTCTTAAAAATGTCCCTAAGTTACATAAAATTGAACAATCATCAAACACTTATTTACTGGCTAATGTTAAATAAATTAGGATGCCTTCATCTGGTTTTTCTTTATTACCTAAATCTGCACCCTTTCTCTCTTTCCATTGTGTTCTGAACGCTACAATGCAAATACTCTGTTGTAATGGATTACAACTTTTAAATGTTTACTGCTGAAATTTCAGTAGGTCAGAAATTTCATTATTTGATTTGCCATAAACACCCAGTGTAATGTATGTGCACCGTTTTTGAAGCATGAACTCTGAATTAAGGTTTCATAAATCTGACTAGACAAACCTCTTGATTCTCATTTAACAGCAGATTCGGTTGCCTCTCAGTCTCCATTTTAACAGTGCTTTTGAGGTTTATACAGAAAGCTTTAAAAGTTAGTTTGTGCCCTTGGCTTTTATTCTTACAACTGCTAAAATACCTCTGTAAGCCTTATCTTTTATTCTTTCAAAATGTATAATAAATGTATAGAATTCATTGACCAACTAAAATGTTGGGTGTCTGTAAATGAGACCAAAATGTGGGTTGCATTTTTCATAAAATACTTTCTCTTGGGGGTTACTGTTAAATGAACAGCAGCTAACCTGTAACTGTGAATGCTTTGTGTCGTCAGTATTTGCATTACATTCATAAACGTGTGCAAGTCCTGTGACTCCCAGCTTAACTAAAATACTGTTATGCCACCTAACTTGAGTACAGCAAACTGGTTTTAGGTTTTAATGGACTCGATGTAACATGATCTCACATAAATAAAAGGTATTTGTGTTGGGTTTCTGAACCAATTTGTGAATTTTTCTCTTTGGCATTTTCTTCAAAAAGATAGTTTTAAAGTATTTTATTTTTTATTCTTTTTTTCCCCTCCCAATTTTTTATATTGAAGAATTTCAAAGCTACAGAAAAAAAATGCAAGAAAGTATAGTAAACGCCATCTGTGTACCTGTCACCTAGCTTTTCCAGTTGTTAGTGTTTTGTCATGTTTTCTGTGCCGCTCTGAGTGTGTGTGTGTGTGGGGGGGTTATATTAGTGTTTGTAGATAGATACACTTTTTCTGAACTATCTGAGCATAAATTACATTATGACACTTCATACCTATTATTTCAAAACAAGGACACTGTTGTAACCACAATACAGTGATCACAGTCAGGAAATTTAACATTGATATCATACCATTATTTAATGTACAGTCTAGATTAACGTCTACCTATTTGTACCAATAATGGCCTTGACATCTATTTTAGTTTTAATCCAGGGATAAGCACTGTGTTTAGCCATCATGCCTCTTTATTCTTTTAATCTAGAACAGTTCCAGATACAGTGAGAACACTCCTCAGCCAAATAACAATTTTAAAAACTGTACTACCATATGTTGTGTGTTTCTAAACATTGAGCTAGTAATTGAGTGCTTACTATATGCCAGAAGCCAGGTGGAAATGACCATTTTTACTGCTACCTCCAGGGCTGCTGCCTTGTTTGTCTGTTCATGTATCAGCCCTGGTTACCACTCTCTCAGTTGTCTTGTGCTGGAATGTCAGCTCCCTTGTGGCAGGGCCTCTGGCACTGAGTGGGTGCCCAGGAAATGTATGTGGAAGGAAGCAAGGAAAGGAGTTTGTACTTGGTAAAGAATTGCAGAACCTAAGAAACCTCATGTAAAATCCAGGGAGGACTGGCACAGACTTTAAGATATTTGGAAGCATAAAAGCAAGAGAGGAAGTAGAAAACGAGATTCCAAAATGCAGAATTCAGAATTTTGTTTAAA
This sequence comes from Phataginus tricuspis, assembly GCA_029783875.1. Lineage (NCBI taxonomy): Eukaryota > Metazoa > Chordata > Mammalia > Pholidota > Manidae > Phataginus > Phataginus tricuspis. The sequence continues at coordinate 51,862,511 of JAQQAC010002594.1, read as the reverse complement.
TTGGTGATATAGATGGTTCTTTCAACTATAACTGGGGCCCAAAGCTGAGGATTGAACTAAAAAAATACTCTTCTAGCAAAGAGAGGGAATGGATGGTTGGTGGATAAAGGAAAAAGCTGAATCCCAAACTGACAGAAGGGAGTGGGAGATGACAAATGTTAGGACAGAAACTCTTAACCTGAGCTACAGCAAGCAGTAGAAAATCATGAGGCACATTATCCAGTAATAGAAAATTAGAGCATGAAATGTATTTCCAGGCAATACTAGTAGTCCACATAAAAATTAAGAGTTAATGAAGGGCAGAACTACTCAAGATGGTGGCATGAAAGGAGAGACAGAGAATTCCTCCCAAAACCACATGTAGTGTGAAAATATAGTTAATACAACTAGCTAAAACAGCAACAGGAAAATAAGGCTGCACCAGACTGCATACAGACCTCACAAAGAGAGCAGTCCTCATGAAACAGGGTAACATACAAAAGCCTTGATCCGGTGGGATCCAAGCCCTTCCCACACCTCAGCTCACCATTGGGAGGAAGAGAAATGGAGCAGGGAGGGGGCAGAAGCCTAAGACTGCTGAACACCCAGCTATGGAGGTCTGCTTTGGAGCACAAACCTACATTATGTGGTGCTATGGAGGTTGGTGGGATTGGGGAGCTGGGACAGGCAGAGTACCTGAGAGACTGAGATTCTGGCCGTTTGTGGAGGACAGGGATCCACATCCAGCCGCTCTGGGACAAAGGAAAGGTGGGCAATCTGACAGGATTCCTAGCAGCGAGAGGGCTGCTGAAGGGGCGGGGATTGCATGGAGCTTGCTAAGCAGGATAAGGGATAGGTGGACAAGGTTGTCTAGGCACACTCTGCCCAGCAGGTTGGGAACTTTGAGGAGCTTCAGGCACTGGATCCCCCGGCGGGCTACTCAGCTCTGAGGCCCCCCCACTGTGACACACAGCCTGCTGCACCTTCCTCCTGGCCTGCTGGCACCTGCACGCAAACTGGCAGTCACTGCACTGGCATCAGGCCAGCCAGAGGGAAACCCTGCCTACAACAGCTAGAGACACCAAGCACAGCAGTGCAGCCGGGAATCAGGAGACATCTCTTTCCTCCCCCCAGGCACCACTGCTGCTCCACTATGACCCCCAACTTCACTCTAGGGGCTGAGCAGCTCCAGAGACTAGAGATTCTGGGAACTAGGGCACCACATAGTATTATGAAACATCAAAGGAACCTGGTTCAGACCAAAATCTCACAAACCCCAGAAAAAGGGCCAAATGAAACTGAACTCACCAATCTTCCTGAAAGAGAGTTCAAAATAAAAATCATAAACATGCTCAAGGAGGTACAGAAAAATATTCAAGAACTCAGGGATGAATAAAGATGGAGATTCAATCACTAAGAAATTCCATATCTGAAATGAAACAAATTGGAGGGATTTAACAGCAGATTAGATGTAGTAGAAGAGATGGCAAATGGAATAGAAATTAGAGAAGAGGAATACAAGGAAGCTGAGGAACAGAGAGAAAAAAGGATCTCTTAAGAATGAAAGAATATTGAGAGAATTGTGTGACCAACCCAAAGAGAACAATATCCACATTGCAGGGCTACCAGAAGAAGAAGAAGAGAGAAAAAGGGATAGAGAGTGTTATTGAGGAGGTAATTGCTGAAAATTTCCCCAATCTAGGGAAGGAGATAGTCCCTCAAGTCATGGAGATGCACAGATCTCCCAACACAAGGGACCCAAGGAAGACAACATCAAGACATAATAATAAAAATGGCAAAGATCAAGGATAAAGACAGACATTTAAAAGCAGCTAGAGAGAGAAAAAACATCACATACAAAGGAAAACCCAACAGGCTATCCGAGATTTCTCAACAGAAACCTTACAGGCAGGAAGGGAGTGGCATGATATGTTTAATGCAATGAAGCAGAAGTGCCTTGAACCAAGAATACTCTACCCAGCAAGGTTATCATTTAAATTTAAAGGAGGGATTAAACAATTTTCAGATAAGCAAAAGCCGAGAGAATTAATCTCCCACAAATTACCTCTACAGTGCATTTTGGAGGGACTACTATAGATTGAAATATTCCTAAGGCTAAATAGATCTCACTGGGGGAAATAAAACCACAGTAAAGTAGAACAATTAATTAATAAGCAGATGCAAAATCAAATCAACTACCCCTAGAGTCAATCAAGGTATAGACAAAGAGTACAGAATATGATATCTAACATATAAAGAATGGAGGAGGAGGAAAAAGGAAAAAAAAGAACCTTTAGGTTGTGTTTGTAATAGAATATGAAGTGAGTTAAATTAGACTGTTAGATAGTAAGGGAATAACCCTTGAACCTTTGGTAACCACAAATCTAAAGCCTGCAATGGCAATAAGTACATACTCATCGATAATCACCCTAAATGTAAACAGTCTGAATGCACCAACCAAATAACAGAGAGTCACTGAATGGATAAAAAAACAAAACCCATCTATATGCCGCCTACAAGAGACTCACTTCAAACCCAAAGACATACACAGACTGAAAGTAAAGGGATGAGAAAAGATATTTCATGCAACTTTTGGGAGAAAAAAGCAGGAGTTGCAGTACTTGTATCAGCAAAATAGACTTCAAAACAAAGAAAGTAACAAGAGACAAAGAACATTACATAATGATGAAGGGGTCTGTCCCACATGAGGATATAACTATTTAAATATCTATGCACCTAATACAGGATCACCTACATATGTGAAACAAATACTAACAGAATTAAAGGGGAAGTAGAATGTAATGCATTCATTTTAGGAGACTTCAACACACCACTCACTCCAAAGGACAGATCATCCAGACAGAAACGAAAGAGACAGAGGCACTGAACAACGTATTAGAAGAGATGGACCTAACGGACACCTACAGAACAAATCATCCAAAAGCAACAGGACATACATTCTTCTCAAGTGCACATGGAACATTTTCAAGAATAGATCATATACTAGGCCACAAAAGAGCATCAGTAAATTAAAAACATTGAGATTGTCCCAACTAGCTTCTCAGATCACAAAGGTATGAAACTAGAAATAAATTACTCAAAGAAAATGAAAAAGCCCACAAACACATGGAGGCTCAATAACATGCACCTAAATAATCAATGGATCAATGACCAAATAAAAACAGAGATCAAGCAGTATATAGGGAATAATGACAACAATAATTCAACACCACAAAATCTGTGGGACACAGTGAAGGCCGTGCTAAGAGGGAAATATATTGCAATAGAGGCCTACCTCAGTAAAGAAGAACAATCCCATATGAGCAGTCTAAACTCACAATTAATGAAACTAGAAAAGGAAGAACAAATGAGGCCCAAAGTCAGAAGGAGGGACATAATAAAGATTAGAGCAGAAATAAATAAAATTGAGAAGAATAAAACAATAGAAAAAAATCAATGAAAGCAGAAGCTGGTTCTTCGAGAAAATAAATAAAATAGATAAACCCCTAGCCAGACTTATCAAGAAGAAAAGAGAGTCTATACACATAAACAGAATCAGAAATGAGAAAGGAAAAATCACTATGGACACCACAGAAATACCAACAATTATGAGAGAATACTATGAAAAAATATATGCTGACAAACTGGATAACCTAGAAGAAATGGACAACTTTCTAGCAAAATACAACCCTCCAAGGCTGACCCAGGAAGAAACAGAAAATCTGAATAGACCCATTACCAGCAAAGAAATTGAATTGGTAATAAAAATACCTGGAACAAAACTGGACCAAATGGTTTCACTGCTGAATTTTATCAAACATTTAGTGAAGACCTAATACCCATCCTCCTTAAAGTTTTCCAAAAAGTAGAAGAGGAAATAGGCCCAAACTCATTCTGAGGCCAATGTTACTCTAATACCAAAACCAGGCAAAGACACCACAAAAAAAGAAAATTACAGACCAATATCCCTGATGAACAGAGATGCAAAAATACTCAGCAAAATATTAGCAAAACAAATTCAAAAATAAATCAAAGAATACCCATTATGATCAAATAGGATTCGTCCCAGGAATGAAAGGATGGGACAACATTCGAAAATCCATCAACATCATCCACTACATCAACAAAAAAAGAACAAAAGTCACATGATTATCTCCATAGATGGTGAAAAAGCATTCAACAAAATTCAGCATCCATTCATGATAAAACTCTCAACAAAATGGGTATGGAGCGCAAGTACCTCAACATAATAAAGGCCATATATGACAAACCCACAGCCAACATTATACTTAACAGCGAGAAGCTGAAAGCTTTTCCTTTAAGATCGGGAACAAGACAAGGATGCCCACTCTCCCCACTTTTCAACTTAGTTCTGGAGGTTCTAGCCATGGCAATCAGACAACACAAAGAAATAAAAGGCATCCAGGTTCGTAAGGAAGAAGTCAAACTGTCCCTGTTTGCAGACGGCATGATATTGTACATAAAAAACCCTAAAGAATCCACTCCAAAACCACTAGATCTAATATCTGAATTCAGCAAAGTTACGGGATACAAAAGTAATACACAGAAATCTGTTGCTTTCCTTTACAGTAACGATGAACTAGCAGAAAGAGAAATCAGGAAAATAATTTCATTCACAACTGCATCAAAAAGAATAAAATATCTAGGAATAAACCTAACAAAGGAAGTGAAAGACCTATACTCTGAAAACTACAAGACACTCATGAGAGAAATTAAAGAAGATACAAATAAATGGAAACATCCCATTCTCATGGATAGGAAGAATTAATATTGTCAAAATGGCCACCCTGCCTAAAGCAATCTACAGATTCAATGCAATCCCTATCAAAATACCAAGAGCATTCTTCAATGAACTAGAGCAAATAGTTCTAAAATTCATATGGAACTACAAAATACCCCGAATAGCCAAAGCAATCCTGAGAAGGAAGAATTAAGTGGGAGTAATTACTCTTCCTGACTTCAAGCACTACTACAAAGCCGCAGTAATCAAGACAATTTGGTACTGACACAAGAGCAAAACCATAGTCCAATGGAACAGACTAGAGAGCCCTGATATAAACCCAACCATATATGGTCAATTAATATACAATAAAGGAGCCATGCATAAACAATGGGGAAATGACAGCCTCTTTAACCACTGGCATTGGCAAAACTGGACAGCTACATGTAAGAGAATGAAACAGGATTGTATAACCCCATACACAAAAGTAAACTCAAAATGGATGAAAGACCTGAATGTAAGTCAGGAAACCATAAAACTCTTAGAAAAACACAAAGGCAAAAATCTCTTGGACATGAACATGAGCGTCTTCTTCATGAATATATCTTCCCGGGCAAGGGAAACAATAGCAAAAATGAACAAGTGGGACTATGTCAACCTAGAAAGCTTCTGTACAGCAAAGGACACCATCAGTAGAACAAAAAGACATCCTACAGTATGGGAGAATATATTCACAAGTGACATATCTGATAAGGAGTTGACATCCAAATTAAATAAAGAGCTCACGCACCTCAACAAACAAAAAGCAAAGAAGCCAATTAAAATATGGGCAGAGGAGCTGAACAGACACTTCTCCAAAGAAGAAATTCAGATGGCCAACAGGCACATGAAAAGATGCTGCACATCCCTACTAATCAGGAAATACAAATTAAAACCACAACGAGATATCACCTCACACCAGTTAGGATGGCCAACATCCAGAAGACAAAGAACAACAAATGTTGGCGAGGATGTGGAGCAAGTGGAACCCTCCTACACTGCTGGCAGGAATGTAAAATAGTTCAACCCTTGTGGAAAGCAGTATGGAGTTCCTCAAAAAACTCAAAATAGAAATACCATTTGACCCAGGAATTCCACTCTTAGGAATTTACCCAAGAATGCAGGAGCCCAGTTTGAAAAAGACATATGCACCCCTGTTTATCACAGCACTATTTACAATAGCCAAGAATGGAAACAACCTAAGTGTCCTTCGGTAGATGAATGGATAAAGAAGATGTGGTACATATATGCAATGGAATATTGTTCAGCCATAAGAAGAAAACAAATCCTACCATTTGCAACAACATAGGTGAGCTAGAGGGTATTATGCTCAGTGAAATAAGCCAGGTGGAGAAAGACAAGTATCAAATGATTTCACTCATCTGTGGAGTATAAGAACTAAGCAAAAACTGAAGGATCAGAACAGCAGCAGACTCACAGAACCCAAGAATGGACTAACAGTTACCTAAGGGAAAGGGATTGGGGAGGATGGGTGGGAAGGGAGGGATAAGGGGGAAAAGGGGGCATTTCGATTAGCAATTTTAATGTGGTGGGGGCACACGGTGAAGGCAATATAACACAGAGAAGACAAGTGATTCTATAGCATGTTATTACGCTGATGGGCAGTGTCTATAATGGGGTATGTTGTGGGGACTTGATAATAGGGGGTGTCTAGTAACCATAATGTTCACGTAATTGTACGTTAATGATAGCAAAATAAAGAAAAAATTTAGTGTTAAAATGATCCAAAAAGAAAAAAAACAGTTATTGTAATAAAGTTCTCTAACAGTGTAACTGGAAAGGGATAGACTAGGGAGAGAATAGATCACTAAAGCCTCCAGTAGACCAAACACTCAGCTGAGGTCCGTTGCAGGAATACTATATGAAGTAAAAGAGTTACAGGGAGGTTGCCCTAAAAGAAGGACACTTTTAAAGATAGCTTTTTGAAACAATGGGAAAAAGAACTGAAAAATGAGAACCATTACCCACAGAAGAAAATGGAAAATCATCGGGTCAGCTCCAGGACTGACAGAAGTGAGCAAGAAAATTAGCAACTTCTGGACAGCCCCTTCTGTGATTTGTTTGAACCTACAGGAAGGCAGGACATATTTTCTCTGGTGCTGTAATGTTACCTCATACCGAAATGACTCATTTGAATGTTTTTCCCAAATCATGGTTTGAAGAAAAACAGAAAAGCTTTTATGACTCCTTCAGAAAAGAATCGCCTTTGGAACTTTGTTATAACTAGAAGGGAAAAAAACCCTACTACGCGATGAAATAACACATCAAGTTTTCTCTCCCTATTTATCTAAGCTTGTAGGGCAGAAGATAATCCCAAATAGGGCACGTTCACTGCTCTTGGCACATTCCGCAGAAAATAGTTGGGTTTTATCCTCCTGAATTTGTTCCTAACATTTATCTTCAATTGCCTTAACAAAAAATCATCCCATGTGTAGAAGTACTTGCTTAGAAATTGTGAGTTAAGGAAGCAGGCTGTGCTGAGAAGAATAATTGGAAACTGAAAAACAAAAATTGACTACCGTAATTAAATGGTAATTTTTAAAAACATCATTTAAAATGTAAATCTCTTCTCCCAAAGAAATGTATTTAGTCTTTTGAAAGACATTTCTTTGCAGTAACTCTCTGAAGAATGTGGACTGTGAAGAACCAGGCAGTGAGTAAGCTGAAGAGAATTTGTTTTTCCCTCTGACACTTTCCAGCAGTCATCTCAGAACTGCTTAAACTGACTATCTAAAATTCAAACTAGTGTTCTCCACAGATCTTAGAAGTGTGTGATGGTAAAAAGAGCTGCACCTGGGTTCACTAACTCACCAAAAAGTTTCAGGCTAATTTTCTGTAGTGTATTGAAAGCTATTGCATTTTGTCTCTGCTTGCTTATTTTTTATTTTGGCTTCATCACCTGTGATGGCTCCTACATATTCCACCTTGAGAGTAGGACTTGGCTGAGGTTATAAGTCGGTTCAGATACTCCCCACATCATTGATTAAAGATAGATCCTTTTAGCAACCTATTCTGCATATATCAAAGTACTCCTAAATCCTTCCAGGCTTAATGCTTCCTACATCAAGGTTGATTTTCAGATTCACAGTAAACTCATTCTATCAACAGACTTTAATTGTATGTTAGGCAGAATTCCTATGGTGAAATTGGTAACACAAGCATTAAAATTTATAAGCATGGAGAGAGGAGAGTAGGGTGAATAGAATATCAACAGATCGAAGAATTAGGATTGACCTCTGGATGGGTATTCTTGTGCCCCATTGGGTGTAAATGATATCAGCCGCTTATAAGTAGTAGCCCAGAAGGACACTGTCTCAGGAGCTGAGAGTCCCCTTTGGACAGTAGGGGGCAGATGGGGACTCAGCCCAGGACTCTCTTCAGGGAGGGCCCGTGGGTACACACAGCTGTGGAGGCAGCAGAGAGGTTAGGCTTTCCAGGACAGAATTTTGGTTGTCACCAAGAGATAATGATAATTGATGGAGATTTGCCAACAGAAAAGATGTCAGCAGAAGAAAAATACCTTTAATGATAAGGGATATGTAATGTACTGAAGTGGCTACATAAAGCAGGAGAGGATACGGCGTGTTCCCTGGTGGAGGGGCTGCTGCTCATCCCCAGCGTTCACTGTGGCGATGCCCAGCTTAGGTGAAAACTCCCACGCAGTGCAAGTCTTCTCCCAGGCTGGAGATGCTGTCTTTGCCCCATCAGAGGGGGCTTAACGTCCTGCTGTCCTCTAGAGACTGGCTGTAAGCTGGCCAGTTCACGAGAGACCAGTAACTGGTGCAGAACACCTGGCGCATTCCCGCAGACATGTCCCCTTAGGTCCAGGTCACCAGGTTGGTTTTCCAGGAGTGTCCCTTCCCAGACCCAGCAATCACACATTTCTGTAGAGGGGAGGACACCTGGGGAAGGAAGCCCTCAAAGGTTCTGGAAGGGGAGTGGGAAGCACAGGGCTGGGTGGTGAGAACGCTCAGGCAGTCTGGCACAGCAAGACTAGCGAGATGGGGAGTGAGCTGGGTGAGGTACAGACAGCACTTGGGAGAGCAGGAAGTTCTGCTAACACATTTTCAGAGACCCAAAGCTCATGTTGTGTTTGGACTGGACCAAATTTCCCATAGAGGTATTGACGGCCGGCATTCAGTTACAGGGAAGTGTGCAGACTGGCGGACACCCTGTGCTCTCTCCTCTTCATCAGAATTGATCCAGTTTTCATACAGCAAATGTTTTTCTGTGCGGTTAGATTGTTAAAATCTTTGCAGCTTACTGTAAATCACAGTATCACACATGGGTACTGATACAAAACTCACTGATCAACAGAGACAAGCTTAAAACCAACTGTAGTAGTTACATGTTACACGGCCAATGAACAATCTGTTTTGCCCTCCTTCCTTGAATTTGGAGTAGAGGAATTTTTCATTCTCAAGATGAAGGGAGAAAGGGGATGGTATTGAAGAGAAGACAGAAGGAAGCTGGGGGAGGGACTCTGAAGCACAGGGGGAGGCTCAGGAGAAGGGACCAGTTTTCCCCAGGCAAAGGGAACATGGCAGGTGTTTGTAATTGGTGGGAGGTAGTTAAGAGTTCTCGCCTTGTGGCCTCACGATTTTCTCAGGGACTTGTTCACAGATTTCTACTGAGAGGAAGAAAGGAGAAGCGGTAGGCAATTCAAGGTGAGAGACTTAGGTTTGAAAGAGCCTTGAGAATGAGAAAAGATGTTTATGGAATAGTTCTCTCCTGAGAGAAACAGCAAGTAAAAAAACAGACTATGAACTGTGAAGTTATGGGTCCAGGACCTCAGCATTAGGTCCAGGTGACATGGTGGACAGGCTCCAGTCCCCAGCCTCAGTGGAGGACTAGAAGCAGATTTGGGCTTTGGGCTCCTCTGACGTGGAAAACTCCTCTTTGCAGACCGCTAAGACCACCCACCTCTGCACATGCCTTTTGAGAAATAATGGAGAATGAGGCAATTTAGAGCCAAAGGTTAGAATTTCCCCAAATTTGGTGAAATGCATATATTTATAGAGTGAAGATGTTTGGGGAAACCAAAACGGTAAATATGAAGAAACCAACACCTAGGTACATCATAGCTAAACTGCTGAAAACCAAATTTAAGAGAAAACCACAAAAGCAGCCAGCATATAAAACAATACATTATATACAGGGAACATCTATTTCAGTAACCACCAATTCTCATCAAACAAATTGAGAAGACATTGCATTAATACCTTCAATGTGCTAAAAATTAAAAATAAGCTGCTTAACCCAGAATTTCTACCATCCAGGGAAAATAATCTTCAAGAATAAAAGCAAAATAAAGACAATTTCAGATAACAGAGAATCAAAAGAATATCTTCCCAGCAGTTCTGCTGTACAAGAAATGAAATTGTTGAGGATGAATTGAAATCTTACCAGATTTAAGTGTTAAAGAATGTAGGACAAGCTAATAAAAGCAATGGAGTAATAAAAATCAAAATGAGGATAAGAAAGATAAAGTGAACATTGAATATGTAATACAAGTACACTACAAATAGCAAAATGGCACATGTAAACCCAAATATAAATGTCATAGATCATTATATATCAATAATACTTTAATTAAAAAAATGTCATCAATCAGTTTCATGATAAATGGATGAAAAACTCCACTTAAAAGACAAAGATCTTCAGAACAACAATGCACCCTAACTATATGCTGCCTACAAGAGACAAATCTTACATGGAAGCAACCTAAGTGTCCATCAGTAGATGAATGGATAAAGAAGATATGGTACATATACACAATGGAATACTATTCAGCCATAAGAAGAAAACAAATCCTACCATTTATAACACTTGGATGGAGCTAAAGGGTATTATGCTCAGTGAAATAAGTCAGGCAGAGAAAGACAAATACCAAATGATTTCCCTCATTTGTGGAGTATAACAATGAAGCAAAACTGAAGAAACAAAATACCAGCAGACTCACAAACTCCAAGAAAGGACTAGTGGTTACCAAAGGGGAGGGGTGGGGGATGGTGGGTGGGGAGGGAGGGAGAAGGGGATTGAGGGGTATCATGATTGGTGCACATGGTGTGTGTGGGGTCACAGGGAAGACAGTGTAGCTCAGAGAAGACAAGTAGTGACTGTGGCATCTTACTACACTGATGGACAGTAACTGCAATGGGGTATGGGGGGATTTGATAATAAGGGTGAATGTAGTACACATTGTTTTTCTTGTGAAACCTTAATAAGAAAAAAAGAGACAAATCTTAGACTAATTTATGGTTAAAAGTCAGGACAGTCATTACTTCTGATGAAGAGGGAGGGAGTTATCATTTGAGAGAATGGGTGGGAGGTGAAGTTTTAAGGTAGGGACTTCTTAGAATGATGGTTTCTTCATTTTGTGACAACTTGTGGAGCTGTATACTTAATGTTTGTGTCTTTCTTTGATATATGTATTCTACTTCAATAAAAGAATTTATATTCACATGATATAGCATAGGAAACTGTCCATTTTACTGGAGTTCTAAAACCTTTGAATTGCCATACAAATACTGTCTGGTTTTCTTACTCTGAAAGGCAGTAACAATTCATCTATGAGTGTGCCAACCCTAAAGTAGCCCAAGAATCAGGCCAGTTGACTGTAGAGCTGTGGTAAGTGAAGCATCCAAGTAGATCCTTGGGCTGTCACAGTGGAACCATGGAGCTGCCAGGGACCTCAAAGATCAGAAGGTGATGTAGGAAAATCCTTTATGGGGCAGGGACTTTGAAGAAGGCTCAGTTGACAAAGATTCTACAGGAATTCTCAGATGTTCTTCCTCTGCTGACTGGTAGAGGCTGCCTCACAGATTACAGGTAATTGAGACAGGAAACGTTTGCGACAAATTACAAGTAATTGAGACAGGAAACGTTTGCGACAAAATAATCATGGTAACGTCTGTGAGGTGCCATGGCCCAGGCTGTGTACTAAGCTTTTTGCAGTCAATAACTTACTGAGTCCTCAGTAGAACCTTATTATTCTCATTACACAGATGACAATATCAGAGGCACAGACTGGTGTAGCAATTTCCCCAAGGTCACACAGATAAGAAATGAAGAAGTAAGATTTGAGCCCAAGGCAGTCTGGCTACAGAGCCCATTCTCTTTTAATTTCTATCCACATAGCTCCTCTGACTAATTGGCAACTTTACAAAGTGTTCTTGTGTACCTACTCAGTAATGGTCCAGAAGAAGTACAACTTTTTATGTACTGGAAGAATGTTATTCCTGTGCAAAGAAAATATTTTTTTCTCTGCTGGCTAAACTCATCTGTGAAAAGCCCTTGCTTTGGCAACTTTGCAATAGAAAACTCATTTTCCTGCCTTGTCAAGGAGAAGACTTGAAATTAAGGGAGGCTGCCGAGCAACCAGAAGTTTCTGACCTATTGAAAACTTGGCCATGACAGTGACTCTGTTTCTGGAAACAGTAGGGGCCCTCTCTCTGCAAAGCCCTGTTTGCTTCAAACCCTAATTCCTTAGGAAGAAAGGAGATTATTGATTACATATATTTTGTAACATCATACTTTTCTCATTGGGACCCCATTCAGTATCTTTTTATTTTTTTGTCAGAGTTCCTTAGTTTTTCTTTATTTGAAGATACATGAAACCACATGAATTTGATTTGGCTTCTCTAATGAAAAACGGGGCCAATGTGGGAACAAGCAATCCAGACTTTTGCACTTTCCCTCCACTAAGCTGTTAAGAACATTCTGCATTTCCAAAGTTTCAAATTTCTGCTTGATCTGACTTCATCCTATATTAAGTGAAAGCTGGTTACTTCTTCAGATTAAGATCTAAGCAACTAAATGGAAAGTGTCCAAGGAATTCACTAACAACTGAAATATTACACATCATGTCATTATGATTCATTTCTTTGTGTAAATGTGCTTCTGGAAATGCTTAGTGCTTTAAGAGAAGGCAAGTAGAACCCTGACATGTCTTATGCTGCTTAGAGGTGCCAGGCTGTCTGGGAACTCCATGATTGCAACCCAGGTAACTGTGGGGTGTCAGCAGATGGCAAAGGGTTTGTTTGCTGGCATGAACTGTTCTAACTGCTACAGTGTGCTTGTCTGGGCAGCAATCTCAACCTATAAGACCTGCTATGTATGGCTCATCTCTTGCAATTTAATTACATGAATACTAATTGTAAGGATCCTCTTAGATACTGACTTGGTGCCCCAAGCAACTCATATTTCTGTAGTCATCAAATAGGTAAAAAAGAGGCATAGAAATGCCAAGTTATCAATGAGGCAGCACTTCCCAGACTTCTAATTTCTCTTCTTGGGGAGGAGATGATTCAAATTCTCTCAGTGGAATGGATTTGGGTTCTGTTGTTTTGATGTGTCGCCAAACTGCAGCAGCCTACAATATGTGACTGGGATGCTCTGACTTAGGGACAAATAAGATTTTGTGTCCCTACATAATTTAAAAAATCTTCTTGTCAAAGTAATATATGAACGTGGTTATGAATTGTGTAATTCAGAAAGGATTCTAGTGAAAATCAACAGTCAACTGTATCACTCATTTCCAGCTTTGCACATTCCTGATCATGTTTTCAATGTCCAAAAGAATTTTCTTGTTTCACAATTTGTTCTCCAATTTATCCATTTACTGCTGAATCATGTCATTCAATTGGTTCATCGTGGTCTTTCTCTTCAGCGTTTTAGGACTCAATCAACAAATGATGATCTACCAAAAGTTTTCAGATTCACAACTTCTGTGGACCCTTTCTGGGAGCTTGTAGGCCAGCCAACTTGCAGTCTAAGAAAAGACCCTCACCTCCAAGGGAGGATGGGCTGCAAGTGCTTGGTTGGCCAGAGCAGATGCGGCTGGGCACATGCAAGGTGCCAAATGCTAAAGGCTCGGCTTGACTAGAAGAAGAACACAGAACCTCTTGGAGCTACACAATTTGCAGCCATTTGGAGGTTCTTTACTGGGCCTCAGCAGGTGCACAAGAAACGCTGGGGCAAGGGGAGAATGGTCCGTGCCACAGCTAAGGAGCCCTGAGTTTAGGGAGTCACCTCCCTTGTAGCAAGCCTGCTCTTTGGGGAAGACGCCACCTCATCCCTCAGGCTGCTCCCTACGAGTGACCAGGGATAGGGGGTGACAGCCCTGCATTCCTGGCACACCCAGTGAGAACTTGCAAGGGTCACGTGGCAGATCACCTGGCCCAACAAGGTCAAGAACCAGTGTCAGGGGACCTGGCCAGAGAGTTCTTCCATCGCATAGGGAAGATCCCTTTTCTCCCCATCATGCCTAGGCCACCGGCTTGCTAGTGGGGACAGGAGGCTATGAAATAGTGGAAGTGAAAGGTTGCACCTGCCCCTCTTGGTCTTGCGGGATTGTATGAAGTGATAAAAGCAGAAGGAGGAGGAGGAAGACACCCCAGAGTTTCTTGTGCACCTGCTGAGGCCCAGTGAAGAGTTTGGAGGTGAAGGTGGTGGGTCTTTCTTGCAGCATTTGCCTCTTCTGTAGCAGCTTGAAGGAGAACGAGGAGGAGGGGAGCAATATAGAGGGTGAGATGAGCCCAGGAAAACGCTGATGCCATCACTTAGGACTGTGGGAGGGGACACCCCCCCATACACACACACACAGGCACTGACCACGGCCACCACAGCCAAGTGGAGTCAGCCATGCGGCTCGGGAGGTGGCAGGGAGGCTGTAAGTTAGCTTTGCAGAGCTGCTCTCTTACCACTGGGGTGTGGCTCAGACCCAGGCAGTCCCACAGGGAACCAGGTGGGGTGTGCTGGGCCTAATTTATGCACCTCCCAGAGTCCTTTGCCACGCGTTTCTGGGCTCGGTCACAGGGCTGCTGCCAGCATGCTGGGCCCTTGCCACCCTCTGCCCATTTTCTCATTGTAGGCAGCTGGGCCAGTAACTGGTGGCTTGGACAGCTCAGCCTGTAGCAGTGTGGTCTGAGCATGCCGCTGGCCCCAGGCCGTGCTACTGACCTCACCCTCTAACTGTCTGGGATGTTGGCCCAATGGGAGCCATCGCAGCTGAAGCATGCAGGAGCCCCACCATTCTCCGGTTCAGATGCAGCATCACTTGACAGGGTTTGGCTTCTCTGGGTGCTGCCTGGAGGGGCCAGCAGCCCATCCCAGCAGTACCGGAGGGTTTTCCCTTGTGGAGTGAAGTCTGAAGGGAAGTTTGAAGGCAGTGGGAAGGAGCCAGCACGTATATTCCTTGTCCTTCCTCCTTTCCCCGGTATTCCACTCCCTGTCCCCTCTCCACTATTCCCAGACTCAGCGATTCTGTGCACCTCTCCAGAGACAGCCACATGCCTGCAACCAGCTGTGTGTCCTTGTGTGTCATCCTGTATTTGCGTACCCTTGTCCCTGGCTGTAGTTACCAGTTTCCTCTCACCCTGGCTTCCCCTGGGATTGCCCTCCACCCGCATCCCTCCCAGCCAGTAATCCACTGGCTTTTGGGTTTTACTGCAGAGTCTTTTTCTAGACTCAGGCAGCATGCATGAGGTTAGTTAAGGGTTTACCTGGGTACCTTGCTAAAGAAGACTGCAGAGACGTCAGGGTGGCCTGCAGTGTGGGGCTTCAGAGATGGAAGAGCAGGTGAGTCAGTCAGACCTCAGGGTTGTGAGAGCTCGCGTGGGGGCGGGCCAGGGAGAGATGGGCCTTGACAAGCCACGACAAGTGACAGCCAGAGAATGACAACAAGAGGAGCAGTCACTGGATCCCTCCCGCAAAGCCTAATTTGAGAACCATTTCTCCCCAAAGCCTCAAAGACAGAGTGTGGCCCTCCTAAACCCAGTCACCAACCAGAGGGAAAGAATGAAGAGGAAACAAGATCAGAGAGATGAAGGCCTTCCAACGAGAGTACTGACAGCAGTCCTGATAGAGAGTTCAATGGCTTTTAAAAAATGTTTTTAATTATATTTTTATTTTGCTACTATTAATGTACAATTACATGAGCAACATTATGGTTACTAGACACCGCCTATTATCAGGTCCCCTTCACTTACCCCATTACAGTCACTGTCCATCAGCGTAGTAAGATGCTACAGAATCACTACTTGTCTTCTCTGTGTTATACTGCCTTCCCCGTATGAACCCCCCCGCTACATTATGTGTGCTAATCGTACTGCCCCTTTTTGCCCTTTATCCCTCCCTTCCCACCCATCTTCCCCAGTCCTTTTCCCTTTGGTAACTGTTAGTCCATTCTTGGGTTCTGTGAGTCTGCTGCTGTTTTGTTCCTTCAGTTTTTGCTTTGTTCTTATACTCCACAGATGAGTGAAATCATTTGATACTTGTCGTTCTTCACCTGGCTTGTCTCACTGAGCATAATACCCTGTAGCTTCATCCATGTTGTTGTGTATATGTACCACATCTTTATCCATTCAACTACTGATGGACACTTAGGTTGCTTCCATTTCTTGGCTATTGTAAATAGTTCTGTGATAAACATAGGGGTACATACGTCTTTTTAAAACTGGGTTACTGCATTCTTAGGGTAAATTCCTAGGAGTGGGATTCTTGGGTCAAATGGTATTTCTATTTTGAGCTTTTTGAGGAACCTCCATACTGCTTTCCACAATGGTTAAACTAATTTGCATTCCCACCAGCACTGTAGGAGGGTTCCCCTTTCTCCGCATCCTCGCCAACATTTGTTGTTGTTTGTCTTTTGGATAGCAACCATCCTAACTGGTGTGAGGTGATATCTCATTGTGGTTTTAATTTGTATTTCTCTGATGATTAGGGATGTGGAGCATCTTTTCATGTGCCTGTTGGCCATCTGAATTTCTTCTTTGGAGAAGTGTCTGTTCAGCTCCTCTGCCCATATTTTAATTGGCTTTTTTGCTTTTTGTTTCTTGAGGTGCGTGAGCTCTTTATATAATTTGGATGTCAACCCCTTATCAGATATGTCATTTATGAATATATTCTCCCATACTGTAGGATGTCTTTTTGTTCTATTGATTGTGTCCTTTGCTGTACAGAAGCTTTTTAGTTTGATATAGTCCCACTTGTTCATTTTTGGTTTTGTTTCCCTTGCCCGGGGAGATATGTTCTTGAAGAAGTTGCTCATATTTATGTCCAAGAGATTTTTGCATATGTTTTTTTTTCTAAGAGTTTCATGGTTTCATGACTTAATTCAGGTATTTGATCCATTTTGAGTTTACTTTTGTGTATGGAGCTAGACAATAATCCAGTTTCATTCTCTTACATGTAGCTGTCCATTTTTTTACCAACACCAGCTGTTGAAGAGGCTGTCATTTCCCCATTGTATATCCATGGCTCCTTTATTGTATATTAATTGACCATGTATGCTTGGGTTTTTATCTGGGCTTTCTAGTTTGTTCCATTGGTCTATGGGTCTGTTCTTGTGACACTACCAAATTGTCTTGATTACTGTGGCTTTGTAGTAGAGCTTGATGTCAGGGAACATAATTCTCCCCACTTTATTTTCCTTCTCAGGATTGCTTTGGCAATTTGGGGTATTTTTTGGTTCCTTATGAATTTTAGCATTATTTGCTCTAGTTCATTGAAGAATACTGTTGGTATTTTGATAGGGATTGCATTGAATCTGCAGATTCCTTTAGGAAGGATGGCGATTTTGACAATATTAATTCTTCCTATCCATGAGCATGGGATGTGTTTCCATTTATTGGTTTCTTCTTTAATTTCTCTCATGAGTGTCTTGTAGTTTTCAGAGTATAAATCTTTCACTTCATTGGTTAGGTTTATTCCTATGTATTTCATTCTCTTGGTGCAATTGTGAATGGAATGTTTTTCCTGATTTCTCTTTATGTTAGTTCATCATTAGTATATAGGAATGCAACAGATTTCTATGTATTAATTTTGTATCCTGCAACTTTGCTGAATTCAGATATTAGATCTAGTAGTTTTGGAGTGGATTCTTTAGGGTTTTTTGTGTACAATAAGAAATAAATGACATCATCTGCAAACAGGGACAGTTTGACTTCTTCCTTACCAATATGGATGCTTTTTATTTCTTTGTGTTGTCTGATTGCCATGGCTAGGACCTCTAGAACTAAGTTGAATAAAAGTGGGGAGAGTGGGCATCCTTGTCTTGTTCCCGATCTTAAAGGAAAAGCTTTCAGCTTCTCGCTGTTAAGTATAATGTCGGCTGTTGGTTTGTCATATTTGGCCTTTGTTATGCTGAGGTACTTGCCCTCTATACCCATTTTGTTGAGAGTTTTTATCATGAATGGATGTTGAATTTTGTCGAATGCTTTTTCAGCATCTATGGAGATGATCATGTGGTTTTGTACTTTTTGTTGATGTAGTGGATGATGTTAATGGATTTTCGAATGTTGTACCATCCTTGCATCCCTGGGATGAATCCCACTTGATCATGATGGATGTTCTTTTTGATGTATTTTTGAATTTGGTTTGCTAATATTTTGTTGAGTATTTTTGCCTCTATGTTCATCAGGAATATTGGTCTGTAATTTTCTTTTTTTGTGGTGTCTTTGCCTGGTTTTGGTATTAGAGTGCTGTTGGCCTTGTAGAATGAGTTTGGGAGTATTTCCTCCTCTTCTGCTTTTTGGAAAACTTTAGGGAGGATGGGTATTAGTTCTACACTAAATGTTTGGTAAAATTCAGCAGTGAAACCATCTGATCCAGGGGTTTTGTTCTTAGGTAGCTTTTTGATTACCAATTCAATTCTTTTGCTGGTAATTGGTCTGTTCCGATTTTCTCTTTCTCCTGGGTTACCCATGGAAGGTTGTATTTTTCTAGAAAGTTGTCCATTTCTTCTAGGTTATCCAGTTTGTTACCATATAATTTTTCATAATATTCTCTCATAATTCTTTGTATTTCTGTGGTGTCCATAGTGATTTTTCCTTTCTCATTTCTGATTCTGTTTATATGTGTAGACTCTCTTTTTTCTTGGTAAGAATGTCTAGGGGTTTATCTATTTTGTTTATTTTCTTGAAGAACAAGCTCCTGATTTCTTTGATTCTTTCTATTGTTTTATTCTTCTCAGTTTTATTTACTTCTGCTTTAATCTTTATTATGTCCCTCCTTCTACTGACTTTGGGCCTCATTTGTTCTTCCTTTTCCAGTTTCATTAATTGTGAGTTTAGACTGTTCATTTGGGATTGTTCTTTCCTGAGGTAGGCCTCTATTGCAACATATTTCCTCCTTAACACGGCCTTCACTGAGACCCATAGATTTTGTGGTGTTGAATTACTGTTGTCATTTGTCTCCATATAGTGCTTGATTTCTGTGTTGTTTTTTTTTTTTTTTGGTCATTGATCCATTAATTATTTTGGAGCATGTTATTAAGCCTCCATGTGTTTGTGGGCTTTTTCATTTTCTTTGAGTAAGTTATTTCTAGTTTCATACCTTTGTGATCTGAGAAGCTGGTTGGTGCAATTTCAATCTTTTTGAATTTACTGAGGCTCTTTTTGTGGCCTAGTATATAATGTATTCTTTAAAGTGTTCCATGTGCACTTGAGAAGATTGAGTATCCTGTTGCTTTTGGATGGAGTGTTCTGTAGATGTCTGTTAGGTCCATCTGTTCTTACACGTTTTTCAGTGCCTCTGTGCCTATTTATTTTCTGTCTGGTTTATCTGTCTTTTGGAGTGAGTGGCGTGTTGTAGTCTCCCAAAATGAATGCATTGCAGTCTATTTCCCCTTTTAATTCTGTTAGTATTTTTTTCACATATGTAGGTGATCCTGTGTTGGGTACATAGATATTTATAGTAGTTATATCCTCTTGTTGGACTGACTCCCTTATCATTATGTAATGTCCTTCTTTGTATTGAAGTCTATTTTGTCTGATACAAGTACTGCAAGTCTTGCATTTTTCTCCCTATTACTTGCATAGAATCTTTTTCCATCCCTTTACTTTCAGTGTGTGTATGTCTTTAGGTTTGATGTGATCTCTTTTAGGCAGCATATAGATGGGTCTTGTTTTTTTATCCATTCAGTGACTCTATGTCTTTTTATTCATGCATTCAGACCATTTACATTTAGGGTGATTATCGATAGGTATGTACTTATTGACATTGCAGGCTTTAGATTTGTGGCTACCAAAGGTTCAAGGGTAATTCCCTTACTATCTAACAGTCTTATTTTATTTAACTCACTTCATATGCTATTACAGACACAACCTAAATATTCTTTTTTTCCTCCTCCTTTTTCTTCCTCCTCCATTCTTTGTATGTTATGAATCATATTCTGTACTCTTTGTCTAGTCCTTGGGTGACATCTATTTAGTCTTAGGAATACTTCCATCTATAGAAGTCCTTCCAAAATGCACTGTAGAGGTGGTTTGTGGGAGGTAAATCTCTCAACTTTTGCTTATCTAAAAATTGTTTAATCCCTCCTTCAAATTTAAATGATAACCTTACCGGGTAGAGTATTCTTGGTTCAAGGCCTTCAGCTTCATTGCATTAAGTATATCATGCCACTCCCTTCTGGCCTGTAAGGTTTCTGTTGAGAAATAGCCTGATGGGTTTTCCTTTGTATGTGGTCTTTTATCTCTCTCCAGCTGATTTTAAAAGTCTGTCTTTATCCTTGATCTTTGCCATTTTAATTATTATATGTCTTGATGTTGTCTTCCTTCGGTCCCTTGTGTTGAGAGACCTGTGCACCTCCATGGCTTGAGAAACTATCTCTTTCCCCAGACTGGGGAAGTTTTCAGCAATTACCTCCTCAGTAACACTTTCCATCCCTTTTTCTCTCTCTTCTTCTTCTGGTAGCCCTATCATGTGAATATTGTTCCGTTTGGATTGGTCACAGAGTTCGCTCAATATTCTTTCATTCTTAGAGGTACTTTTTTCTCTCTCTGCCTCAACTTCTTTGTATTCCTCTTCTGTAATTTCTATTCCATATACCATATCTTTTACTACATCTGTTCTGCTTTTAAATTCCTCTATTGTATGTTTTATTTCAGATAAGGAATTCATTAATGATTGAATCTGCATCTTAAATTTGTTCCTGAGTTCTTGAATATTTTTCTGTCCTCCATAAGCATGTTTATTATTTTTATTTTGAACTCTCTTTCAGGAAGATTGGGGAGTTTAGATTCATTTGGCCCTTTTTCTGGGGTTTGTGATATTTTGGTCTGAACCATGTTCTTTTGACATTTCATATTTCTTTGTGGTGCCCTCTAGGGCCCAGAATCTCTAGTCACTGGATCTGCTCAGCCCTTAGAGTGAGGTTGGTGGTCATAGGGGATAGGAGCTGTTGCCTGGGGGGAGGAAAGATCTGTTTTCTGATTCCCGTCTGCTGTGCCTGTCTCCCATATCAGAGCCAGTGGGCCGAGCACACAAGTGTGTGCCTGTGTGGTCTGTGTCTCTAGCTGTTGTAGGTCGGGCCTCCCTCTGACTGGACTGATGCCAGCACAGTGACTGCTGGTTTGTGAGCCGGTGCCATCAGGCCCAGAGGAAGGTTTGGTAGGCTGCATATCACAGTTGGGGGCTTCGGAGCTGAGTAGCCAGCCTGGGGTATGGAGTGCCTGAAGCTCCTCAAAGTTTCCAATCTGCTGAGGAGAGCACACCTGGACAACCTTGTCCCCCTATCCCTTCTCCTGCACAGCAAGCTCCATGCAAACCCCACCCCTTCAGCAGCCCTCTCACTCCTAAGAAGCCTGTGAGATTGCCTGCCTTTCCCTTGTCCCAGAGCAGCTGGTTGTGGATCCTGTCCTCCCAAAACGGCCGGAATCTGTCTCTCAAGCACTCCGCCTGTCCCAGCGCCCCATCCTCCAGAACACCACACAATGTAGGTTTCTGCTTGCAGAGCAGATCTCCATGGCTAGGTGTTTAGCAGTCCTAGGCTTCCACCCCCTCTCTGCTCCATTTCTCTTCCTCCTGCCAGTGAGCTGGGGTGGGGGAAGGGCTCAGGTCCCACTGCATCAAGGCTTCATCATGAAGTCTGCTCTGTTCGTGAGGTCTGTATGCAGTCTGGTGCAGCCTTCTTTCCTGTTGCTGTTTTAGGGTTTGTTGTATTAACTATATTTTCACACTATCTGTGGTTTTAGGAGGAGTTCTCTGTCTCACCTCTCATGCCACCATCTTGAGTCTGCCCCAATTGGTTTTTAACAGACTAAAACTTTAAACAGAAGGAAGGCAACTTAGATTGGAAAAGATAAGCACATTTTTCACTGACAAGTCAAAGCTGCCCCAGGAAGAATACCAGTTATAGGTGAAAGAAAGAAATTCCACTTGCTCTGCCAGCCTGCGTGCCTGTGAATAATTCTGTGGCCTTTCCATAAATCACTGGAGCATTAGATGAGAGCCTTTGCTTCGGGCCAAGATTACCAGTAGTAGGGGCAGTGGAAGTGGCCCCAGATGGGCAGACAGCAGGAGGGCCACTGCTGTGTACCAGCTTTGTAACTGGAAGGTAATTCTTTACTTTTCCTGAAATGTGGCTGTTGGTCCATACCCATGATTCTATGACTTCAAATGTGCACAAGCGCCAGGCAGGTAATGTAAGTGGGTGAAGTGGACTCAGTGGAAACTCTTTCCAACTGGAGTATGTTTGCTCCACATAAACAGGCCAGCCACTGCTTGACTCTTGCAGAAAATAGGGTGCAGTATTCCCAGATCATAGCTTACATGTTTTGAGGCAGACAGATCATCTCATTTTAAGCTCATAATAACCCTACACAGTATATATTACTACTATTCCTATTATTCAGATGAGGAAAATAAATTGAGTTACTCTGAGTCCTGACAGGGTAAGCGAACTGAAGGTCAAGCAAGTACAAAGTGGCAGAGCTGGGATCCACACACAGGCGGTCTGGCTTCAGAGAATGCCACTAATGACAGCACAATTCAGCTGATTTTTTCATGACTACCCAGAAAGTGAGTTAAAAAAATTTTTTTTTTATTTCCTTATTTAAGTTTTCAAAGTATTTAAAAATATTCTGCTAGCCAAAGAAAACCCAAGTGTGGGTCACTATATGGCCTGTGGGTTGCCAGCTTGTGTTTGGCCTTCTAAGAGAGCAAGTTATGAGGTATCCTTGGAAAGCAATGTTTTGTTTTTGTTTTTTTGCCCCCCCCAAATAGTCACAGCAGAATTTAAACTCATAAGTCTTCTTTCAGAGTAGTCAAGCTAGGCACCTATACACTTTTAGCAACAATACTTCCATTGTTCAAAACTCTTCCGAAATTCCTCTTTTGGAATTGCCTTCAGAAAAGTTTACAAATCAACTATATTGTTCTGTAGGCATATCTCCTTTTTTGATGAAACTAGCACTTCCCTGCATGATTCCAATCATCTTCACCAGATGTGGCTCTGAATCACTTTTAGTTATTTCCAGAAATCACAGCTCTTCTAAATGCATGGCAATTTAATGCTCAGGGAATCATTCAAAAGAATGTGTTCCAAAAATCATTAAAATAGGTTTAGAGCCTCAAGATAATGACTTTTAAAAGGACACACCAATTCACCTTTATTTTCTTATTGGTTAAAAAACCCATTAATATAAGTCTTCATTTCATTTATGTTACCTGAACTGGCTATCCCAAGTGACGCTGTCTCATTATCTCTTGTAAATTCTGCCATATGAAATCAACCTTCTGTGTCTTGAGGTCTCTCTTGTTCTAAGAATTATGAGCAAGATACAGAAACTTGATTGGTTTTAGGTCTACAATGGGATAAAATGTGAAACGTTGAAGAGCTGAACAGTGTGCGTTAGATTATTTTTTTCTAGACTTTTTGTTATGTATGCTGTGGCATTTCTAAGTGCACCTGCTCTGGGCAATTTTCCCTTAGTTCCTGTGATCTGAAACAAATTCCAGGGTAGTTATTAGCTGCATAAAGTTTTCTTTATGCGAATTTTCTGTAAGTTATTTAAATGGGAAAAAACACTAAAGAGGAATATGAAATAAAGAAGAATATAAAATACGGCCAGTTGAATAGATCATTCAGTTTCTGTTGCATCCACTCTCAACTCGGCCTCACTGGAAGTGGGTTGGGTGAGGCAGGGTATTAACTGTAGCTTCTGGTAGGACCGGGGGTCTGCCCCCGAGGCAGAGGAAGCCTGGGCCTCTGGCCAGTCATAATTTCGGATGAGGACTCTGCTCTGGAATGTGTAATCTTTATTTATTCCCTTTGCATGGGGTAATGTGCACCTGTTTTAAAGGCAAGCACTAAGCAGGTGAATGGGTGATCTTTGAGGAGGGAGGTAGGGGATGGGAAACAGTGAGAACAGTTAAAATTTACTCTTTTAACAATCTAGTCCCTCCTAGATTAGAGCTAGTGGGATTGGCTCTGAGCTGTGTGATCTGTTATTCTGTCTCTGTTACATCTATAATAGAATCAATATATGTTCTTCTTTTTGTTTTTTTTTTAATACATTCTCTTCTTACCCCAAGCAACTGTTAGTGCATTTATTGTTCTTTCCTGCCCAATAGGTTTTGAGAGTTGGATTTCATGACCTGAAATCTTTCTTTTAATTGCAGAGACTGACATAACAATGTCAGCTTTAAATTTTTCTATATAAGGATATTAAAAAAAAATACTCTCTATGACTTCCAGCATTAGATGAAAGAAAGGAAATGCTAATCTTTAAGAAAGTAAGAAAAGACACAATTCTAGAATAAAGGGTGATAGAATAAATTGACCTTTCACACCCTACATGATCACACCCATTAGAATGGCAACTGTCAAACAAAGAAAATAACAAGTGTTGGCCAGGATGTAGAGATACTGGAACCCCTGTGTACTGTTGGTGGGAATTTAAAAGTTGCAGCTTTATAGAAAACAATTCAGTAATTACTCAAAAACTTAAAAATTGAGTTACCATATGAACCAGCTATTCTACCTCTTGGTATATACCTGAAAGAAAGGAAAACAAGATCTTACAGAGATTTTGTACACCCATATTCATAGCAATAGCACAAGGCTGGAAGCAACCTGAATGTCCATTGATAGATATATGGATAAACAAAATGTGGTATATATGAAATAATATACAAACTAAAATGGAATGATATGCTGACAATGCTACAGCATAAATGAGCCTTGAGGACATTATGCTAAGTAAAATAAACCAGTCACAAAAGGACACATACTGAATGCCTGC
>JAQQAC010002594.1:51819224-51837201 GCA_029783875.1 Phataginus tricuspis | reverse complement strand
CTTATATGCGGTCCCTAGAATAGTCAAACTCACAGAGACAGAAAGTAGAATGGTGGTTGCCGGGGCTGGGGGAAGGGGCCTGGGAAGTCATTGTGTAATGGGGACAGATTCTCAGTTTTGCAAGATGAAAAGCGTCCTGGAGATAGTTGCAGAGCAGTGTAAACGTACTTAACACTACTGAGCTGTACTCTTTAAAATGGCTAAGATGGAACATTTTATATGTATTTCACGACCATGAAAAAAAAAACAAAACCATCATTCTTCTCTTTAAAACAAAACAAAACAAAACAACCCCCCTCTAGATAAGTGTATCTCTTGCACCAATCACATCTCAGCAGGCTGGTAAACCTTCACCACTGGTGGGCCCTGATCCTCAGCAGCTGTTTGTGGATCACTAGGCCAGGAGGCCTCAAGCTTCCAGAAGGAAGCCCAGGTTCTAGGCTAGAAACAGAAAGGGAGAAGCGAAGTGTCTGTGGCTTCAGCCAGCAAGGGCATTCACCTGGGACAGGCAGCTCTGTGGGAGGCATGGGGGTCAGCTCCCCAGGCAGAGGAAGCCTGAGCCTCTGGCCAGTTGTAATTTCAGATGAGGACTGTGCTCTGGAATGTATAATCTTTATTTATTCCCCTTGCATGGGGTAATATCCACCTGTTTTAAAGGCAAGCACTAATCAGGTGAATGGGTGCTGGTTCAGTGTTGGGACAGGAATCTAGAACTCCCCTGTGCTTTACCAGGTGTTCTGCCTTTGGCGGGTTGCGGGGAGAGGTGTGGTGGCCTGGGGGTGGGGTGTTGGTGGGCCTTCAGGGGGCTTGGGGAAACTGCTACATACCAACACCAGCTGGTGCAGAAGGGTTTCAGTGTCTTCTCACCTACCAGCTTTATTGAGGTATAATTGACAAAACATGTATATATTTATAGTGTACAATGTGATATTTTGATATATGTATACATTGTGAAATGGTAACCATAATCAACTCAGTTAATATGTCCGTCACCTCACACAGTTGTCACTTGTGTGTGTCTGTGTGTGTGTTGGGGCTGGGGGGCCAGGGATGTGACAGAATAGTTAAGATTTACTCTCTTAGCAAACTTCAAGTATACCATACAGTATTATTATATAGTCACCATGTTGTATGATTTCCAGAATTTATTCATCCTGCAAAACAGACTTTGAACCCTTTGACCAACCTCACCTCATTCCCCCTATTCCCACCCTCTTCAATTGACTGATAATGTGTGGATTTATTTCTAGGCTCTATTCTGTGCCATATGGCTATTTTTTTAGACCAGTACCATGCTGTTTTGATTACTAGAGCTTTATAATATAGTTTGAAAGCAGGCTGTGAGATGTCTCAAGCTTTGTTCCTTTTGCTAAATATTAGTATGGTTATCTGGAGCTTTGTGTTCCATATGAATTTTAGGCTTTTATTTTTCTATTAGTATGAATATCATTGGGATTTTGATAGGGATTACATTGAATCTGTAGATCACTTTGGGTAGCATGGACATTTTAATATAATTAATTCTTCCAATGAACACTGGTTATCTTTCCATTTATTTGTGTCTCCTTCAATTTCTTTCACCAATATTTATAGTTTTCAGTGTAGAGATATTTCACCTCCTTGGTTAAATTTATTCCTAAGTATTTTATTGTTTTTGATTCAATTATATGTAATATTATTTTCTTAATTTATTTTTCAAATAGTTTGTTGTTAGTGTATAGAAATGATACTGATTTTTGTATGTTGATTCTGTATCCTGTAACTTTACTGAATTTGTTTACTACTTCTGCTTTTTTATGGAGTCTTTAGGGTTTTCTATATATAAGATCATGTCACATACAATCTTTAAATATCTTTATAACCAGTAGAATCATTCTTGTGAATACCAGCTTGATATTAGCTTGCCCTGTAGTTTCCTAATAAAGCTCTTTCTAAAAACTTCCGAACTCTGCTGTGCTGAACTGAGGAGCAAGGAAATGTACCCTCCATTCCCATCTTCCCTCTGGAGGTATCTGGGGCAAGTTAGCTAGGGAAAACCAAGTGGCTTAGATCCTGTATATGGGTTAGGTGGAGAGTCGGGGAGGAGGGAAGGGTGGTCAGCAGCTGGTCAGCTGGAAAATCAGGGAGAGCCAGGTAAGCTGTGGTAAGAGCATAGGCAGGAGGGAGAAGCTGGAAAGAAGAAGTGGAAAAACACCTCTCCCTTCCCTCTTTTCAAGGGAGTGTGCAGAACCCTGGAATAAATGATTAACTTTGCAGACTTTAAAAGTAAGGACAGGTAATAGTTTCATTTTCCTCCTACCACTCTGTTGGAGCTCATAGAAAATTACAAAGCAGATTTTCTGAAGCCAGCATAAATAAATAGCTGTTTAGTTTGAGGAAAAGTTAGCTTTTATACACGTTCAGGCTCAATAGCTTTTTGGCATCTTGTGGGCACAGGCTCAGTGTACCCTCCATTCCCATCTTCCCTCTGGAGGTGATGATATTGACAGACAAGAAAAATTGAAAGCAAAAAAGGAAATAGAATGGCCAGCAAAGGGCCTGGAGAGCATCCCAGAAGAACTGAGCCATTGAGAAGCCTTGGCCATCTCAGTCTAAACCTGAGGATTCTCTGACAGTGGCCAGTGGTGCTGGTGTTAGTGGTGGTGGTGGTGTGTGTGTGTGTGTGTGTGTGTGTGTGAGAGCACACCTGCACTTGTGAACACACACAAGTAAGGCTGCTCATGTTTTGCTGATGCATAAACAGAAGGATATAGAGAATGTCACATTTCCAAAACAACAAAGAATTAGTGGAGGTGCTAGGAATAAAGTCCAGTTCCCAAAGTGGTAACATCCAGTTCTTTACAGCTACATTTGCTGTCTATTTCCCTTCCTCTCACTCACAGCCTGTGAGGGAGCGCCTCTCCCCTCATGCACAGAATCTATGATCCAGAATAGATCTGCAGTATTGTTGGGTTTGGGGAAAGTTAACATAGACAGCAGGGAAGTATGGGAAATTGATGTAGGATTTTAGAGAATGGCAGGGCTGAATATAGTGTTTGTTGAGTGAATGAGCAATGAGTTAGAATGGAATAGTGGAGGTATTAGACTAGTTAGGAGGTAGATTACGGCAGCAATGATGGGGAGCACTCTACAGCAGATACTTCCTGGTGTACATACAGGCATACCTTGTTTTATTGCACTTTGGTTTATTGCAATAAAACAGACACTGTGTTTTTATAAATTGAAAGTTTATTGCAACATGGTGTCCAGCAAGTCTATCAGAGCCAACCCTCCAACTCCCCAACCCCCAACAGCAGAGTGCTCACTTTGTGTCTCTGTATCACATTTGGTAATTCTTGCAACATTTCAAAGTTTTTCATTACTATCTATCTGTTATGCTGATCAGTAAGCAGTGATCTTTGCTCTTACGATTTGTAATTGTTTTGGTGTGCCACAAACAGCACCCATAGGGAGTGAACTGAATCGATAAATGTTGTGTATATTCTGACTGGTCTACCAACCAGCTGTTTCCCCATCTCTCTCCTTTTCTTCAGGCCTCCCTATTCCCTGAGACACAACAATATTGAAGTCACACAAATTAATAACCCTACAATGGCCTCTAGGTGTTCTCCAAGTAAGAGTCACATGTCTCTCAGTTTAAAATAAAAGCTAGAAATAATAAGCTTAATGAGGAAGGCATGTCAAAAGCTGAGACGGCCCGAAAACTAGGTCTCTTGTGCCAAACAGTTAGCCAAGTTGTGAATGCAAAGGAAAAGTTCTTGAAGGAAATAAAAAATGTTACTTCAGTGAATACAAGAATAAGAGCAAAAGAGCCTTATTGCAGATATGGAGAAAGTCAAGCGGTCTGGATAGAAGATCAAACCAGCTTCAACATTCCCTTAAGCCTATTCCAGACCAAGGCCCTAAATCTCTTCAGTTACATGAAGGCTGACAGAGGTAAGGAAGCTGCACAGAAAAGTTTGAAGGCAGCAGAGTTGGTTCATGACGTTTAAGGAAAGAATCCATCTCCAGAACATAAAGTAAAACTAAGGCAGCAGGTGCTGATGTAGAAGCTACAGCAAGTTATCCAGAAGATGAAGGTGAGATAATGAGGGTGGTTTCACTGAAAAACAGATCTTCATGTACATGAAGCAGTCTTACATTGGAAGAAGATGCCATCTAGAACTTTCACAGCAAAAAAAGGGAAGTCAGGGAGATTCAAGATGGAGGCATGAGAGGTGAGACAGAGAACTCCCCCCCAAAACCACAGGTAGTGTGAAAATATAGTTAATACAACTAACCCTAAAACAGCATCAGGAAAGAAGGCTGCACCAGACTGCATACAGACATCACAAACAGAGCAGACTTCAAAAAACAGGGTAACATAGCAGAGCCTTGATCTGGTGGGACCCAGGCCCTTCCGCCACCCCAGCTCACTGGCAGGAGAAAGAGAAATAGAGCAGGGAGGGTGTGGAAGCCTGGGACTGCTGAACACCTAGCCCTGGAGATCTGCTTTGCAAGCAGAAAGCTACATTGTGTGGTGCTCTGGAGGATGGGAGGCTGGGACAGGTGGAGTGCTTCAGAGACAGATTCCAGCCATTTGTGGAGGACGGGATCCACACCTGGCTGCTCTGGGACAAGGGAAAGGCAGATGGTCTGAGAGGCTTCCTAGCAGTGAGAGGGCTGCTGAAGGGGTGGGGTTTGCATGGAGCTTGCTGTGCGGGAGAAGGGATAGGTGGACAAGGTTGCCTGGGCGTGCTCTGCCCAGCATATTGGGAACTTTGAGGAGCTCCAGGTGCTCCATCCCCCTGACTGGCTACTCAGCTCTGAGACCCCCATTGTGATATGCAGCCAGCCGAGCCTTCCTCCTGGCCTGACGGCCCCGGCTCGAAAACCAGCAGTCACTGCACTGGTGTCAGGCCAGTCAGAGGTAGGCCCCACCTATAACAGCTAGAGACGCAAAGCACAGAGGCTTACACCTGTGTGCTCGACTGACAGGCTCTTCTGATATAGGAGATAGGCACAGCAGATGGGAATCAGGAAACAGATCTTTCCTCCCCCTAGGCACCAGCTCCTCTCCCCTATGACACCCAACCTCCCTCTAGGGGCTGAGCAGCTCCAGAGACTGGAGCTTCTGGGCATGAGAGGGCACCACACATGAAATGTCAAAAGAACATGGTTCAGACCAAAATATCACAAGCCCCAGAAAAAGGGCCAGATGAAACTGAACTCACAAATCTTCCTGAAAGAGAGTTCAAAATAAAAATCATAATAGCTGAATTCAGTAAGTTGTCGGATACAAAATTAATACACAGAAATCTATTGCATTCCTATATACTGATGATGAACTAGCAGAAAGAGAAATCAGGAAAACAATTCCATTCACAATTGCATCAAAAAGAATAAAATATCTAGGAATGAACCTAAACAGTAAGGGAAAGATCTATACTCTGAAAACGACAAGTAACTCAAAAGAGAAGTTAAAGAAGATACAAATAAATGGAAACACATCCCGTGCTCATGGATAGGAATACCTAATATCATCAAAATGGCCATCCTGTCTAAAGCAATCTACAGATTCAATGTAATCCCTATCAAAATACCAAGAGCATTCTTCAATGAACTGGAGCAAATAGTTCTACAATTCCTATGGAGCCACAAAAGACCCCGAATTGCCAAAGCGATCCTGAGAAGGAAGAATAATGTGGGGGGAATTATGCTCCCTGACTTAAAGCTCTACTACAAAGCCACAGTAATCAAGACAATTTGTTAGTGTCACAAGAACAGACCCATAGACCAATGGAACAGACTAGAGAGCCCAGATATAAACCCAAGCATATATGGTCAATTAATATACGATAAAGGAGCCATGGATGTACAATGAGGAAATGACAGCCTCTTCAACAGCAGGTGTTGGCAAAACTGGACAGCTACATACAAGAGAATGAAACTGCATTATTGTCTAACTCCATACACAAAACTAAACTCAAATTAGATCAAAGACATGAATGTAAGTCATGAAACCATAAAACTCTTAGAAAAAAACATAGGCAAAAATCTCTTGGACATAAACATGAACAACTTCTTCATGAACATATCTCCCTGGGCAAGGGAAACAAAAACAAAAATGAACAAGTGGGACTATATCAAACTAAAATGTTCTGTACAGCAAAGGACACTATCAATAGAACAAAAAGACATCGTACACTATGGGAGAATATATTCATAAATGACATCCAATAAGGGGTTGACATTCAAATTGTATAAATAGCTCACCACCTCAACAAACAAAAAACAAATAAGCCAATTAAAATATGTGTAGAGGAGCTGAACAGACACTTCTCCAAAGAAGAAATTCAGGTGGCCAACAGGCACATGAGAGAATGCTCCTCATCGCTAATCATCAGAGAAATGCAAATTAAAACCACAATGAGATATCACCTCACACCAGTTAGGATGGCCACCACCCAAAAGAAAACAACAAGGAATGTTGCCAAGGATGTAGAGAAAGGGGAACCCTCCTACACTGCTGGTGGGAATGTAAATTAGTTCAACCATTGTGGAAAGCAGTATGGAGGTTCCTCAAAAAACTCAAAATAGAAATACCATTTGACCCAGGAATTCCACTCCTAGGAATTTACCCTAAGAATGCAGGTGCCCAGTTTGAAAAAGACATATGCACCCCTATTTTTATTGCAGTACTATTTACAATATCCAAGAAATGGAAGCAGCCTAAGTGTCCATCCCTAGATGAATGGATAAAGAAGATGTGGTACATATATACAATGGAATATTATTCAGCCATAAGAAGAAAACAAATCCTACCATTTGCAATAACATGGATAGAGTTAGAGGGTATTATGCTGACTGAAATAAGCCAGGCAGAGAAAGACAAGTATCAAATGATTTAACTCATCTGTGGAATATAAGAACAAAGCAAAAACTGAAGGAACAAAACAGCAGCAGACTCACAGACCCAAGAATGGATTAACAGTTACCAAAGGGAAAGGAACTGGGGAAGATGGGTGGGAAGGGAGGGATAAGGGGGAAAAGTGGGTATTATGATTAGTCCACATAATGTAGCAGGGGGGCAGATATGGGGAAGGCAGTATAACACAGAGAAGACAAGTAGTGATTCTATAGCATCTTACTACGCTGATGGATAGTGACTGTAATGGGGTATGTGGTTGGGACTTGATAATAGGGTGAGTCTAGTAACCATATATTGCTCATGTAATTGTACGTTAATAATAGCAAAATAAGAAATATATATATATTCCTACAACAATTCCACTCATTGTTATCTACTCAATAGAAAAACAATGTCCACACAAAGACTTATACACATGTTTATAAAATAACTAGTCATAATAGCCACAAAAATAAGGTATCATTCCATGTGTATTTCAATGGTTGAGTGGATAGCAAAATGTATATCCATACAGTAGAATACTATTCTATTAAATATGTATATACACACATACACATATATACACACACATATAAAAATAATAAACTACTGATGCATACCCCAGTACAGATGAAACCCAAAAATTTTATGCCAAGTGGAAGAAGCAAGACACCAAAGACCACATGTATGATTTTACTTATATGAAATTTCCCAAAAAAGGCAACTGTATAGAGACAGAAACTAGATGAGTGGTTGCCTGGGACTAGGGGGTGGGAATGGGCAGTCTAAAGGACAGAGGGAATTTTGGGAGGTGTTGGAAGTGTTCCAGAACTGGATTGTGGTGATAGGTATACAACTCTATCAATTCACTCAACACCACTGATCTGTGTACTTATCATGGGTCAATTTTATCATATATAAATTATACGTTATTAAAGCTGTTAAAGAAAAACAGATTAAATAAAAATCACTGTGGAAAAAATAAACATGCTTATGGAAGTACAGAAATATATTCAAGAACTCAGGAATGAATTTAAGACAGATTCAATTACTAAGAAATTTCATATCTGAAATGAAACAGACAATGGAGGGATGTAAAAGCAGATTTGATGTAGGAGAAGAGATGGTAAATGGAATAGAAATTAGTGAAGAGGAATCCAAAGAAGCTGAGGCACAGAGAGAAAAAAGAATCTCTAAGAATGAAAGAATATTGAGAGAAATGTGTGACCAATCCAAACTGAACAATATTTGTATAATAGGGGTACCAGAAGAAGAAGAAGAGAGAAAAAGGGATAGAAAGGGTCATTGAGGAGGTAATTGCTGAAAACTTCCCCATTCTGGGGAAGGAGATAGTCTCTCAAGCCATCAAGATGCGCAGATCTTCCAACACAAGGGACCCAAGGAAGACAACATCAAGATATATAATAATTAAAGTGGCAAAGATCAAGGATAAAGGCAGACTTTTAAAAGCAGCTAGAGAGAGAAAAAAGATCACATACAAAGGAAAACCCATCAGGCTATCATCAGATTTCTCAACAGAAATCTTACAGGCCAGAAGGGAGTGGCATGATATATTTAATGCAATGAAGCAGAAGGGCCTCAAACCCAAAATACTCTTCCTGGCAAGGTTAACATTTAAATTTGAAGGAGGGATTAAACAATTTTCAGATAAGCAAAAGCTGAGAGATTTACCTCCCACAAACCACCTCTACAGTGCATTTTGGAGAGACTCCTATAGATGGAAGTATTCCTAAGGCTAAATAGATGTTACCCTAGGGATAGACAAAGAGTAGAGAATATGATTCATAACATACAAAGATTGGAGGAGGAAGTGAAAGAAGAAAAAAAAAAAGGAATCTTTAGGTTGTGTTTGTAATAACATACAAAATGAGTTAAATTAGGCTGTTATATAGTAAGGGAATTACCCTTGAACCTTTGGTAGCCACAAATGTAAAGAAGGTCATTACATAATGATAAAGGGGTCAGTCAAAGAAGATGATATAACTATTATAAATATCTATGTGAAACAAATACTAACAGAATTAAAGGTGGAAAAGAATGCAATGCATTCACTATAAAAGACATCAACACACCTCTCACTTCAAAGGACAGATCATTCAGACAGAAAATAACCAAAGAGACAGAGGCACTGAAGAACGTATTAGAACTGATGGATCTAACAGACATCTACAGAATACTCCATCCAAACGCAAGAGGATACACATTCCTCTCAAGTGCACATGGAACATTTTTAAGAAATGATCATATACTAGGCCACAAAAAGAGCCTCAGGAAATTCAAAAAGATTGAAATTGTACCAACCAGCTTCTCAGATCACAAAGGTATGAAACTAGAAATAAATTACTCAAAGAAAAACAAGAAGCCGACAAACACATGGAGGCTTAATAACATGCAACTAAATAATTAAGGGATCAATGACCAAATAAAAACAGAGATCAAGCAATATATGGAGACAAATGACAACAGTAATTCAACACTGCAAAATCTGTGGGATGCAGTGAAGGCCGTGCTAAGAGGGAAATATATTGCAATACAGGCCTACCTCAGGAAAGAAGAACAATCCCAAATGAACAGTCTAAACTCACAATTAACGAAACTAGAAAAGGAAGAACAAATGAGGCCCAAAGTCAGTAGAAGGAGGGACATAATAAAGATTAGAGCAGAAAAAATAAAACTGAGATGAATAAAACAATAGAAAGAATCAAGTAATGCAAGAGCTGGTTCTTTGAGAAAATAAACAAAATAGATAAACCCCTAGGCAGACTTATCAAGAAAAAAAGAGTCTACACACATAAACAGAATTAGAAATGAGAAAGGAAATATCAGTACGGACACCACAGAAATACAAGGAATTATGAGAGAATACTATGAAAAATTGTATCATAACCAACTGGATAACTTAGAATAAATGGACAACTTTCTAGAAAAATACAACCTTCCAAGGCTAACCCAGGAAGAAACAGAAAATCTGAATAGACCAATTACCAGCAAGGAAATTGAATTGGTAATCAAAAAACTACCTACGAACAAAACACCTGGACCAGATGGTTTCACTGCTGAATTTTATCAAACATTTAATGAAGGCCTAATACCCATCCTCATTAAAGTTTTTCAAAAAGTAGAAGGGGAGGGAATACACCCAAACTCATTCTACAAGGCCAACATCACTCTAATACCAAAACCAGGCAAAGACCCACAAAAAAAGAAAACTACAGACCAATATACCTGATGAACATAGATGCAAAAATACTCAACAAAATATTAGCAAACTGAATTCGAAAATACATCTAAAAGACCATTCATCATGATCAAGCGGGATTCATCCCAGGGATGCAAGGATGGTACAACATTCAAAAATCCATCATCATCTACCATGTCAACAAAAAGGACGAAACCCACATGGTCATCCCCATAGAAAAAGCATTTGACAAAATTTAACATCCATTCATGATAAAAACTCTCAACAAAATGGGTATAGAGGAAAAGTACCTCAACATAATAAAGGCCATATATGACAAACCCACAGCCAAAATTATACTTAACAGAGAGATGCTGAAACTTTTCCTTTAAGATCGGGAACACAACAAGGATGCTCATTCTCCTCACTTCTTTTCAACATAGCTCTGGAGGTCCAAGCCACAGCAGTAAGACTACACAAAGAAATAAAAGGCATCCAGATTGGTGAGGATGAAGTCAAACTATCCCTGTTTGTAGATGACCTGATATTCCACATATAAAGCCCTAAGGAATCCACTCCAAGACTACTAGAACTCATATCTGAATTCAGAAAAGTTGCAGGATACAAAATTAATACACAGAAATCTGTGGCATACCTATACAGTAAAGATGAACTAGCAGAAAGAA
Source organism: Phataginus tricuspis (assembly GCA_029783875.1). NCBI lineage: Eukaryota > Metazoa > Chordata > Mammalia > Pholidota > Manidae > Phataginus > Phataginus tricuspis. The sequence continues at coordinate 51,826,427 of JAQQAC010002594.1, read as the reverse complement.
AAATCAGGAAAACAATTCCGTTCACAATTGCATCAAAAAGATAAAATACCCACGAATAATCCTAACCAAGGAAGTGAAAAACCTATACTATGAAAACTACAAGACACTCATGAGAAAAATTACAGGAGATACCAATAAATGGAAACATATCCCATGCTCATGGATAGGAAGAATTAATATTGTCAAAATGGCCATCCTGCCTAAAGCAATCTACAGATTCAATGCAATCTCTATCGCAATACCAACAGCATTCTTCAATGAACTGGAGCAAATAGTTCTAAAATTCATATGGAACCACCAAAGACCCCAAATAGCCAAAGCAATCCTGAGAAGGACGAATAAAGTGGGGGAAATTACACTCCTGGACTTCAAGCTCTAGTACAAAGCCACAGTAATCAAGACTATTTGGTACAGGCACAAGAACAGACCTATAGACCAAAGGAAGAGACTAGAGAGCCCAGATATAAACCCTAGCATATATGGTCAATTAATATACAATAAAGTAGCCATGGACATACAATGGGGAAATGACAGCCTCTTCAACAGCTGTTGTTGTCAAAACTTGACAGCTACATGTAAGAGAATGAAACTGGATTATTGTGTAATCCCATACACAAAAGTAAACTCAGAATGGATAAAAAACCTGAATGTAAGTAATGAAACCATAAAACTCTTAGAAAAAACAGAGGCAAAAATCTCTTGGACATAAATATGAGCAACTTCTTCATGAACATATCACCCCAGACAAGGGAAACAAATACAAAAATGTACAAGTGTGAGTATATCAAACTAAAAATCTTCTGCATAGCAAAGGACACCATCAGTAGAACAAAAAGACATACTACAGTATGGGAGAGTATATTTATAAATGACATATCCAATAAGGGGTTGACACCCAAATTATATAAAGAGCTCACACACCTCAAGAAACAAAAAGCAAATAAGCCAATTAAAATATGTGTAAAGGAGCTGAACAACACTTCTCCAAAGAAGAAATTCAGGTGGCCAACAGGCACATGAGAGAATGCTCCTCATCGCTAATCATCAGAGAAATGCAAATTAAAACCACAATGAGATATGACTCACACCAGTTAGGATGTCCGCCATCCAAAAGACAAACAACAACAAATGTTGGCAAGAATGCGGAGAAAGGGGAACCCTCCTACACTGCTGGTGGGAATGTAAATTAGTTCAACCATTGTGGAAAGCAGTATGGAGGTTCCTCATAAATCTCAAAATAGAAATACCTTATGACCCAGGAATTCCACTCCTAGGAATTTACCCTAAGAATGCAGTCGCCCAGTTTGAAGAAGACATATGCACCCCTATGTTTATTGCTACACTATTTACAATAACCAAGAAATGGAAGCAACCAAGTGTCCATCAGTAGATGAATGGATAAAGAAGGAGTGCTACATATACACAATGGAATATTATTCAGCCATAAGAAGAAAACCAGTCCTACCATTTGCAACAACATGGATGGAGCTAGAGGGTATTATGCTCAGTGATATAAGCTAGGGGGAGAAAGACAAGTATCAAATAATTTTACTCATCTGTGGAGTATAAGAACAAAGCAAAAACTGCAGGATCGAATACAGCAGCAGACACACAGAACCCAAGAATATGCTAACGGTTACCAAAGGAAAGGGATTGGTAAGGATGTGTGGGAAGGGAGGAATAAGGGTGAAAATGGGGCATTACGATTGGCATGTGTAATGTAGGGTGGGGGACGCGGGGAAGGTAGTATAACACAGAGAAGACAAGTAGTGATTCTATAGCATCTTTCTATGCTGATGGACAGTGATTATAATGGGTTATGTGGTGGGGACTTGATAATCAGGGGAGTCTCGTAACCATAGTGTTGTTAATGTAATCATACATTAATTATAGCAAAATTAAAAAATTGAAAAAGGGAAATAATTCATAATCCTCCATTTACTGAATCTCATGGAATTCATGATCTCCTTGAATCCAGATTTTTTGACAGCATTACCAACTCTTTCATCCTGCCCTGTGTAGCACTGTTGTTGTTCATTGCGTGTATCTATACACTCTAACCACTCAGTACATTGTTGTTATTATTATTTCGAATGAAGTTATCTATTACATCAATTTAGAGTAAAAAACATTTACTTTCACTTATTCCTTTTTTGGTATCGTTAATGTACAATTGCATGAACAATATTATGGTTACTAGACTCCCCCTATTATCAAGTCTCCACCACATACCCCATTACAGTCACTGTCCATCAGTGTAGTAAGATACTATAGAATCATTTCTTGTCTTTCCTATGCCATAGTGCCTTTCCCATGTCCCCCCCGATACATTATGTGTGTAATCATAATGTCCCATTTTCCCCCTTATCCCTCCCTTCCCACCCATCTTCCACAGTCCCTTTCCCTTTGGCAACTGTTAGTCCATTCTTGGGTTTTGTGAGTCTGCTGCTGTTTTGTTCCTTCAGTTTTTGCTTTGTTCTTATACTCCACAGATGAGTGAAATCATCTGATACTTGTCTTTCTCCACCTGTCTTATTTCACTGAGCATAATACCCTCTAGCTCCATCCATGTTGTTGCAAATGGTAGGATTTGTTTCTTCTTATGGCTGAATAATATTGTGTATATGTACCACATGTTCTTTATCCATTTCATCTACTGATGGACTCTTAGGTTGCTTCCATTTCTTGGCTATTGTAAATAGTGCTGCAATAAACATAGGGGTGCTTACGTCTTTTTCAAACCATTGATGTCACCCATTCCTGACCGAAGCCCTGAACCTCAATCTCACCGTCGCCCTGACATTATCCCCAGACCCTAACTCTATCTGTAAGCCTATCCTCCCCTTACCCCTTAACAGAATCTGAACTTAATACTAGCCACATCCCCTGACCCCACACCCTTACCATCAGTGTTGACGTAATGCTCACTTGACTGTAACCCTGAATCTGTCTCACCCTTGCTCTAATATTACCCAGGACCATAACTCTAAATGTAAGCCTGTCCCTTCTGTACCCCTTACCAGATTCCTAACCCTTACCCTAGTGCCCACCCTTAATAGAAACCCTTCACTGTAACCAATGACATCACCCACACCTCACTGTAACCCTTAATCTCAAACTCGCCTTCACCATAACATTATACCAGGACCCTAATGCTAACTGTAAGCCTATCCTCCCCATAACCCTTACCAGAAACCTTTCCCTAACCTTAGCCCCATCCCATGAAATGATATACAAAGCGTCACCATCAACATCACCACACCTGACTGTAACTCTTTTCCTCCATCTTGCTCTTGCCCTCAGATCAGAGCCAGACTCAAACTCTAACTGTAACCCTAATTCCCATACACCTTTCTGAACATCTAAACATAACTGGACCCCTGCCCCTTGGACCAGACACCTCACCATCACTATCGACGTTACCCACGTCTCACGGAAACCCTGAAAAATCAATTTTGCCCTCGCACTCACATCAGAGCCGGACCCGAACTCTAACCATTACCATATCCTCCCCATAAAGAAAAACAAACAGCTGACCCAAACCCTAGCCCTGGCCACTAGACTTGAACCCTCACCATTGGCATTGATGTCACCCACCTCATCATAACCTTGAACCTCAATCTCGCCCTCGCCCTCACATCAGAGCTGGACCCTAACTCTTACCACATCCCTTTCCTCCCAGTACACCTTATCAAACACCTACCCCAACCCTAGCCCCTAGACCTGACCACTCACCATCACCATCGACATCACCCACGACTCAGTTACCCTAAACCTCAATCTTACCTTGACCTCACATCAGAGTTGGATCCGAAGTCTAACCGTAACCCTATCCTCCCAGTACAGCTTACGGAACACATAACCCCAACCCTAGACCTGGCCCCTGGACCTGATCTCTCACCGCAACCATCGACGTCACTCACGCTTCACCATAACACTGTACCTCAATCTCGCCCTCACATGAGAGCTGAACCTAAATCTAACTGTAACACTAACATCCCTGTACACCTTACCGAACACTAAACACTAACCCCAGCCCTGTCCCCCGGACCTGACCCCTCACTGTCACCATTGACGTCACTCACGCCTCACCATAATGCTGAAACTTAAACTCGCACTTGCCCTCACATTAGAGCCGACCCTAACTCTAACCGTAACCCTATCCTCCCCGTACACCTTACTGAACACCTCACCCTAACACTAGCCCTGAACCCTGGACCTGACTACTCACCATCACCATCGATGTCACTCAAGCCTCACCATAACCCTGAACCTCAATCTCGCCTTCGCCATCAAATCACAGATGGAACCTAACTCTAACTGTAACCCTATCCTCCCTGTAAACCTAACCAAACACATAACCCTAACCCTAGCCCTGTACCCTGGACCTGACCCCTCACTGTCACCATTCACGTCACCCATGCCTCAACATAACACTGAACCTCAATCTCGCCCTCGCCCTCATATCAGAGCTGAACCTAACTCTAAGCATAACCCTAAACTCCCCATACACCTTACCCTAAACCTAGCCCTGTACCCTGGACCAGACCCCTCACTGTCACCATCAGCGTAACTCACGCCTCACCGTAACCCTGAAATGCAATCTTGCCTATGCCCCCACATCAGAGCTGGACCCTAACTCTAAATGTAACCATATCCTCCCTGTATACCTTACCGAACACCTAACCCTAATGCTAGCCCTGGGCCCTGGACTTCAACCCTCAAAGTCACCATCGATGTCACCCACGCCTCACCGTCAACCTGAACCTCTCTCACCCATGTCCTCACATCAGAGCTGGACCCTTACTCTAAATGTAACTTTATCCCCCCATACACCTTACTGAACACCTAACCCTCACCCTAGTCCTGGCCCCTGGACCTGAACCCTCACCTCACCATCAATGTCACCCCATGCCTCACCGCAACCATGAACCTCAATCTCGCCCCCACCCTCACGTCCGAGACAGACCTTAACTCTAACCATCATGGTACCCTTCCAGTACAACTTGGCTAACACCTACCCTAACCCTAGCCCTGGCCACTGGACCTGACCCCTCAATGTCACCATCAATGTCACCCATGCCTCACCATAACCCAGAAACTCAATCTCACCCTCGCCCTCACATCAGAGTCAGATCCAAGCTCTCACCGTAACCCTATCCTCCCCATACACCTGACCATACACCTAACCCTAGCCCTGACCCTGACCCGTGGACCGGAACCCTCACTGTCACCATCAACATCACCCACGCCTCACTGTAATCCTAAACCTTAATCTCGCCCTTGCCCTCACTTCAGAGCCAGACCCTAATTCCAATCTTAACCCTATCCTCCCCGTACAATTTACCGAACTCCTAAGCTGAACCCTAGACCTGGCCCCTGTACCTGAACACTCAGCATCACCATTGACTTCACCTACACGTCACCATAAGCCTGAACCTCAATCTTGATATCGCTCTCACATACAGAGCTTGAACCTAAATCGAAATGTAAACCTATCCTCCCCATACACCTTACAGAACACCTAACCCTAAGCCTAGCCCTGGCCCCTGGACCTGACCCCTCACAGTCACCATTGACATCACCCATGCCTCACCATAACCCTGAACGTCAATCTCACCCTCGCCCTCACATCAGAGCTGGACCTTAATTCTAACCATAACCCTATACTCCCCGTTCACCTTACCTAACACCTAACCCTATGCCTAGCCTTGGCCCCTGGCCCTGAACCCTCACAGTCACCATCAACGTCACCCACCCTTCAACGTAATCCTAAACCTCAATCTCACCTTTGCACTCACCTCAGAGCAGAACCGTAACTCTAACCATAACCCTATCTTCCCGTACACTTTACCTGAACACCTAACCCTAAGCCTAGCCCTGGCCCCTGAACCTGAACCCTCACCATCACCATCGATGTCATGCACTCCTCACCATATCCCTGAACCTCAATATCGCCCTCACCCTCACACCAGAGACCCGAACTCTAACCGTAACACTATCCTTTCTGTACACGTTACTGAATAGCTAACGTTAAAACCTAGCCATCTATACTGAACCTGAAACCTCACCATTACAATTGACATCACCCAAGTCTCACTGTAATCCTGAACCTCAATCTTCCCCTTGCCCTCACATCAGAGCCAGACCTTAACTCTAAAGGTAAACCTATACTTTATGTACACCTTACTGAGCACCTAACACTAACACTACTCCTGGCCCCTGGACTTGACCTTTCACTGTCACCATTGGCATCACTCATGCCTCACCGTAACCCTGAACATCTATCTAGTACTTGCCCTCACATCAGAGCCAGACCCAAACTATAACTGTAACCCTATCCTCCCCATACACAAACTGAACACCTAACCCTAATCCTAGCCCTGGCCCCTGGCACTGAACCCTCACTGTCACCATCGATGTCACCATGCCTTACTGTAATCCTGAACCTCAATCTTTCCCTCACCCTCACATCAGAACCGGATGTGAACTGTAACTGTAACACTACCCTCACAGTACACCTTACCAAACACCTAACTGTAACACTAGCCCTAGCCCTGGGACCTGACCCTGAACCATCACCATGTACATCACCCATGCTTTACCATAACCCTAAACCTCAACCTCGCCCTTGCACGCACATCAGAGCCAGACCCTAAATCTAACCGTAATCCTATCTTCTCTGTACACCTTACCTAACACATAACCCTAACTCTAGTCCCTGGACCTAAACCCTCACAGTCAACATCGACGTCACCCATGCCTCACTGTAATCCTGAACCTGAACCTCACCCTCACATCAGATCAGCACCTTAAGTCTAACCATAACCCTTTCCTCCCTGTGCACCTTACCGAACGCCTAACCCTAACCCTACTCCTGGCCCCTGGACATGACCCCTCACTCTCCCCATTGATGTAACTCACAACTCACCGCAACCCTGAAAATCTACCTTGCCCTAGCCCTCATATCAGAGCTGGACCCAAAGTCTAACCATAACCCTATCCTCCCCTTCACATTACCAAACCTAAAACTAACCCTAGCCTTGTCCGTGGACCAGAACCCTCACCATCACTGTTGACATCACTCATGCCTCAAAATAAACCTGAACCTCAATCTCACCCTTGCCCTCACATCAGAGGGGGATCCTCACTCTAACCGTAACGTGATCATTCCAGTACACCTTACCAAAAAGCTAACCCTAA
>JAQQAC010002594.1:51772311-51808551 GCA_029783875.1 Phataginus tricuspis | reverse complement strand
GAATTCTAACCATAACCCTATCCTCCCCATACACCACAACAAACAGCTTAACCAAACCCTAGCCCTGGCCCCAGGACCTGACCCCTCACAGTTACCATTGACATCACTCATGCCTCACTGTAACCCTAAACCTCAATCTTGCCCTTGCCCTCACATTAGAGCCAGACCCTAACTCAAACCTTAACAATATCCTCCCTGTGCCCCTTACCAAACACATAATCCTAACCCTAGACCCTGGACCTGACTCCTCACAGCCCCCATCGACGTCACCCATGCCTCACCGTAACCCAGAACCTCAATCTTGCCCTCGCCCTCAAATCAGAGCAGGACTGAACTCTAACCATAATGCTGTCCTTCCCATACACCTTAATGAACAGCTAATCCTAACCCTAGCCCTGGACCCTGCACCTGAACCTTCACTATCACCATCGATGTCATCCACGACTCACCATAAATCTGAACCTCAATCTTGCCCTCGCACTCACATCCGAGCCAGACCTGAACTCTAACCATAAGCATATCCTCCCCATTCTCATTACCCAACACTCAACATTAACCCAGCCCTGACCCATGGATTTGAAACCTCACCGTCACCTTTGACATTACCCACTGCTCATCTCAACCTTGAACATCAATCTCGCCCTTGCCTTCACATCAGAGCCGGACCCTAATGGTAACTGTAACCCTATCCTCCCCGTACACATTACTGAACACCTTACCCTAACCCGAGCCCGGCACCTGCACATGACCCTCCCCGTCACCATCGAGGTCACCCATGCCACACCTTAACCCTGAACTTCAATCTCTCCCTAACATCAGAGCCAGACCTGAACGCTAACCGTAATCCCAGCCTAGCCATACACCTTATCAAACACCTAATCCTACCCTAGCCCTCGCCCGTGGACCTGACAAAACCATCACCATTGATATCATTCACATCTCACATAAAACAGAACTTTCATCTGGTCCTCGCCCTCACATCACAGATGGACCCTAACTCCAACCATAAACCCATCTGACTCGCACACCTCATCAAACACCTAAACCTTACCCTAGCCCTTGCCCCTGGACCTGACCCGTCACCTTCTCCCTCGACATCACTCATGCCTCACCATAACCCTGAAACTCAATTTCTACCGCACTTTAATATCAGAGTCGGAAACAAATTCTAAACGAAACCCTATCCTCCCTGTACACATTACCGAACACCTAAACCTAACACTAACCCTGACCCATGGACCTGTTACCTCATCTTCACCATCGACGTCACCCGTGCCTCACATAACCCTGAATCTCAATCTTGCCCTCACCCTCTCATCAGAGCAGCACCTCAACTCTAATCATAACTCCATTCTCCCCATACTAACCGTGACCATAGCCCTGGCCCCTAGACCTGAACCCCTCTGTCACCACCGATGTCACACATGCCTCAGTGTAACCCTGAACCTCAATCTCGCCATTGCTCTCACATCAGAGCCGGATGCTACCTCTAATCATAACCCTATTCTAAATGGACACCTTACCAAAACCCTCACCCTAACCCTAGACCTGGCTCCTTGACCTGACCACTCATCATCGGCATAGACGTCACCCACACCTCACCATAAACCTGAATCTCAATCACGTCTTTGCCCTCACATCAGAGGCAGACCCAAACTCTAAAAGTAACACTATCATCCCTGTACAACTTACCGAACTCTTAACCCTAAACCTGGCACTGGGCCCTTGTCCTTACCCCTCACCATCATCATCAATGTCACACATGCCTCAGTGTAACCCTGAACCTATATCTCACCCTTGACCTCACATCAGAGGTGGACACTAATTCTAACCGTAACCCTATACTCAATGTACACCTTAACATACACCTATCCCTAACCCTAGCCTAGGCCCCTGGACCTGACCCCTCATCATCACCATTAATGTCACCCTAGCCTCAACGTAATCGCGATCCTCAATTTCACCCTCGCTCTCACTTCAGACCTGGAAACTAACTCCAACGAAAAATCCATCCTTCCAGTACACCTTCCCGAACATCTAACAATAACCCTAGCCCTGGAACCTAGATCTGACACCTCACCTTCTCCATCGATGTCACCGATGCTTCAACGTGAACCTGAACCTCAATTTCTCCCTCGACCTCACATCAGAGTCGGACCCAAACTGTAAACTGAACCATATCATCCCCGCATATGTTACTGAACACCTAATCCTAACCATAGCCATGCCCTTGGACCTTACCCCTCACCGTCAACATCGACATCACCCATGCCTTACCGTAACCCTGAACATCAATCTCGCCCTCTCCCTCACACCAGAGCTGGACGCTAACCCAATTCTCCACGTACACCATATCAAACACCTCACCCTAACCCTAGCCCTGGCCCCTCAACATGACCACTCAAGGTCCTAATCGACATCCTGCATGCCTTACAATAACCAAGAATCTCAACCTCATCCTCGCTCTCACATCAGAGGTGAAGAAAATGCTGATGGGTAGGAGTCAGGTTCTGGGGCCAGGGCTAGGGTTAGGGTTAGGAGTTCAGTAAGGTGTACAGGGAAGATAGGGTTATGGTTAGAGTTAGGATCCATATCTGATGTGAGGGCGAGGGTGAGATTGAAGTTCAGGTATGGTGAAGCGTGGGTAACGTCAATGTTGATGGTGATATGTCAGGTCCATGGGCCAGGGCTAGGATTATTGTGAGGTTTTTGGTAATGTGTATGGGGAGGATATGGTTAAGGGTGAAGTTCGGGTCGGTATCTGATGTGAAGGCGAGGGCAAGATTAAGGATCAGGTTTACATTGAGGCATGGGTTACGTTGAATGAAAACTTTAGCAGTCAGGCCCAGGGGCCAGGGCTACGGTTAAGGTTAGGTGTTTGGTAAGGTGAACCAGGAGTCTGGGGTTACAGTTAGTGTTTGGGTCTAGCTCTGATGTTAGAGTATGGGCTAGATTCAAGTCCAGGGTTATGTTGAGGCAATGGTGACATTGATGGAGAATGTGAGGGGTCAGGTCAAGGAACCATGGGTAGGGTTAGGATTAGGTGTTCAGTAAGGTGTATGGGGACGATGGATTTACAATTATAGTTAGGGACTGGCTCTGATGTGAGCTCGAAGGTGAGATTGAGGTTCAGGCTTACAGTGAGGCATGCACAACACCGATGTTGATGGGGAGGATTCAGGTCCAGAGGCCAGAGTAGGTTTAGGGTTTGGTGTTCAGTAAGGTGTTTGGGGAGCATAGAGTTATGGTTAGATTTAGGGTCTGGCACTAATGTGAGGGCGAGGGAGAGATTGAGATTCAGGTCACCGGTGGAGCATGGGTGACGTCGATGGTGACAGGCAGGATGCGGTGCAGGGGCCTGGGCTAGGGTTAGGGTTAGGTGTTCTGTAAGGTGTAGGGGGAGGATAAAGTTACGTTTAGAGATATGTTCTGGGAGTAATGTGAGGTCAAGGGCATGATTGAGGTTCAGGGTAATGGTTAGGCATGGGTGATGACCATGGTGATGGAGAGGGGTCAGGTTAGATGCCAGGACTACTGTTAGGGTTATGTGTTGGGTAAGGTGTTTGGGGATTATAGGGTCACAATTAGAGTTAGGTTCCGGCTCTGATGTGAGGGCGATGGCAATATTGACTTTAAGGGTTGTGGTGACGCATGGGTGACGTCAATTTTGATGGTGAGGGGTCAGGTCAAAGGGCCATGGCTAGCATTATAGTGAAGTGTTCGGTAACATGTATGGGTAGGATATGGTAAAGCTTAGAGTTCCGATTCGACTCTGATATGAAGGTGAGGGCGAGATTTAAGATCAGGCTTACGTTGAAGCTTGGGTGATGTCGATTGAGAAGGTGAGGAGTCAGGTCCAGGGGCCACGGCTCGGGTTAGGATTAGGCGTTCGGTAACATGTACAGGGATGATGGGTTTATGTTTATAGTTAGGGTCCTGCTTTAATGTGAGGGCTAGTGTGAGATTGAGGATCAGGCTTAAGGTGAGGCGTGTGCAATGTTGATGGTGACGGGAGGGGTCAGATCCAAGGGCCAGGGCTAGGGTTAGGGTTAGGTGTTCGGTAATGCGTACGTGGAGTATAGGGTTATGGTTAGAGTTAGGATCCATGTCTTATGTGAGGGCAAGTGCGAGATAGAGCTTCAGGGTTCCGGTGAGACATGGGTGATGTTAATGGGGATGAGGAGGGGTCAGGTCCAGAGGCCAGAGGTAGGGTTTGGTTTAGGGGTTCGGTAAGGTGTACGGGGTGAATAGGGTTAATGTTAGAGTTAGGTAATGGCTCTGATGTGAGGTCTAGGTGTGGGAGGGGTGTCATGTCCAGGGGCAGGACTAGGGTTAGGATTAGGTGTTCGGTAATGTGTAGTGGAGGATAGGGTTACAGTTTGAGTGACAATCCTTGCCTGATGTGAGGCTGAGGGCAAGACTGACGTTCAGGGTTATGGTGAGGCATGGGTGACATAAATGGTGAAAGGGTGGGGTCAGGTCCAGGGTCCAGAGCTAGGGTTAAGGTTAGGAGTTTGGTAAGTTGTACAGGGAGGATATGGTTACAGTTATAGTTAAGGTCCGTCTCTTATTTGAGAGTGCAGGCGAGATTGAGGTTAAGGGTTACAGTGAGGCATGGGTGAGGTCAATGTTGTCAATGAAGTGTCAGGTCCATAGGACTGGGCTAGGGTTAGGGTCAGTTGTTGAGTAAGTGTGCGTGGAGTATGGGGTTACATTTAGAGGTGGGTTCCGGCTCCTATGTGAGGGTGAGGGCTAGATTGACATTCAGGTTTATGGTGACACGTGAGTCTCATCGATGTTGATGGGGAGAATTCAGATCAAGGGGCAAAGGCTAGGGTTAGGTTTAGGGGCTCAGTAATGTGTACATGGAGGATAGGGTTACGGTTAGATTTAGGATCCGTGTCTGATGTGAGGTCTAGGGTGAGATTGAGTTTCAGTGTTACAGTGAGGCATGGGTCATGTAAATGGTGATGGGAAAGGATCAGGTCAAGTGGGTGTGGCTTAGGTTACAGTTAGGTGTTCGTTAAGATGTACAGGGTGGATGGGGTAACAGAGTTAAGTTCTGGCTCTCATGTGAGTGCGAGGGCTAGATTGAAGTTCAGGGTTACAGTGAGGTGTGGGTGTAATCAATGCTGACAGGGATGGGTCAGGTCCTGGGAACAGGTCTAGGGTTAGGGTTATGTGTTGGGTAAGGTGTGCAGGGAGTATAGGGTTACAATTAGAGGTAAGTTCCTGCTCTGATGTGAGGTCGAGGGCTAGATTGGCGTTCAGCATTATGGTGACATTTGGGTATCATCAATGGAGATGGGGAGAATTCAGGTCCAGGGGAAAGGGTTAGGGTTAGGGTTAGGTGTTTGGTAATGTGTACATGAAGGATAGGGTTACGGTTAGATTTAGGATCCATGTCTGAAGTAATGTCTAGGGCGAGATTTAGGTTCAGGTTTACAGTGAGGAGTGGTTGCAGTCGATAGGGTCGGGGATGGGTCAGGTCCAGGGAACAGGGCTACAGTTAGGGTTAGGTGTTCAGCAAGGTGTATGGGGAAGATATGGTTACAGTTAGACTTAGGTTTTGGTCTGATGTGAGGCTGAGTGCAAGATTGATATTCAGGTTTACAGTGAGGCATGGGGGATGTCTATGGTGACGTGGAGGGGTCAGGTCCAGGGGCCATGGCTAGGGTTAAGGTTAGGTGCTTGTAAGGTGTACAGGGACGATAGGGCTACTGCTAGAGTTAATGTCCAGCTCTGATGTGAGGGCGAGGGCTAGATTGAAGTTCAGAGTTACAGTGAGCAGAGGGTGTCGTGGATGGTGACGGGGAGGGGTGAGGCCTACGGGCCAGGGCTAGGGTTGGGATTAGGTGTTAGGTAAGGTGTATGGGGAGTATAGGGTTACAATTAAAGTTAGGTTCTGGCTCTGATGTGAGGGCGAGGGCTTGATTGACATTCAGAATTACAGTGAGGCGTGGGTGATGTCGATGGTGATGGGGAGGGGTTAGTTCAGCCAGGGATAGGATTAGGGTTATGATTTTGGTATGGTGTATGGGGAGTATAGGGTTACAATTAAAGTTAGGGTCTAGTTCTGATGTGAGGATGAAGGCTAGATTGACGATCAGGATTATGGTGAGGCATGGGTTACCTCGATGGTGACGGGGAGGGTTTAGGACCAGGGACCAAGGTGAGGATTAGAGTTAGGTGTTTGGTAATGTGTACATGGAGGATATGTTTACAGTTTGAGTTAGGATCCACATCTGATGTGTGGGCAAGAGCAAGTTTGGTGTTCAGGCCTGTGGTGAGGCAAGGTTAACATAGATTGTGATGATGAGGGATCAGGTCCGGGGGCCAGGATTAGAGATAGGTTTATGTGTTTGGTAAGTTGTTCGGGAGGATAGGTTTATGGTTAGTTTAGGGTCTGGCTCTGATGTGAGGCTGAGGGTGAGAATGAGGTTCAAGCTTATGGTGAAGTATGCCTGACGTTGATGGTGATGGTGTGGGGCAGGTCTGGGGGAAGGGCTAGGGTTAGGATTAGGTGTTCATTAAGGTGTATTGGAAGAATAGGGTTATGGTTAGAATTAGGGACCATATGTGATGTGAAGGCGATGGCTAGATTGACATTCGGGTTTAAGGTGAGGCATGGGTGTCATTGATGGTGATGGGGAAGCATCAGGTCCTGTTCCCAGGGTGAGGTTAGGGTTAGGTGTTCGCTAATGTGTATGCAGAGGATAGGGTTACGCTCAGAGTTAGGAACCTGGTCTGATGTGAGGGCGATGGCGAGATTGAGGTTCAGGTTTATGGTGAGTCATGGGTGATGAAAATGAAGACAGGGAGATGTCAGGTCCTGGGGCCAGGGGTACGGTTAGGGTTAGGAGTTCAGTAAATTCTACAGGGAGGATAAGCTTATGGTTAAGTTTAGGGTCCGACTGTCTGTGAGGGCGAAGGCGAGTTTGAGTTTCAGTGTTATGGTGTGAGGCATGCGTGACGTCGATGGTGAGGGTGAGTGGTCAGGTCTAGGTGCCAGGGCTAGGTGTAGTGTTAGGATTTGTGAATTTGTACAGGGAGGACAGGGTTACGGTTACAGTTAGGATCTGGCTCTTATGTGAAGTCGAGGGTGAGATTGACTTTCAAGTTATGGTGAGGCGTGGGTGATGTCGGAAGTGATTGGAAGGATCAGGTCCATGGGCATGGGATAGGGTTAGGGTTTGGTGTTCCGTTAATTGTACAGTGAGGCTAGGGCTATGGTTAGAGTTAGGTTCCGGCTGTGATGTGAGGGCGAGGGCGAGATAGAGGTTCAGGATTACGATGAGGCATGGGTGACATAAATGGAGACTGGGAGGGGTCAGGTCCAGGGGCCAGTGCTAGGGTTAGGGTTAGGAGTTTGTTAAGGTGTACGGCGAGGATGGGGTTACCGTTAGAATTGGGTCCTGCTTTGATATCAGGGTGAGGGTGAGATTGAGGTTCATGCTTATGGTGAGATGTGCCTGATGTCGATGGTGACGATGAGGGGTCAGGTCCAGGGAAAAGGGCTAGGGTTATGGTCAGGGGTTCAGTAAGGTGTAAGGGGAAGGTACGTTTACTGTTAGAGTTAGGGTGCGGCTCTGATGTGAGGGGAATGGCGAGATTCCGTTTTATGATTACGGTGAGGCATTGGTGATGTAAATGTTGATGGGGAGGGGTTAGATCCTCCGGCCAGGGCTAGGGGTAGGATTATGTCTACAGTAAGGTGTACGGGAAGATAGGGTTACTGTTACAGTTAGGGTCCGCCTCCAATGTGAGGGTGAGTGCGAGATTGAGGTTCAGCATTACGGTGAGACGTGCACGACCTCGATGGTGCTGTGACATGGAGGAGGCAAGTCCAGGGGCTAGGGCTAGGGTGAGGCTGACTTGTTCACTAACATATATGTTGAGGATAGGGTTGTGGTTTGAGTTAGGCTTGGTGTCTGATGTGGGGCTAGAGTGAGATTGAGGTTGAAGCTTGCGGTGAGGCTTGGGTGACATAAATTGTGATGGGGAGGGTTTATGTCTGGGGACCAGGGCTAGGGTTAGGGTTAGGTGTTCAGTAAGGTGTACGGGGAGGCTAGGGTTATGGTTAGAGTTACGGTATTGCTCTGATATGAGGACGAGGGCGAGATTGATGTTCAGGCTTATGGTGAGGTGTTCCTGATGTCCATGGAGACAGTGCGGGCTCAGTTTCACAGAACAGTTCTAGGATTAGGGTTAGGAGTTGGGTAAGGTGTAAGGGGAGGATAGTTTATGGTTAGAATTAGGTCTGGCTTTGATGTGAGGGTGAGTTCGACATTGAGGTTCAGGGTTACGGTGAGGCATGGGTGAGATCAACTTTGAGGTGGATCTGTCAGGTCCATGGGCCATAGCTAGGGTTAGGGTTAGCTGCTCGGTCACATGTACGAGAAGGATAGGGTTACAGTTAGAGTTAGGTTCCGGCACTGATGTGAGGGAGAGGGTGAGATTGAAGTTCAGGATTACAGTCAGGCCTGGGTGACCTTAATGCTGATGAGGAGGGGTCAGTTCTATGGGCTAAGGCTAGGGTAGGGTTAGGAGTTCAGTAAGGTGTATGGGGTAGATAGGTTTACAGTTACATTTAGGGTCCGGCTCTGATGTGACAGGGAGTGTGAGATTGATGTTCAGCGTCATGATGAGGCTTGGGTGACGTTGATGGTGAGGGAGAGGTGTTATGTCCAGGGACCAGGGCTAGGGTTAGGATTAGGTGTTCAGTAATGTGTAGCTGGAGGATAGAGTTATGGTTTGAGTAAGGATCCGTGTCTGATGTGAGGCCAAGGGTGAGATTGATATTCAGGGTTACGGTGAGGTATGGGTGACATAAATGGTAAAGGGGTGGGCTCAGGTCCAGGGGCCAGAGCTAGGGTTAAGGTTAGGAGTTTGGTAGGTTGCATGGGGAATATATGGTTATGGTTATAGTTAGGGTCTGGCTCTGATTTGAGGGCATGGGTGAGATAGAGCTTCTGGGATATAGTGGGACATGGGTGAGGTCAATGTTGTCAATGAAGTGTCAGGTCCAGACGCCAGTGCTAGGGTTAGGGTTAGGTGTTTGGTAAGGGGTCTGGGGAGTATAGGGTTACAATTAGAGGTAGGTTCCGGCTCTGATGTGAGGGCGAAAGCCAGATTGACATTCAGGATTACAGTGACACGTGGGTGTCATCGATCATGATGGGTAGAATTCAGGTCCAGGGGAAAGGATTAGGGTTAGGGTTAGGTGTTTGGTAATGTGTACGTGGAGGACAGGGTTACAGATATATTTAGGATCCATGTCTGAAGTGAGGTCTAGGGCGAGATTTAGGTTCAGGTTTATGGTGAGGCATGGTTGAATTCGATGGTGTCAGAGATAGGTCAGGTCCAGGGAACAGGGCTACAGTTAGGTTTTGGTGTTCAGTAAGGGGTATGGGGAGGATATATTTACAGTTAGACTTAGGTTTTGTTCTGATGTGAGGTTGAGGGCGAGACTGATATTCAGGTTTACAGTGAGGCGTGGGTGATGTCTATGGTGACGTGGAGGGGTCAGATCCGGGGCCATGGCTAGGGTTAGGGTTAGATGTTTGTAAGGAGTACAGGGATGATAGGGCTACTGCTAGAGTTAATGTCCAGCTCTGATGTGAAGGCTAGGGCTAGATTGAAGCTCAGTGTTACGGTGAGCCGAGGGTGTTGTCGATGGTGACGGGGTGGTGTGAGGCCCACGGGCCAGGGCTAGGGTTGGGATTAGGTGTTAGGTAAGGTGTATGGGGAGTATAGGGTTGCAATTAGAGTTAGGTTCTGGCTCTTATGTGAGGGAAAGGGCTAGATTGATATTCAGTGTTACTGTGAGGCATGGGTGACATCGATGGTGATGGGGAGGGGTCAGTTTCAGAGGCCAGGGATAGGGATAGGGTTAGGTTTTTGGCATGGTGTATGGGGAGTTTAGTGTTACTGTTAGAGATAGGTTCCGGCTCTGATGTGAAGACGAGGTCTAGATTGACGATCAGGATTACGGTGAGGCATGGGTTACATTGATGGTGATGGGGAGGGTTTAGGACCAGGGACCAAGGCTAGGATTAGGGTTTGGGGTTCAGTAATGTGTATGTGGAGGATACATTTACAGTTTGAGTTAGGTCCATATCTGATGTGTGGGTGAGAGCGAATTTGATGTTCAGGCAGATGGTGAGGCAAGGTTAACATAAATTATGATGATGAGGGGTCAGGTCCGGGGCCAGGAATAGAGATAGGTTTATGTGTTCGGTAAGTTGTTTGGGGAGGATAGGTTTATGGTTAGTTTAGGGTCTGGCTCTGATGTGAGGCCGGGGGCGAGATTGTGTTTTAGACTTACTGTGAGGCGTGCCCGATTGTGATGGTAAGAGGTCAGGTGCAGGGGCCATGGCTACGGTTAGGGTTAGGTGTCTGGTAAAGTGTACAGAGAGGATAGGGTTACAGTTAAAGTTAACGTCCGGCTCTGATGTGAGGGTGAGGGAGAGATTGATGTTCAGGGTTACTATGAGGCATGCATGATGTCGATGGTGACATGGCTGGGTGAGGTCCAGCAGCCATGGCTACGGTTAGGGTTATGTGTTCATTAAAGTGTATGGGGATTATAGGGCAACAGTTATAGTTAGCTTCTGGCTCTGATGTGAGGGCAAGGCTGAGATTGAGGATCAGGGTTTCAGTGAGGCATGGGTGAGGTCAGTGTTGTCTGGGAAGTGTCTGGTCCAGGGGACAGGGCTAGGTTTAGGGTTAGGTGATCGGTAAGGTGTATGGGAAGGATATGGTTATGGTTAGAGTTAGGGTCTGGCTCTGAAGTGACAGCGAGTGTGAGATTGATGTTCAGGGATTTGATTAGGCTTGGGTGATGTCGATGGTGTGGGGGATGGGTCAGGTCTAGGGGCCAGGGCTAGGCTTAGGGTTAGGTGTTGGGTAAGGTGTGCGGGGAATATAGGGTTGCAATTAGAGGTAGGTTCTGGCTCTGATGTGAGCCTGAGAGCAAGATTGAGGTTCAGGGTTATGGTGAGGCCTGGCTGACATAAATGGTGACAGGGAGGCATCAGGTCCTGGGGCCAGGACTTGGGTTTGGGTTAGGTGTTTGGTAAGGTGTACAGGGGCATAGGGTTATGGTTTGAGTTAGAGTCAGGCCTCATGTGAGATCTAGGGCGTAATTGAGTTTCAGGGTTACAGGAAGCGTGCATGATGTCGGTTGTGACAGGGAGGGGTCAGGTCCCGGGACCAGGGCTAGGGTTAGGGTTAGGTGTTAGGTAATGTTTACAGGGAGGATAGGGTTATGATTAGAGTTAGGGTCCATCTCTGATGAGATATAGAGGCCAATAATGAGGATTAGTGTTATGATGAGTTGTGGGTGACATCGATGGTGACAGGGAGGGTTCAGGTCAAGGGCCAAGGGCTAGGGTTAGGGTTATGTTTTCAGTAATGTTTATGTGGAGCGTAGGGTTATGATTAGAGTTAGGGTCCAGCTCTGATGTGAGGGCGAGTGTGAGATTGAGGTTCTGGGTTACGTTGAGGCATGGGTGATGTTAATAGTGTGGGGGAAGGGTCAGGTCCAGAGGATAAGGATAACGTTAGGGTTACGTGTTCGTTAAGATGTACGGGGAGGATAGAGATTGGGTTAGAATTAGGGTCTGGCTCTGATGTGAGGGTGAGGGCATGATTGTGGTTCAGATTTATGGTGAGTCATTGGTGATGTCGATGGTGTTGGGGAGGGGTCAGGTGCAGGGGCCATAGCTAGGGTTAGGGTTAGGTGTTCTGTAAAATGTACATGGAAATAGGGTTATGGTGTGATGTACAATCTGGCTCTGATGTGAGGGTGAGGGTGAGCTTGTGGTTCATGGTTACAAAGAGACATGGGTGACATCGATGGTGACGGGGAGTGTTCAGGTCCAGGGGCCAGGGCTATGGTTAGGGTTAGGTATTCGGTAAGGTGTACAGGGAGAATAGGGTTACGGTTAGAGTTAGGGTCTGGCTCTAATGTGAGGGTGAGGGCGGGATTGAGGTTCAGGCTTATGGTGAGCCATGGGTGATGTTATGGTTACTTGGAGGGGTCAGGCCAGGGGCCAGGTCTAGGGTTAGGGTTAGGTGTTCTGTAAGTTTTACAGGAAGGATAGGGTTATGGTTAGAGTTATGGTCTGGCTCTGGTGTGAGGGCGAGTGCGTGATTGAGGTTCAGGCTTATGGTGAGGCATGTACGATGTCAATGGTGATGTTGAGGGGTCAGGTCCAGGGGTCAGGGATAGGGTTATAGGTAGGTGTTCGTTAAGGGGTACGGGGAGGATAGGGGTACGTTTAGAGTTAGGGTCCAGCTCTAATGTGAACATGAGGCTGAGATTGAGGTTCAGGTTATGGTGAAGCATGGGTGATGTAAATGGTGATGGGGATTGTTCAGGTTCAGGGTATAGGACTACGGTTAGGGTTAGGTGTTTGATAAGGTATATGGGGAAGATATGGTTACTGTTAGAGTTATGGTCTGGCTCTGATGTGAGGGCAAGTGTGAGATTGAGGTTCAGGGATATGATAAGGCATGGATGACATCTATGGTATCGGGGAAGGGTCAGGTCCAGGGGAAAGGGCTAAGGTTATAGTTAGGTGTTCGGTAAGGTGTACGATGAGGATAGTGTTATGGTTAGAGTAACGATCCGTATCTGATGTGATGGCAAGTGCCAGATTGAGGTTCAGGGTTACGGTGAGGCATGGGTGATGTAAATTTTGAAGAGGAGGTGTCAGGTCCAGTGGCCAGCGCGAGGGCTAGGGTTAAAAGTTCGGTAATGTGTAAATGGAAGATAGCTTTACAGTTAGAGTTAGGGTCCAGCTCTAATGTGATGGCGATGGCGAGATTGACGTTCAGGGTTATGATGAAGCATGGGTATCATCGATGGTGACAGGAAGGGATCCAGCCCAGGGTCCAGGGTAGGATTAGGGTTAGGTGTTCGGTAATGTGTACGTGTAGGATAGAGTTACCGTTAGAGTGAAGATCCGTGTCTGATGAGAGGGCTAGTGTGAAATTGAGGTTCAGGGTTGCGGTGAGGCATGGTTGACGTAAATGGTGATGGAGGGGAGTGAGGGCCAGGGACCAGGGCTAGCGTTAGGTGTTCGGTAAGGTGTACAGAGAGGATAGGGTTATGGTTAGAGTTAGGCTCTGGCTGTGTTGTTAGGGCAAGGGCCAGATTGAAGTTCAGATGTACGGTGAAGTGTGGGCAACGTTGATATTGAGAGAGAGAGGTCATGTTCAAAGGCCAAGTATAGGGTTTGGGTGAGGTGTTCTATAATGTGTACTGGGAGGATGTGTTTAAGGTGAAAGTTCGGGTCTGGCTCTGATGTGAAGGCAAGGGTGAGACTGAGGATCATGTTTATATTGAGGCATGGATGTCACCCATGGTGACAGAGAGGGGTCACATCCAGGGGACATTGCTGGGGTTTGGATTAGGTGTTTGGTAAGGTGTACGAGGAGGATAGGGTTACAGTTAGAGTTAGGGTCTGGCTGTGATGTGAGGGCAAGTGCAAGATTGAGGTTCAGGGTTACGGTGAGGCAAGGATGACGTTGATGGTATCGGGGAAGTGTCACGTCCAGAGGACGTGTTAGGGTTAGGGTTAGGTGTTGGGTAAGGTGTATGGGGAGAATAGGGTTACTGTTAGAGTTAGGTTCCAGTTCTCATGTGAGAATGAGGGCTAGATTGATGTTCAGGGTTACAGTGAGCCATGGGTGACACTGATGGTGACAGGGAGGGTTCAGGTCCAGGGACCAGGGTAACGTTAGGGTTAGGTGTTTGGTAGTGTGTACATGGAGCATATGGTTACATTTAGAGTTAGCATCTGTGTCTGGTGTGAAGGGTAGGGAGAAATTGAGGTTCAGGGTTACAGTGAGGCATGGGTTATGTAAATGGTGACAGAGAGGAGTCAGGTCCAGGGGCCAGAGCTAGGGTTAGGTGTTTGGTAATGTGTACGTGGAAGATAGGGTAATGGTTAGAGTAAGTGTCCTGATCTGATGTGAGGTCGAGGGAGAGATTGAGTTTAATGGTTATGGTGAGGCATGGGTGATGTTAACAGTGATGAGGAGGGCTCAGATTCAGGGGCTAGGGAAAGGATTTGGAGTTCGGTAAGGTGTATGGGAAGATAGGGTTATGATTAGAGTTAGGGTCCAGCTCTGATGTGAAGGCGAGGGCTAGATTGACATTCAGAGTTATGGTGAGACATCGGTGTCTTTGAAGGTGATGGAGACGGGTCAGGTCCAGGGTCAAGGGATAGGGTTAGGTGTTCAGGAAGGTGTATGGGGAGGATGGGATTACAGTTGTAGTTACGGTCCAGCTCTGATGTGATCCCGAAGGTGAGAATGTGATTCAGGTTTACAGTAAGGCGTGGTTGACGTTGATGGTGACGGTGAGTGGTCAGGTCCAGGGCCCAGGTCTAGAGTAAGTGTTAGGAGTTAGGTAAGGTGTATGGTGTTAACAGGATTAAGGTAGGAGTTATGGTCAGGCTATGATGTGAGGGAGAGCACGATATTGAAGTTCGGTGTTATGGTGAGGCGTGGGTGACATCTAAGGGGAACGTGAGGGGTCAGATCCAGGGACCAGGGCTAACATTAGGGTTAGGTGATTGGTAACATTGAGGGAGGATAGGGTATGGTTAGTGTTATGGTCCAACTCTGACATGAGGGGGAATGCGAGTTCCAGGTTCATAGTTATGTTGAGGATTTTTTGATGTTGACGGTGTCAGTGAGGGGTCAGGTCCAGGGCATAGGGCTAGGATTAGGGTTAGGTGTTAGGTCAGATTTGCGGGGAGAATTGGGTTATGTTTATAGTAAGGGTCCTGCCCTGATGTGAGGAAGAGGGCATGATTGAGGTTCAGGGTTATGGTGCGGCGTGGGTGTCTTCTATGGTCATGGGGAGAGGTGGGTGACATTGATCATGATGCTGAGAGTTCAGGTCCAGGGTCCAGTTATATGGTTTTGGTTAGGTGATCGGTAAACTGTACAGGGAGGATAGGTTTGCAGTTAGAGATAGGGTCCGGCTCTGATGTGAGGTCGAGATTTAGGTTGAGGGTTATGGTGAGGTGTGGGTGATGTCGATGGAGAAAATGAGCGGTCAGGTCCATGGGCCAAGGCTAGGGTTAGGATTAGGCATTCAGTAAGGTGTACAGAGAGGATGGGTTTACGGTTTGAGTTAGAGTCTGGCTGTGATATGAGTTAGGGTCCGGCCACCTCTAACTTTAACACTATCCTCCCCGTACACCTTACCTAACACCTAACCCAAACCCAAGCCCTGGTCCCAGCACCTGACCTCTCACTATCACCATCGACGTCACCCAAGCCTCACCTCACACTGGAAACCTAAATCTCGACCTCACCCTCACATCAGAGTGGGACACGAACTCTAACTGTAACCCTATTCTCCCCGAACACCTTACTGAACACCTTAACCTAAACCTAACCATAGCTCTGGCCACTGGATCTGACCCCTCACCCTCATCGTCGATGTCACCCACAATGCACCATAACCCTAAACTTCAATCATGCCCTCACCCTCACATCAGGGCTGAAACAGTACTGTAAACTTAACCCTAACCTCCCGGTCTACCTTAATGAATACATAAGTCTAAACCTAGCCTTGGACTCTGGATCTGACCCCTCACCTTCACCATCGGTGTCACCCAAGGATCACTGTAAACATGAACCTCAATATCGCCCTTGCCCTCACATCAAAGCAACACCCAAACTCTAACCCTAACCCATCATCCCCATACACTTTACTGAACACCTCACTGAAACCCTAGACCTGGCCCCTAAACCTGAACCCACACCGTCACCATCTATGTCACACATGCTTCACTGAAACCCTGAACCTTAATCTCCCCTTCGCTCTCACATCAGAGATGGGCTCTAACTCTAACCATAACCCTATCCTACCCATAAACCTTTCCGGACACATAAGCCTAATCCTAGCCCTGGCTTCTGGATCTGTCCCCTCACCTTCACCATCAATGTCACCCACACCTCATCTTAACCCTGAACTTCAATCTCCCCTCGCCCTCACATCAGAGCAAGGCTCTAACTCTATATGTTACACTATCTTCTCCTTACACCTTACCTAACTCATAAACTTAACCATAGCTCTGGGGCCTGGACTTGACCCCTCAACATCACTGTCAATATCGCCAAAGACTCACCATTACCATGAATCTCAATCCCTCCCTCGGCCACACATCAGAGCCTAAACCCTACTCTAAATGTTACCCTACACTCTATGTACACGTTACCGAACACATAAGCTGAACCCTAGACCTGGCTGCTGTATCTTACCCCTCACCTTCACCATCGACATCACCCAAACCTCATCATAACCCTGAACCTCAATCTCCCCCTTGCCTTCACATCACAGTCAGACCCGAACTCTAATGGTAAACCCATACTCCCCATACACCGTACTGAATATTTAACCTTAACCCTATCCTCCCTGAACACCTCATCGAACACCTCACCATAACCCTAGCCCTGGCCTCTGGTCATGGGACCTCACCATCACCATCTACGTCAATGACACCTCACCATAACACTGAACCTCATTCTCGCCCTCACCCACACATCAGACCCGGTCCCTAACTCTAATAATAACCCTATCTTCCCCATAAAATTTACCAAACTCCTAACCCTAATCCTAGTCCTGGGCCCTTGACCAATCCACTCACCATCTCCATCGATGTCACATATTCCGCTCTGTAACTCTGAACCTCAATCTGGCCCTCTCCCTCACATCAGAGCCAGTACAGAACTGTAACTGCAACCCTCCCCTCCCCGTCCACCTTACCAAACCCCAACCTTCACCCTAGACCTGGCCCATGGACCTGCAACCTCACCATCATCATCGAAGTCACCCACACCTCACTGTAACAAGGAAATTCAATCTCTCCCTGCCCTCACATCAGAGCCAGACCCAACCTCTAACCATAACCCTATCCTCCCCATACACCTTACAGAACACATAACCCTAACCCTAGCCCTGGCCACTGGACCCAACCACTCATCTTTATTATCGATATCATCCATGCCTCAATGTTTTCATGAACATCAATTACACCCTGGCCCTCACATCAGAGCAGAACCATAACTCTAACCATAATCATTTCCTCCCCGTACACCTTACTGAACACCTAACCCTATCACTAGCCCTGGTCCATGGACCTGACACTTCATTTTCACCATTGATGACATCAATGCCTCAACATAACCCTGAACTTCATTCAGGCCCTCGCCTTCATATCAGAGTTGGACCCTAACTCTAACTGTAGCCATATACTCCCGGTACACCTTACCGAAAACCTAACTCTAACCATAGCCCTGGACCCTAGACCTGAACACTCACCATAGTAATTGATGACACCGATGGCTTGCCCAAACCCTGAACCTCAATCTCGCCCTCACCCTCACATCAGAGTCAGAACTGAAGTCTAACCATAACCCTATCCTCACCAAAAACTTCATCGAATACCTCAACTTAACCCTAGCCATGGCCACTGGACCTGACCCCTGAACGTAACCATCAATGAAAGCCATGCCTCACAGTAATCCTGAACCTCAATCTCGCCCTCGCTCACACATCAGATATGAAACCGACTCCAAACGTAACCCTAGCTTACCCGTACAAATTACCAATCTCCTAACCCTAACCTTAGCCCTGATCCCTGGACTTGACCTGTCACCATCACCATCGACATCACCCATGACGCACTGTAACTCTGAACATCAATCACACCTTCGCCTTCTCATCAGAGGCGAAAACATACTCTAAACATAACCTTAACCTCCCCGTACACCTTAACGAACACATAAGCTTAACCCTAGCCTTGGCCCCTGGATTTGACCCCTCAACTTCACCATCAATGTCACTCAAGAATCACAGTAACCCTGAACCACAATCTCGCCCTTACCCTCACATCAAAACTGGACCTAAACTCTTAACATAACCCCATCATCCCTGTACACTTTACTGAACACGTCACCAAAACCCTAGCCCTGGCCCCTAAACCTGAAGCCTCACCATCACCATCTACATCACCCATGCCTCACCTTAACCCTGAACCTCTATCTCCCCCTCACCCTCACATCAGAGCCAGACTCTAACTCTAACCGTAATGCTATCCGCTCTGTACACCTTACCAAACTCATAAACCTAACCATAGTTCTTGGCCCTGGACCTGACCTCTCACCATCACCATCAACGTCACCCATCACTCACCATAATCCTGAACCTCAACCTTTCCCTCACCAACACATCAGACCCGGATCCTAATTCTAAACTTAATCCTATCTTCTCCATACACCTTACGGAACTCATAACCCTATTCCTAGTGCTAGTCCCTGGACCTATCCCCTAAGCTTCACCATCAACTTCACCCATGCTGCTCTGTACCCTGAACCTCAATCTCACAATCGCCCTCTCATCAGAGCTGCACTCTAACTCCACATGTAACCCCGTCCTCTCTGTAAGTCTTATCAAACTCCTAAATGTAACCATAGCCATAGGTCCTGGACCTGAACCCTCCCCATGACCATCGATGACACCCACACCTCACCGTAACCCTGAACGTCAATCTAGCCCTCAACCTCACATCAGAGGTGGAACCTAACTCTAACTGTAACTGTATCCTCTCCGTATATCGTACCAAACACCTAACCCTAACCCTAGCCCTGGCCCCTAGACCTGACCCATCACTGACAACATTGACCTCACCCACGCCTCACCGTAAACCTGAAACTCAATCTCGCCCTTGCGGTCACATCAGAGCCCGACCCTAACTCTAACCATAACCCTGTACTCCCCGTACATCTTATGGAACTCCTAACCCTAATCCTAGCCCTGGCCCATGGCCCTAATACCTCTCTGTTACCATTTATGTCAGCAATGCCTCACTATAACCCTGAACCTCAATCTCGTCCTCGCCCTCCCATCAGACATGATTCTCACTCAAACCGTAACCCTATCCTCCAGGTACACATTAGTGAACACCTAAACATAACCCTATCCCCGGCCCCAGGACCTGACCCTCCCCGTCACCATTAATGTCACCCATGCCTCACCGTAACCCTGAACCTCAATCTTGACCTCGTCCTTACATCAGAACCGGACCCTAACTGTAACTGTAACCCTATCCACCCCCTACACCTTACCAAACTCCTAATCCTACCCTGGCCCTGGCCCCGTGGACCTGACCCCTCCTCATCAGCTTTTATGTCACCCATGCCTCACCATAACCCTGAACCTCAATCTCTCCCTCGCCCTCACAATAGAGCCAGACCCTAACTCTAACTGTAACACTATCCTACCTATAAACCTTAAAGAAAACCTAACCCTAACCCTAGCCCTGGCCCCTGGATGTGACCCCTACCCATCTCCATCAATGACAACCACACCTCACAGTAACCCTTAACGTCAGTCTAACCTTGCCTTCACATTAAAGCCGTAACCTAACTCTAAGTGTAACCCTACCAACCCTGTACAACTTACTGAACACCTAACCCTAACCTTAGCACTGGCCCCTGGTCCTGACCCCTTTCCGTCAACATCGACATCGCACATGCCTCACTGTAAGCCTGAACCTTAATCTCACCCACGCCCTCACATTAGAGCCAGACTCTAACTGTAACCATAACCCTATCCTCCCCTTACACCTTACCAAACTCCTAACCCTAGCCCTGGCCCCTGGACCTGACCCCTCCTAGTCACCATTTACTTTACTCATGCCTCACTGTTATCCTGAAACTGAATCTCACCCTCGCCCTGACATCAGAAACGTATCCTAACTCTAACTGTATCCCTATGCTCCACTTACACATGACAGAACACCTAACACTAATTCTACCCCGGCCCCTGAACCTGACCATACCTGTCACCATCGACATCACCCATGTCTCACTGTAACCCTAAACATCAATCTCGCCCTCATCCTTACATCAGAGCTGGACCTTAACTCTTACCATAACCCTATCCTCCCCGTCCAACTTACCGAATACCTAACACTAACCCTAGCACTGGCCACAGGACCTGACACCTCCCCACCACCATTTTCATCACCCATGCCTCACCGTAACCCTGAACATCAATCTCGCCCTTGCGCTCATATAAGAGCCGGAAAACTAACTCTAACTGTAACCCTATACTCCCCTTACACCTTACTCAACACCTAACACTAATCTGAGCCCTGGCCCCTGAACCTACACATCCCTGTCAACATTGACATCACCCACGCCTCCCTGGAAACCTGAACATCAATCTCACCCTTGTCCTCACATCAAAGCCAGACCCTAACTGTAACCTTAACTGTATCCTCCCCATACACCTTAACGAACACTTAACCCAAACCCTAGCCATGGCCCTGTACCTGACCGTCCACATCACCATTGATGTCATCCACGTCTCAACATTACACTGAACCTCAATCTCGACCTCTCCCTCAACAAAGAGATGGACCGTAAATTTAACCATAAACATATCCTCCCCATACACCTTGCTGAATACCTAACCCTAACCCGAGCCCTGGCCCCTTGCCCTGACCCCTCACCATCACCATTTACATGACCCAGGCCTCACCATAATCCTGAAACTCAATATCACCTTCGCCCTGACATCAGAGCCTGACCCTATCTCTAACTGTAACCCTATCCTCCCCGTACACCTTAACAAATACCTAACTCTAACCCTAGCCCTGATCCCTGGACCTGACCCCTCACCATCAAAATCAATGTTGTGCACATCCCACTGTAAGTCTGAACCTCAATCTATCCTTTGCCTTCACAACAGAGCCGGACACTAACTCTAATTGTAACACTATTCTACTCATAAGTAAACCTTAACGAAAACCTAACCCTAACCCTAGCCCTGGCCCCTGGACGTGACCCCTCCCCATCTCTATTGACGACAACCACACCTCACCATAATCCTGAAAGTCAGTCCAGCCTTAACCTCACAATAAAGCCGTAACCTAACTCTAGCTGTAACCCTATCAACTCCACACACCATACCGAACACATAACCCTAACCCTAGCCCTGGCCCTTGGACCTGACCCCTCCCTGACAACATTGACATCACGCACCCCTCACCATAACTCTGAACCTCAATCTCGCCCTCGCTCTCATATCAGAGCCATACCCTAACTGTAACGGTAACCTTATCCTCCCCTTACACCTTAACATATATCTAATACTAACCCAAGCCTTGGCTGCAGGACCTGACACCTCACCATCACCATTTACGTCACCAATGCCTCACCTTAACCCTGAAATTCAATCTCGCCCTCGCCCTCACCCTAACTCTAACCATAACCTTTTCCTCCCCTTACAACTTATCTAACTCCTAATCCTAAACCTATCCCTGGCCCCAGACCTGACACCTCCCATCAACATCAATGTCACACACACCTCACCATAATCCTAAACACCAATCTCAACCTCTGACTCACATAAGAGCCGGACCTTAACTGTAACTGTAACCCTATCCTCCCCATACACCTTACCGAACACCTAACCCTAACCCCTAGCCCCGTCCCTTGGACCTGACTACTCCCCGTCACATTCATCTTCATCCATGCCTCACCGTAACTCTGAATTTCAATCTCACCCTTGCCCTCACATCAGAGCCGGATCGTTACTTTAACCATAATGCTATCTTCCCCGAACACATTGCCGAACACATAACCCTAACCCAAACCCTGTGTCCTGGACCTGATCCTTCCCCAACACCAAAGATGTCACCCACAACACACCGTAACCCTGAACCATAATCTCACCCTCGCCCTCACAACAGGGACGGACTTTAACTCTAACCGTAAACCTATCCTCCATGAACACCTTACTGAAATCCTAACCTTAACCCTAGCCCTGGCCCTTGACCTGACCCCACACTGTCACCATTGGTGTCAACCACATCTCACCATAACCCTGAATTTCAATCTCACACAAGCCCTCACATTAGAGCCAGACCCTAACTCTAACCGAAACCCTATCCCCCATGTATACATTACCGAACACCTAACCCTAAATCTAGCCCTGACCCTTGGAACTGACCTCTCACCATCACTGTAGACGTCACCCACGCCTCACCAAAACCCTGAACCTCAATCTCTCCCTCGCCCTCACATCAGAGCCTGACCATAACTCTAACCATAACCCTATCACACCCATACATATTCCCCAAAACCTAACCCTAACCCTAGCCCTGGCACCTGGACCTGACCCCTCCCCATCACCATTAACATCACCCAGGCCTCAAGATAACCCTTAACCTCAAACTCGCCCTTGCGCTTCACACAAGAGATGGACTTTAATTGTAAACCTATCCTCTCTGAACACCTTAATGAAAAACTAACATTAACCCTACCTGTGGCCCCTGTACCTAACCCCTCAGTGTCACCATCGAATTCAACCATGCCACACCGTAACCCTGAACCTAAATCTCGTGGTTCCCCTCATATCAGAGTGGGACCATAACTGTAACTATAACCCTATCCTCCCAGTACACCTTCCTGAACACCAAACCTGAACCCTAGCACTGTCCCCTGGACCTGAACCTTCACCATCACCATCGACGTCACCCATGCCTCACCGTAATCCTGAACATCAATCTTGCCCTCACCCTCACATCAGAGTGGGTTTCCTAACTCTAACCCCAACTCTATCCTTCAAGTACACCTCCCCCAAAACTAATTCTAAACCAACTCTTGGCCACTCGTCCTGACACCTCATAGTCACCTTTGATGTCACCCATGCCTCACTGTAAGCCTGAACCCCAGTCTCTCCCTTGCCCTCACATCAGAGCCAGAACCTGACTCAAACTGAAATCCTATCCCCCCATACACCTTGCAGAACACCTATCCCTAACCCTAGCCCTTGCCCCTGGGGCTGATCAATCACCATCACCACCAACGTCACCCATGCCTCACAGTAACACTGAACCTCAATCTCTCACTTTCCCACACATCAGAGCCAGACCCTAACTCTAACAATAAATCTAACCTCCCTGTACACCTAACGGAACACCTAACTCCAACCCTAGCACTGGCCCCTGGACCTGGCTCTTCATCCTCACCATCGACGTCACCATGCCTCACCGTAACCCTGAACCTAAATCTCACCCTCGTCCTCACATCAGGAACAGACTTTAACTGTAACTGTAACCCTATGTTCCCTGAACACCTTACTGAAATCCTAACCTTAATCCTAGCTCTGGCCCCTGGACCTGTACCCTCACCGTCACCACTGATGTGACCTATGCCACACCAAAAACCTGAACCTCAATCTCGCTGTTGCACTCATATCAGAGCCGGACTCTAACACTAACCGTGATCTTATCCTCCCCATACACCTTACTGAAGGCCTAACACTAACCCTAGCCATGGCCCCTGAACCTGAACCCTCACCGTCACCCTTGATGTCACCCACACCTCACCATAAACCTGAAACTCAATCTGGCCCTTGCCCTCACATCAATGTCAGACCATAATTCTAACCATAACCCTATACACCCCGAACACCTTACCGAACACCGAACTCAACCCTACTCTTGGAGCCTGTACCTGACCCCTCACTGTCACCATCAAATTCACCCACGCCTCACTGTAATCCTCAACCTCAATCTCGCCCTTGCCCTCACATCAGAGCCAGACACTAACTCTAACGATGAACTTAACTTTCCCGTAAACCTTAACGAACACCTAACCCTGACCCTGGCCCCTGGACCTGACCCCTCAATGTCACCATCAACGTCACCCATGCCTCACCTTAACCCTTATCCTCAATCTCGCCATTACCCTCACATCAGAAACGGAACCCAACTCTAATTATAACCCTATCCTCCCCGTACACCTTACAGAACACCTAACCCTTACCCTAGCCCTGGCCCCTGGACCTGACCACACATCATCATCACCGACGTCACCCATGCCTCACTGTAACCCTGAACCACAATCTCACCCTCGCCCTTACATCAGGGACGAAGTTTAACTCTAACCGTAACCTTACCTCTCCGAACATCTTACTGAAACCCTAACCCTAACCCTGGCCCTGGCCCTGGAACTGACCCCACACTATCACCATCAATGTCACCCATGCCTCACTGTAACTCTGAACTTCAATCTTGCTGTTGACCTCACATAAGATCCGGACTCTAAGTCTAAACGTAAACCTATTCTCCCTGTACACCTTACCAAACACCTAACCCTAACCCTACCCATGCCCCCTGTAAATGACCCCTCAGTGTCATCATCAAATTCACCCACGCCACACTGTAACACTGAACCAAAATCTTGTGGTGCCCTCATATCAGACGGGGACCCTAACTGTAACCATGCTCCCAGTACACCTAACCTAACACTGAACCCAAACGCTAGCTCTGTCCCCTGGACATGACCTCTCACCATCAGCATTGACATCACCCACACCTCACCATAACCCTGAACCTCAATCATGCTCTCACCCTCACACCAGAGCGGGTTCCTAACTCTAACCCGTCATGTACACTTCAACGAACACCTAATCCTAGCCCAACCCTCGGCCACTGGTCCTGACCCCTCACTGTCAACTTTGACGACACCCATGCCTCACCGTAAGCCTGAACCCCGATCTCGCCCTTGCCCTCACATCAGAGCCAGACCCTGACTCAAACTGAAACCCTATCCCCCCTGTACACCATGCAGAACACCTAACCCTAACCCTAACCCTAACCCCGGCCCCTCAACCTAACCCCTCACCCTCACCTTCAACATCATCCACACCTCGCTATAACCCTAAACTTCAATCTAGCACTTACCCTAACATTAAACCCGGGCTCTAACTCTAACCGTAACCCTATCCTCCCCATACACATGAAACTGAATATTATTATTTAGATATGTTGTCTAAACAATACATTGACATTCTTCCTGCAGGTATCCATAAATTACCATATAATATGAACCAAAGGTAGCATCACATTCCCCACCTTCCTAGCTTCTCACTCCTACGACATTGTCTCCATCCTTCTTTTTCCTAACATGGAATTATTTCTCTGACAGTACACTTTGTACTGATGGTGTCAGAAACTTGTCTCTGGGAGTCTTTCTGGATTCTAAGCTCTCAGAGATGAGGACTCTGTTGGTCCAGCCCTGATCTCCGTCATCCCTCACACCCCACACAGGATCCCCACCTGGTGGTTTGCACAGAATTTTACAATTTCGAGACACTCAGTCAAATTGAGAAATTGATTGGTAAATTCAAGAATATTTCCATGCATATGTGTGTTTAGCAAATCAAGTCGTGCTTTTGGTAGTTTTCAGTGTGCCTCAGAGTTAGCAGAAAGTCATTCTTTCCAGGCTGAGTCACCCGCAGTGAAAGCTGATGCATTTTGAAGCCAGGAGGTCACGAAGTAGGTGGAGTATGTGTGTGAGTGGCATGACCTCGTCCACAGGACTTACAGAATGGAAGGATTTCAGCAAGGCTCTTTTTTAGAAAAGGGAAGTTTTACATAATCCACTCTGCCGACAAGTACCTCGTTGCTCCTGTGCAAGGAAACACTTCTGCAACTATTTGGTTTTGTCACTGTTTATTTTGTTTTTTTCCTTGGGAACTTTAGGCAGGACTTGATGTTCTGGGTTTTCTCCTCCACCACCACCACCCTCATATGAGTGAAATTCCATTTTTAATGCTTTGTATATCATTGCTTCGGCTTCCAAAGGAGGTACTCTTGTACGCATGAGTGGCATGTGCTTAATGCCTAATGCAGAACATAGCAGACATTTAATCACTTCTTTGCTGCAGAAAACATAGCTCTGCAATATTCGCTTTCCTCCACCCTTGCTGCTCCAACTATAGACCCTTTAAGGACCTGGCATGAAAGATTTTTCAGTTCACTTTATTTGAGTATGAAAATAAGTTTGCCAGGTAAAATATAGGTCACTCAATCGAATCTGAAATTCAGATAAATAATGAATAATAATTTAGTATAAACAGACTACAAATATTGCACAGGACATACTTAACTATTAAGAAAGTATTTTTTGGTTACCTGAAAGGCAAACCCAACTGTGCATCCTGTATTTTTATTTGCTAAACTGGCAGCCCTAAATAAAATCAGTGGCTGCCAGTACTGCCAGCTGATATTTTCCCTCAGTAAACAGGGAGATGCTGAAGGGTGCATTTTTCTTTGCTTGAAGGTCTCCTGCCATGCCCAGTCTTTCTGGGGCGGGGGATGGGAGAGGCCTGGAGCTTGAAGCATAATGGGGAGCTGGGAGCAGGCAGGTAGCCTGGTCTGAGAGCAAAGGGGCCTTTGCTGGCTGGGTCCAGGCTGACTGCAACAGGGACAACTCCAGAACAACCACACTCCAGATGCTTAAATGAAAAGCAGGGCAATCAATGGCTGTTTCAGGGATTACCATGATTGTAAGGGTCTCTGCTGTCTGGCAAAGTGTGTGTTCAGGCCATCTTCAGGGAAAAGCAGTGTGGGGTGGGGAGAGGGAGGATCACAGGTGTACCCCCACAGGGAGGGGGTCATGGAAAGTGGGAATGGGGAAGCCCTGGTCCTTCAGGTGGCAGGAAGGTGAAGTTCAGGTTGGAAAGGTGGAAAGCAGAGGCCTACATCCAACTGCCAGCTATCATCCCCTGTCCCAGTGAGTGAAGCAGTGAGGATGCCAATTGCCACATTCACAGCAGCAGGCAGGTGACTCCCTTGGGAAGGAGGGTGTGACATCCAGAAAAACTGTTTCCTAAATCTCCTGGATGGCAGGGCCCCCTAGCCAGGAAGCCAGCCAGAGCAGAAGAGAAATAGTGGGAATGCTGGAGGAAAGGATAAGGATTGTCCTTCATTGATAGTGGGCATCCAAAGTGAGTTCTGATTGGAAACAAGAACTAGCTGGGTGACCTTGGGAAGTAAATTGACTAGCCTGGACTTTAGTTTCCTTATCTCTAGAATAATGTTGGAATCAATGGTGGGCTTTTCCAGTGTTGATTTCATTATTCACCTGGAAACTGCTTCAGATTGGAACAATGCTTCCCCACAGTCAGTTTAGTTACCTACACCATGTATAAGAAAGAACAAAATGAAAAATTTGAGAAAAAAAAAGGAGGGGAAATAAATTTATTTTCTGTGTGATTATCAACATTATTTCACCTCATCCAGCATCAGAAGTTCATTCCCCTTGCAGAATGGTCAGATAATGCAGTTAACATTAATAAATCCATGCTGAGGCAAAACAAAAATGTATCCACAGCAATTTTGATATCTACAGGATGTTCATAGAGTCTGTAAACATAAAAAAATACTATTTTACTTATTTTATATTGGAGATCTTTGTGACAAGATTATGTATATTCACTGATGTTTCTGAATCTTATACATATACTTTTATTTTAAGATATATATATACACACCCTTCATAAGTGAGTGAGGCAAAGAGGGAGAGGAAAAGTGGGAGACAGGGAAAGCAAATATGGCAAAAATGTTTGTAATTAGTGCATTTAAAAATAGTGATGGTGTATGTAACTTTAGGTTTTTCACATGTATATCCAGGTAACTGCTATTTAAACAGTTAAAGCATTGCATTTAGATGGTAAATGAGCTTTTAAATCAATGAAATATAAGAAATGACTGCAATATTTACACTAGTTATCAAAGGTATTAAATATAGAGAAAGACTTGACTTTACATGAAAGTGAAGAATTTATGGAATATATATAGTATCAAAAAGAGTTCTATTTCCCAAAAATAGATACTGAGGGATTATTTTTCATTTTTGTTCATTTTGGAACTTTACATTTGATTTGAAAATCATTTCTAATTTCAACACCAGATCCCAGGCAAAAACCTGGGTTTTTTTTCTTCCTTTGGCAGGAATCCATGCACTTGCTCCTCACAGATACATCTGCTATTAAATGGGTTACAGTGCTCCAGCCAGAACAGATCAAGCTTTGATAATTCTCCTTGTTTATTAGCTAGATTTCACTACTCTTCATTAAAACTGAGGAGTAAACTCTATGTTTACCTTGATGAAATTATTTACCCTAATAAGGATTATTTGACACTTGACTTTTCCTTGAGTTCTGCTCAATATTTGATACTAGAATGTAGGGGGTGAGAGAATGCATAAAACATGATCCTTGTGTCAATGAGCTTACAGTCCTCATATTATAGCCTTATCAAGAAAAAAAGAGAGTCTACACACATAAACAGAATCAGAAATGAGAAAGGAAAAGTCACTACGGACACCAGAGAAATACAAAGAATTATGAGAAAATACTATGAAAAATTATATGCTAACAAACTGGGTAACCAAGAAAAAATGGTCAACTTTCTAGAAAAATAAAACCTTCCAAGGCTGACCCAGGAAGAAACACAAAATCTGAATAGACCAATTACCAGTAAAGAAATTGAATTGGTAATCAAAAAAGTACCTAAGAACAAAATTCCTGGACCAGATGGTTTCAATGCTGAATTTCATCAAACATTTAGTGAAGACCTAATACCCATCCTCCTTAAAGTTTTCCAAAAAGCAGAAGAGGAGGGAATACTCCCGAACTAATTCAACAAGGCCAACATCACTCTAATACCAAATCCAGGCAAAGACACCACAAGAAAAGAAAATTACAGACCAATATAGCTGATGAACATAGATGCAAAAATACTCAACAAAATATTAGCAAAATGAATTAAAAAATACATCAAAAATATCATCCATCATGATCAAGTGGTATTCATCACTGGGACGTAAGAATGGTACAATATTCAAAAATCCTTCAACATCATCCACTACATCAACAAAAAGAAGGACAAAAACCACATGATCATCTCCATAGATGCTGAAAATGCATTTGACAAAATTCAACATCTATTCATGATAAAAACTTTCAATAAAATGGGTATAGAGGGCAAGTACCTCAACATAATAAAGGCCATAAATGAAAAACCCATTGACAAAATTATACTTAACAGCGAGAAGCTGAAAGTTTTTTCTTTAAATCGGGAACAAGACAAGGATGGCCACTCTCCCCACTTTTATTCAACATAGTTCTGGAAGTTCTAGCCATGGCATTCAGACAACACAAAGAAATAAAAGGGATCCAGATTGGTAAGGAGAAGTTAAACTGTCCCTGTTTGCAGAAGACATATTGTATATAAAAATCACTAAAGAAACCACTTCAAATCTAGTGGATCTAATATCTGAATTCAGGGAACTTGTGGGATACAAAATTAATACACAGAAATCTGTTGCATTCCTATACACTAACAATGAACTTGCAGAAAGAGAAATCATGAAAACAATTCCATTCACAATTGTATAAAGAAGAATAAAATACCTAGGAATAAACCTAACCAAAGATTTGAAAGACTTATATTCTGAAAACTACAAGACACTCAGAGAAATTAAAGAAGATACCAATAAGTGGAAACACATCCCATGCTCATGGATAGAAAGAATTAATATTTTCAAAATGGCCATCCTGCCTAAAGCAATCTACAGATTCAATGCAATGCCTATGAAAATATCAATAGCATTCTTCAATGAAAAAATTGTTCTATAATTCATGTGGAACCACAAAAAGACCCGGAATAGCCAAAGCAATCCTGAGAGGGAAAAATAAAGTAGGGGGAATTATGCGCCCTGACTTCAAGCTTTACTACAAAGCCACAGTAATCAAGACAATTTGGTACTGGCACAAGAACAGACCCATAGACTAATGGAACAGACTAGAGAGCCCTGATATAAACCTGAGCATATATGGTCAATTAATATACAAAAAAGGAACCATGAATATACAATGGGGAAATGACAGCCTCTTCAACAGCTGGTGTTGGCAAAACTGGACAGCTACATGTAAGAGAATGAAACTGGATTACTGTCTAACCACATACACAAAAGTGAACTCAAAATGGATCAAAGACCTGAATGTAAGTCAGGAAACCATAAAACTCTTAGAAAAAAAACATAGGCAAAAATCTTTTGGACATAAACATGAACCACTTCTTCATGAACATATCTCCACAGGCAAGGGAAACAAAAGCAAAAATGAACAAGTGGGACTATATCAAACTAAAAAGCTTCTGTACAGCAAAGTACACCATCAGTAGAACAAAAAGACATGGGATAATATATTCATAATATATTCATAAATGACATATCTGATAAGGGATTGACATCCAAATTATATAAAGAGCTCATGCACCTCAACAAACAAAAAGCAAATAAGTCAATAAAAAATGGTTAGAGGAGCTGAACAGACACTTCTCCAAAGAAGAAATTCAGATGGCCAACAGGCACATGAAAAAATGCTCCACATTGCTGATCATCACAGAAATACAAATTAAAATCACAGTGAGATATCACCTCACACCAGTTAGGATGGCTAACATCCAAAGGACAAACAACAAATGTTGGCAAGGATGTGCAGAAAGGGGAACCCTCCTAGACTGATGGTGGGAATGTGAACTAGTTCAACCATTGTGAAAAGCAGTATGGCAGTTTTTCAAAAAGATAAAAATAGAAATATCATTTGAACCAGGAATTTCGCTCCTAGGAATTTACCCTAAGAATGCAGGAGCCCAGTTTGAAAAAGATATATTCACCCCTATGTTTATCGCAACACTATTTACAATAACGAAGAAATGGAAGCAACCTAAGCAGTGAATGAATGGATAAAGAAGATGTGGTGCACATACACAATAGATATTATTCAGCCATAAAAAAAGCAAATCCTACCATTTGCAACAACATGGATGGAACTAGAGGATATTTTGCTTAGTGAAATAAACCAGGCCGAGAAAGACAAGTATCAAATGATTTCACTCATCTGTGGAGTATAAGAACAAAGGTAAAACTGATGGAACAAAACAGCAACAGACTCACAGAACCCAAGAATGGACTAACAGTTATCAAAGGGAAAGGGATTGGGGAGGATGGGTGGGAAGGGAGGGATAAGGAGAAAAAGGGTCATTACGATTAGCAGAAGTAAGGTAGGAGGGGTGGACACGTGGAAGGCAGTATAACACAGAGAAGACAACTAGTGATTCTATAGCATCTTACTATGCTGATGGACAGTGACTGTAATGGGGTATGTGGTGGGGACTTGATAATAGGGGAATCTAGTAAGCATAATGTTTTTCATGTAATTGTACATTAATGATAGAGAAATAAATAAACAAACCAATAAATAAATAAATAAAATATATGGCATAAAGTGAGTTCCATGTTTACATTTCAAAAATAACATTGGGGCCTTATTTAAGCCGCTATTTGGCATTAAGTTTCAAGCCAGCTTTTTGTCTCAGTACGTTTGGAAGACAGTCTGATGATTAAAGAAAGGAAACCTGAAGTTTTGTAACATAGCGTTTTAGGGAAGTTGCAAGCTCCTGGTGGAGTTTATCTAGGGACCTCTTTCAAGACTCCACTGTGACAGAAAAATAATGTAGTTCAAAGCAGAATAAAAAATAGGCTAAATAGAATTACAAGGTACGTATTTGGGGAGCACAGAGAGAGGACTGAGGAAGGTGATTCTGGAACAATCAGGAGAGCCTTCATAAAAAGGGGAGCAGTTTTGAGCTGGCTCCTGAGAGGTGAGTGGGATAGTCACAGGCTAATAATGAAGAAACATGATCCCTAGACAGAAATAGCAGGAATCCCAAATACTAGATGGAATAAAATGACTAGGAGGAAGCAATTGGCCAAATGCAAAATATAGGTCACTCTGCAGGACAATTTACCCTGTTTCTTCAGGAAGTCTAAGGTGTGGAAAGGGGTGGTGGTAGAGGAAGAATTAATCCAGATTTAAAAAGATCTACTGCCCCTCATTAGAGCAGAATTCTCTGCCTGCGCTCTGTCCCTTCATTCCATCACTCATGTAGCCTACAAATACTTATTGAGCCCTCACTCCGTGTCAGGCACAGGGCTAGTCAATCAGCACTGTGGCTCCTTCCCTTATAAAGTCTTTCAAGTTGGTCCTTCCATTTCCGGTCCCTTGACACCTTCCCTAACTTATGCCCACATTACAGCAGTGGTCTCCGTAGTGATCCCATTCCTTCCAAGTTCATACTTTTTCCACAATCTGTAAAGCTAATGTAAAAACTTGTCTGGAATCCACAAATCCCACAGAGCCAGGGCAGAGTTCTCTGGTGACCACCCTGTTAGGTGGCCTACATGGTCAAGGGCAGACACGGGGCCCCATGGAAGAGCCCTCACAGACAAAAGGCACTCAACAGAAGGTCACATAGCAAGGGAGACAAACAGAGATTACACACCTCAGTCCCACAAGCCCCTTTTTGATAAAAATTAAAAAAATTTAAGTCTCTTTAAGAAAGGAGTATGTTTTAATTAAAGGTAACTTCTAAGGAAACTCTGCTGTACCTAAAGGTACATTTGTTTAATTGGGCATTATATGAAAATAATATCTCTTTGCTGAAAATAGAAGATGCTGCAACCAAATGAGTATTTCCTAAACAATAGGGTTGAGACAAAGTCTTAGTTAAGAGAGACCGCCCCGTCTCCAGTGACAATTCTTTCTGGCTGTGTTTTCTGGCCATGCAGTATAAAGCCGTCAGAACGCTCTTGTTATCAAATACTTTTATGATAAAAGTTTCTTCTTGATCACATGAAATATACACCTTTCTTGTCTGTTTGCATGTCAATAATAATGAAACAGGTTTTAGAGAAGTTTAAAAAGTCAAAAAAAGGCAACTAGGGTAAGAGATAGTAATAGTAATAGTAATTACTGCTAATGTAAATAAACTTCAAACAGGTTGTTTTCTCTTTTCCCTACTAAAAGCTATTTCTGGGTCTACCAATACTTTAGAAAGTACATTATAATTTCTGGGTTTTGAAACAGTAGCAGTGGTAAAAAATAACAAGGCTTTTAACAATCTCAAAACCTAAACACAACATTTGTTTATGTTTCAGCCCCAGTAAATCAGAACAAAGGAAGTGGAGTGGCAATCAGTAATGGGATGTTTTCAGATGTGACAGCCAACCACTGCACTTATTATTCATCTGGTAGTTTTATTATCTGTGTTAATATTAACGCTTTTATTTTTTACTTATTTTGTGTGGAATAACAAAATGAATAGTTATATTATTCAATTTTAAGTTATAAATAATTCTATGGCTTGGCAAATTATGAAAGAAAAGAAGTTAAAGCTAAAATTGTTACTAGGTATGTCATAGAGCGAATCTAAAACCAAACCTAAAAATACTGTTGTGAACTCACGCATGCAAGGGAGACCTTTTCTACTTCTGCCCCCAAATAAACCAGCAACAGGTGCCCTAACACTACCCTCAGCACAAATAGTCTAATCTATATTCCCCTGACTAATATTTACATGCTAGTACAGTACATTCCTCTATCCTCTGGTTAACTATGCATAAACAATCCCCCCACTAAAACTTAGTGGCTTACAGCAACACTTGATTAGTATCTCTCAGAGCTCTTGGAGGCTGACGGGTTCATCTGAGTCACTCTTGCTTTGGGTCTTACAGGGCTGCAATCAGGTGGTGGCTCTGGCTGAAGTCATCATCTTTGTGCAAATGTTTGACATTCAACTGGACGTCTGGAACAGCTGGGTGCTGACTGGGCATCTCTCCATGTGACCAGCTTGGGCTTCCTTATGCTATGGTGGTCTGAGGGTAACCGGACTGCTTACATGGCAGCTTGCTTTGCCCAGAGTGAGCATTCCAAGACACCCAGGCAGAAGCTGCAAAACTTCTCCTGCTAACCCTGGAGTCCTGCTGTGCCACTTCACTGCACTCCATTGGTCAAATGGGCATGTGTCAGCTTAGTTTCCTGGAGGTGGAAGAGTAACTTCCGGCCCTTTGCCCTGCCAGTACAGTGAGGGAATAAATTTATGGTGCCACACAGCATGTTTCTATTCTATGAATTAGTTCATGTGTGATTAGAAAATGATGCAGTCTAACCAACAAGTCAAGTTTGATCATATTGGATGTTTTCTAGGAAGGCAGAACCAAAAGAGCAAAATTAGAATGTTCAGCAGGAAAGAAAAAAATCTCACAACTCAGCTGCTCTACTGGGAACAGGATTCCTTTAGTCACTGGTGATTGAGAGCAATCAAGGCACCCACTTTATTGGACATGCATTGCAAGGATGGGTGCAGCAATTGGGAATAAAATGGACGTGGCCCTGGACATTTCAACACATGGACTGGTGATGGCTGGCTCTTCTGGCACCTTGGGGAAAAGGCCTGGAAGCTGGCCTCCTGTGAATTCCTGGAATAACACCAAAGTGGCCCCCCCCAAATCACAGTTATTTGCTTCTACAGTCCTTGTGTCCTGGATGTGCCCCCTGGCTGCAGCTGCCACATGACGGCTGGAATGGACAAACTTTGGACTTAATCGGCATGGGACTTTGAACCCAGCTGAATCCTCTGGCTTGAGAATCATGATTGTGTTGCTGTTGTCAAGAAAAAAAATGCTTAAAGAGAGGCTTCACTTTGTCTAATGTTTGGCAAAAGTTTTGTGAGCAATCTAGCATGGTTGTTAGGAATGAGTAAAAAAGTGTAGAAACATATTTTGTGCTTAGTGAGAGATTGTGCTGAAAAGTACATTTACTTAATCTGCATAGGCTGAATCCTCTGGCTTGAGGATTATCAAGATTTTATTGCTATTGCTATTGTATATTATTAGATTGGTCGGAAGAGGAAGAATGAGTAAATTGAAAGGCGATATTTCTGGAGGGGTGGCCTGTGGGTAAAATTGTAATATTTCCAGGATATCTCATCTGGTTTTAGTATATTTGCATATCAACAGGAGCTCAAGGGTGGAGAGAAGTATGGCTTTAGTGGATTTGCATAATTCCTCAGGGGTGAATAGAAGTTCATCTCCATATCAATGGGTAATTACCTGGGCAACGGGAGGTGCTTATCTGTATCTGAGAGGTGTGGAGGAGGGCCGGTTTTGCTGCTGCTGGAGCAGGAGAGAGAGATGGGCCAGACTGCAGTTTGTAAGCAATAAATGGATTTTAAACTTTATTTCTCCCTTTGAATGATTTCAGTTTTTAGAGGCATTTTGGCCTGGGATTTCCTCTCAGACTTACACTCTTCCCCAGCAGCTCATGTCTATCTTTCTACCTAATAGATCCATACCCAAGACTGCAGTAAGAGCAGACTGGAGGTATTAACCACAGTCTTAGATTGGAAGAAAGAAGGGAGTGTGGATATGGATAGTAAAGTGTTTACTGCTATGGGGTAGGGGAGTGAGGGAGTTTTCTTCTGATAGTCTAAATTTTCCCCGTCAAAGTTCAGGGACAGGAAAATTTCAAAAAATAGCAATTGTGAACAGGGGGAAGAAATTGATCAGGGACCAGTGAAGGCCTTAAAATTTTGATGAAATAAATGAATAAATGATTCATTTAAATGATGTAAACCAGAATGTAGAATGTGTGGTGAACTGATAATGTCACGAGATGAAGTTGGAAAGGCAGGGTGTGCCACCTTATGGAACTTGGTCTTTATATAGTTATCAAAAGTTTTGAATAGTGAAGAGATGAATAGGATATAAGGTTATTTGGGGGTGAGTCTGGGGAAGGAGAAGTACTAAAGGTCACAAAGAGGCCCTAAAACAATCTAGGTGATCGAGAAGGGGTATGCCTTATCTGAGGGTTGAGAGAGAGTTACTGAGGAGTAAGATCCTATAAGAC
This sequence comes from Phataginus tricuspis, assembly GCA_029783875.1. NCBI lineage: Eukaryota > Metazoa > Chordata > Mammalia > Pholidota > Manidae > Phataginus > Phataginus tricuspis. Next base: position 51,772,907 of record JAQQAC010002594.1, on the reverse strand, counting down.
TAGTGGTGATGATAACAGTTGGATTGGGGGGTCCTTGGGGCTAATCAAGGACAATGATGGAGTACTTTTTTATTTACAAAAAAAACATTATTTCCCTTCTTGAAAATTGATTTTTAATTTACATTTAATTCTAGAAAATGGTCCCTCTTTTAATGTAGCTAATTAAAAAAATATTTAGAATTGCTTTGAATCCTCCCAGTTTTGTAGATTTGGGAACAATTTCCAAGAAGTTCTTTGTGCAGAATTAGTTAAAGTCTGATCAGCAATTCCATCTAAGTGCTTCAGTCTGTATGGAAAATGTTAACTTAAAATTTGCTTTGATTTTCAAATTGAATGTCCTTGTCTTTGTCATAGAGCCAGTTCCTATCAAGTGGCTCTGGGTCTCCATTTGGGTATAAAAATTAGAATCATCTTTTCTGAACTGCAACAGATTCTCCTCTGAACGTTTACCCCAGTCTTCATCAATGAAGGGCTCCTGTGTTCCTAGTGAACTGGTTTTATTTGGAAGCTCTTGTAATAATGGTCGCAGGCTCTTGGGACCATCTTCAAAATATTTACCCCTCCTCTTTCACACTGAAGAGCTGGTCCATGACCAC
>JAQQAC010002594.1:51624934-51772301 GCA_029783875.1 Phataginus tricuspis | reverse complement strand
GGACTGTACCAATTGTGTTTGGCTTACAGCCTTTCTGGAATCACAGTCCTCACGAGGATATACAAACCCCTCATTTGCATCAGTGTCCAGCAGGTTGGAATTCATGTTGCCCCCTTCAGAATCTCGTTCTGGGGGTGTTGTTTTTTCCCCTGTAGTGATCTTGAAAGGAATATCATTTTGAGCTGTGTCTATTGCCTGAATGCAAGGTTCATATTTATAAACATCTGAATCTCTTTCATGACAGACACTCTTACTAGGTTCTGAGGGAACTTCATCAGAATCTGGTGTTTGTAGTAAAATATCCACATTTGAAAATTCTAAGTCTCTAAGTGAGCAGTGCCATCCTGCTGTCTCAGACTGAGGAGCTGTGCCATGATCATGAGTGACCGGGCCAGGGATCTCATCGCTGAGAGGGCTACTGTCCAGTGATCCAGGCAAGCTCAGCAGTTCCTCAACTTTTTTGGTGTTAGAGGCACTCTGCAGATGGGTCTCACACAAACCAGACTCTGGACCAGAAATAGGAGGTTTTCCAAAATGATCCTCCTGATTCTCACATTTCCCCAGAACTTTCAGGAAGCTTATACTGTCCTCAAGATTCTCTAATGAGGTAACATTGTCTTTCCTCACCCCTAGGTCCTCGTCCTCCAGGGGTTTGCTGGCTTTACAGCTCCCTTTGCCAAGTGCTTCTTCTTCAGTCTCATTTCTTGCATCCTCTGAACTTACAGAACTAAGAGTAAATAAAGACCCTTCATCAGAATCGTAGTTGGGGTCCAGCTTATACTGAGTGACAGAAGGAATAGGTATATGTACTGGCTGCATATTAGGAGTGACATGCAGGTTATGGCCCCATCCTGGAGGAAAGACCTGTGGGTCCATATCTCCTGGGTCACTGAGTGTGACCATCCTGGAGCAGGCAGAAGGCTCTTCCTTAGCACTGGTCCCCTTGAGCTTCTGTGGCTGTGTATTCCAAGAATTAATGTAAGCATTCACTTCCATTTCCTTAGCAAACTCCGAAGGTAACTGTTCAGTGCACTCTCTTCCTTCATTCTCTCCAGTCCTCTGTGTTTTTATACGTGTTTGCATTTTAGAGAAAGAAGCTGTCATTTGTCTTGAGGGTGGTGGGTTTAATTCATGTGAATTGTCATGGATTGAGACAGAGACAGTTTGTAACCTGCCAGTTACTGTGGGGACATCCATTTGCTCACTGAGAGAATCTTCCTGGACCACAGTTCTATAATTTATTTCTCCAAGAAGGTCATTCCTGTAGACATGGTCCTGTCCTGCTGAAATTAGTGTGTTATTACTGATGTTCGTCTGTCCTCGGAGAATGGAATGGGCTGCACTGTCATTTGGAAGCACCTGATCCTTTCTTCCTGCCCCAGTATTGCGTTGGCATTGTTCCCTGCTCTGTGGGCTGCCAGGCTCCTTCCTGTTCTCCCACTGTGTCCCGTCAGGAACGACAGCAGCATGTGGGTTGGACTGCCTCACTAAGAAAGGATCATGGTTCTCATAGAGGTTGAGACCCTGGAAAGCCTGGGGCAGGCCTGTCCTTCCATGCTGTGGGCTTCCTGCAGCTTCCACATCAGCATAGAAGCCCTCATTCGAATACGCACTATCTGAACCAGGGCTTCGCTTCTGGCATCTCTGTTGCCACAGTCTGTCAACATGAGGCCTTGTAAAAGCCCCCAGGCCGAAAGCCACAAAGAATGTGATGAACACGGCCAGGCAGACCGCCAGGGTGAGGTCCTGGGAAGTGTCTTCCTTTCTGCCTGTAGTTTGCACATCCCTGGAACTCCTAACCCATCTTCGCAGCCGTCTCTGCTTCTCAGTGGTATCAAAGCCAGAATGTTTTTTCTTCCCTGGAGTGGAAAGGCACGCAAACAGTCTTTCCTGAGGCCTCTGGGCTTTGCTTGTTCTAAGGCTTTTCATATAATTCCTGTTCATGTGAGGACGGTGGGTCTCCCTGGAAATTCTGCTTTTGGGAATCCACCAGTATGCATCCTCATTCCCTAAAAGTAGGGGGGAGAAACACACATTGATGGGCATTGAAATAAGATACTAGTGGTTTAAAAGCTTCTGTGAGTCCACCCCAGTCCTTATATGGCTTTATATAGAGTGTATATCACATGATGATAAGCAACCTTACTGATTGATTATTGGTTGATTGATTATCTCAGGCCAGTAAGTATGTAAATGGCTCTGTGCACTTTAACACATGGCTTTCAGGCTTAGGTTAATTTCTGAGGCTTCTTGCCTGACTGCTGCCTATGGGAGGAAACAAGCCAGACTGGAGGGGCAGCCACAGTGCTTCCTGCTTATCCTCACCTTCTGCACATTTCCAAGAAATTCCATCATCTCCCTGCTAAGTCTGCCTTGGCTCTACACGTTTGTAATACCATTTCCTCACCATTCCCCAGTGCTGGTAAACACAAAAATATTTAGGTTTCTCTCCTGGTTCCTCACATTTTGCCCTCCATACTCAGAATGCCAGTCATGGCTTTTAAGATGAATAAAACAATGTGGCCAACAATATTAAGACTTCTCTCTAATCTTCAAGGATTTCTTCTAAACCCAGTAAGCATGGCCATGTTTCTACTTTAATGGCTGTCCTGGAGAGAACAGAGCGCAGGTCTCATTACAAAACAACCTGACTCCTGTGCCCCCAGTTAGCAGTTCAAGATTTAGCTAACACAGTTAACAGTGAAAAAATGTTTTCCACAATGTCCACTCCAGTAACATACTGTAGCACTTTGATAGAGTGGCAGGGAACAAATGAAAGAAAAATATACTTTTGAAATACATGTGTTTTGTGTATATATAGAATTATAATTTCAGAGGGTTATTAGCAAGAGTATTTTAAGTGATAGCATTTCACATTTAAAAAGTTCTTCCTCTGCTCAACTGTTAGGAATTGGGATAGAAAGTGACATTTTGGGGCTTTCTCTTTGTGAAATTTGTTTTTGATCAAATACAATTGTTTCTGAGCTATTTGAACTAGGTTTCTTTGACTGCCTGATAAAAAGCATTCATGAACTGAGGAAAACAGTTAGGTACCAGTGATTATTCTGCACCACAGCTCATGCTAATGAGCCGTGGGTCAGCCCTCCTGCTTTCTGTCTGCCACTATTTCACACAGGAGTACATTTTTTTCATGCACTTTTCTTCAGTTCGCCTGAAACCATTTCAGAGAGAAGAGGTACTACTGACTTACCTATAGACTTGTTACAAATTAGATTCCATTTTTCCCTCCAGGACTCAGATATGAAATCTTGGAAGACTGCCACGCTACAGTCATACTGCCATTGTTTATCAGCCAAGTTAACCTCTAGATGGGGAAGTTTTAAAGCAATGATTGTCATTGGTAGGATGGTGGTCAGAACATTGTTTTTGAGATCTATGACCTGCTTGAGAAGAAACAAATTTAGGGTAGTCTGTGAATAAAGACATTTAGAGACAAAATACAGGATGATTATAGACATTGTTTACATTACTATGTAGGCAAAATGAATTTAGCACAGAATTGAGAGTGACAGAGTACTGCGTTTAAGTCTCTGCTCTGCCCCTAACAACTCTGTGAGACTCAGCTCTCTATGAGCCTACCTCTGAGGGTTGTTGTAAAGATTAATGTATGTGGAACACTTAAGTACAGTGCCTATATTAGACAACTTTATTTTTCCTTTTCTTTTTTCTTTTATTTTGGTATTGTTAATATACAATCACATGAGCAACATTGTGGTTGCTAGATATCACCCATTATCAAGTCCCCACAACATGCCCCATTACAGTCACTGTCCGTCAGTGTAGTAAGATGCCATAGTCACTACTTGTCTTCTCTGTGCTATAGTGTCTTCCCCGTGCCCCTCCCCCCACATTCTGTGCGCTAATCGCAATGCCCCTTAGTCCCCTTCTCCCTCCCTTACCCAACCACCACCCACCGGCAGTCCTTTTCCCTTTGGTAACTGTTAGTCCATTCTTGGGCTCTGTGAGTCTGCTGCTGTTATGTTCCTTCAGTTTTTTCTTTGTTCTTACATTCCACAGATGAGTAAAATCATTTCATACTTGTCTTTCTTCACCTGTCTTATTTCACTCAGAAAAATACCCTCTAGCTCCATCCATGTTGGTGCAAATGGTAGGATTTGTTTGCTTCTTATGGCTGAATAATACTCCATTCTGTATATGTACAACATCTTCTTTATCCATTCATCTACTGATGGATACTTAGGTTGCTTCCATTTCTTGGCTATTGTAAATAGTGCTGCGAGAAACATAGGAGTGCATATGTCCTTCTCAAACTGGGATGCTACATTCTTAGGGTAAATTCCTAGGAGTGGTATTTCTGGGTCAAATGGTATTTCTACTTTTAGTTTTTTGAGGAACTTCCATACTGCTTTCCACAGTGGTTGAACTAGTTTACATTCATACCAGCAGTGTAGGGGGGGTCCCCCCTTTCTCTGCATCTTTACCAGCATTTTTTGATACTAGTCTTTTCGATGTTGGCCATCCTAACTGCTGTGATGTGATACATTATTGTGGTTTTAATTTGCATTTCCCTGAGAATTAGTGATGTGGAGCATCTATTCATGTGCCTGTTGGCCACTGGAATTTCTTCTTTGGAGAAGTGCCTGTTCACATCCTCTGCCCATTTTTTTATAGGGTTATTTGCTTTTTTGGTATTGAGGCATGTGAGTTCTTTATATATTTTGGATGTTAACCCCTTGTCGGATATGTCATTTACAAATATATTATCCCATAAGGTAGGACGCCTTTTTGTTCTGCTGATAGTGTCCTTTGCCGTACAGAAGATTTTTAGCATCATGTAGTTCCATTTGTTAATTTTTTATTTTGTTTGCCTTGCCCAAGGAGATACGCTCAGGAAAAAGCTGCTCATGTATATATTCAAGAGATTTTTGCCTGTTTTCTTCTAAGAGTTTTATGGTTTTATGACTTACATTCAGGTCTTTGATCCATTTTGAGTTTACTTTTGTGTTTGGGTTAGACAATAATCCAGTTTCATTCTCTTGCATGTAGCTGTCCAGTTTTGCCAACACCAGCTGTTGAAGAGACTGTCATTTCCCCATTGTATATCCATGGCTCCTTTATCACATATTAACTGACCATATATGCATGGGTTTATATCAGGGCTCTCTAGTCTGTTCCATTGGTCTATGGGTCTGTTCTTTTTATATATTTATATATATATACTTTATTTTGGTATCATTAATCTACATTTACATGTGCAATATTATAGTTATTAAACTACCCCCTTCATCAGGTCCCCCCCCACCAACCCTATTACAGTCACTGTCTCAGCATAGTGAGATGCTATAGAATCACTACTTGTCTTCTGTGAGTTGTACAGCCCTCCCCATGCTCCCCGAACATTACATCTGCTAACCGTAATGGGTCTGTTCTTGTGCCAGTACCAAATTGTCTTGAGTACTGTGGCTTTGTAGTATAGCTTGAAGTCAGGGCGCATAATTCCCCCTACTTTATTCTTCCATCTCAGGATTGCTTTGGCTATTCAGGGTCTTTTGTGGTTCCATATGAATTGTAGAACTATTTTCTCTAGTTCATTGAAGAATGCTCTTGGTATTTTGATAGGGATTGCATTGAATCTGTAGATTGTTTTAGGCAGGATGGCCATTTTGACAATATTAATTCTTCCTATCCATGAGCATGGGATGTTTTTCCATTTATTCGTATCTTCTTTAATTTCTCTCATGAGTGTCTTGTAGTTTTCAGAGTATAAGTCTCTCACTTCCTTGGTTAGGTTTATTCCTAGGTATTTTATTCTTTTGTATGCATGGAATTGTTTTCCTGATTTCTTTTTCTGCTAGTTCACCATTAGTGTATAGAAGGGCAACAGATTTCTGTGTATTAATTTTGTATCCTGCAACATTACTGAATTCAGATATTAGATTTAGTAGTTTTAGAGTGAATTTTTTAAGTACAATATCATGTCATCTGCAAACAGGGACAGTTTGACTTCTTCCTTACCAATCTGGATGCCTTTTATTTCTTTGTGTGGCCGTGGATAGGACATCTAGAACTATGTTGAATAAAAGTGGGAGAGTGGGCATCCTTGTCTTGTTCCTGATATTAAAGGAAAAGCTTTCAGCTTCTTGCTGTTGAGTTTAATGTTGGCTGTGGGTTTGTCATATATGGCCTTTATTATGGTGAGGTACTTGAACTCTATACCTATTTTGTTGAGAGTTTTTATCATGAATGGATGTTGAAATTTGTCGAATGGTTTTTCAGCATCTATGGAGATGATCATGTGGTTTTTGTCCTTCTTTTTGTTGATGACGTGGATAATGTTGATGGATTTTCGAATGCTGTACCATGCTTGCATCCCTGGGATGAATCCCACTTGATCATGATGGATTTTTTTTTGATGTATTTTTGAATTCGGTGTTCTAATATTTTGTGGAGTTTTTCTGCATCTATGTTCATCAGGGATATTGGTCTGTAATTTTCTTTTTTTGTGGTGTCTTTGCCTGGATTTGGTATTGGAGTAATGTTGGCCTCACAGAATGAGTTTGGGAATATTCCCTACTCTTCTACTTTTTGGAAAACTTTAAGGAGGATGGGTATTAGGTCTGCACTAAATGTTTGATAAAATTCAGCAGTGAAATCATCTGGTCCAGGAGTTTTGTTCTTGAGTAGTTTTTTGATTACCAATTCAATATTTTTTGCTGGTAATTGGTCTATTCAGATTTTGTGTTTCTTCCTGGGTCAGACTTGGAAGGTTGTATTTTTCTAGAAAGTTGTACATTTCTTCTAGGTTATCCAGTTTGTTACCATATACTTTTTCATAGTATTCTCTCGTAATTCTTTGTATTTCTGTGGTGTCCGTAGTGATTTTTCCTTTCTCCTTTCTGATTCTGTTTATGTGTGTAGACTCTTTTTTTCTTGATAAGTCTGGCTAGGTGTTTATCTATTTTGTTTATTTTCTAGAAGAACCAGCTCCTGCTTTCATTAATTCTTTCATTGTTTTATCTCAATTTTATTTGTTTCTGCTTAAGTCTTTATTATGTCCCTCTTCTACCAACTTTGGGCCTCACTTGTTCTTCCTTTTCTAGTTTCATTAATTGTGAGTTTAGTCTGTTCATTTGGGAATGTTCTTTTTTCCTAAGGTAGGCCTGTATTGCAATATATTTCCCTCTTAGCACAGCCTTTGCTGCGTACAGATTTTGCAGTGTTAAATTGTTGTTATTTGTCTGCATATATTGCTTGATCTTTGTTTTTATTTGTTCATTGATCCATTGATTATTTAGGAACATGTTATTAAGCCTCCATGTGTTTGTGGACTTTTTCATTTTCTTTGAGTAATTTATTTCTAGTTTCATACCTTTGTGATCTGAGAAGCTGGTTGGTACAATTTCAATAATCTTTTTGAATTTACTGAAGGTGTTTTTGTGGCTTAGTATATGATCTATTCTTGAACATGTTCCATGTGCACTTCAGAAGAATGTGTATCCTGTTGCTTTTGGATGAGTATTCTGTGGATGTCCGTTAGGTCCATCTGTTCTCTAATACATTGTTCAGTGCTTCTGTCTTTTTATTTTCTGTCTGGTTGATCTGTCCTTTGGAGTGAGTGGTGTGTTGATGTCTCCTAAAATTAATGCATTGCCTTCTATTTCTATCCTTTTTTCCCCTCTTGTCTTCTGGTACCCCTATTATGCAAATATTATTCTGTTTGGATTGGTCACACATTTCTCTCAATATTCTTTCATTCTTAGAGATTCTTTTTTCTCTTTGTGCCTCAGCTTCTTGGTATTTCTCTTCTCTAATTTCTATCCCATTTACTCTCTCTTCTACTACATCTCATCTGCTTTTAAATTCCCCCATTGTATGTTTCATTTCAGATACAGTATTTCTTCATGATTGAATCTCCATCTTAAATTCATTCCTGAGTTCTTGAATATTTTTCTGTGCCTCCATAAGCATGTTTATGATTTTTATTTTGAACTCTCTTTCAGGAAGATTGGTGAGTTCAGTTTCATTTTGTCCTTTTTCTGGGGTTAGTGAGATTTTGGTCTGAACCATGTTCTTTTGATGTTTCATATTTTTGTGTGGTGCTCTCTATTGCCCAGAAACTACAGTCTCTAGAGCTGCTCAGCCCCTAGAGTTAGGTTGGGGGTTGTAGTGGAGTGGAGCTGGTGCCTGGGTGGAGGAAAGATCTGTTTCCTGATTCCCGTCTGCCCTGCCTGTCTCCCGTGTCAGAGCCCGTGGGCCAAGTACATAGGTGCAAGCCTCTGTGCTTGGCGTCTCTAGATGTTGTAGGTGGGGCCTCCCTCTGGGTGGCCTGATGCCAGAGCAGTGACTTCTGTTTTGGAAGCTGGCGCTGTCAGGCCAGGAGGAAGGCTTGGCAGGCTTCGTATCACAGTGGGGGGCTCAGAGCTGAGTAGCCAGCCAGGGGATGGAGTGCCTGAAGCTCCCCAAGTTCCCAATATGCTGGGCATAGCGCATCCAGACAACCTTGTCCCCCTCTCCCTTCTCCCGTGCATCAAGCTCCATGCAACCCCCGCCCCTTCATCCACCCTCTCACTGCTAGGAAGCCTCTCAGACCACCTGCCTTTCCCTTGTCCTAGAGCAGCTGGGTGTGGATCCTGTCCTCCACAAATGGCTGGAATCTCTTAAGCACTCCACCTGTCTCAGCTCCCCATCCTCCAGAGCACCACACAATGTGGGTTTCTGCTCGCAAAGCAGATCTCCAGGGCTAGGTGTTCAGCAGTCCCAGGCTTCCACCCTTTACCCCCTCTGTTTCTCTTCCTACCACCAGTGAGCAGGGGTGGGGAAAGGGCTCGGGTCCTACTGGATCAAGGCTTTCATACGTTACCGTTTTGTGAGGTCTGCTCTATTTGTGAGGTCTGTATGCAGTCTGGTGCAGCCTTCTTTTCTATTGGTGTTTTAGGGTTAGTTGTATTAACTATACTTTCACCTTATCTGTGGTTTTGGGAGGAGTTCTCTGTCTCACCTCTCACGCCGCCATCTTGAATCTCTCCTAGAGTGGGCTTTTGGGGCTCTTCAGCATCAGAGCTATTGGGACTTCAGTGAGATTAATTGCAAGGTGCCTGAGTGACAGGTCCTGTGACTCCAAAATGTGACACAGGTCTCCACTGCACTCCCTGACCCATATGGGTCTGGTGTTCATAATAGTATGTAGCATGCTGATATGCTATACAAGTATGAGCTGTTATCATTTTTATTATTCCATGCCCAATTTGGTATGGGTGCAAAGGAGTCACTGGCCCTCTGAGGCTCATACAGTTCTGGGCTGTTGATAGCTAGCAACCACCAGGGTGATTCAGAGAAACCTCCCAAATTCTGGATTCTATAAGACCCCTGGGACATTTGACTGACCCTGAAGCTCAGGGAAGGAGCCCTGATAATAACTAAGATTTAATTTCTGGCCAACTGGTAAGTGGAAACTTGGAGTAGGTTTTAATTTGATTTAGAAAAGTAATGTGCCAATTCTTGCTGAGTATTACACTGGAATAAAATTCACAACCATTACTGAGGTGTTCGATTTTTGAGGCGAGAGAGACTTCAGCAATTTTAGAGGAATCTGAAAATAGATTTATATGGTTTGATTAATAGCCAGTACTCCTGGGTGTGAAGAAACTCTCCAATGGAAATATTCCAATATAATTGCCCATATATCTGCATATTTGAAGTATTAGAAACATACTATATATTATGTGAAAGTATTATGAACTATTATTTGTAACCTGTGATTTTTTGAGGTCCTTGAAGGCTTCTGCATGAATTTTAAATATCTTGTTGCTTTTTAAATAGAGGTTCTCCAGTTGCAGGCAGTTATGAAAATCGGACAAAACAATTTGCGATATCCCATTGAATGACAGATACAATGACTTCAGTTTCCACAGTCCTATTAAAATTAAAAAGCAAATTAAAATATAAACTGATGATGCTTACTGTAGCATTGTTTATAATGGTGAGAAATTGGAGACAACCTAAATGGTTCTCAGTAGAGAAATCTTTAAAAGAAATATGGTATATCAATACTACAGAACACCATGTCATCTTAAAAGAAAATGGGGTAGGTCAGCATGATTTGACTGAACAGAAAAGAAAACGTTAAGTTGCTGAATAGTACAGAGTATATGTTTCCAATGTTCTTGGAGAAAAGAGTCCCGTGCAAACATATGCATATATTTTGGTTGAGCAGAGAGAAAGGCCTGCGAGGAGATGAACTAAGTTATCTGTAGCAGTTACACTTTGCAGTCAGATGGAGGGAGGTGGAGTGGGATGAGAAGGTAACTATGTTTTCATTTTATATGCTTTTGAATTCTTTCTTTTAGTAAGCATATGCTAATTTTATTGTAAAAATAATAAATTAAAAAAAAATCTAACTTTGAAGGATGTGGTAAGTAAATATTTATTTGACTGAACTATGGGTAAAAACCAAATAGTAGTTTTGATGATTTACTTATATGGATGAATTCTTTGAGTTGTAAAATGTTCTTACTCTATTTTTTAGCTATAGCCTTTCTTTCATCTTTTATTGTTGATATTATAACTATTTTCTAGGCATTCTTGTATTTTTCAAAGGTAGGAAGTTATAGCTATATTTTGTTTTTTGGCAAAATAACCAACTGAGTTTTGGTGCCTGTCTCTGTATTTCACTTGATTCCAGAGAGTAACCAGGAGGCCCATTGGGCACTGAAAATAAAGGGTGAGGTACCAGTCATAGCAGGCTTCCAAATTTGATTTCCCCCCATAAGTCTTAAAAAGAAGCCCTGCATTTTTACATTTCCTTTTGCTTTGTTCTCACATGTGTTCTGTGTCTTTAACTACTATTTAATAGATCAGATTGGTTCAATTCCAGGAGGGTTTATTCCTTGCCTACTGTCTGCCAAGGCACTTGTTGTAAGACTGATTATGCAGAGAGATGATTACTTAATTGAAATTGCTGTACATCTATATTATGTTCATTTCGGCTGTACAGAATGAGCAAGAGATCATTAGGACAACATCTCAACCAAAACATTATGAGTAAAACACTTGGCATTGAGGACAAATGAGCATAGAATCTTTGTGTCTGGTTGAGTGACAAGGCATACGCACAAGAAAAAGTTACTAGTTACGCAAAGCAGTTATATCCCTACCATCTGACTATAAAATTAACTGTCAGCCTCTCCATCAGATGATTACTTCCTTCAGGGCAGAATTCACATCTTTGTGAACTCTTATAATGCCTGGAATATAATATGCACTCTACAAGCCAGAGATTAAAGTTTTAAAATTATTGAACCAACAATAAAGATTCAATACAGAAATTTGTATTTCTAGCTTCCATTGAAAAATTGGAAGTTTAAAGGGCATAAAACATTTGGCTGAAGCTGAATGAGGGCTGCCTGCTTTAGACAGGGTATGCACTAAGAGAAGACTATGATTTTTTTGTATTCATGTCTCTATCAAAAATTGGAAAACAAAGGATAGGCCAAGAAGCCTGCATGTTTAAAAAAATGGGAGAGAACCAAGGCTGATATTTAGCTGGCACGTTGGTAAGAAATACTTCCAGATTGGTTAATTAATAGCCATGATCCACTCTGTGCTGTCCCAGCCCCGCTGTGTGCTTCCCCACTGCCCTAGGCACTTCAGTGGGCCCTCCCCTTCTACTCCCACCCCCTCACAGGACTCTGTTCTAGCACTATGGCCAGGAGGCATGCAACTGGGGGGCTCAGGATAAAGACCAGTTGTTAAATATTTTGAAAATGTTTCTTTGTGGAGCAAAAAGTATTCCTGTACATTTGAATATGCAATAATAATAATAATAATAATGAAACATAAGGCAATATGAAACAAACTATAGTTTCCTTAATATTTTCATGATACTTGTTTGGCCTATATATGGACATGAGCTCATGGTTCATGCAATATCGCAGTGCCTAAATGAATTAAACAAATATTCAAGGAGTTGAGGGAAGAAATTATTTTAAAACTCCTATTTAATAGCATACTCTTTTTCTGCTCTAAGCACTTCACAAACCTCTCCTTTTAATCCTCACAAAGCTCTGGGGGTGCAAGTGACAAAAACCAGTGCAGTGAAGCATTTGCCAATGTCATGGTAGATGGAACTGTGGAGCTGGGATTGAAACTCATCTCTTAACTATTACTGTTTAATCATGAACATTTCGTAGAAAAAGAAAAAGAAAGCAAGCAAGAAATAACCATGCTCTGAAAGATAATTTGAATTTATAAAGGGAAAAGGCCTGTGGGGCAGGGCTTTCTAGGCAAAAGAATGGTATAGGCCAGGGGACACATGAAACTAAATGTCTTAGGAGTTGTTTGGTGATTCTACTTGTATCATGTAGTTATTGGGGTCCTGCAGAGGGACTTAAATGACTGAGCTTTATGCCAGCTCTGTGACTTCTGATGTGAATCACGGAGTATCACTTAAGGTCTCTGTGCCTCATTTTCCTCCCTTAACTATTTTTCACAGCTAGAATTGAGATCTATCTTTGATTACTATGATCTTAAAATATTTTGAGCTCAGTGGAAGACAAGTGTAATAGATTAGGTTATTATTCAGCAAATATTCACTTTCCTGTGGGAAGTTTACTTCCGCATTCCAGTTCATTGCGTTTGGCCAGGAGACTTGTTTTAGCCAATAAGATGTTAGCAAACATGATGTGAGCAAGCTTTGAAGTAAGTTTATGTGGTGGGACTAGTTCTCGGGGCTTCTGCCTTTGTCATGAAAAGACTATTCCCTGAACTAGTCTCTGGTCCAAAGACAATGAGGGACAATGTGGAGCAGACTTGGGCCCAATGTGTAGCTCTCAAGAAAACAGACAAAATACCTTGAGGAAAAAACTAACTGTGTAAGAGTAGAATTAGAGCTTTTATTCACTGCCAAAACACTTGTCTTATTTATAGAATCAAGGTTCCTCAGTGAGATATGGCACATTGGTGCTATAAGCCTCAGGTGACTGTGTGTGAATTACAGCAGTTTGTAAATGAGTGGATTGATGCTGGAATGAATATGAGGACAGAAGCTGTTGATAGGCTAGCATCAAATGTAGTTCACCAATTCTGGTCCACAGAAAACCCAGGGCATGATATACAGCTGGCCCTGATTGGGTGGGTCTAGGGTGCTCTGAGAATAAATTTTCAGTAGAAGAGTTCCTAACAAAGTAATCTGACATGGGTGAATTCCAGAAATCAACTGCAGATGACAATCTGATCCCATAAAACAAACTAAATTTCAGTTTGATTAAAAGTAAAATCTGTCTGAAAAATCTTCTCTGACAATATTGTTATTCATGGGGTATGAAGAACATAAGAGCGTGGTGGAGTTGTACTCAGAGAAAACTGTTTGGGAGAAAAATAGCAAAGGAAGAAATTATAAAGAAAATATGAATAATTTGATTACAAAAATGTAAATTGAGCAGAGGTCAAGAGCACTACAAAAGGAACAAAGATAAGGACGACAGTGGATTTCTTATTGGGAATAATGCACACTGAAGACAACAGAGCAACACTTAAAAAATACTAAAAAAATTGTCAATCTAGAATTCTTTATTGATTGAAAAATACCTTTAAATTAAAGGCAAATAAAGACTTTTCAGACATACAAGATCTGAAAAAATTCATCATTAGCAGACCTACACTAGAAGAAATGTTTGGAGAAGTCCAACTAAAGAAAAATGAAATCAGATGGAAGTCGAAATCTACACAAAAGAATAAAGAGCTCCAGAAATGGTAACTATGGGTTAATATTAGTATTTTTTTCTTATTTAAATCTCTTGAAAAGGTAATAAACTGTTTAGAGCAAAAATAGTAAAGATGTATTGTGGGATTTATAACATATGTAGGGGTAAATGTGTGGCAATAGTAACACAAAGGCCAGGAGCAGAGAAATGGAAGAATACTGTTGTAAAGTTCTTGTGTTTTAGGCAAACAGTACAATGCCGCATAAAAACAGAACTGTGATGTTAAGGGAAATCCCTAAGCAACCACTAAACAACAACAACAACAAAGAACTATGACTAGTAAGCCTAGAGAAGAGATAAAATAGATTATAAAAAAAATACAGTTAATAAAAAAAGGCAAAGAAAGAGGAAAAGGGGAACAAAGACTGGAAGGAACACAGAAAAAAAAAATCAAGATGGTAGATATAAATGATATCTGAAAGCACCAAAGAAAAGGCAAGGATTCTCAGTTTGGAAAAAAATCCAGGAATTGAATATATAATTCCTACAAGAAAGGCACTTAAAATATAAAAAGATGAATAGGATACATGTAAAAGAATGGAAAAGACTTTTCAATAAACGGTGCCGGAAGAACTGTGTATTTTGAAACTTTTGTGTGTTATTTCCACCAACTATAAAAATTAACTCAAACTATTTTAAGACAATCATAAACCTAAATGTAAAACCTAAATGTAAGTAAATCATAAGCCTAAAATGTAAAATGTGAAGAAAGTAAAGTTATAAAACTTCTAGGAAAAAACATAGGAGGGAAATCTTTGTGACTTTGGGTTAGGCAAAGATTTCTTAGCTATGACACCAAAACACAATCCATATACTAACCAATGTATGAATTGGACTTCATAAAAATTAAAAACTGCTCTTTGAAAGACATTGTTAAGATAATGAATACTCAAGCCACAGACTGGGATAAAATGTTTGCAGACCACATATCTGTGAAAGGACTCATACCTAGAATACATAAAGAACTATCAAAACTCAATAATTAAAAAATTAAAAAGCAGCTAAAATGTGTACATATCATAAAAGATATACAGATGGCAAATAAGCACACAGAAAGATATTCAGTATTATTAGTCATTAGGGAAATCCAAATTAAAATCATAATGATATGTCACTGTACATCTATTAGCATGGCTAAAATTAAAAAGATTGACCATACCTGGTGTGGGTAAGGATGTAGGATAACTGAAATTCTTATACAATGCTGGTGGGAATCTAAAATAGTACAATTACTTTGCAAAACATTATAGTAATTTGTTAAAAAGTTAAACATATATTTAACATACAACCCAGCCATTCTATTCTTAGGTTATTTATCCAAGAAAAATGAAAGAGAAATGAAATATATTGCCACAAAGACTTTGTTTTGTTCTTCTTTTAATATTGATAGGAACAGTAGTGAGATTTCCCTTTCATCTCTGATACTGGCAATTTGTGTCTTTTCTCTTTTTTTTCCGGTAAATACTGCCTGATGAAGATGGTATAGTTTAACTGGAGACCAACCCGATTGTGTCAAATTTTTTAAAACTGATTTTTCCATTATTAACACTGAACTCTAAAAATATGGGAGGAAGGTGGAATGATGAATTCCCAGCTGGCTTCTGTTTTGTAGATTGTGTTGGCTGGCACCTCGAGGTCTCTGGGTGTTTTCCCAACATGAAACTTATTGGTGATATCACAGCTGACTCTTAAGAAGGGATCAGCTGACACTGGGTTAGTCAATGTGATGTTTCACCTTTAAACAAGTGGGCTTTCTGAGTGAAAGCAAGTTAATTGGTTCTATCACCTGTTTAAGAAATGTGGGATGTAATTTATAAAAGTATACATTTGTTACAAGGCCAGCTGCTTGACTGTTGCTTTCTCAGAATCTCTAATTTGTTATTTTAGATGACTGCAAGCACCTATATAAATAGTTGGGCACAAATGATTCTCTGTTGTAGAAAGTCTCTTTGAAGAAATAATTGCTGAAAACGTCCCCAGTTTGGGGAAGGAAATAGACTTTCAGGTCCTGGAAGTGCAGAGGAAGTACCCTAACAAAAGATACCCCAGAAAGACAACACCAAATATAATAATTAAAATGACAAAGATTAAAAATAAATAGAGGGTACTGAAAGTAGCTAGAGAGAGGCAAAAAATGACTTATAAAGAAAACTCCACCAGGTTATCAGCAGATTTCTCAGCAGAAACTTTAAAGGCCAGAGGGAGTGTCATGAAATATTTAATGTATTGAAACAGAATGAAATTCGACCAAGAATCCTCTATCCAGCAAGATTATCATTCAGAATTGAAGGAGAGATTAAAAGTTTCCCAGATAAATAAAAGTAAGAGGGTTCACCATCACTAAACTGGCTTTACAGGATATGTTAAGGGACTTCTGTAAATGGAAATGTTCTTAAGCCTAAGTATTTTCCACCAGTGAAAACAAACCCCCAGTAAAGTAGTAGACCAATTACTTAGCAAGCATTACTTATGAAGTTAAAAAAAAGGCAGTAAAACCAACTATATGCAAAATCAGTAGAAGGATACACACAAAAAAATGAAGATTATGACATCCAATACATAAAGTGTGATGGAAGAATAAAAAAGAAGTACTTTTAGATTGTGTTCAAAACAGAGTGATCCTCAACTTAATATAGATTTTTATATATTTAGGAAACTATCCATGAACCTATGGTAACCACAAACCTAAAGCCTATAATAAATACACAAAAATTAAAAAGAAGAGATCCAATCACAATACTAAAGAAAACCATCAAATAATAAGAAGAGTATAAGAGAGGAAGAAAGGAAGAGAGGAGCTATAAAACAACCAGAAAACAATTAATAAAATGGCAATAAGTACATAACTGTCAATAACTAACTTAAATATAAATGACAAAAGGCATAAATCAAAAGAACAGTGTGTCAGAAAGGGTAAAGAAACAAGACACATCTATATGCTGTCTATAAGAGACACATTTCACATCTAAAGACATACATAGACTGAAAGTGAAGGGATGCTAAAAGATATTTTAAGCAAATATTAGAGAGAAAAAAGCAGGAGTAGCAGTGGTTAAATCAGACAAAATAGACTTCAAAGCAAAGTAACAAGAGACAAAGAAGGACATTACGTAATGATAAAGGGATCAGTCAAACAAGAGGATATAAACATTATAAATATCTATGCAACCAACATAGGAGCACCTACATATATAAAACAAATACTAACAGAACTAAAGGGAGAAACAGACTACAACTCAATCATACTAGGAGACTTTAACAGCCCACTTACATCAATGGACAGATCATTCAGATAGAAAATAAATAAGAAAATAGAAACACTGAACAACACAATAGATCAGATGGACTTCAGATAAATACAGACCATTCCACCCAAAAGCAGCAGGATACACATTTTTCTCAAGTGCGAGTGGAACATTCTCCAGAATAAATCACACATTAGGACATAAAAATAGCCTCAATAAATTTAGAAAGATTGAATAGTGTCAGGCAGCTTCTTGGACCACAATGGTACAAAAAGCAAAAAACTCTACAAACACATGGAGGCTAAACAACATACTTCTAAAAAAAAATCAATGGATCTAAAAACAAAGCAAAACAGAAAGAACAAAACAGCAGTAGATTCATAGACACTGAGAAGGCACTAGTAGTTACCAGGGGAAGGGGTTGAGAAGGAGGGGAATTGGTTGGTGAGGGTTGGGGGGAGTGGAAAGGGAATTAGGGGTACAATAATTTTCAATCACAATATAGATTGGTCATGGGGGTGGTAGTACAGCACAAAGAATACAGTTAATGGTTCTGTAACATATTACTATGTTGATAGATAGTGACTGCACTAGAGGGGGTGAGGATTTAATAATATGGGCAACTGTTGAACCAGTGTGTTGTATATTTGAAACCAACATAAGATTGTATGTCAATGATACTTTAACAAAAAAAAAATCAATGGATCAATGAGCAAATTAAAGTAGAAATCGAGCAATACATGGAGACAAAATAAAAATAAAAATACCACAGGTCAAAATTTGTGGGACAACCCAAAAGTGGTTTTAAGAGGGAAGTGCATAGCAATACAGGACTACCTCAAGTAATAAGAACAATCCCAAATAAGCAGTCTAAACTCACAACTAGAGAAACTAGAAAAAGCAGAACAAATGAAACTCAAAGTTAGAAGAAGGAGGAACATAATAAAGATCAGAGCAGAAATAAAATAGAGAAGAATAAAACAATACAAAAAAAATCAATAAAACTGAGAACTGGTTCTTTGAGAAGATAAACAAAATAGACAACCCCATAGCCAGACTTATCAGGAAAAGAAAGGACATAAACAAAGTCAGAAATGAAAAAGGAATAGTTACAACTGACACCACAGAAATACAAAGAATTACTAGAGAATTCTATGAAAATTATATGCCAATAAATTGGACAACTTAGAAGAAATGGACAAATTCCTAGGAAAGTACAACTTTCCAAGACTGATGCAGGAAGAAGCAGAAAATCTGAACAGGCCAATTACCAGTAACAAAATTGAACTGGAAATCAAAATACTCCCAACAAAGAAGAGTCCAGTATCAGATGGTTTCACAGCTGAATTCTACCAAATTTTAAGAAGAGCTTATACCCATTCTTCTTAAAGTATTCTGAAAAGTAGGAAGGGGGGAATACTTCCAAATTCATTCTATGAGGCCAGCATCACTGCAATACCAAAACTAGACAAAGACACCACAAAAAAGAAAATTATAGACCAATATATCTGATGAACATAGATGCAAAAATCCTCAACAAAATATCATCAAATGGAGTTCAAAAATACATCAAAGGATCATCTATAATGACCAAGTAGATTATTCCAAGGTGTAAGGATGGTACAATATTTGTAAATCAATCA
Organism: Phataginus tricuspis; assembly: GCA_029783875.1. Classification (NCBI taxonomy): domain Eukaryota; kingdom Metazoa; phylum Chordata; class Mammalia; order Pholidota; family Manidae; genus Phataginus; species Phataginus tricuspis. The sequence goes on along the minus strand of JAQQAC010002594.1, from coordinate 51,753,671 downwards.
ATGTGATATACCACATTAACAAAAAGAAGGATAAAAACCATTTGATCATCTAAATAGAGGCTGAAAAGGCATTTGACAAAATTCAACATTCATTCATGATAAAAACTCTCAGCAAAATGGGTACAGAGGGAATGTACCTCAACATAAGGTCATATATGTATATGATAAACCCACAGCTAACATCATAATGGCAAAAAGCTGAAAGTTTTCCCTCTAAGATTAGGAACAAGACAAGGATGTCCATCTCATCACTTTTTCAGCATAGTATTGGAAGTCCTAGACATAATCAGAAAAGATAGATAAAAGGCATTCAAATTAGTAAGGAATAAGTAAAACTGTCATTGTTTGCAGATGGCATGATACCATATATAGAAAACCCTAATGACTCCACAAAAAACTATTAGAACTAATAATTGGATTCAGTAAATTTTCAGGATCAAAATTAATACACCGAAAATCTGTTGCACTCCTATGTACTAAGAACAAACTAGCAGAAAGAGAAATCAGGGAAACAATTCCATTTCTAATTGCATCAAAAAAATAAAATATCCAGGAATAAACCTAACCAAGTTGGTGAAAGACCTGTACTCTGAAAACTACATGACACTGATGAGAGAAATTAAAGAAGACACAAATGGAAATCTACCCCATGCTCATGGATAGGAAGAATTAATATTGTTAGAATGGCCATCCTGTACAAAGTAATTTCAGACTCATTACCATACCTATCAAAATACCAATGGTATTTTCAATGAACTAGAGCAAATAATCCTAAACTTCATATGGAACCACAAAAGATCCCAAATAGCCAAAGCAATCCTGAGAAAGAACAAAACTGGAGAGATTATGCTCCCTGATTTCAAGCTATGCTACAAAGCTACAGTAATCAAAACAGTATGGTACTGGCACAAGAACGGACCCATTGATCAATGGAACAGAATAGACAGCCCAGACATAAACCCACACATATATGGCCAATTAATAAATGATAAAGGAGGCATGCATATACAATGGGGAAAAGACAGCCTCTTCAATAACTGGTGTTGGGTAAACTGGACAGCTGCATACAAGAGAATGAAACAGGATTACTGCCTAACCCCATACACAAAAGTAAACTCAAAATGGATTAAGGACCTAAATGTAAGACATAGGAACATAAAACTCTTAGAAAACATAGGCAAAAATCTCTTGAACATAAGCATGAGCAATTTTTTCTGGATATATCTCCCCTGACAAGGGAATCAAAAACTGAACAAGTGGAATGACATCAAACCAAAAAGCTTCTATACAGCAAAATACACCATCAACAGAACAAAAAGGCATCCTTCAGTATGGGAGAATATATTAATAAATGAGTTATCTGATAAGTGGTTAACTTCCAAAATATATAAAGAACTCATATGCCTCAATACCAAAAAGACAATTAACCCAATTAAATAATGCACAGAGGACCCAAACAAACTTTTTTCCAAAGAAAAAATACAGATGGCCAACAGGCACATGAAAAGATGTTCCACATAGCTAATCATCAGGGAAATGCAAACCAAAAAAACAGTGAGATATCACCTCACACCAGGCAGAATGGCCACTACTCAAAAGATAAGAAATAATAAGTGTTGGCAAGGATGTGGAGAAAAGGGATCCCTCCTACACTGTTGGTGGGAATGCAAATTGGTGCAGCCACTGTGGAAAGCAGTATGGAGGGTACTCAGAAAACTAAAAATAGAAGTACCATATGACCCAGTTATCCCAGTTCTAGGAATTTACCCAAAGAAAACAAAATCCTTGATTCGAAAAGACATATTCACCCCTGTTTATTGCCGTATTATTTACAAAAGTCAAGATATGGGAGCAATTAAAGTGTTCATCAATAGATGAATGGATAAAGAAGATGTGGTACATATACACATATTCAGCCATAAAAATAAGAAATCCTGCCATTTGCAACAACATGCATGGACCTAGAGGGTATTATGCTAAGCGAAATAGGCCAGGTGGAAACAAATACTATATGGTTTCGTTTATTTGTGGAATCTAAAAACAAAACAAAACAAAATGAACAAAACAGCAGTAGACTCATAGACACTGAGAAGTGACTGGTGGTTATCATGGAGGAGTGGGTGGATGGCTAGGTGGGGAGGGTGAGGGGGATAATGGGGCACAAAAATTCTCAGTCATAATATAAGTAGGTCATGGGGATAGTAGTACAGCATGGGGAATACAGTCAATGATTCTGTAACACCTTCATATGTTGACAGATAGTAACTACACCAGTTGGGGTGAGGATTTAATAATATGGGTAACTGTTGAACCACCATGTTGTATACTTGAAACCAATATAAGATTGTATATCAACTATATTTCAATAAATTTACCCTTTTTTCTTTTAATTCCTTATTCTATAGCTATCTTTTATAATAAGGACAATACAGTACAAATAAATAAAATAAAATGTAATTAGCTTAGACTTTACACTGAAATAGTATAAAGATTAGGGAGCAAAGACTCCTAGCCTTCTCACACAATTCTGCTGATATGGTAGCTGGAATAGTCATTCTGTCACCTGCCAGGCTGCTATTGTCAAAATGATGAGTAAAATAAGACCAGAAGGTGGAGGAGGAGCAAAAAATAAAAATAAAATTAAATATATGAAATGAAAGATGTGAAAAATAAGAAAAACTTCATATACATAATTTGGGATGGAGAGAAATGACATATAGTGTCTTATATAAAGTAAGTACTTGAACAAATAGTGACCAAGACTAAAAACCAACAAAGAAAGGAAATTGTCTAGCACTCCTGAATACAAAAAGGGCAAAGGAAGCTCTGGATTATGAACCTAATACATTTTCTCAATAAAATGCTGGTGGATTAGTTAAGTAACTCCAACACATAGATTACTGAACATCACAATGGATTAGAAGTTATTGTAATAGGAGGATATACAGAGCATCCTTCTAGAAACCAGGATAAAGAATTCTGATTTTGATTTGTCGATAAAAAAGGTTACATATTAATATATAATAGTAGCATACATGTAGTCTACATCTGATGGACATCTAGGTAAGTAGATACAAAATGTGTTCTAGGAAAAATAATTATTCACATGGCAACATACCGAATTTGAATTGCATTATATATTAAAAGTGTCTGAACTAGTTGTTTCTCAGAGCGTTTCTATATTTAGTAACAAATTGACAATCAAACTAGGTAATTTAAAATAATGATTATATGGCAGTTAAAAGCATCCCAGTGTCTCTCAATAAACTGATATAACATTAATGTAAGTTATAATAATGGGAGATAAAATTGCATTGACTACAAATTCCACATATTATAACTTCAAATTCCACTAAGAAACTCCTTTTATTATACATGCTCTGATCAAATTGCTTTACTGTCAGCTGTTTCCTCAGAAATGAAAAAAAACATGGAATTCTTACTGACATAAAACATTGGCTCTCTTCATACTCATTGTTTCTTGGCCTAGTCCATCTTTTAAAATTGTACTTACCCTTGGAAATGTCACTGAGTTTTTTTCTTTGAAGATGTAGTGACTTTAGAAATAGAAGCCCATTTCTCCAGCAGATCCTATGGTGTTTCACACATGAAGATTTAGGACTGAGTAGATCCAATGAGATGTAATAGATGGCATTGTTGCTGAGGTTTAATATTTCCAAAGCATGTAAATACTCAAGAGGGCTTAAGGTTATTTTCGATATGAGATTGTTACTGATGTCCATATGTTTTATATTCCATTCTCCTTTTTTTGTGTGACACTGTAAAAGAACCCTAAAGAAACTGGAGCTTACAAGGACTCTGGCTGCTGTCTGTGATATGTCCACAGGTGGATCATACTTTCCAGTAAAAGAACGAATTGTCAGAAGATATCCATTCCACTGGCACTGAGAATTGAATAAAATACTGGTTTGTCTTGATGGGCTTGTCACTGTTCCAGTAAAATAAAGACCTATAACCATTGTAATGACTCTGAAACATAGGTTTTTCATAATGCCTGGAGAAAGGAAAATGAATTGACTTATTCAAAATAACTATGTAAAAACTAACAGCAAATAAGCAGAAAATTTAATTTTCAATTTAAGATTTATTGCCTTGCCAATTTAAGTGTATGTTTGATTTCTTAGAAATAGGGGCATTAAAATGTAGGTACCAAAATGGTGCAGCTGTAGCATAAAATTACATTTATGTTACATTTTAAAGAATGAACTCCCCTGATTTTTCAGAAAATGCATACTCACTTGGACCTCACCTCTGTGTCTGCTTTTCCAGGATCATTTGCATTGCATTCTGCTTTGGAGTGAGGGAAACCCACCAAGATTGAAGATTACCCTGCTTCCTCGCTAGTCATTAGTACTGAGCAGTCTGTTATGCTTATCTACAACACTGTAATCAGCCATGTGGTTTATTATGTGAGTGACAAGCCAGCTAGTGACACTAAACTGTGGAACTGTATGGGTGTAAAGTTCAATTCACAGAAAAGACTCTTGGTATTTTTTCATGTCTAGAAGAACTACAAGCTTTGCCTTTGTGGCTTTTGTGGCTTTTCAAATTCTTCTGAAATCATTTAGATATATACAACATAAATAAAATGGGTTATAAAAAGGATATGCTTTGCCTCAGAACCATGAAGATGTGATAAGATATAAAAACATCAAGTACCTTTTTTGCCAAAGATTCTTGAGAAGGAATTGAAAGTTTTAAGTATCTACAAATCACAATGGCTAAATGCATACCTGAAAAACAACTTTAAAAGAAAAGTAAACGGATAATAAACTTACCCAAAGAATATAAGGTCCCAGAAGGTAAGGGCCATGTTTTCCATGCTACATATATATGTATATGCATAATATATATATATTATATATATGACATATATTTATATGACATATTTTTTATGTATAAGTATGTGTGTGTTAGACACACATATACACACTTTCTCCCTATGTTTTTTAAGTCTGCAGTCTGTAGCAGGGCTACACTCCGTTTGGATGAATGAATGCATGGAGTGAATGAAATTTACCATGTTAACTTTTAAACTTCTGTTTTATGCAAGGTCATTTCTCCCATATTTTCAAGGGTATTTAAATTCAGGGACACATGACCATGAACTGAAAAGGTGCCCTACAGTAGGGAAGGGTGATTTATTTTTGTAGTGTGCCTCTTATGCAATATCAGAAATTGAATTAATTTATAGTCATTAAGATATTTGTTTCTATATTCAAAGCTGCATTCATTATATACACAATTGTATACCAAGCTAATGCAACAATATAGCAACAAAAAAATACAATCATTCACAGGCACATAACTTTGCAATACTGAAGAAAAACGTGGATGAAAAACACTTCTTAAGGGGACATAAATTAAAGATTTTCATTAACCTGGCTTTAAGTTGAAGAGATTTATACATTAACTGATTTGAATTCAAAACAGCTACATAAGGATAATCCTTCATCTTAAAGTCAAAGATAAGAATTTGTAAAGAAAAGTTATACATACTACAAACTTGTATGATTAAGTAGTATCCCCTGAGAACTCCAAAAAATTTTTCTGAGAAAATTGGAAACAATTAGGTAAAACATGAATCCTTAAATGGACATGTTCAAGCTGAAGTATGAGGAAGCAATTAGAAACACTGGGTGTGTATGTGTCAGAGTGAAACAAAGAGAAGGCAGTAGAAAAAACATAGTAGAAGGAAAAGGAAGAGTCTATCTTACAGGAAAGAAAGTTAAAACAATTGGAAGAAAAAAAGCAGAAGGGGCTATTTTTCATAAGACTTAGAACACAACAGCAACACTGTTTTCTAACGCATACCTTATGATCCTTAGGTAGTTTTCAAATGGGTGTCTGTGTGGATCAAGTCAGGTGGGGATTTTAGACCTCAGACTGTGAGGCTCCACCCATCCACCCATGGAGCCTGCCCAGTGGCAGACCTTCACCTTCCATCTCCAGGCTCTGGCTTCTTGCCACAGTGAGTCTGCACATTTCCTCTGGTACACTGGAGGAAGAGCCACTGAAGAAAGGCCTTCTGCAATGTATAGAGGGTAGGACTATGCAAACTAGAATTTCTAACTTTGAGCTCTAGGATTCCAGAGCTCAAATATTGATGGTTTCCCATTCTCAAGCTATATTTAAATTCATGATGTTTGTTTGTTTAAGTAGAAACCTGCTAATATTTCAAATATTAAAAAAATTAACATCAAACAATTTACATAATCTTTATTGTAAACAGAGGTCCTTAATAGTTACTACAAACTGAATTAACTGTAACTTAAGTTAGCAATCCAAAACAGATTTATAGTTCATTTTTGTATGGTATAATTTGTAATCTTTGCTCCATCAACACTTTAAAAAATATTACTAAAATTATCAGCATTTCAGTGGTCTCTTTTTGGTCAAGTTTACCACTGCAACATTCTTGCCCTCTTGAAAAAACCTCATTTACGACTATGTAGAACTCCCACCTTTCATCATCAAAACTATCACACAAAATTTGCTTTATCATAATGCAAAAACCTCACAAATAAGTACATTTTTAATATTACAGATTATGTATAGGTAATCCCGCATTCGTGTTGCTTTGCATTTTTCCTATCTGCCCTCTAGTCTCTAAAACATCTTCTTTTAATTCATGTCATTGCAATCTACCTGTAACTTACTATAGTTATTTAAACATGATCCCCTCCCTCTCCTTGTCATCTACCTCTCACAAGACTATAGCTTGTTATATCAGTGCTCAACGCAAGGTAGAAAGAACTAGCAAAGAAAGGCAAAGTTCACATTTCAGTTTATAGAAAAATACCATCTGGTGGTGAAAATTTATAACTAAAGCTTTTCTCTTATAGTAAAGTGAAAAAACAAGGACTACCTATAAAGTGACCTAAAATACTATACCTGTTATCTTAACAATCAGTTGCATAAAAACATCAAAATTCCTTTCAGGTCAAAAGCACTTAATGGAGATATATCAAAAAAACAAGTTATTTCACAAAGAGGAGTAAAAATAGATTGTTTCATGAATTATATTCAATAAACAATACCTGGTAACATATTGTTCTGTGGTTTTTGTAAAAATATTTAAAGAAACTTTCAAAACAAATTTAAATAGAGCAGACAAGTAATGAATGTAAAATTTAAAAATATATTGAACATTATATTTAGAAAATTTTAAATATAATGAAAATTCCAATGGATTTTTTCTGAATATCATTCAGATACTAATTGATACTGAATATATTCAAATAGGTTCTGAATATCACTACAATTAACAGAGGCCATACATTTCACTCTTTTTCTTTTTCATTTAAAAACTGCAGTCAGCATTGCATGGTAAGTCAATCTCTATTTTAGTATATTTTAATGACTACTTATAATCTCTAAGGCATTTGGTTTCTCTATCAGAGAGAACTGTGGCAATACTGAATGCAAATTACTTTTTGTATTGATTTTCTTATCTACACAGTTCAAAGTGACCATGACAGAATACTGTTATACAGAATGCAGAGTGGGGCTGGTGATTTATCTCTACTGCCTACTTTACAGCAGACTACTTCTGTCCCTGATGTTGCATGTGTCTTAATAATACTAGAGAGTTCAAGTATAAAATACGTTAAAAATCAACTGGCTTGAGGGTTGTAAATCATTACAATGGGATGGCCTCCCACTTCCCACTGGGTTTCTCTAAGGGCTTTAGGTATAAATATCTTGGCAACCCTTTCACCCAATTCAGATACTCGGGTATGCCGAGGCCCATCAGCTGGGCAACTGGTGTGGTGTAACCCACAACCAGGCCAATTTGACCTCTCTAGAGTAAAATGTTTTGGAATTGGCTTAAGATGATTTAAAATCTGACAGCAATTGGCCATTTTTTTGACACAAGATTGATTTTTTTTTAAAACTAGAATAGGCATACTAGTTTTGTTTGATTTTTACCTGCATAGATAAGTTTGAATTAGTTTTTGTTCATCTTTCCACAATTTTAAATTAACTAAAACTTCAGTGCAGATAGTGAAAAGAACACAGTATTTAGAAGAAGGGATATCTAAGTTTGAATCACACCTGAATTTCAATCCTAACTCTATTTCCTTTGTGACATTAGGCAAGTTTCTTAACTTCTCTGATCCTCAGTTTCCTACTGGATAAAACTGGAAAAATAACACCTACTTACAGAGCTGTACTGAGAATTAGAGATACTACACATGCAATGCCTAGGATAGTGCCTAGGAGATATAAGATGCTCAGTAAATGAAAGCTATTATCATTATTTGAAAGTTAAAGCTGAGATAGTTTTTAATTCCTACCACATTGTGAACACTTAATATATATCAATATTTAACAAGTAAACATTCCATTATAGAGTATTTTCTTCCTAGTTTAAAACTAAGAAACTGTAGTTTCTTACTATTGCACATATATGAAGTTAGCGACTTCACTTGCATATGAGAATATGGCTGAAAGTTGATGCACTAAAAATCTGCCTTTTTTCTTAGAAGCCGAAAGACAGAAAATGTAACATTTATTGACTGTGTACGTCTTAAACACCTTAAGTGGGTCTAGCCCCCACAGTTTACTTACAGTGAGTCTATGAACAGTTGCCTCAGCCCTTTATCCCTTAGCCAAGGAATAGTGGGATTTTAAAATCACTCCTTTAAAGATTAATTTTGATTTTATTCACTTCTGATAATTATTTTAGAGAATTATAATTTGAAGATCAGTGCAACTTAATAAAATGTATTAGAATTTAGGCTCTCAAAATATGTTAAATATGGAGATTATAAAATAGATACAGTAGTTGCTCTGCAGACAAAATAATTACAAGTTATCACAAACTGTAAAAACATGATTTGCATGCATATTTAAAAAAAATCAAGACACGAACACACTGATGACCTCTTAGGTTCTTCTAATGAGTGTTTCCACAGGGGTTGTCTGAGATTTGGCAGCCCATGTTCTGGCCTGTCACTTGTACTTTGAAGAGAGTTCCATCAGCACACACACAGAGCTTGTAGCGCACCCAGTCGCCAGTACCAAACTGGTCTCCACTGGAGGAACTAGGTAGGCGAGTTGTGCTAACCATCACAGTTCCATTTAAGATGATACTGTTTTCCTGTTAGGAGAATAATAATATGATTTATTTACCTCCAGAAGTGGTCACAGAACAATGTTAATAAAGAAAACTTACTGGAATATTAACAGGAAGAGAATGCAGAAGATAGAGGAAAATCATGACCAAAACAACAGAGAAAACAAATACCAAGTGACCTCTTAGTAAGAGTTCATGATGCATATCAACAAAATTGTAACAATTTATTTCTCAATTAGTTAAAATTACATTAAAATTCCTAAGTGCACAGACTGATGTTGATAAAGTCATTAGATCATTTTCATTTGTTACTTCCTAAGAGAGTTTTGACAAAGTTAAGTTTCCGATGATGAGGAGAAAAAGACTGTTTTTCTCTTAGAGAAAATTAATTTTAATTCCCAATGTTTTTGAACAACACAAATGAAGATTCAAACCATATAATTTTGAAGACCAGGCACTCAAAGGAAACTGCATGGAGGTTCTCTTCTTCAAGCCCACTGTTCTAGGAACATTCTTGTACTGTAGACTCTTTCTTTTCAGGAACTCCTAAACTTCTCTCTCCCTCTCTTTCCTTTTCTGCTTTTAATTCATTCAACAAATAATTTTTCAATGTCTACTATGTTTTAGATACTACTTTAGGTACCAGGGATATAGTGGTTAACAGATAGGCAGACACCAAGTTCTTATACAGTTGACATTTTAATGGGGAGGGGCAGATAATAAACACATGAATAGGTAAACAAATGGGACATCATCTGAGAAAAGTAAGTCAGGGTAAGTAGAAAGAGAGTGACTAGGCAGGGTTTCTGCTTTACATAGGGAAGGCCTCTCTATAAGGTCTTAGTCCAATGGAAAATGGATTAGTGAGGAAATAAACCATGGGGTTAACTGTGGAAGGGCACTCCAGGCAGAGGAAACAGTACATGCAAAGGCCCCAAGGAGAAGTGCCTGGTGTTTGAGGAACAGACAGGAGGCCATTGTGGCTGAAGCAGAGAGAGTGGAGGGGTTGATTGGTAGGAGAGGAGACAAATAAATAACCAGGGGTCAGACATGTAAGGCAAGGGAATGGACTTTGGATTTTATTCAGGTTAGATGGGAAGGGAAGCCTTTTGAATGGTTCTGAATAGGGAAGTGACAGGATCTTTTAAAAAGGATCACTCTGGCTGCTGTACAACTGACTACAGGGGTGAAAGAGGAAGCAGGGCGATAACTTAGGAGGCTGTTCCAACAGCACAGGTGGGAAATGATGGTGTTTTACACCATGTTAGGGGTTGGGGTGAGAAGCAGCCTGACTCTACATCTTCTGAAGGTAGAGCCAGAAGGCTTTGCTGACAGACTGATGGTAACATTAACAAGATGGAAACACTTAAAAGAAAAGATGCATGTTTGAGAAGGGAGGAAATGAAGATTTTAGACTTCTTAAGCTTGAGGTGCTTAATTAGCTACTGAAGTAGAGAAGGTAAGAAGGCAGTTGGATATGTGAATCTTAGTTTAGAGGAGATACTTGACGGAGCCGGCCGTCAGTGATCGAACAGTCCCTGAAGGGGGAGTGAGGATTAAAAGACGAAAAGAAGAAAGAAAAGACTCAGTAGGGAAAACTGTCAATGCAGCTGTGCCAAGCTTTATTTTTCCTTTGTATATATACAATACTGCTATGAAACTATCCAAAGCATATTGGCATCACAACAAAAGCACTTTCTTATAATACAAAGAGTTGTTTTCTTACACAGGTTCCCCGTTCCCAGGGCTAAGGAACAGTCACTCTGTTCCCAGACATTCATGTCTCAAAACAGCTTGTACAAGCATAAAAATTGCAGAATAAACAGGTTCTCTCTACAATATGGAGGAAGTTCATAAAATGGCTTCACTTACGTCAAGCAGCAGCCAAACACGGCTCACCACAGATATTAAAACAGGAGTTCCAAATTTGAGAGCCATCAGCATACAGTAGGTATTTGCAACAATGAGAGAAAGTAGGTTATGAAGTAATGGAAATGGCTAATTGACTATGTAGTGATAATATATGGCATAAATGTAATTCTTAAGTGATGAATTTTCAAATTTTGTTCCAATGCTGCCATCTTGTGGTAATATATCTTCACTTTCTTTAAATTGCTAAAAGTTATTTTTTTGAAAGCAGTTTAATTGATAAAATTCTTTCTAATGATTAGCTATACACTTAAAAAATAACCACTAATATTAAGTGAATTATAAAGCTAACTATAATACTGGTTTCTTTTTCTTTAAATGTGGAGAAACTGATATATGTGCGTATGTGTATTTCAAAGTATTTTAGTATTTATCATTAACAGGTAAAATTTTCAGATGGAAAAAATTTAGGTAGCTTGCTAATAGCTATATACAAATCTATCACACATCTTGCATCTCTGAGTTTCTACTGCAGAAAATGAGAGCCCCAGTGTGACCATTCTTCAAAACTATTCTCTCAGAGGAATGGCTTCTTACTGTAATACATATAAAAAATACTCAGTATTGCTACTTAGTTTCTGGCAAGAGTCACATTTTATGTCCACCTTTATTCTGTAGAGATTGAAATATGTGCATTAAGGGGGAAAAGTTGTTTATGAAATTGAAAAAATTTAATTTTTAAAAGTTTATTTTATCTAAGAACTATGAAATACAACTTTTATAAAAGAAAGAATTATTTTATAAGTCCTTAAGTTTAAGTTCCCTTGTTTCATTTAAACTTAGTAAAACAAATTTACTTAGCTTTAGTTAAGTAGCATATAGCAGGTGCCAAAAGCCATTTTGAATAAGTGTACTTTGAGCAGAATTGTGAGTAGGTAAAACATTTTGAGACTTATGGTTCCCTTATATCATATATGTTGCCTACTAAAATTCAGATATAATCTGTGAAGCACAAGGAAATTTTTACTTTTCAACAGATATAATAAAGGCAGAATCTTTTTCCTTTACAATTAATAATAGGTGTATAAATGAAAATACATTTTAAACATTTGCTAATTGATTCATATCGCTGGATAAAAAACCCAGGAAGGGATAAGAAAAATCTTTAACTGAAAAAAGCCCAACAACTTTAGTGAATGGATACATACTTTGATCTCCCAGAATTCTTTTGGGAAATTTTCTGTTTTGCCTTTTAAGTTAATACAGATATTATTATGCAGAAAAGAAATCTAGAAAATAACAGGCAAACAGAAATGGAACTAAAACTAAAACAATCTGTTACACTACCCATAGCTAACCATTGTTGTTGACATTTTGGTATACCATTCCAGATTTTTATAAACATATTTATGTTCTGAAAAATAAAAATGAGATATTTCACAAATTGTTTTATAACTTTCACCTCATACTCCATTTTGAACAACTTTCCTTATCAAAAATCATACTACATACCATTTTAAATAATCATATACTACTCCACGTATGGATTTACATATCCAAGAATCTAATAATTAAACTCTTAAAAAATACTCACTGCCTTTAACTCCATGTTACCACCCATGTGAAATTCAATGGTTTTGCCCATAATGAACACGCCTTCATTTCCACGCACAATAGCACGCCCATCAACTTTTATATTTAGATCACTAGTAGCATTGCTGGTAATCTGAAAATTAAAAAAAAAGTAGTGAAAATAGTTTCTAAATTAAAGTTAGAATTATTATTAGCAGTAGAGGAATAGGAGTTTCAACCATGAAATATGAAAAGCAAATATTTTCACTGATGTTTTATAGATGTTGAGATAAAGAGGGCTGACTTGAAAATGATCACATAAACTAGTTAATAACAAATCTAGAACTTACCCTTTCTATTGTTCTGGAATTTATTCCTTCATACCACTATAAAACAGTAAACTCCCCTCCCACTTTGTAACTTTCAACAATAATTCTCTTCCATTAATAAAGCAAAGAAAATATATCATACCCTTTCAGTAGATGCTTTTTGAACATTCAAGCTTTTCACTCCACTTGGCAAATGAAACTCATGAGTTTCATAGTCTGTGCTGAATAAGATATTTTGAGTCCTTGGGTCAAAAAACTGCATACCAATGTCACTTGTAATAGAAGTTTTGTTCTTTTCTACACTGAGCTTTGTTGTCCCTTGCTGGAAAACAATCTTCAGAAAAACACTTTATCATGAATATGTTATCAAAGACTGCATCCAAAATTCATTAAGAACACTATAAAAGACACTGTATATAATAATAGATTAACTTCAAATAATTTTAACTGTCTGTCTTCCCTCCACCCACTTGGGAGAAGAGTTCTTTAAAACGAGGGCTTATATACTTCTTTGTTTATACTGCTCTGAATAAATACACAGGTTACCAACAGGGCTCAAGGACCTAGGCCTAAGGTGAGTAGGGGAAAGGCACAGCAAGAATCCTCCTTGGGGTTCCCCTGTCAGTTGAAAACCTGTATTATAGCAACCACTTAGCTTGGGCTGCTATAGACTAGATTAGCATATTATCTACCAGGCCTCAAGAATGTAGAGGGTATTCTAACCTGCAAAGGTGCTTTTTTTAATGGTTTGCTCATATGGAGGAGAAAAGAATAAACCATTTAAAAAATTTTTTAATTTTAAAATTAAAAAAAATTTAGTTTAAAACGATTCTTTTAGTAATTATATGTATCACAAAAAATACTACCATGGAACAAAATCTAGAATATTAAGAAAACACCTAACATTAATAGATTATAAGACCAATTAATTATTTATTAAGTTATTAAATATATTTATAAATTCTCTAAAGGAAAATACCCATTTCTAATAATCAACTCTAGCTTTTTACCAAGACTTTTTTTCTAACACCCCTCAATTAATAATGGTAACTTACAGGCTGGTTATTGCCAGTGATGACCAAGTTTTCATTTTGTCTTCCTCCTACTGTGCTCTTATAAAGAGGATGTATAACTCCCATGTCAGATACTTGCTTAAATCGAAGCAGACCACTTTCATGAAACTCCATGCTGTCACAGCCATTTGGTCCAATGCGAATCACAGCCCAGATAACAAGTGTTATCTAAAAGATAAAACAAGCCCATTGTTAATAGGTAGCATACATTTAAACAATTGGAAAAAAACAGAAAAGATAATTGCCAAAGGATTAAACTTCCTAAAATGTTTCATCAGTGAGGTGAACATATCAACTGATTTTCTACTTACGAACAAAACCAGTTTTATTTCTATCAAAGTATTACATGCAAATACCTTTTATCTATTAACTTATCTAATTTATATATTTTCTATTTTAACAGATGAGAATTTTAGCTCATTTACATTTCTTGTCCCCCAACTCCAGTCTCAAGTTTCACTTAAACCCATGGTCAATATTTTCAGTATTACAACCATACACATATTGCTCACTGCTAATTCAAATACTGTATCATGGAGGCACTTCATTTCCCTGTGCTTTGTGTCTCTCAGAATAATAGTCTTTCGTTCATTTGCTTATTAGTTTCTCTGAAAATCTGACTAAATCTATTCAAATCCTCTAACATTTCTGTAAAATGTCACTCAGTAAATGTTCTAAACATCCAAACCTCTCAGGTAATTTATTAGTTCTATTCTTTTCTCCCAGGAAATCCTTTTGGAGTCCCTATCTTCTTGTTCCAGTCTGGACCTTCTCCCTCTGGTAACAGTCTGCTTAACAGCTATAATCATGAACTTTTCCTTCACTTTCAGGCTGGAATTTCCTTTTGTCTTTCCCTGGTGCTAGATACCCAGCTTCCTCGGTCCTGGTCTTCAACTTTCTTGGTTTAGTACCTTCTTTTGGTGAGTGCATCCTCTAGCGGCTTCCTTAGAAAGAAGCACGTGAAGTACATGTTTTTTGAGAATTAGTGTTGCTAAAAAAATGTCTTGATAATCCCTCACATTTGGTTAGTAGTCTAGCTTTGTATAGATCTCTAGATTTGAAATTATTTTCTCTCTCAATTTTGAAGACCCTTGCTTTCTAATTTCCTTCTGAGAGGTCTGATGCCACTGTTACTTTAAATTCTTTATAAGTAACATGTTTTTTCCCTCTGGAAGATTTTAGGATCTTTATTCCTGGATTTCTTAAATTTCACAGTAATGGCCTGGGTGTGAGTCTTTTTTATGAATAATGCTGGACCTCGAATGGTAGCTTTTAATCTGTTCTAGGAAATTTTCTTGATTTATTTATTTAATAGAGTTCTCCCCAGTGTACTCTTTTCTCTGAAACTCGTATTAACAGAACATTATAGTTTCTTGATTTGTTCTTCAATTGTGTTGAATTTTCTGGAACAGTTCCTTTTCTTCATCTTCTAGTATCTATCTATCTATCCATCCCTATGTGTATATTTCTATGAGTTCTTCCTTATCCTTTTTAGTGGCAGGTTATCCTTGTTTCATGGATGCAATATTCTCTTATTTCTCTGATGATTTTAGTTTTGGGTTTTTTTTTTAAAGTTTTCTATCATTTGTTGCATTTTCTCTATCTCCCTGAATTCCTACTTTTCCCATGATTTGGGTGTTTTGGTCTCTATCATCTTTCAATTTCGGGAGCTTTCAAAAAAAAAATCGATTGATCCCTGGTGGCTCAGTGCTCATATTTAACAGTAAGGTAGTAAGAAGTCCATAGAAAGTTCTCTGTGTGAGGTGGGGCCTGTGATTGACAGGCTTCACAGTAGGGAGATTAGGTGGGACCTGCCAAGAATCATGATCTATAGGTCTTTTCTCTAGGTGCTTCAGTTTCTTCAGAGAAGGCTATTTTAACTCCTGCATGGGGGAAATAAGCCTGGTGACAGGGAGCTGGAAGGGGAGCATGAGAATAAGAGTGTCTCAGTGCTCAAGATTCAGACTTCGCTGCTTTGAGTATGGAAATCCATCACTCCCCTCCCCTGGGTACTCTCCTCAGGCGGAAAGAATCCTCTCTGGTGCCCTGTGTCCAGAGACACACTATTTTTGCAGGAGTTTATGAGGGGTAGTTGCCTAACTGCTGGCTGGAAGAAAGAGGAAGGCTAGGAATCTCATGGCTTTTTATAGAATTTTCTCAATGCCTGTCACTCTCCTGCTTTTCCAGGTGCTTGTACTTCCAGTTCCTGAGGATTCTACAAGGCACTTCACCAACACACCCTGCAGATTTCTCCCCAACACACGCGAGCAGTTTCTCTTCTCTGGTAAGCTGTTTGCCATTCCTCCTCCTCCCTTTTTTGTCTTCAGAGATTATGGCTTAGGATTTTGACTGCCTTCCACTTTCTTCCAAGACATTTCTGCTTCTTGATATCGTCACCTTGGGATGAACTTTTGGGAGAAGAAAGGGATGAGAATGTCTTCATTCTGCCATCGTAACCAAGGTTTCCAAAGAAATAAATTTATAAAATAAAATAAATTCACAACATGTGCTTCTAGTAAAGCTCTTATCGATTTAAGTAAACAATTGGACAACGAGAAGATAAGAAGATTAAAGGACTGGCTTGAGAGTATCAGATGTCAAAAATCAAGTAAATGGAATCACTTTAGAACTGCTGTACTCCATGTTCACGAACAGTCTTAAGTATACCAATCAATAATCACTTTCTGAAAATATCTGTCCACATACATGCCAGAGAGTTTCAAATTTAACCCTCAGGTAATTACAATCTTGGATTAAAAATCTTCTTTAAAAAAGCAAATATCATTTGAAAACACAACAGGTCCTCAACATCTTAGTGTAAACAAGCCCACTGGATCCTTTCGTTGTTTGACAACAGAGATTTAACACTACAAAATATAACCCTGCACTGCCATCCAAGGGTTTGCGATTTTTAAATCTAGCTGGGGAAGCAAGACTACATGCAGGAAAAAGTTGAATGAAAATAATAATTGTATTTTTTAAGAAAAGATGAAGGCAATAAATGCATCTTGGCAAAGGTCTCTCTATTGAGTTGACCTTTTAAAAGTTAAGTCCTTAAAAGGGAAGAATCAATGAACATGTTTTTCTAAATAAAATTCATACTAGCATACTGGGTTTTTTTCCCCCTTTTTTAAAATTTTGGTATTATTAATATACAATTACATGAGCAACATTGTGGTTACTAGATTTCTATTCTCAAGTCCCCACTACATACCCCATTACAGTCACTGCCCATCAGCATAGTAAGATGCTACAGTCACTACGTGTCTTCTCTGTGCTATACTGCCTTCCCCGTGCCCCCCCCACACTGTGTGTGCTAATCGTAATGCCCCTTATTCCCCTTCTCCCTCCCTTCCTACCCCCCACCCCACCCTCCAGTCCTTTCCCCTGTTAGTCCGTTCTTGGGTTCTGTGAGTCTGCTGCTGTTTTGTTCCTTCAGTTTTTGCTTTGTTCTTATGTTCCACGTATGAGTGAAATCATTTGGTACTTGTCTTTCTCCACTTGGCTTACTTCACTGAGCATAATACCTTCTAGCTCCATCCATATTGTTGCAAATGGTAGGATTTGTTTTCTTCTTGTGGCTCAATAATATTCCATTGTGTATATGTACCACACCTTCTTTATCCATTCTTCCACTGATGGACACTTAGGTTGTTTCTATTTCTTGGCTACTGTAAATAGTGCTGCAATAAACATAGGGGTGCATATGTCTTTTTCAAACTGGGCACCTGCATTCTTAGGGTAAATTCCTAGGAGTGGAATTCCTGGGTCAAATGGTATTTCTACTTTGAGTTTTTTGAGGAACCTCCATACTGCTTTCCACAATGGCTGAACTAGTTTACATTCCCACCAGCAGTGTAGGAAGGTTCCCCTTTCTCCGCATCTTGACCAGCATTTGTTGTTCCTAGTCTTTTCTATGTTGGCCATCCTAACTAGTATGAGGTGCTATCTCATTGTGGTTTTAATTTGCATTTCCCTGATAATTGGCAACGCGGAGCATCTTCTCATGTGCCTGTTGGCCATCTGAATTTCTTCTTTGGAGAAATGTCTGTTCATATCCTCTGCCCATTTTTTAATAGGGTTATTTGCTTTTTGGGTGTTGAGGCGTGTGAGTTCCTTATATATTTTGTATGTTAATTCCTTGTTGGATATGTTGTTTGCAAATAGATTCTCCCATACTGTAGGATGCCTTTGTTCTGCTGATGGTGTCCTTTGCTGCACAGAAGCTTTTTAGCATGATGTAGTCCCATTTGTTCATTTTTTACTTCGTTTCCCTTACCCGAGATGCGCTCAGGAAAAAGTTGCTCATGTTTATAGTCAAGAGATTTTTGTCTATGTTTTCTTCTAAGAGTTTTATGGTATCATGACTTACATTCAGGTCTTTGATCCATTTTGAGTTTACTTTTGTGTGTGTGATTAGACAATAATCCAGTTTCATTCTCTTGCACGTAGCTGTCCAGTTTTACCAACACCAACTTCCCCATTGTATATCCATTGCTTCTTTATCGTATATTAATTGACCATATATTTTTGGGTTTATATCTGGCTCTCTAGTCTGTTCCATTGGTCTATGGGTCTGTTCTTGTGCCAGTAACAAATTGTCTTGATTACTGTGGCTTTGTAGTAGAGCTTGAAGTCGGGGAGGGAGCGTAATCCCTTCAGCTTTATTCTTCCTTCTCAAGATTGCATTGGCTATTTGGGGTGTTTTGTGGTTCCATATGAATTTTAGAACTATTTGCTCTAGTTCGTTGAAGAATGTTATTGGTATTTTGATAGGGATTGTAGGTTTTTTAATATATAAAATATTCACTAAAACTCAGAGATTAAAACATATATAGAAAAACAGAAAGAGGGCATTGAAAGAAATTATAGAAACAAAGTCCATGATTTCACTGAAAAAGACAAAAAATTCCCCATGGTAATTAAGAAAAGGAATATTCTGTACCATATACTCACAATTAAATTGATAACAGCCAGGATAAACAAGAGGATAATAACACAGATGGCTAAATTGCCCTTTCTCCCTCTCAGTCCTGTTTTATGGAGGCGATCTTCATCAATTGGAATATATCCAGCTTTAAAGTTACTATTGTGCTCTTTATTGATATTCCTTCTCTCAACAGCCTTCTCTCGCATGGACTTCTTTACAGGACCATTGGAACTTTGCTAAAAACAAAACACAACACGACGGAACAGCTATAGTCACTTTTTTGATGCATTTATTAAGTATAGATTCATAACTAAATGAAGATGAATTGGTTAGTGATACAATTTCCACTAATAAATTTCAAGTCACATTGAGTTACAGGGTCCAAGTAAAGACATATGGGGCTCAGTTGAGAAGAACCTTCAGTGGGACTATGGTAACATATTTCCACTTTCTGCCTTGACTAGTCCCACTGTCAGTAAAGTGTACAGCTAGCTCACTTGGGGAAAGCACTGACATATATATTCTATAGTGGGTAATCTTGTTTTTATTAATGATTTATAATGACTTGTTTGACTATATATATTTTTCATTTATATGAAAAGAAGTTGGAAAGGCTGACACACTTTGTAATTTATTACTCCAAATGACCAAAGCTAACATTATCCTAGACCAGTAATTTCCAGTGTAAAGGCTCGACTGCCCTGGAGGTATCTCCTGAACCCTTGTATGGGTCTGGAGGGTGAAAAACTATTTTCAAAATAATGTAATACAAAGGTGTTATTTTCCTTTTTTACTCTCTTTCTCTCATGAATGTACAGAGGAGTTTTCCAGAGGCTATAAACCGTATGTGTTGATATCGTTGCTTTAAGAGCTAATGGGATGTGTGCTTGTGTATTCCTGTGTTAAAAATTTTCTTTTAATTTCTAATATGGCACATATCCACGGATATAACCCACATGAACAAAAGCTCCCTGGGATCCTCTGTAATTTCTAAGAGTATAAAAAGAAACTAAAACTAGAAATATAGATTTGGAAGTCCTTAGCCTTGGGATAAATTAAATCTAGGAGACTGTATCAATTTACTGTGAAAAACAGTAGGGAGGGATGAGAACAAAGAGCCAAGGAAACTAAATGTGCAGGACCAGTGGAAAATGAGATGTACAGTGAATGGTAAGAAAACCAAGGATGTTCTGTGTTGCTGAACTTGATTTGTCATGAAATGTCTTCATAACCTTCAACAATGAACTCTGAATAACAATTTTGAGTAGCAACTGGTAAGCAGGAAATAGCATCAAAAAGATGTCAGCATGTATACATTTATTTTCAAGGCCAGAGGTGGAACGAGGAAAGACTGTAGCTGCAGAATTAGGTTTATGTCAGAGGAAAACTGTGTATGCTATTGTTAGTGTATCCACCCCCCCACCCCCCAATTTGAAGGAAGACTTGTATGTTTGATGGCAGAGGGAAAGATGCCAAGAGGGACAAAGATCAAAGATCTCAGAGTAGGGCAGCATAATGGTGGGAATGAGACCATTCAGAAGGCAGGAAATAAAGTGGTATAGCATACAGGAGAAAAGAACAGTGTTAAGGGGGGGGCTCCTACTTCACTGAAGTGGTTCACAGCAAGAAGAGAAAACATTCTTCTTTGACCTAGGGATGTAAAAGGTCATCTGCCAAGAGAGGGCTTCTGCAATCTTATTACGGTGGCAGGGGAAGCAGACTGGTTAATGGCTTATGGAAAATGGAAAAAGACAAGAATAATCCTTGTGAGTAATATAGCAGATAAAAATTTTAAATTCGACAAAGCAGTAAGGAAGGCTCTGTCTTAGATAATTCAATATACTTTTTTTTTATCACAGAACAGGATGTTGATTACAATTGTGTAGGTGGTATCTGAATGAGATGCAGCATCTATGAGGGTGCATTGACACTGCAGACATTCCAGAGCTGGAGATACATTTTGATAGTTTTTCAGCCGAAGGCAGTAAAATACCTGAAGGGAGCCGTGCCTTCTTCTAATTTTCAGACATAGTTTGGGTGTGTGACAGCACTCATGTATGACCTATTTAAAGGTCTTGGCCAGTCTGAATATAGGTCTACATAAAAGGGCAAAATTTATCCCTCCTGGGATGCATTCTTTACTCCTCTCTGCCAATTCATACACATTATTACATTCAAGTGGATGTATTTATCATTTATTGAAGAATTACTATATGCCAGATGCGTCAGAACACCATGATGAGCAAGACATAACATCTACCATCAGTGAACTTACAGGCCACTAGAGTAGATCGACAGGGTCACAAACATCACAGTCCAGTGGGGCAAATGCTGCCACGGAGCAATGCATCCAATACCGAGAGTCCAGACAAAGAATGCTGTTCTTAGTGAGAAGGGCATCAGCAGAAGGTTTTTAAGAAAAGCTGAGGTTTCATTTGAGTCTTTAAGCATAAAGAGGAGTTAGCCAGGCAAAAGAGCAGAGAAAGGCATTCCAGGCAGAAGGAACAGCAGGACACTTTCAGTACCAGTCATCTCTGGATGAACTAATTTTGCTAGCTTTGTATGGATGATGAGGAAGATGAGTATAAGAGAGGGGCAAAAAATGAGGTGTGAGATGTAGTTAGGGGGCAGTAAATGAATGGATGTAAATGCCACGTCATGAGCGATGGACTTTATCCTGAAGGTGACGGGGAAACGAGGGCTTGACTGAGCTTTGGCACTGGAGATGAAGAGAAGATTGGGGAGAGGCGTTATGAGGTAGAACTGGTAGGACCTGGTAATTGATTGGATGCAAATGTGATATAGAGATGAGTCCCAAGTAGGACCTGCTACAAAATCTGTGGGGTCTGGAGCCAAGGGAAAATATGAGGCATTGTGTTCAAATGTGTTCAGATATCAGGCCTGGGACAGCACAGCATTAAACCAAGTGCAAGACCCTTCTGAACTCCCGTAAGTTGCCCCTGCTCCCAAGTTTCTGGCTAGGTTAACAAATGAATGGATAGTCGCAGCTCTTTTAATGGTGAAAGATGCAATCTGTTTTGAACATCTTTGAGTTTTGTGTGCCTGTGGAAAATTCAGTTAAGCTCAGGCTGGAGATATATATGCTGAACTCTGAAGTGGAGATTAAGGAATAGATCTGATCACCCAGTTTATGTGTAAAGCAAGAATAGAACCTGGGTGGGACCTCAAGAGAATCAATAGATGATACAGATGAAAAAAGAACCATCTAAAACAAGAGCTAATAAATCAGGAAAGTGAAGGAACAATTTATCAACAACTCCAATAAGTTTTCTGTCCTTTTACTCATTCCTTCAGATTTGATTTTAGTTATATCTATAGCTTTCCTTTTGTCTTTAGCTGATTTTTCTGCATTTATTTGGCAGTCTGATTTAAGCTCATGTCGTCTATTTTTTATGTTCCTTAGAATGACTGGCCAGTGATATATAGCTTGTAGGTACCTAAAAGCAGTTAATAACCTAAGAAAATCTTTTCTGAAAAGATTTTCTGGAGACAGAATGTTGGCAACTTGACTTGTATTTATTTTTTCAACAATGTTGAAGAATGAGACTTTTTCAAAAGAAACTATCGTAGGTTCTTTTTTCTAAGGGAAATAACCATTAAGGGAGAAAGAAACTATGAAAATTATTTTTATTGCAACAAATCACCCTAGTAACTATAAATATGCATATGTGTGTATACATATATATATATATATATATGTATGCACACGTATGGTTTGCTTTTGGAGGAAAACAGGCTTTTAAACTATTCTAAGTTCCAAGTTTATAATGCAGATTGGAAAATACTTGATAAAACATTTTTAAAAAAGGATTTTAAACCACTTACACAGGAGACAGTTTTATATGGGTAACCAAATCTCCAAAAACCAAAGCGGAGGAGAAACTTGGATGTCTGCATATCGGGGATGGTAGAAATAAGAAGTGGCCGCAAGCTGACACCAGGCAACAGCTGACTGTTTCTTGGCTGCTGCCTGGGAAGCCTCGCGGCTCGGGGGCCGAGATTATTTTTACCCGCATCTCCGCTGGCCACTGAGCGGGGCACGTCCCGGCACGTCCCGGCGTCGGCTCCCGGCTGCCACGGCCACCTCCCGGCCTCCCAGGACAGCAGCCCCTCCTCACTGTAGCCGGGGACTGCCAGGCCAGGCCGAGGGCCGCGACTATCTCCCCATCCTCGGCCCCGGAGCCCCTGCACCGTCCCACTCGGCCTTGCCAGCATTGCGGGCTGCGGACAGCTCCTCGCGCCCCGTCCCGCCGAGCCCGGCCCCGGAGGCCCTCGCGGCCCGGTCCCTGCCCGCCGGCCTACGGCGCGCCCCGCCGGCAGGCCCCCCCAGCCTCTCCTGGCCCTCCAGCGCCCGGCCGCGGCGGGGGCCCTCAGACCTGCTCTGCAGCTGCCGCTGCTGCCGCCGCCGCCGCCATCTTCGCGCGCCCGGCGCCACCGCCCTCCCCGCCGCGGCCGCACCCCGCGCGCCTGCGCCTGCGCCCTGGCGACGTGTGAGGCGGGCCGCGACGTTCACGCCTCGCAACCCCACCCGGGACGGATTCCCAGCCCGTCCGGCTCCGCACTCCCGCCCGGACGATCAGCACCTGGAAGGGTGGCCTCGGGGCGCGTTTCCCGCGCACGGGGACTCCGCGCCACTTGGGCCGCCGCTGGAGTCTCCGAAAGGGCACCCTCCATATAGGGACGCCTCTCCCTTTGCCCTCCGTTCCCCATCCCAGAGGGCTGGTGCTGTCCGAGCGGGCATGTGCTCCTCGCTTCCCGGGGTTGGGAGTTTGGGGGGTTGGCGGGTGGGGGGCGGGGGGAGGGGCGTTTTCAAGAGGACGCGTGGACAAGGGCGGTGGGGGTGGCAATGTGGCCAGAAGTTAACAAGTTGCCAATTAGCCAGTTAAAATCTTGGAAACGAAGAGTCCTTGAGGAGGACATCAAATCACTAAAGGGATACTTGTTTCTAGGGCTTAGGATGCTTTTTCTGTGGTGTTGGTGTGGATTTTCCAGTTAGTATTAGAGGTGGTGTCGATGTACGCCCTGGGGAACCTAATTTAACAGATATTTACTACACACCAGGAAGCCACCCAAGTGTACAAGTAACGTCAGTACACTTGTTCCCTGTGGTCAGTATAATCCCCAAGTACTCTTGTTAAAAAAAAAAATGCAGAGTAAGGCAGTAGCAACCAAAGAACAGGATCTGTTTCCTTTCTAGAAGCTGAAACCACTTCTAGTAAACACCTGTGACCAGCTGGTTAAACTTCTATTTCCCTAGGAACTAGGAACTAGGTCACTTTTGCTCTTTGAAGTCTTGGAACCGTTATTTCACAGCTCTGCCTACTTAACATCAGAGGATTGGCATGAAGTTTACACTGGATAATCTGTCACAGAATAAGCTCCCCATGAACTTTTCCCTTCTTTCCCCTGATTTTAGCTAATGACACTATCCAGTTGGTTATGGATCTCTGTAGAAATTGTTCCCAAATGCTAGAACCATTTGACTCACATCTCTAGGCTCACTCCTGCCCATATTCTAGAACAAACTTAGGCAGGAAGATTGTAAGTTACAGCCCAGTGCTTTGAGCGTCAGCATTAAGTCCCTATTAATAGTCTGGCTCTGGTCCTATTTATCAACTCAGATAACTAGGCTTTCGACTGATCCTCAGTCTCCGTGTCCAGTTCTGGTACCATAGTCCTTGCTTTCAATACTTCACCTCTTCTTCTTCTGCTTGGAAAGTCCTCCTTTTCTCTTGCAATCACACTCTTATTCATCCTCCAAGAATCCATTCAAATGTCACCTTCTCTCTAAAGCCTTCCCAGGTTCCCACAGGCTGTTTAGCAGGTCTGTCCCTTAACTCTGCTTCTAGTCATTTGTAGAGCTTCGTATTACACTGTGTTTTATCTTGTTTGCCTGCTTGACATCATCTAGAAGATGGTGTGCCCTGTCTGGAAGGTCCATGTCTTAACCTGTGCTTTTACCCGAATGTCTAGCATAGTAATGAATTTAATAAATACCTTAGACATCTGCCTGATATCCCAGTTTCTAAGGCTAAAGGTCCTGCTTCGCCAACTTAGGTGGTAAGATGACTGATAACTGATTTTCCTGATGCCAGTGCCCCTTTGGCTATTTGAAACATTATCTCTTGGATTGCTCCTTGATGATCTCCATCCATCTCTATGACAGGACATCTCACTGTGACCCTTGATGCCAATTGCTATAGTCTTTAAAGAGATTCACATGACCACATCTTTAATGTGGGTCATTGCCAAATACATTATCTTCAAACTTTTTTTCTGAAATAATATTTTGAGTCTGCTATGTACCTGGTAATGTCTCTTTAATTCTCCCAACAGTGTAATGAGATAGGTCATATTATCCCCATTTTACAAGTGAAGAAATCAAGAATGATAGAGATGAAAAAGCTAACCAACTTTTCAGTTAATAGCCAGGATTGAACTTAGGTCCATCTGCCTAATGTCTTTGTTCTTTCTACCATACAACAGTCTTTAATTCTACATTTCCTTTGCCTGTTTTATATTATTAGCATTTAGAAGTGCAAACCAAGGCTAGAGTACTAGTCAGGTTATGAAAACAGTTATCCCTTCATTCCCTTTATAGTGGGTTGAATAATGTTGCCTCCCAAAAGATATATCCAAGTCCTAATCCCTGGTACCTGTGAATGTGATGATATTTGGAAATATCATCAAAAAGCTCTTTGCAGATACAAGTTAAATATCTCAAGACGAGATCACCCAGGATTTAGGGTGGACCCTAAATCTAATGAGTGGTATCCTTAAAAGAAGAAGAGAGGACAGAGACACAGAGAAGATAATGTGAAAACAGAGGTGGAGATTAGAGTAATTTATCTGCAAGTCAAGCAATGCCAAGACTTGTGACCACAAGCTAGGAGAGAGGCATGGAACAGATTCTACCTTGGAGTTTTCGAAAGGAACTAATCCTGCTTATTTTGACTTCTAACCTCCTGAGCTGTGACAGAATAAATTTCTGTTGTTTGAAGTCACTAAATTTGTGGTAATTTGTTACGGCAGCCCTTAGGAAACTAATATGTACTTCAAGCTCAACACATCGAAAAATTGAGCTCAAAATCTTTTCCACCAATGTGCTCTTTATGTATTCCCTTGGTGAGTGACACCACCATCCAGTTAGAAATGTCATCATTTTATACTATTTTTAGTGTGATCTTTCTAAAATATAAATTTGATTATGTCATTTTCACCCTGAAGTTTAAAAGCCTCCAATAACTTCCATGATGAAAATTAAACTCCTTATATTAGCACATAAGGTCCTTTACTTTTTGGTTCCCATCTACCTCTTTTTAGCCTCATTTCCTGCCGCTTCCACAAACTCATCCTTCACTCCAGCCATGTGCAATATTTGCACTGCCTAACTGCTTGCCTAAATGTGTCACCTTCTTAACGTCTTTGTGCTGTTGCATGGGGATAGTCTCTTTTTTAGCTAGCTATTCCCCTACCTGTCCTCCAAAACTCAGTTCAAGGGATATCACTTCTGGGAAACCCTTCTTAATCTCTCTTCTCATCATAAATTTTGGACTTATGCACTCGTCTTCTCTGTGAGCCTCAAGCTTGCCTCTACTGTCAAAATAATTCCTTCACACTGAAATTTATTTACTTGCCCGTCTTTACTTTGTCTTGTCTATGAATTAGTATCTCCCCAGTTCTACCCACCTTTAAGGACCAAGCTCAGTCCCATCTTCTCCTGACAATTGCAGCCAGTCATTATTGCTCTCTCTTTTTAACTGTTGTTGCACCAATTTGCTATGACATCCATTTGATCCTTAATAACACATTAACTTGTGTTGTTTCCCCTTTCATGCATATATAGTTTGCTGAGTAGATTAAGCTCATTACAAAGCAGGGGCAGTGTGTTACTACTTCTGTGTTGCTCCAAATCCTGAACATATTAGGAACCAAGTAAGCAGTATGTATTTATTAATTTTGATGAGTGAATATTGGATTAGTTTTTTCTACTGGGTAAAAATTATTACTAGCACCTAAGTGACTCTGACATGTGTACATTCTAATGTTCACTACGCATTACCCCATGGAAAAACCTCATTAACTCTCATCTCTGTGTCTGCTAAGTGCTCTTCCTGGGTCCAGTCCTACTCATTCCAAACTTGGCCTCTAAGAGTTCTGCTAGAATTATTATGACATAAGAACACCCAACTGGCTATTAAATTTGTTTTCTTTTACCTCAACGGGATTATGACATCAGATATAAAGCAGCCAATCATGTCTTTCCTTTTTTCTTTCTTTTACTCCTTTCTCCTTTTTGTTAACATTTCAGTTTAATAAACGTCTATAGAAGGCCTAGAATGTACCAGTTGCTGTGTTGAGGATATAAAACTAAACAATCCTCTGTCCTTTTATTTTTTTAAAGATGCTCACAAACAGGAGGCAGACCGTTAAATATAATACAGTGTGATGATTCCAACAGTATCAACATGTCCAAAAGCTGAAGAGAGAAAGCATCAAGAAGAGAGTGATGAGCTCTAAGGGGCTGGGGGAGCTAGAAAGATTTTTGTCAGTTTGAGCTGGGTTTAAACTTTTTAAAGGGCAACTGTAGAGAAGCCCTTGTTTAATTCCGGGAGGCTAGTTATGTTATTCTAACAAGCCTGCAAAATAAATTGCCCTTGAGAAAGATACTCAGTTTTTGGTGATTGGCTAATGCTCTCAGAATCAGCTCGACCCAAACTGAACTGTGAACCAAAAATTGAAAAGAAGGGCATAATCCGCTCAATCTGAACCATAACCGGTGTGTTAAGAAACCAAACAAATCAAAGAACAACATTGAAGAATGTCAGAACTGAAAGAGATCTTAGAGCTCATCTAGTCCATGTTTTTCATTATATAGATGGAAAAAAATGATGCTAGGAGTGATTGAAGATTTTTGTGAAGTCATGAAAAACCACTAATCAGCAGAGTGTGAGATAAAGGAAGATTGTCCACATTCCAAGTTTAATATTCCTTCAACTTCTTTCCGAAACCTGCTAGTGTACCACAAAAGAAAGGTCTTTATCTTTTCTCTTCAAATAATTGCCTAATTAATAATATCCCACAATGATCATATTGCGGCAAAATTAGACCATCAAAATATTCTCCAGATAGAACCTTTACTTATCTGATATTTTCTTTCATTACACACACAAAAAATAGGCTTTTAAAATAGAAACCCAACCTTGTGGACTGCATGTTTGCAACCTGAATCATGTGGATACTTCTTTAATCAGCAACATAGAATATTTACACTGCAGTTTCTAGCTTTGAGACTGTGATCCAGCACCCATCAAAGGTTCTGCAAAGGGGATTATCATTAAGGGCACTTATGATGATGTCCACTTATTCCTACAGGCATCAGAGTTTTAAGATTCTATCAAGTAACCACCAGAGAGCCAAGAAATGGGGTGTCAATTGCTTGGCTCTCTCTTTGCTGATGTATTCTAGTGTTAACCCCTTGGCATTGATTAAAGGTGACTGCAAGAAACAGTCATATCAAGATTGTTTCTACATTTTGTTTCTACATTCTACGTAAAAAAGCGGGAGTTATTAAAGACACTTTTATCTGTGTTGTTTTATACTCTTTGGAAAACGATAAACGTATTTTAGAATTGGTATCAGAAAAATGAGTTTCTGTCCAAAGAACTGTTATGTGTACTTTTAAAAATCAAATAATAAATAATCACAAAACTAATTTTCCTTTCTGCCTTGGCTTCCACAAAGTCCAGATTACATGTTAAATGAAGCTCCATCTTAGGACAGAGGCTTAAATTTGGGGCATATTTTCTTACTCCATTCAAAAATATTTCTAATCTAACAGTGATATTTTCTGCAAGTCTTTTACTCTAAGCCACCTCTCAGATCCTTTTATGGAAGTATTGGAGGGGAGTAAATAATGAATAAATACATAAAATATTTCCTTTTTTTTGAGCCATTAAGGGTTATGTTTCTTTATTATTAATAAACACACAGTTTCTGCTATTCACAACACGTACTCCAGAGTTCTAGGGAAATCAAAAGGTATATAAAATGACTGCAGGCAGGCCTTGAGGGTCTTGGATCTAGTGGTGGGGCTAGAGTATAGGTAGAGATAAAGAACATGATGTAGCATAGTCTAAGGTGATTTTAAAGATGCAGTCTACACTAAGAATCTGTGTCTATTAAATTAATAATATGAACATTTGTTCAAAATGTATTCTGTTTCAAGTTAGCTTAAATATTGATATTTTGGTTAACATATTTCTGAGTGTGGTAAAGGTTGTGGGCAAAGTTGCTTTGTAATAAGTTTTCATAAAAGCAATTTGTCTTTATGGTAAAAATTTGGAAAATCACAAAAGTATAAAGGAGCAAATTGAAATCATCCATAATCATACCTTGTGTTAATGTTGCATGATATAACACAATATATTTAACTTGATGTCCTGCTTTTTTCATTTAACATTATATAGTGAGAGTTCTTAGAGCCTAGGTATTCTTTAATAACAAGGTTTCTATTGTAGGTTTCATTGAATGATTTGCTCAACCACTACTGTATTGTTGGAGATTTGGATCATTTCCAGTCTAGTTTTCTCTATTAAATATAATGCTGTCATCAATATTCATAGTACAATGACCATAGGATTATGAGGCACTTACTACAGTGTATGCTAAGCACTGTGCTAAGTAATTTACATGAATTATTGTATCTGGTCTCACAATAATCCTGTGAAATAAGAATTAATGTCCTTTGTTTACAGATGATACAACCAAGGACTAGAGGCTAAAATACCCGTAGCTAGGAAGAAGATTTAATCCCTAATCTAGCATAAGCAAATATTCCAACTTGTTTTTAAGAATAAGTAAATAGGATTATTCAAAGATTCCAATTGCCTATTGAAATGTGCAATTATTGGCTCCAAATTAAGAAAGGTGTGATGTTTTTATCCATTCCCTTCCTCTCTCTCTATGTATATATATATTTGCTTTTTTTTAAAGGAAGAAAGTAATGAACATTTAGTAGGATTTTTTTTTGAAGGGAAGGATTGTTTTTACCTTAGTAATTATTATTCTACTATGATAAAGTAATATGTACCCTTCTAGTCATTATTTTTCTTTTCTTTTTATTGAGGCAAAATTGATACAAAACATATTAATTTCAGATGTACAACGTTGTGATTTTATATTTGTATATATTGTGAAATGATCAACACATACATCTAGTTAACATTTATCACCACACAGTTACAATTTTCTTTTTTGTGATGAAAACTTACATCGTCCTGATTTTGTGGTCCACAGAAAACAGTAGGAATACAAGCTGCACAAATAAGACTCATTTGTATTAGAAGACAGTAAAGCCACTGTAATTAGGAGAAATAAAAAAAGAAGAGGTGGTGAAAATTCTGAATTTTGCCATACTTGGACTTCTGCAATGTTCATATATATTCAAGTACCTAGAAAATAAAACTAAATTAAACTAGCTGAGGCCCTGCTCCATCCCCATTGTTTCAATCAATAGACAAGGATGATTTGGAGTCAGCATGCCATTTTATATGGCATATAAAATAAGGGCTTCTAAAGTGCTTAATGATCTTTGAAATGGGTTCATTTCTTAAATAGTTCAAACTATCACTGTGGCTTAACCCACCCTTTCAAAGTAGTGCAAAACAGAGTCTGAACTAAGTCTTAATTTGACAATTCAAAACTAAACGAAACTTTAGAGCGCTCAATGATTTAAAAAATACACCAAATCTTGTCTAAATCTGAGGGATTAACTTTAATTTGTGAACATTCTGGAGCTAAAATCTTTTTACCTGGGCACGCACCAAGCCCTACACGCTACAAATGAAGAATTAAAGACCTGAGAAATGAAAGAATTAAGGAAGGAGCCAAACAGATGCCACGTAAGAGCCTAACGAAAAGCCTCCACAGAGAAACAATCTTCGCTTTTCTAGACCAGAGGCCTCTGGCTGCCTCTGGGCACAGAGCGCTCCAGTCTCGGTTCATCGGGGACTCACGCGGCGGCCACCTGCTGTCTAGGGTCCCTCCAGCCCCCGGCCCGACCCGAATCCCAGCGGCATCCGGCGCCCTCGCCTTCGGCCAGGAGGAGCACCAGCAGCCGCAGGAGGAGGAAGAGCAGCACCAGCAGGATAGGCAGCAGCGACCCGGCGCACCCGGGAAGGACTCGGGACCCCCGGAGGTGCAGGGGACCGCTGGGTGGCAGATGTAGGGGGGGGAGGGGCAACCGGGGGCTGGGCGGCGGCCGGGCGTTGCCACCACGTGGACCCTGCGCGTCCCTAGCAGCCGCCCGCCCACGTCAAGGTTTGTTTAATAATCGCAGGGGTACTTACGGCCGGGGAGTCGGGAGACCGCGCTGGGCAGCGGATGAGGCGCGGCGGCTGTGGCCCAGGGCACCTCCCCCCTGGCTTCCCGAATCCTGCCCAGTGCGACCCGAGGGGGAGGATGGAAACACCAGCCGCGCTCTGAGCCCCTCAGGAAGATAACACCCTTCCCTCCTTATCACCCCACCGTCCTGCGGAGGCCACATCTCATCCCCTCCACGCCTCCATCTCCGAGAGCGGGTGCGAGCGGAAAAGCGAGGGATGGCTGACAACCTGAAGAAACTGGTCTCGAACGAATCGTTACGAGCCATGCAGGATAAGCTGGAGTGCTGGCTGAGGGAGTACAACGTGAGTCAGGGTGGGAGACCCCTGGGGCTCACCCTCCCTCTAGTTGCTTGCACAGCCCTCTGCCGGGGGTTTCGTAGGGTTGGCGTCGGGGTGGCCGCTTTGCAAAGCCCCGGCGGTTGTGATCCCAAACCGGGACCCAGCCTCAGACTGGGATCGCCGAGGAAGGAAGGGCCGATGCCTTTTCTCCCCGAGGCGCGAGGTGGCGTTGGGGTGGCGCGGCCGGAAGCACCGGGCGCGGAGTCCAGCCAGAGTGCGCTCCACCCCGCGGTGTCCAAGGACGCCCCCGGCCCGGGCCAAGGGCCTCGGGTCTGGTCAAGCCTGCCACCCTCCCTCCCCTCCCCTCCGCCCGCAGTCCACCTCCTTACTCCCAACTCGAATTACGTTCTACTACACCCCTCCTCCTGCCTCCTGTCTTCCCACTCCGAAGATACCCAGGGGCTGTATCGGAATGAATTTTTATAAAATTACACGCGGAAGTTACTACCCAGAAGTCAGTGAAATGGACACGTCAACGTGGCGGGTTTCGCTGGGTGCTGCTCAGCATGGCAAGTAAGGCATAATTTCAACACCCAGGCAGGTTTCAGAAGGCCTGTTGCCAGGGCGTCTGTAAGAAACCAGTATTCTTTCACCAAACCCAAGAGCTCTCTTCAAAATAGCATTATCCCCACCCTCACTCTGGCCACCCGTTATCACCCTCGCTAGAACTCGAGTGTTGAATTTGCTTTACAACAGGTCCGTCTGCCTTCAGTAGGAGAGGCCCACTCTCTTAACGCAAGTGGAATGGTGAGGCAGAAATTGCCCAGGATTTATGGACCTGGAATCAGCCCCCTAGGTTTTAGGTCTGGCTCCGCATAGAATTAGTTGCATGACCTGGGTCAATTTATTTAACCTCTCTCAGTATCTAATCTGTTAGAGATTCGACAAGATGATCTGTAAAAGTTCTTTTTTGGATCTCAATTTTTTGAGTCTAGATCAGCTTGTTTCTGAAATCCTCCAGGAAAAATGCAACTGGCTGCCGTCCTGAGTCCCTGGGCTTCTCCTTCACCCTTTAACCAGGGCTTCTGGGGTAGAAGGGAGCTCAAAGGACACCTATAGCTTTTCTCTCTGTCCCTCTTTCCAATGTTTAGTGTTTACTGCCTTTGCCCACTTTGAAAGAACCAGCACTGGGACTATTCCTTCTCCATCAAGGTTGCAGAATAATTAAAATTTAGCTCTTTACCACAAAAGTCTTGGGTTCCCCCAGCCCCTACCTTTTTTTTCTGCATGAACAATTATTGGGGACCCACTTAAAAACATATTTTATGTATTCATTAAAAAAATTTTTTTTATTAAGGTATTATTGATATACACTCTTATGAAGGTTTCACATGAAAAAACAATGTGGTGACCACTTTTACCCATATTATTAAGTCCACAGCCATATCCCAATGCAGTCACTGTCCATCAGTGTAGTAAGATGCCACAGATTCACTGTTTGCCTTCTCTGTGCTACACTGTTTTTCCCGTGATTCCCCACACCATGTGTACTAAACATAATACCCCTCAATCCCCTTCTCCCTCCCTCCCAACCCGCCTTCCCACACCCATCCCCTTTGGTAACCACTAGTCCCTTCTTGGAGTCTCTGAGTCTGCTGCTATTTTGTTCCTTCAATTTTGCTGCAGTTATACTTCACAAATGAGAGAAATCATTTGGCACTTGTCTCCCCAGCCCTCACCTTTAAAAGTGCCTACTTGCTACCTCATCCCAGAAGGTTGAAAATAACAAATCCCAATACATGTATTCATCCTTCTTAAAACTACCTCTTAGGTAGTTTTTTGTTATTGTCATGATGTGGCCTAAAATAAACTCTGAACGTTAAAATGCATATTCAGTTTGGCTGAAGACAACATTTAACACACATGACACTACCATTTGGCTGGCCCAAATTAAACGATTGTTTAAATGCCAAAGTTTGTTAACACTTTCCCTTCTGAGTAACAATGGTCCATCCCAGTCTTCTGTTCTCACGGAAACCATTTCAATCTAGATTCTCTCCTTCATTCCAACCTCTGTCCCTGCCTCCCCACCCTCACCCCTTCGTAGAGACTGCACTCTCAGAGACCAGTGCCTTTCCAAATGTTCTCATGAGCATCTCTGTCGCAGTTGACTGTTGACACCCCCATTCTTCTAAGGTTGTAATAACTTGTCATTTGTCACTTTGCCTTACCCGTTTCCCTCTTGTAGCTGTTCCTTAAGGACCAGTCTTTAGGAATCTTCTAAAGAAGATTATGACCTCTGTTCTGCTTCATCTCTTACATGTATGCCAGTGAATCTCGTATCTATATTCAGGGCCTGTTCTCATCTGAGTGCTACTTCTCCGATTGCCCATTAGGCATTTTCAGCTTGCTACTGCCATCTCAAAATCAGATCAGTCTAAAACCTACCTTAGCCTCTCCTATATGGCAAACACTGGTCTCTCACCAAACTTAATTGTTTTATCACAACACACTCCACATCTTTTTCACCAGCATAATCTGTTTGGTAACAACCTCAAAATTCACATAGAACCTAGATACTCTTCACAATTTCTGCTGTTACCACCTTATCCATCTTTGATTATCTTTCATTTGGATTATTACAAAAATAACTCAAAGTGATTCTTCTAAATGTCTGGTCAGATCAAGTTACTCCTTTGGTAAAACCCTCCAAACTTCCTTACTCAGAATAAAAGCCAAAGTTACTACAATGACCATCAATCTCCTACACAATTGTGCTCCTTTAAACTTTGTGACCTCATCTATTACTCTGTCCCTTACTGAATCCTTTCCAGCAATATTGGCCTACTTGCTTTTTCTAGGGAAAAGTTGTCCAATAGAACTTTCTATGATGATGGACATGTCCTAGATTTGCACCAATATGGTGGCTGTTTGGCACTTGAAATGTGGCAAGTACAAATTGAGGAAGTGAATTTTAAATTTCATTTAAGTTTATTTAAATCCAAATAGTCATATATGGCTAGTGGCTACTGTAGTGAACAGAACAGTTCTAGAGCATGCCAGCCATGCTCCTGCTTCAGCGCATTTTGAAATCACTATTCTGCTTTGCCTGGAAGACTTTTCACTTGCTGATACTTCAGCAAGATACCAACATCTTTACTTTCTTGCCTCCTTCAAATCTTTGCTTAAGTGTCACCTTCTCAGGCAACCATCCTGTTTACAACTACAGACTCCTACCCTCACCCAGCACTCACTGTGTCCTTTCTCTGCTCTATTTTTTCCACAATAGCTATACCTTCTAATTTTTACTTATTCACTCTTTCATTTTGTTTATTCAGTGTTTTCTTGCACCTCCTCCCTCTAAAATGTAAGCTCCAGAGAGCAGAGATTTCTCCCTTTTACTGCTCGTCACCCAGCACTTATACTAATGCTTGCCTCCTACTAGTCTCTTAATAAATAATGACTGATTGTATGCCACCACCATTCTCCCAGACACTCAAGTTCTTGGGCTCATTTATTTTCTTAAAACATCATATCCAGTGTAGAATTAAAAATGATCCTCTAATTCAGCCTTTATTAAAATTGAATTGAAACCAGAAACCATGATTTCCAATTAGGGGCACAAGTGAGAGGATGCAAGTGATTTTTTTGAACAGTTCTGTTTGTTTGTTCATTTGTGTTTTGTAGCTTAAGAGAAAGGATGAGAAAATATCTATCACCTTCCAGAAGTTAGGTTACACCTAGACTTGTTCAGTATACTGTCATCTACAGTTTGGGTCCTGGTCACTTGCTAAGAGCGTTCCTGAAATACTGCAAGGTTGTTCTACCAGTTCCTTGACACCTTAAGATGAAGAATATAGCAGCAAACTTCATTTGTTAAAGTGTTGGTTATAGAGAACTGTGTTTGTTCATTTAAAGGCTTTAAATTATGTTTGCTGTGGCAGGTTGATTTTGCGGTGACCACATTGATTTAGTTCTGATTAACTCAAGCAAAATAAAAGACCATATATACTCTTCTAGAATTAAGAAAATGATTATAAAGTTATTTCCTGGGAAAAAGTTATTTTCAAGTGAAAGAGATGAATGATTTGAACAGATTAATTCTAAAACACAATGTGAAATTTTGATGTTTCTGCAAACTGGCCATTATTTGGACTAACACATTGTATTTATTTTTTCTTCATATAGTTTCCTTCTTATCCATTCCCATCTCCTCTGCCTTAATTTGGTCCTCACCACTGTCTCATGAATAGCCTGTTTTGTTATGCCCTGTATATGTTGTCAGAGACAGTAAATTCTTTAAAAATGTAATTTTCTGCCTGAAAGTCTTTTTAAAAAATTTGTTGGCTTGTCTTTAAGCTTACTATACCTAGCAATTATCTGGGCCCTAGGCAAAACTACTACTTATTTGATTTTTTAAAAGCTTACTTAAAATTTATTTTAAAGAACTCCAAGAAGTATTTTTCAAACCCCCTCTGAAGCAAATCATAAAAACAACAGCAAATATTGCTGCCTTATTATTTTTTAGTTATTAAGGAGGTGCTGAAATACTGCATTACTTGGCCTTTAAAACTAGAATTCCACTGGTTGTTCAGGGACAGCTTGGTGTGGACACAACTTTCAGAATTGGTTTCCTCCTTTGTGGTTATTGAGAAGGATGGTGAAAGAGCCACAGAAAATCTCTTCTTTTTCAAGAATTGAGCCAGTTAATAAGAGCTTAACAATTCATTCAACAAGTGATTACTTGTCTTGTGCTATATGTGAAGGTTTGGGTTAGACACTCTATATTTACACTTTTTGCAGTATACATTTATTCATTAGTTTATTCATTCAACAAATATTTTTTCAGAGCTTATGGTGTGTCTATGTTAGGTGCTGGGAATAGAAATGTCATCTGCATCTTAATGATGAACTTCCAATTGGAGAAGAGGATAAAGGATAGAGGAAACAGCTTATGCAAAAAGCAGGGAGGTGTGAGAAAGGTGGCATATTTGGGCCTGTGAATTAGTTCAAGGCAGGGAGTGGATGTGAGATGAGGCTTCGGAGGTGTGGTGGCTGAGGCCAAAAAGTGGAGGGCCTTGGATAGTATGTTAAGAAGTTTGGATTTTATCCTGAGTCCAGTGGGGAGAAATTAAAGGCATTATGTAGGGAGACACATGTTTGGATTATGTTTTGGGAAGGTTGTTCTAGTTGCATGATAAGGAAATTGGAAACTCTAGGGAGAACAGACAGGGCTGGGCAATACTTTAGCCAAGAGATTATATGAATTAGCCTCTTGTAAACTATGTTGATGTATCAAGTAAACAAAGTCAAAGACTCTGAGAATGTGCCTGGCCTAGTTAGTAAACAAAGCCAAAGACTCTGAGAATGGTTCATGTAAGAGTATGCTCCCCAAATGCCCCAATCTATCATACAATATCTGTAGGTCTTTATTGTTCACCTCTGTAACAGGGTCAAATAACCACCTATGCAGAACTGGATTCTGATTACCTAATTGCTCCATAGAGATGTTAACAGGAAAATAGAAATTAACCTCCTTCCAGTGTTAGCAGTACCTCTGGACCTCTCCTACCTCTGAGATGTTTTGTTTCCACTCAGAGTCCTGACGATTAACAAGTTACCTTTGGTTAGATGCTCTGAGAATTATAACTTTTTATTTTTATTATTTTATTATTTTTTATTATTTAATTTTTAATTTTTTGCTATTATTAATGTACAATTACATGAGTCATATTATGGTTACTAGACTCCACCTATTATCCAGTCCCCACCACATACCTCATAATAGTCACTGTACATCAGCATAGTAACATGCTGTAGAATCACTACTTGTCTTCTCTGTGTTATACTGCCTTCCCCGTATGCCCCCCACTACATTATGTGTGCTAATTGTAATACCCCTTTTTCCCCTTTATCCCTCCCTTCCCACCTATCTTCCCCAGTCCCTTTCCCTTTGGTAACTGTTAGTCCATTCTTGGGTTCTGTGAGTCTGCTGCTGCTTTGTTCCTTCAGTTTTTTCTTTGTTCTTATACTCCACAGATGAGTGAAATCATTTGATATTTGTCTTTCTCTGCCTGTCTTATTTCACTGAGCATAATACTCTCTAGCCCCATCCATGTTGTTGCAAATGGTAGGATTTGTTTTCTTCTTATGGCCGAATAATATTCCATTGTGTATATGTACTACATCTTCTTTATCCATTCATCTACTGATGGACACTTAGATTGCTTCCATTTCTTGGCTATTGTAAATAGAGCTGCTATAAACATAGGGGTGCATATGCCTTTTTCAAACTGGGCACCTGCATTCTTAGGGTAAATTCCTAGGAGTGGAATTCCTGGGTCAAATGGTATTTCTATTTTGAGTTTTTTGAGGAACCTCCATATTGCTTTCCACAATGGTAGAACTAATTTACATTCCCACCAGCAGTATAGGAGGGTTCCCTTTTCTCCACATCCTTGTCAACATTTGTTGTTATTTGTCTTTTCGATGGCGGCCATCCTAACTGGTGTGAGGTAATATATCATTGTGGTTTTAATTTGCATTTCTCTGATGATTAGTGATGTGGAGCATCTTTTCATGTGCCTGTTGGTCATCTGAATTTCTTCTTTGGAGAAGTGTCTGTTCAGCTCCTTTGTCCATTTTTTAATTGGCTTATTTGCTTTATCTTTGTTGAAATGTGTGAGCTCGTTATATAATTTGGATGTCAACCCCTTATCAGATATGCCATTTATGAATATATTCTCCCATACTGTAGGATGTCTTTTTTGTTCTAATGATGTTGTCCTTTGCTGTACAGAAGCTATTTAGTTTGATATAGTCCTACTTGTTCATTTTTACTTTTGTTTCCTTTGCCTGGGGAGATATGTTCATGAGGAAGTTGCTCATATTTATGTCCAAGAGATTTTTGCCTATGTTTTTTTCTAAGAGTTTATGGTTTCAAGACTTACATTCAGGTCTTTGATCCATTTTGAGTTTACTTTTGAGAATGGAGTTAGAGAATAATCCAGTTTCATTCTCTTACATGTAGTTGTCCAGTTTTGCCAATAACAGCTATTGAAGAGGCTGTCATTTCCCATTGTATATCCATGGCTCCTTTACAATATATTAATTGACCATATATGCTTGAGTTTATATCTGGGCTCTCTAGTCTTTTCCACTGGTCTATGGGTCTGTTCTTGTGCCAGTACCAAATTGTCTTGATTACTGTGGCTTTGTAGTAAAGCTTGAAGTCAGGGAGCGTAATTCCACCCATTTTATTCTTCCTTCTCAGGATTGCTTTGGCTATTCGGGGTCTTTTGTGGTTCCATATGAATTTTAGAACTATTTGCTCTAGTTCATTGAAGAATGCTGTTGGTATTTTGATAGGGATTGCATTGAATCTGTAGATTGCTTTAGGCAGGATGGTCATTTTGACAATATTAATTCTTCCTATTCATGAACATAGGATGTGTTTCCAGTTATTGGTATCTTCTTTAATTTCTCTCATGAGTGTCTTGTTTTCAGAGTATAAGTCTTTCACTTCCTTGGTTAGGTTTATTCCTAAGTATTATATTCTTTTGGATGCAATTGTGAATAGAATTGTTTTCCTGATTTCTCTTTCTGCTTGTTCATTAGTGTATAGAAATGCAACAGATTTCTGTGTATTAATTTTGTATCCTGCAACTTTACTGAATTCAGATATTAGATCTAGTAGTTTTAGAGTGGATTTTTTAGGGTTTTTTATATACAATATCATGTCATCTGCAAACAGGGACAGTTCGACTTCTTCCTTACCAGTCTGAATGTCTTTTATTTCATTGTATTGTCTGAGTGCCATGGCTACGACCTCTAGAACTATGTTGAATAAAAGTGGGGAGAGTGGGCATCCTTGTCTTGTTCCCGATCTTAAAGGAAAAGCTTTCAGCTTCTCACTGCTAAGTATAATGTTGGCTGTGGGTTTGTCATATATGGCCTTTATTATGTTGAGGTACTTGGGAGTTTTTATCATGAATGGATGTTGAATTTTGTTGAATGTTTTTCAGCATCTATAGAGATGATCATGTGGTTTTTGTCCTTTTTGTTTATGAAGGCTCAGCAGGCTGCATATCACAGCGGGGTGCCTCGGAGCTGAGTAGCCAGCCAGGGGGATGGAGCGTTTGAATCTCCCCAAAGTTTCCAATCTCCTGGGCAAAGCATGCCTGGACAACCTTGTCCAGCTCTCCCTTCTCCCATGCAGCAATGTCCATGCAAACCCCACCCCTTCAGCAGCCCTCTCACTACTAGGAAGCCTCTCAGACCACCTGCCTTTCCCTTGTCTTAGAGCGGCTGGGTTGTGCATCCCGTCCTCCACGAATGGCCAGAATCTGTCTCTCAAGCACTCTGCCTGTCCCAGCTCCCCATCCTCCAGAGCACCACACAATGTAGGTTTCTGCTCACAAAGCAGATCTCCAGGGCTAGGTGTTCAGCAGACCCAGGCTTCCAGGCCCTCTCCCGCTCCATCTCCATCTCTCTTCCTCCTGCTGGTGAGCTGGGGTGGGGGAAGGGCTCGGGTCCTACTGGATCAAGGCTTTCATACCTTACCCGGTTTTGTGAGGTCTGCTCTGTTCGTGAGGTCTGTATACATTCTGGTACAGCCTTCTTCCCTGTTGCTGTTTTAGGGTTAGTTGTGAAAATTATATTTTCACACTTTCTCTGTGTAACCTCTCATGCTGCCATCTTGAATCCTTCCAATTTATTACTTTTTAAAATGCACTCTATGAAAGCACAGTAGGGCATGGTAAGAACTTACTATACCCTTAATAACCCCCTTCCCTAAGATTGGATAGGATTACATATCTTAAAGTAAAATAATAGGCACCAGAACATTACAATCAGGAAACTTTGATTTTTGTGATGTGAGTGGGGGTTGGGGGTGTGGAAGGGGTCATAATAATGCTTTCTCTTGCATTATTCTCCTCTTTCGTTATGAAAATTTACCTTAACAAGTGAAAACAGCCCATAAGAGGAAGATCTTAAAGAGGTGTCTTTGTTTTATAATAATCTTGTGGTTGAATAGAGGTTGCCTCTATGCCGCAGTGTGCCTGATTCTTAGTACAAAAGTTTGCTGTAGTTGCTATGGTGTTTTCAAACAGACTCCCTGGCTGCCTTTAGCCCTCCCCCTTAGTCAACATATTTCTACATTCTTGAGGATTCAATCTCAGTAGTAAATGTATAGAAAACATTTTTCCTTCCTTTCTCTCTTTACTAGCCAGATTATGCTGCAGTTATGAATGAAACACTAAATCTCAGTGTCTCAACATAAAAGAATTTATTTCTCATTCATGCAAAGTCTGATGGCAGCTCTCCTCCATCACTAGCATGGTTTCAGGCCCACTCTGTCTGGTGAAGCTGCCATCTCATCACAGGTCCTCGAAGGTCTGAAGGGGACAAGAGCAAAGGGCTTGCACTGCTTTTAATTACACACATCACTTTCACTCATCATCCCTTGGCCAGAATTAGTTATGTGGCTGCAGTCTAATTGTAAAGGAGCCTGAGAAATGGAAAGCACATGGAATATTTAATGGTGCTACTGTTTCTGGCACAGTTACTATGATGAATTCATGGCTATTGACAAGTGATTAAGGAAGATTATTTTTAACAGAGGGACTATCAACTTTTTCATTTGACTTTTCTTATTTTTGTCTTGGACAAACTTGTTAATGCAGATGTCATCATTGTTTCATATTTAAGAAGAATAAATAACAATAGAAATCCAATAGGAATATTAACTAAATGTCAAGACACTAAAATCCAGTGGAGAAGCCAAAGTACAAGCATTTGCTAAATTGTTGGGGCCTATGTAAGCCTACTTTTTCTTATATCTAAAATTCAGTATTTTGGTTTTAAAACCTTGTGGAGGTGGTAATGCTGTGGCAAAGGCAGCCATGATATGGAACAGAGGGCTGTTTTTGAGAACAGAGCTACTTGAAAGGTTACCCACGTATGGACTGTCACTTCCCTGGAGGAGTGGTTGCCGCCTGTTATAACCAGCATATAAAGAGACCCTGAAAGCTTTCAAAGCACTCTTCATGCATTAATGCCTTTAAATTTTACAAGAACTTTTGCAATAGTAGGTTTTATTTTCCACATCTTACAGATGAGAAAACCAAACCTCAGGAGGACAGCTAACCTGCCCAAGATCCCTCCATTAGAAAGGGTGTAACCTGGACTTGAAATTAGGTCTTTGGCTTGCCAAGTCCATTCTCTTGTCTCCTACAGAGGAAGGGAAGGAGTGAGAATGTTCCCTGTACCTGCAGTGTCCGTTTCCTGTCATCCTTTCCTGCCCTTCTCCAGCATACATTCCCTGGACAGTGGAAGAAAAGAAGGTAGAAATGAGGGCTTTTGTCTTCCATGTGCGAATTTCCATGGCCAGCTGCAAGGAGCTGCAAAATGCTGCCCCTTAGACTAGTCTCCACCTACTACTTGCTGATCATTTCTTTTCCTCACTCATCTATAAATCTTTAACTGACAGATTCAGAATGGTATTCTTGTATATAAAATGAATAAAAAGTTCTTTTAAAAAAATGCCAGGTAAATCATTTAATGTTGTAATAGCATTAATACTTTAAAGGAATATTATGATGAATCCTCTTATTTCCAACTGCTCTTGTTTTGTTTTTCACTCACTGGCCCCTTCTTCCTAAGTCCACTTCTGAAATAGCGAAGTTGCCCTCTGCCCTGCCTGACTCTCCCTACTCTATTCCCCTGGCGATCTCATCTGTGCATAAGCTTCCACTTGCTGTTCCTGCTGAAGGCTTCCAAAGCTGCATCTTCAACTTCCACTTCTCCTCTGAGAACCAGATTATTTTCTAACTGCTTTTGGTAAAGCATCATACTGGAAAGCTTAGCTCCAGTGGCAAGAGGCTGCAGGAATGGGTTTTGCTTCCTTCTTTTCCAAATTACTTGAGATCTTTGTTCTCCTCATTAGTGAATTTGGGATAATGGATGGTATCCAGTTTGGAGGGATTTTTTGAGGTTTAAATAAAATGGTGTATTTAAACTTCTTAGCACAGTGCCTGGCTGGCATATAGTAGGTGCCCAACAGTTGTTACTTACTATTACCATCTGAAAACAGCATCATCCCTCTCACATCTTTTACCTGCTTCCAAACTTTCTGACTTCCTCCTTGGTAATGCCTGAATCAGTGGGACCTTGGCTGGCACAGATGTGATTTGGCACTGGGAAACACTTAGGGGACCTTGGCACCTCCACAGCCCTCAGCATCTCTCAGTCTACCTTCCTGCCAGACATGCTCTCTAATCCAAACTCCAGCTGATTTGCTTCTGCTAGAGTGATTTTTGTAAAAGGCAAACAAATCTGAACATGTCATACCCACCTTCTTCGACTTGCTCTGTTTTATCTTGCAATGATGGGATAAGACCCCAAACTCTGTGTGGCGAATGAAGTCTCTGGATGCTGTATCCCACTTTCCGTGGAGCATGCCTGTGCTTCTTGCCTTGCTGCCTGCTAGCCTTCCCTTGGAATGCACAAACCCTCACCCTCCCCAGCTCAACAGAGCGAGTCATGCTCCGTCTCTAGCTTCCTAGAGTGCTTAATAAACTTTAGAGTAATTATTTATTCCCTGTGTCCACCCCACTTTCCAAGCTGGTCTCATTGACAATTGGCAACTACTTATATTTTTTAAAAATGTGCCTTTGTTTCCTGAGCTATCAACCCAAGACCTCAAGAATAATAGGAACTCAATCATTTATGAATGAATGAGCTTTGGAAGTCTATGCTTTGCAATTAGAGACAATATACTTTGCTCATATCTTTGCTCTATTTATCTTGTGTAATTGGTAGAATCATGTGACCCTGTTACAGTTCAAGCATCTTGTGCAATGTTTTATTTATTTATTTTATTTTGCTAAAATTAATTTACATTTACATGAGCAGCATTATGTTTACTAGACTCCCCCTATTATCAAGTCCCCACCACATACCCCATTACAGTCACTGACCATCAGCATAGTAA
Organism: Phataginus tricuspis; assembly: GCA_029783875.1. Classification (NCBI taxonomy): domain Eukaryota; kingdom Metazoa; phylum Chordata; class Mammalia; order Pholidota; family Manidae; genus Phataginus; species Phataginus tricuspis. The sequence continues at coordinate 51,710,114 of JAQQAC010002594.1, read as the reverse complement.
GATGCTATAGAATCACTACTTGTCTTCTCTGTGTTATACTGCCTTCCCCGTATGCCCCCCACTACATTATGTGTGCTAATTGTAATGCCCCTTTTTCCCCTTTATCCCTCCCTTCCCACCTATCTTCCCCAGTCCCTTTCCCTTTGGTAACTGTTAGTCCATTCTTGGGTTCTGTGAGTCTGCTGCTGTTTTGTTCCTTCAGTTTTTGCTTTGTTATTATACTCCACAGATGAGTGAAATCATTTGGTACTTGTCTTTCTCCACCTGGCTTATTTCACTGAGCACAATACCCTCTAGCTCCATCCATGTTGTTGCAAATGGTAGGATTTGTTTTCTTCTTATGGCTGAATAATATTCCGTTGTGTATATGTACCACATCTTCTTTATCCATTCATCTACTGATGGACACTTAGGTTGCTTCCATTTCTTGGCTATTATAAATAGTGCTGTAATAAACGTAGGGATGCATATGTCTTTTTCAAACTGGGCTGCTGTATTCTTAGGGTAAATTCCTAGGAGTGGAATTCCTGAGTCAAATGGTATTTCTATTTTGAGTTTTTTGAGGAAACTCCATACTACTTTCCACAATGGTTGAACTAATTTACATTCCCACCAGCAGTGCAGGAGGGTTCCCTTTTCTCCAGATCCTCGCCAACATTTGTTGTTGTTTGTGTTTTGGATGTTGGCCATCCTTACTGGTATGAGGTGATATCTCATTGTGGTTTTAATTTGCATTTCTCTGATGATTATTGATGTGGAGCATCTTTTCACATGCCTGTTGTCCATCTGAATTTCTTCTTTGGAGAAGTGTCTGTTTAGCTCCTCTGCCCATTTTTTAATTGGCATATTTGCTTTTTGTTTGTTGAGGTGCATTGTGCAATGTTTTATGTTAGAAGTTGCAGCGTGTTGCGACATGTCTTGGGAGCCGTAACTGTCTGACATAGTATATTCTCTTCAGTTATTTAAGTTGTGTGTACAAACATTTAGCAAACATTCCTCTGGGCACTTACTTTGTACTAGGCACTGGGCAAGGCATAGGAGCGCATAGGAATAATGCTATAACAGTACTTCTGATTATTATGTACCTCCTCTACTCTGTACCTAAGTTAGCTGATGAGACCAACCACCTCCTAAATACGAGTAAACAGAGGCTCATACTTAAAATATCTTTTCTAAGGGAATGCAGCTAATAAGTGAAGAACAGATTTGAGCTACAGTCTTCCTTATTCCCAAGCCCACTGCTTTTTTCTGTACAGCATATCACCTCATGGGTTCCAATTGCCGAATGCCTTCTGTCGCTGAGGTACTGGTATGCATTATTTCGATTTAATTCTTCTAACACCCTGCAGGGCATTATTCACTCCTAATTTCCTGGAGAGAAAGAGAAGTTAAGTAAGCTGTGAGCTATACAGGTTACAGAACCTTGACTAGTGGCAGAGCTGAGCTGCTCACTCAGGTCTGCTTGACTTCCAAGCCCATTCTCTGTCCAGTTAGCATATGGCATGAGCTAGCCAGAGGGCGAAAGGCTGTGAGTAATGGAAGTTCACTCTGGCAAGTGCAGGGGTAAAGTGGCACGGGTGAGGAGCTGATGGTTCAATGAGGAAGGATGGAGGTACTGTTCAGGCTGTGGGTTCCAATGTTCAATATCATGTCAGTATCACGTTGGGAAGTCACTCAATCATTCATTCACCCATAAAATATTGTGGAGTCCTTCATTACTATGGATACTAGTGGCAATTGATACAAACAGGAGAAAGACGGAGTAATATTTTAAAAGAACTTATAATCTTTTGGGGAGAAGGGGATAGAAGAATGGGAGAGAGAAACAAATAAGTTCTGCAACACAGCCTGGCACCAGGGACTGCTCACCCTGTGCCCCGCCTAGGCTACAGTGAGTCCTTTCCATCCAAACGCCTTGCCAAGCCTGCAAGGCCTTCCAGGATCTGACGTTCTCCGCTTCTGCCACATGCACTTACTCTTGGTTTTCAGGGTTGCCAAACACATTCCTGCCCTGCTGTGGGGCCTGTGCCCTTGCTCTTCCCACAGCCTACATCCCAGGCTTCACTCAGGGTCTCCTCTTCAAAGAGGCCATCCCTGACTGCCCTCCCCATTCACTCGGCCACATGGTCCAGTCTTCCCTCTACTTCCAGCACTACTCATGATGCAAAAGTCAGCACAGTATAGTAGTTAAGAACGTAAGCTCTGGAACCAGGCTGCTCAGGTTCCAATCTCAATTCTGACATCTTACTAGTTAAGTAACCCTGGACAAGTTATTCAACCTCTCTTATGTGTAATACATAAAACCTTAATAGTTCAGGCACACAGGAGGTATGTAATAAATACAGGATGAGTTCATCATCTCATTTTCATTCATCTATTCAATACATGTTGGCTTTGAATACATAAAGACTATAGAATGAAGGGCTGGGAATACAATAGCGAGCAGGCCAGGCAGAGCCTCTGCCCACAGGAACTCACCGCCTGTTTGAACCATTGCCCTTGTTGACACAGATATGCATTTTACTTACAGACGTTTGCCTAGAGGTCATCTGAACTCTTCCTCTTCCTCTAGCTTCTATCCTTCTTGTGCCCTGCTTCCTGTTTGGGGATTCGTAGTGCCTAGGAGGTACCTGCTACTAGTGTCCTATTATGGCTGGAGATGACACATAACTGGATGCAATTTTTATTTATTTATTTATTTATTATTTTGGTATCACTAATGTACAATTACATGAGCAATATTATGGTTACTAGACTCCCTCTATTATCAAGTCCTCACCACATACCCCATTACAGACATTGTCCATCAGAACTCGATGCATTTTTACACTCACACTATTGTGTTGTTTGCAATTGTGTTACTTTAGTATTAGAATCAATTAGTGGTTTGGCTAATGAGGTAATGGTAAAAGCTCACCAAAGAGACAATGGAAGCAGATAGTCTAAAAGTTACTCTTGGTTTCGTGTCCTGTTCTTATTGCTTAAAATGTCCTACAACCCTCAAACCACGCTTTTCCCTTAGTCTGCCTAATTTTTCCTCACCTAGATTTCATTTCCTCTAAGAACTCTTCCCTGACATTCCAAGAGGAGGGGTTCCTGAGTAGACCTTGGGCTCACCCTTTAATAAGACTTATTATTCTACAGTAGGCAAATTTTGCTTCCTCTCTCTCTCTCACTAGTGTTCATGTGCCAAATGGCCTATAGGCCATCTTGTCTGTCTGAGTCTTCACTGTATCCTCAACCCACTGATAACTTCTTACTGCTAACAAGTAGTGTTCTTTATGTACATATTGAACTTAAGTAAAGGACAAGAACCAATAACGCAAGTAAATTTGGAGAAGTGATTTATGTTGTGTTACAGAAGTTCTCTTTACTTTTTAAGAAGATATTTTTCAGTGGTCCGTTGAGTAGGGAGTCAAGTTATTGCTCTTTAGATACCCACCAAGTCTCAGTCATTGAAAGTGTTTAATTAGCAGGCTTCCAAATCTTGTGGCTCTGCCATCCTTTATGCCTTTGGGGTCCTCTGCTGGGTCCTCTGCATTTGGATGCCAGATGTGGAGAGAGAGAAAGAAGCAAATCACTCAAGAGGTTTTCCTGTTGGTCACACCTCGAAGTGGCACAAATCACTTCCCATCCCACTGACCCCACCTCAGTTACATGGCAGCACACACTGCTAAGGAAGCTGGGGAAAACAGTCGAGCTGTGTGCCAGGAGCACAGGGTAATATGTTTTGGTGAGCGCACAGCAGCCTCCACCCCAGGGAGGTGCCAGAGCCAGGCTGCCTTGTGGAACTGGAAGCCCTTGTCTGTCTGCAGTGGGTCCCAGAGTGAAGGACCGGCACTGATGTTTACTGTTTTGGCTTTGCAGATGAACTCATGTGATCAAAATCTAAATCATTGCCTCGAACTCATTGAACAAGTTGCCAAAGTGCAGGGACAACTCTTCAGTATCCTCACTATGACAGCCCAAGAAGGTGAGGATGGCCAGTTCTGTCCCATCCAACTCTCCCTTCTTTTTGCTTTTCTTTGTGCTCTCTGATTGAGTTGGTATGGCTGGATTTCCCTCATTGACCTGATTTCTGGATTCTTTTAGGAGGACATAATGAAGGTGTGGAAATAATCAAATCACGCCTTTTGCCTTGGCTGGAGGCCTCCTTTACTGCTGCTTCCCTGGGAAAACCTGTTGACAGCAAGGTCCCATCTCTACAGGTAGGGATGCTAAAGGATCACCCTTGGCTTTTCATGGGCTTAAAGCATCTGGGAAATCAAACATATGTAAGATATGGTTTTTGCCTAGTGAGGGGCTCGACTCTACTTAGGGAACTGGGACACAGGTCTGAAAGGTGAGTTTCTGTTTACAACAGTATGTGGCACATGGATTTGGTCCTCTCTTAAGACAGGCCTGCACTCAGATCTCAGCTTTGCCTGCTTACTGGTGATGTGACTTCAGGCAAATAAGTAAGCCTCTGCTTCCTTAGCTATAAAGAGGCCTAGTGCACTGTCCAAAAGACAAGAAATGACAAGTGTTGGTGAGGGTGTGGAGAAATGGGAACCTTCCTACACTGTTGGTGGGAATGTAAGTTGGTACAATTGCTGTGGAAAGCAATATGGAGGTTCCTCAAAAAGCTAAAAATAGAAATACAATTTGAACTAGCAATTCCACTTATAGGAATTTACCTGAAGAAAACAAAATCCCTGATTTGAAAAGATATATGCACCCCTAAGTTTATTGCCACATTATTTACAATAGTCAAGATATGGAAGCAACCTAAGTGCCCATCAGTAGATGAATGGATAAAGAAGATGTGGTACATGTACACAATGGAATATTATTCAGCCATAAAAAGAAAAGAAATCCTGCCATATGCAACAACACAGATGGATCTAGAGGGTATTATGCTCAGTGAAATAAGCCAGGTGGAGAAAGACAAATACCATATGATTTCACTTATTTGTGGAATATAAAAACAAAACAAAACAGAAGGAAAAAAGCAGCAGTAGACTCATAGACACTGAGAAGTGACTAGTGGCTACCAAAGGGAAGGGGTTGGAGAGGGTTGTGGGAGGATTAGAGGGATAAAGGGACACAATAATTTGCAATCACAATATAAGTTGGTGACAGGGATGGTAGTACAGCCTGGAGAATACAGTCAAGGGTTATACAACATCTTTCTACATTTACAGATAGTAACTGCACACTAGAGGGGGTAAGGATTTATTAATATGGGTAACTGTTGAACTACTGTGTTGTACGTTTGAAACCAACATAAGATTTATATCAATGATACTTTAGTAAAAAAATTCTTTCAGAAAAAAAGGGCCTGGTGATGATCTACATCTGGGACATTGCTTGACTTACACTAGGCATTAAATAATCACTTTTAAATGACATATTAGTCACCCAGGCAGTAAGGGTACCATGGGGGCTCAAAAAAGAAAGAGATCATTAGATGGGGCATTGGAAACTTCAAGAGAAGAAAACTTCACTCTAGTAGACTGACAAAGAGTGTCATAATTTGTGGTTGATGGGTGGTTTCCATGCAGCAGTGTCAGTTTTTGAACAGTTGAAGACCAGACTGGAAAGAGCATAGACCCTGCTTAATGCATTGGCATCATTATGTCCGGAAAAGCAAACTGTTAGCAACCCTGATTTTAAATGTTTATATGGATTTTCACCATCAATTCCTTTCTAAACTTAAAACATTTAGAGCAGACTGTTTGTTCTAAGTATCAGAGTCTTAGGGAGGTGACTGAAGGATTCCTGCTTGGAGATCACTGGACAAAATTCTAGTTTCTCTTTCATGGTCCTGGGTAGATTGTCTAACCTTTTATGGTCCAGTTTCCTCATTTGCTGAATGGGGACAAGGCTTTTGCTGACCTGAAAGGGTTACTTTGAGAATTAAATGTGATAAGTTTGCATAAACAACCAATGTATGGTGAGTATCCCACAAAAGTCAGGTGTCATTAAGCCAATTTTTTTCCTGGGGATTTTCATACATTTCTTAGATTTTTTTATCCCTTGTGAGTGTTAGATTCCGAGTATAGAGATATAGGATGATATTTCAATGTCTCCTTTTTTAGAAATTGAGCGTTTAATATCCCTACAGTGAAATCCATAGATTGGTGAATTTTGGCAAATGCACATATCTATGTAACTCACACCCTATTAAGATATAAAACCTTCCCATTACCCCAGAGCATCCCCTTGGGCTACTTACCAGTCACCTCCTTCCACCTCCAGGGCAACTCCTCTTCTGATTTTTATCATTCCAGATTAATTTTGTCTGCACTAAAACTTCCTATAAATGGGATCATACATTATGTGCTCTTTTGTGCTGACTTCTTTTGCTCAACATAACGTTTTTGCAATCCACTCATGTTGTTTCACATATTCGCACTATTTTTGTATTTGTGTATGATGCCAGGACACATTTGATAAGGAGAAACAGAAAGAGTCTGATATTCGGAATTGGGACATGCATCAAGTGGACTCAGACTTGAATTCAACTCGAGATCAACTCAACCAGGATCAAGACGAGTAAGAGGAATCAAGTTATCTTTTTCCAAAAAGAATTGTCTGCTCTTAATTTAATTTTTAAGTTCGGGAGGAGAATAGTGGCTTGTGTAAAATGTAGACATTTGCCAACAGTTAGAGAGTATGTGTGTGAGTTGGGAGACAATGCCTTTAAATTTGGGGACAGGATATATTATATTCCATTATTATATTATATTATGTTATATTATATTACATTATCTTATCATTATATTATATTATATTATATTATTATTATTTTATCATTTATTTTTTTATTTTTTATTTTTTACAATTTATTTTGGTATCATTAATCTACAGTTACATGTGCAATATTATGGTTATTAAACTACCCCCTTCATCAGGTCCCCCCCACCAACCCCATTACAGTCACTGTCCATCAGTGTAGTGAGATCTATAGAGTCACTACTTGTCTTCTCTGAGTTGTACAGCCCTCCCCGTGCCCCCGCTACCTTATGTCTGCTAATCGTAATGCCCCTTTACCCTCTTATCCCTCCCTTCCCACCCATTTTCCTCAGTCCCTTTCCCTTTGGTAACTATTAGTCCGTTCTTGGGTTCGGTGAGTCTGCTGCTGTTTTGTTCCTTCAGTTTTTTTCTTTGTTCTTATACTCCACATATGAGTGAAATCATTTGATACTTGTCTTTTTCGGCTTGGCTTATTTCACTGAGCATAATACCCTCTAACTCCATCCATGTTGTTGCAAATGGTAGGATTTGTTTTCTTCTTATGGCTGAATAATATTCCATTGTGTATATGTACCACATCTTCTTTATTCATTCATCTACTGATGGACACTTAGGTTGCTTCCATTTCTTGGCTATTGTAAATAGTGCTGCAATAAACATAGGGGTGCATCTGTCTTTTTGAAACTGGGCTGCTGCATTCTTAGGGTAAATTCCTAGGAGTGGGATTCCTGGGTCAATTGGTATTTCTATTTTGAGTTTTTTGAGGAACCTCCATACTGCTTTCCACAATGGTTGAACTAATTTGCATTCCCACCAGCAGTGTAGGAGGGTTCCCTTTTCTCCACATCCTCGCCAACATTTCTTGTTGTTTGTGTTTTGGATGTTGGCCATCCTCACTGGTGTGAGGTGATATCTCATTGTGGTTTTAATCTGCATTTCTCTGATGACCAGCGATGTGGAGCATCTTTTCATGTGCCTGTTGGCCATCTGAATTTCTTCTTTATAGAAGTGTCTATTCATGTCCTCTGCCCATTTCTTAATTGGATTATTTGCTTTTTGTTTGTTATGGTGCGTGAGTTCTTTATATATTTTGGATGTCAACCCCTTCTCAGATGCATCATTTATGAATATATTTTCCCATATTGTAGGATGTCTTTTTGTTCTACTGATGGTGTCCTTTGCTGTACAGAAGCTTTTCAGCTTGATATAGTCCCACTTGTTCATTTTTGCTTTTGTTTCCCTTGCCCGGGGGATATGTTCATGAAGAAGTCACTCATGTTTATGTCCAAGAGATTTTTGCCTATGTTTTTTTCTAAGAGTTTTATGGTTTCATGACTTACATTCAGGTCTTTGATCCACCTTGAGTTTACCTTTGTGTATGGGGTTAGACAGTAGTCCAGTTTCATTCTCTTACATGTAGCTGTCCAGTTTTTCCAACACCAGCTGCTGAAGAGGCTGTCATCTCCCCATTGTATATCCAAGGCTCCTTTATCAAATATTAATTGGCTGTAAATCTTTGGGTTAATGTTTGGATTTTCTATTCTGTTCCACTGGTCTGTGGGTCTGTTTTTGTGCCAGTACCAAATTGTCTTGATTATTGTGGCTTTGTAGTAGAGTTTGATGTCAGGGAGCATAATTCCCCCTGTTTGATTCCTCCTTCTCAGAATTGCTTTGGCTATTCGGGGTCTTTTCTGGTTCCATATGAATTTTTGAGTTATTTGTTCCAGTTCATTGAAGAAAGCTGTTGGTAGTTTGATAGGGATTGCATTGAATCTGTAGATTGCTTTAGGTAGTATAGCCATTTTGACAATATTTATTCTTCCTAGCCAAGAGCATGGGATGCATTTCCATTTGTTAGTGTCCTTTTTAATTTCTCCTAGGAGTGTCTTGTAGTTTTCAGAGTACAGGTCTTTCACTTCCTTGGTTAGGTTTATTCCTAGGTATTTTATTCTTTTTGATGCAATTGTGAATGGAATTGTTTTTCTGATTTCTCTTTCTGTTAGTCCATCATTAGTGTATAGGAAAGCAACAGATTTCTGTGTGTTAATTTTGTATCCTGCAACTTTGCTGAATTCAGATATTAGTTCTAGTAGTTTTGGAGTGGAGTCTTTAGGGTTTTTTATGTACAGTATCATATCATCTGCAAATAGTGACAATTTGACTTCTTCTTTACCAATCTGGATGCCTTGTATGTCTTTGTTTTGTCTGATTGCTGTGGCTAGGACCTCCAGTACTATGTTGAATAACAGTGGAGAGAGTGGGCATCCCTGTCTTGTTCCCGATCTTAGATGAAAAGCTTTCAGCTTCTCACTGTTAAGTATGATGTTAGCTGTGGGTTTGTCATATATGGCCTTTATGATGTTGAGGTACTTGCCATCTATACCCATTTTGTTCCAAGTTTTAATCATGAATGGATGCTGAATTTTGTCAAATGCTTTTTCAGCATCTATGGAGATGATCATGTGGTTTTTGTTCTTCTTTTTGTTGATGTGGTGGATGATGTTGATGGATTTTCGAATGTTGTACCATCCTTGCATCCCTGGGATGAATCCCACTTGATTATGGTGTATGATCCTCTTGATGTATTTTTGAATTCGGTTTGCTAATATTTTGTTGAGTATTTTTGCATCTACGTTCATCAGGGATATAGGTCTGTAATTTTCTTTTTTGGTGAGGTCTTTGCCAGGTTTTGGTATTAGAGTGATGCTGGCTTCATAGAAAGAGTTTGGAAGTATTCCCTCCTCTTCTATTTTTTGGAAAACTCTAAGGAGAATGGGTGTTATTTCTTCTCTATATGTCTGGTAGAATTCAGAGGTGAATCCGTCAGGTCCGGGGGTTTTGTTCTTGGGTAGTTTTTTGATTATGTTATATTATATTATATATAAATTATTGCATATAAAATATACATATATTGCATATAAAATAATTTATATTATTTATATTATATTTATTATATTATGATCCCTAAGACCTGGTCCCCTGGGCTCTATTCTTCTTCATAAGCCCATTATCAGCACACATTTCTAAATAGGATGATCATTTCATGAAAATCTAACTTTTTGAAGGAAAATAAGATGCAGAAGAAGAAGGGTTAAAGAGGGCAAAAGATCAAGTAAAGAAAAAATTAGGAGAAAGAAGAAAAGTAGGGTAAATCAGGCTGCATCTATGTCAGTTGTGCTCATTTAGGGGAGTAAATATACCTGACTGAGAGAGTCAAACTCTCCAAAGAATGACCAATTCAAGATTTTGGGATAAATACTAGATATAAACTGTATTTTTTAAATGCTAAGCAATGCCAGGCAGCAGCAGATGTCGGATGTATGCTCTGTGCAAAGCCAGGAGAGCATGCACAGTGAATCAGTGCAAAGCAAATTCCAAACTTTGCATCTGTACTTGAGAAAGATAAACAAGTGTGTAGGGCACTGCCTTCAACATACCTACCAAAAAAAAAAAAATCCATCAATAAGGTGTTTCTCCTCCCACCACATTGCTTCACTGCTGACATGTACGGAAGAGCAAGAGGTTCCTGTGTTAACTAGTTTAAGCTTGTGATGCAATAGGGTGTGGCATGCTGTCTCGTTTTCTCATGAGGTTTTTCCAAGAAAAATATCTCTACTAATTCAGTTTTGCCTGATTGTAAAAGTAATACAAATGTCCTTCTCAAAATGCATACAACAAATACAAGTATAAAGATGACAGTCACCTGTTCTCTCATCCTGTTAACATTTTGGTCTATTTTATTCCAGACATTTTTCTTTGTGTGGGCTTGCACACACACACATGATTGCCTCTGCACACCCTCATTCATTTTTCCAATTGGAATCATCCTCCATGAGCAGTTTTATAGCTGCAGCAGTCCAAATTTACAAACATAGTGTGCAAAAAGCACAGTTCCTTTGATTTTCTACAACTTATTTCAACTGATATCTCCTGATATAGAGTGGGGTGAGGAGGATCCTTAAATCGGCCACTTTCCTGGTTTACTGTAGTCCATTTTTTTGTAGATATGCAGTTAATTCCAAGGTCAGATTTCTGTTGGGGGCTGTTTTTGGCCTCTTTGGGGTCTCCTTTGCCACCCTTCTTCTTTAGACTGACATCTAGGGGTAGAGGGATGCATACATGCTCCTCTGGGGCTAGAGGAAAGGAGATTTTGGTCTGGCACTGCTCTCTGGGTTCTTGTTCCCTCCAGATACTAGAATATTGGGCTGATGGGTGCTGATTTGTGGCTTGTGTAGTTAGGGGCACTCACTGGCAACTTCTGCTGATGACCCGGCCCCTCCACTTACCTCTACCTGTAAGGCAGGTCTTTGAGACTTTGTTGGTTCTTGACTTCTATCAGCTCCAGTAGGGATTTCTACCTTCCTTTCTAGTCACTATGGGTCTGTAATTACCCAAAAGTGGCACCATGGACCAAGAAACCATGACTGCATGCCATTTGTTTTTTAATTTTTTATTTGAAAATAATTTCAAATGCAGAAAATTTGCAAGAATGGTACTAAGAATATCCATATATCCTTCATATACTTTTTGCCCTGTTGCTTTCTCATTTGTATGTACATTCTATCTATATCCACTCCCTACTCTCTCCTTCACCCCGCATTTGAAAATTGCATACAGGAAGGTGTTTGCAGCTTGACCTTGGATTTCCTAGTTTTGTATTTTGTTTTGTTTTTAACCCCCTTGTGGCTCTTATTCTTAAGGCATCACAAATGATGGTATCTATTCCCCACAGTCTATGGTAGCCAACTTTTTCCTCCCTCTCTTACTCTGCCTACCTGTTTTTAAGGCCAAGGTGCTACCTTGTGGAATGAGTGGCCCACCAAGGAAGTTCCTCATGTCTAGCCTTATGGAGGCCCATTTTGTTGTGACTCAGTTCCAAAGGTACAAAATCCCAATTCAGTGCTGAGTGGGGACAGGTCTGCCCAGGTCTAGTGAACCCCAGATGAGGGAAGACCTCTAGAGTATGTGCTTGGCTTCTGGTTGTGAATCTTGCTTGTGCTCTATATCCTATTAGAATATCCAGTTGAATCTGCCGCTTTAACATCTCCCACCCTTGTCCCTTTCTTTCTATTTTATTACCATTGCCCTAATTCAAGACTGGTAACTATTACTTCAACCAGTTGCCTTCCAACTCACTTCCCTGCTTTCATTCTCACTCAACTACAATCCATTTTCTATATAACAAACATATAAATTCACTGCCCCCACCCTGAGGCTTAAAAGCTGTTGGTAGCCTCCTTTTATACTTGGGAAAAAATTCTAAGCTCCTTCCCTGGACTCTCACAGCCCTGTGTGGTCTGGCTCTATCCTCATCTCATCCCTGGCTCTTTGTGTGTCTGGCTTTCTTATCCTTCAGGTCTCAGCTTAAATGTGACTTTCTCAGAGTCTGTCTATGACCATTATCCATTGAAAGGCCTTTCCTCTCCCCTCTTGTAATTTTCTTTTGCAGTGATCTAAGACTAGCACTTACCACAATTAAGAACTTAAAAAAATTTGTTTGCTTATTTATGATCCACTAGACTGGAAGCTCCTAAGGGTTACTGTCTTGTATTGCTATTTTTACACTGTTGTATCTCCAGCACCCAGCATAATGCCTGGCATATGGTATATTTACTATGATTTGCTCACTGAATGAGTAAATCTGTAACAGAAATAAATAACTAAAATATGTTAACCTGTTTAAAACAGTGCCCAGCACATGAATGTACCTGCCTTTCTTCTCTCTGTATGTCATCCAAGACACCTAATTAGCATGTGTGTGTACGTGCTCACACATGTATGCCATGTCTTGAGAGAAAAAAACTGCCTTATTCTTCTTCATACTCTCCTTCCTTTCTTGGTCTATTTTATTTAAATTTTCTACAGTTTTCTCTTGATAAAAATGTTCACTTTCCCATGTATAGTTTTAAAAACCTATAGCATATTCACATTTGAATTAAATCATAGCAGTTTCCTTGCAACTTCTAGTGCCTAATTGTGCAGTTGTTGCCACTTTGGCTTTGTTTTAGATTTTAGACATTTCATTCATTCATTCATTATTCTGTTAACAAAATCTACTATGACTGTTCCTAGCACTGTTTTAGGTGCTGGGAATAAGATGAATAAAACAAAGTCCTTGCTCTCGAATAACTCACAGTATGTTTATACTTATAAATTACAATTTATAAATTATAAATGTGGAACGAAGGGTTGGAGGAGCTCAGGAAAAGGGGAGGCAAAGTTCGCTGGAAAGAGTTGGGGTTGGCATTTGGAATGGCACTTGTAGGAAGAACGGGGGCTCGTTAAAGGAGGAGGGAAGGGACGGTACTCTGGGCAGCTCACACCACCTTGTATGTTGTCTGTCTGAGTGGCTGGGATCTGTGGGGACTTGAGAGGGATCCTGCAAGCCTGTTATTACTCAGTCTGCTTCACTGTTAGGGGAGCATCCCAGTGTTGAATTTCCCTTCTCCCATCTAAAGGGAAGGGAGAGGCCTGGTGTGAGTTTAGATAGCAGTTGTACTCTCAGCCTAAGGACTAGTGTGATGAAAAAGCCTGGATGTTCCAGGGAAGTCAGATCAGAGAAGTCAAGAAACCTTTGCCCACTCATGATCTCTCATTGTGCTAGAGTAACTTAACTGAGCACCATTGGTCTTCATCCAGTGTTATCCAGCACACTCCAAGTTCTTTTTAAATTTAGATAGACCTAAACAAGTAGTATAATTTATTATGATTTTCCCACAGTGAAGAGTCTTTGAAGTTAACAATGACTGAGCCATATTGAAAACTCAGGAAAATTGTGCTCAATAAGTGGTGGAAGTCAGAGGCAGGAGACATGAAATACTTGGTAGTCAAGTACAATTGTGGAGGGCTTTCTTCATAGATGAGCAAATAATTTTTTTTATAGTTAGGAAGTCTGGGAAAATTAAGTCAAATAGAGCTGTACAGTACCAAGTTATGAGAATGAGTATCAGTATATTGCAGAAAATGGAGATTTTATAGAGAGAGGCAACCTGGGGATTGAGTGTATTTAGAGTAGATGAAATAGGAGGGTGATAAGGAGGAACTGCACAAGTTACCTTATCCTTTATGTGCTAATATTGATAATTATTATGTTGTCTTTTGGGGGTAATAGCTCTGTAGTTTCTTTGTGTTTGACACTGAGAAAGGATGCCAGCATGTTTTTGCCTCCAAGTGCACCGTAATATTTGCAGTATAATTTGATTAAATGCAGATGTCTTATAATTTGATCTTAAGTTGAATTTATATCATATGCCAAAAGCTCCTGAGACAACCTATGCCTTGATTTAGAAAGTCTGCCAGTTTTGGAAAATCTGTCTTTAGTTACTGATTTCTTTAGCAGTCTGGCTGGAACTGCAAAGACTCTTGAAGAAACCAAGAACAGATTGGCCATATCCCATGTGGCTGCAGAGAAGGAAATAAATCAGCTAAGAAAGCAGTAAGGAAAAAAGTGACAGGATTATTGCAGCCTCTGATTAATATTTGAATTTAGCTTTTTTTAGTGTTCCATTACAATATGAAAAATTTGCTCACAATCAAAAGGAAAGGCAGCAATATTTTTATTAATGTTTCATATATTTTTATTACTATAAAAATATTATCTATGTTATAGGACATTTTCAAAGTACAACGGAGTATAAAGGACCTGAGAAACTCTCATAATTCCAGAACCAGTTACTGTTCTCATTTGATATTTCTTCCAATTTATACATTAAAAATAGAGTTAAGACTGCAAGATAATATATAAGCACACAATTTTGGACCCCATCTTTTTAGTTCACATTGTTTTTCTATTACTAAGAAAAAAATATTGCAGAACTTACTTCCATGTAGATGCATCAGTCCCATCATTTGAATTTTTCCCTACTATTGAATATTTACTTGATACCAATTTTCAACACTGGAAGTAACACTGTGGTAATATTTTGTGGCAAATCTTAGTTTTAATTTCAGATTATTTTCTAAATGTAAATTTATAGAAAGGGAAAATAAACACTGACACTTTAAATTTATACCTCCCTTGATCTGTTTTAATTCCCTCCCTCCACAAAAGAGCAAGTGGAAGTTGTATTATAATACATCTATCCATTTATGAATACCTTTCTGTTGCTTTCACACATGTTCCAGTTGTTTTGATTTCTTTAGGAGCACCCATACATTTTAGCTAGGAGCACTGTTCTATTTTCCACTTTCTGTCTCCCCTTCAGCATCATTTTAATCATGTGTTTCCTATTTGATATATCTTCTCAAATTCTTTGATAATATTACTCAGTGATTTTCTATGGCACAGATTCTGTTCTTTACTATTTCTAGTGTAGCTTTTAATTCTGCTCTTGCATTTTTAGGTCTTCCACATCCCTAATCTTACCCCTTACCATTTCGTCTTATGTCACTGTCCTTCTCATCACAGTACATTCTCTTCTCATGACTTTTGCTTTTGTTTTATGATGGCCATGCCTCTTTGTATCTTTATGAGGATGCCAATTTTATTTCTGAAACTTTGTTTATTTCTTGCAATATGTTACTTTTATGGAACCACACTTCCACATAGTATTGTGGATGTTATTTAATTTCTAGTTTTCCTTCATATTCTATCCATTCAGAGAGTCAAAGAACTAATAAGGATAGGAGATTATAACTTTGACCAGCTTCTGGACTAGGTTTTGGAGGTCAAATGCTTGTAGCTGTACATGGCTGAGATCAGTCCAATATAGGGCAGTATGTCTATAGACTCACTCCGTTTTCATTAGAGGATTTGCACTGTATCTTTTCTTCAGGAGCCTTTTCCAGCTGCAGACATGGCATGGCATCCTGATCCTGGCAATTCTGCTCTTTGCCAGTTTGTGTTTGTTCCTCTGTATTTCCATCAGTTTTCCACTGTAATAATGGCATACTGAGTACCCTCTTTTAAGTATGCCATTTGTTGCCTATTACCTTTTCACCACACCTCCCTCCCTCTCTTTTCTTTCTTCTTAAAAAACAATTTTTTTTTTTTTCTGTTCAGGCTTAAATCTCTTCAAGCCCAAGAGGAATCCCGCCACAGAAACTCAGAGCACAGGAGCTCAGAGAAGCGCGATTGGGAGCCTAGGAACTTAGAGCAGAGGAAAGCTGAGCAGCGGGGCCCGGATCAGCGCAGCGCAGACAAGCGGAGCGCAGAGGAGCGCAGCACAGAAGTGATGTCCGATTACGAGAAACAGCTCCGAACTCTGAAGGACGAGTTAGCTGTTCTGTCTGCTGAAAAATCTGTACTCCAAGGAAGGTCTGACAAATTCACACAGATCTTTTCATTTAAATTCCTTTTGTTAGTGGTCAAAGCCTGGCTTAGGAAAAGAAGAAAAATGACATCCTGAATCTAAAGCCCTAGAATATAGGAAGCTTTGAATTGTAAAGGAATTGCTTCCTCTAACTGCACCCTTCCAGAGAGAGAAAACACCTTCTGGACTGCCAGGCTTTGGGCTGACATTGAAGCTTAAGGAATGATACTGAGAAAGATGTGAAATGAAACTTCTTTGGCTAAAAACCAGATTTGAGGGGCAAGAGGGGGTACTCAGGTTGAAAGAATGTTCCATAATATGAGTGCCCTGTTTGCTGAGGCCTAGGAGTCCTCTCTCCAGGCATGACCAACTGTCATTTACTCTAGGGTATTGCCTTTGTATATTTCTGCTTGACGGAGTGTGTAGCTAGCTGAGTGTTCTTGTGAAATCCCTTTCTCCTAATGGACAGAATGTTAAGGCAGGTCACACAGACAATGCCAAGTGAGGACAAAGTAGGATGTTTCTCCTTGAGTCTCCGCATTTTCCATGTTCTTTCCAACCTCCTTCCCCCACTTCTTCCAGTCCCACATCATGACCTAACTCAGGTTACCAAGGCCACCCCACACCCGGCCCCATTTCCCTAAATGTCACCCTAGTCTTTCATTTTTAGAATCATTCTGCCGATGTTGCACTGCTGCCAGTTTATACCTCTGGCTCCCAAGAACCACTCTGTGCATTTCTGCCTAATTTAAAGTTCAGTGATGTCACATGGATAGCTTGAGATTGGCCATGGCACCATAGAAACTGGTAAACACTGTAAATGAGGGCTTTCGCCCTCCCCCACACCCCTAACCTTCAACAAGTTCGCTATGCACTACCATTTGCCCGACAGTTTCATCTACAAACCCATTTCGTTTGTGCTAGCTAGTCTTATAATTGACTTTGGACTTGGTAGCAATAGGCATTTCACTGATAACTATGCTTTCCAATTCACCAAGTACTTCCATGTGTATTAGCTCGCTTGGACACCCCCGCCCCCAGTCCCCCTCCCCAAATAGGGCAAAAATGATGTAGGTGAATTCTGAGGCTTTGAAGAGAGGAAGTGATTGCAAGTAGTCTCAATGCTACTGAACAAGAACACAGATCTTTTCTCATTGTTCAGTGTTCATCCATTTTATGCCATAAAGTTCATGTGATACATTAGTACCCAAGGTTTGGGCAAGAAACCCTGAAAATCTGACTTCTTTAACTCTGGTTCCTCCTAGCTGGGTGACTCTAGGATGGCCCTATCAGCTTTTCCAAGCCTAGTTCTCCTGTAAAATGGCCAGTCAATGGGCTGCTGAAAGGACCAATGGGGGTGCTAATTAACCCTGCAAGTACAGAATACTGTTTCTCGGTCTTATTTGAGCCCTCGTGGAGACAGCGCCTTTTACGGGCCTCGCGGAGAGGTTGTGGAGACAGCTGCTTTCCTTGCCTGCTGAGGCCCCTTGCTCCTGGTTAGGAGTCAGAGCCCTTCCGGGCTGACTCTTGCTTTACCACCAGGTCCACCAGGAGCCGGTCTCCGAGCCCCGCCCGTCACAGCCCGGCCCGTCGCAGCCGCAGCCGCAGCCGGTCACTCAGCCCCTGCACCGCAGTGGTGAAGTTCCGAAGCCCGTCCCCGAACCGCGCCAGACTCTCCAGTGCGGCGCGCAAGGCTGCGCTGCTCTCCCGGTTCAGCGATGCCTATTCCCAGGCCCGCCTGGATGCGCAGTGCGTGCTGCGGCGTTGCATCGACAGGGCCGAGACAGTGCAGCGGATCATCTACATCGCCACAGTGGTACGTGACAGCTGTATGCACCACGGTCCCGCGGGCCGGCGGCGCACGGCACTGGGCGGCCTCTGCAGGGCAGCTCAGAGACCACTGGGTATTGAGCTCCCTGGAGGAGGGCGCAGTTTCCTTCTGTCCTATCATTAACGAATATTTGGGATGAATAATTTTTCACAACCAGTAACGATTAATATATATTAATATTTATTTGATCAGACATTTGATGAACACGTATCCATAAATGCAGGACTATCTTAAATAGGTGTATACTAAGTGGGTTTGCACCGAATCTTCTAAAATGGGCATGTGTACACCTATGGATATATTACTGCTAATGGCTATCATTTGACTGATTTCCTTTCATTTTTAGAAAAATTGAAAGGCTGTGATTATGTTAACTTTTGTGTACGAAGAGTAGTTGCTAAAACTGCTATTGTATCATCTGCTTGAGTATGGCACATTAAAAGTGTGCATATGTAATCCTTAATTCTCAAAGCAGATGAATTTGTTCTCTGCGTATCATACTGAGATACTAAGAATCCATTATGAAAACAGTTAAATAGTAAAAAGCAAAACAAAGCATTGGGTAGGTGAGAAGAATTATCAGAATTTTTTGAACTTTATCCTGTATTTATTCATTTATATAATGGGTCAGCAAACTATGACCTATGGGCCATACCCGGCCCTGGCCTGTATTTCTAAGAAAAATACCACCTGAGAGTTAAGAATGTAAGAATGGTTTTACATTTTTAAATGGCTGTAAAATAAAATAGACTTATGTATATTAGGCAAAGCCTGAACTATTACTTTCTGGCTCTTTACAGATAAAGTTTCCCAACTCCTGGTTTGTATAATTAAGAATCACAGAGTTTGCTAAAGTGTTATAGGGGAGAGGCCATGTCTTTCATGTATAACTGAGTTTTCCCACTGCCTACTCCGTAACAGGCATTTAATAAATATTTGTTGAATTAAATGGGCCAGAAAACATGCCAGACACTTGATATGTGTCTATGTAGACCATAAACACTAGACTGATAATTTAATCTTGACCAGTAATATGTTATTTTTGTGGTATCATAGCATCAACTAGCACTTTTTAAGTATCCATGTAACCACACATGCTTTATTTCCTTGAACCTCTGCATGGTCCTGCTTCCTGCACTCAGAATTGCCAGAACAGTGGTCGGCTGTTTGAAGATAGTGAACTTGCAAAGTCATATATGTACTTATGTACCTTTCAAAATTGAGATACATATTTTCTCCCAGATTAAAACTAGTTTTGACCAACTGTGCTTAGTTATCAGAAAACCGTAAGATGTTGAATTTTTATGGGGATTCTTTATTCCTTGCTTTGGATCTCTTTACACCCTCACTCCCACCTTCCACCTAATAAATTTGCTGCATTTTTATGTGCAGGAGGCATTCCATGTAGCTAAAATGGCATTCAGACATTTCAAGATCCGTGTGAGGAAATCATTGACACCATCTTATGCGGGGTTGAATGACTTTGAGGACACTGTCTCCGATTATATCATTTGCCATCTTGATCTGTACAATTCCCAAAGCAGTGTTAATGTAAGTGTTGGGTCTCTGCCTGGGACTGGTTCGCTGCTGCTGATGTTAACACTGAATACTAATAACTCAGAAATCCATCCTGTGCTTAGTATTGCTTCTATGTAATAAGCAACACTTACTTCCAGTTTAATTCATAGAACCAGTCATTATTGGCTATTTCTTAGACATTTTATGGGGAAAAATATTCTGACCTTTACAGTTCTTTTTTTCTATGGGAGTCTTAAGATCGGAAGATAGAATACCACACTGCTTAAGAGCAAAGCTTTGGGAGAGGTAGGTATGGATTTGCATCCTGGCTCTGCTACTTGCTCGCTGTGTGACCTTGCACATTTACTTAGCCTCTTTGTGCTTTAGTTTTCTAATCTTAAATGGGAGCAACAGTGGTCATGACCCATAGAGTTCTTAAGAGGATTAAATGAAAGGAAGCTGGTATTTTGCTTAGTGCGAGACTTGGCCCTTGCAGCACTCAATAAAGGCAAGTTGTATTTGTTATTATTACAGATTGTGTTTAACATAGCTGATTTAATTGTTATAATAATAACTATTATAATTGTTATAGATTATGAACTAGTCAGAGTTCTGTGTTGACACAGTATATACATAGAGAAAAAGTAAGGAAATAATAACTAAAAGCCACTAAATGTGTTTTTTTTTGTTTTTGTTCTCGTTGTTTTTAGTTGGGGAGACTCTCTGGGCCTTTAGTATGTCATTTGTCCTCTGTGCATCTTTCCTCTTTGCCTATCAATATGTCTCTCTCTTTTGAGCGGATGTGCGCTCTCCTAGTTTGACTCGTGCTCACTCACTTGCTCTTTTCCTGCCTCCCATTAGTTATGACCCCTCTGAATGTCAGAGTTTCTCACCCAGCTCGGTAACAAGGTGATGCCCTCTTTTTGTTTTTCAGGATGTGATACGAGCCATGAATATCAACCCCAAGATTTCATTCCCTCCTGAAGTTGACTTTTGCCTCCTTAGTGACTTCATCCACGAGATGTGTTGTATTGCCTTTGCAATGCAGACTTTAGAGCCACCACTAGATATTGCATTTGGGGCTGATGGAGAAATTTTTAATGATTGCAAGTAAGAGACATAGGAGCAGAAGCTAAGGAATTCTTTATAAATAAAGAATCTTTTCTCTATTCCCTGGGAACAATTTAGGGAAAAGAACTCTGGGTGGGGAAATCAACAGATACACCATGATTTCCAGGCCCTGGTATGTATTTCTCTGTACTACAGGTCAGGGCCCTCTCCTTGGGTCATTTTTCTTTTCAGCCAAATGTGATTCAGCAGTAATGTTATGATTTCCATTGAACCTCTTGGTCTTGGGGAGAACTTGTGAGTATGTGGGGCCTGTCTGGAGCATTTTAAAAGAAAGGTGCATTATAAATACAAATGTGTATTACTTTCTGCTTTTTATTGCACTATTCAGGCCACATTTCTCAAAGTCTGGTGTCTGGATCACTTGCCTCAGAATTACTCAAGATATTTGTTAAAAATGCAGATTCCTGGGTCATACACCGTGATGTTTTATGCAGTAGGTCTGGGGCAAGGCTCAGGAACCTGCAGTTTAACAAATACTCAGAGGTTCCTTATGCACACTAACATTTGAGAATGACATACTCTTTTACCTAGGACCTTTAGATTTCTACCAACTTTTACATGGTAAATATTTCCTTTGTAAATTGGAAGACATTAAATTAATTGAAAAAATTTTACTGAAATTTTATGAGATCTTATGATATAGCTGGAGATTATCTGGGAGGTGGCCAAACTAATGATAAAGAACACAGGCTCTGGCATCAGCTGCCTGGGTTCAAATCCCAGCTCTACCACCAATTAGCTGCATAACCTTGGGCATGTTACTTGATTTTTCTGTTCTTTAGTTTCTTCTCTGTCAAATGAGGGAATAATTGTACCCCCTTCCTAGGGCTATGGAGATCATTCAACTGAAGTACTTAGGACACTGCTTGGCATATAGTGAGCACTCAGGAAAAGTTACCTCTGGGTCTTTTTCAGGCTGTAGAGTTATGGGTGGGTGGCACTCCAATATCTTGCAAAGCTGTTGATGATGAAGACCATTTATCTTTCTTTTGCTTATGCAAATCACCATGATGGCATTTCCAGCTGCCTTAGAGCATGGCAGATTTTCTTGCCATTGCCATGTTTCTGGGTTCTTTCAGATCACTGCTTCCAGCCTGTGTCCACTCATGGAAGAGCTGGATATGACAACATTACACGGCGATTCGTGTTTTTGATTCCCTTAAAGAACATACCACTTTATTCTCTTCTCCTTTGCAGGATGCATAGTACCACTCAGAAATGTCCACCCATTTTAGAATATGAAATCTGCATGTTCCACAGACCTCTGGTGGACCTTCTGCTTTCATGCCTTTAACTAGAGGGACTGTGTTGCCTCTTGGGTTGCTCTGCAGCCTGTGTGCCTGGAAGGCTATGGAGCTGGAACTAGAGTCCTCATAATGATTGGATATTTGGTTCTATTTGCAGGACCTCTTTAGAAAAAAGTTTAATCCTTAAAAAAAAAAATCCAGCCGCTTTCCACATATTTGAAAACAATTACTCAAGTCTTCTTTCTTTTGAACTCATGGCTTTAGGTTTTCTCCATATAAAGAGGGTTTGGGACTTCTTGACAATAGGTCAGTTTCTTTGGCCTGTGCCTCATTCTTGTTGGAGAATTCCTTTTTAAGAAATAGTCCTTACTGGATGTAGTCCCTTGCTTTGGGCTGCCTAGCCTAGAGGGGCAATCACCCTTACCATTCTTATTTTCTATCTGTTACCTCAGCCAATTTGTAGTAGTTTTTCCAAATTTATAACACTGTTGACTCATTTTGAGTTAACTAAAACCTGTTATTTATTTATTTATTTTTATTTTGCTATAATTAATGAACAATTATATGAACAACATTATGCTTACTAGACTCTCCCTATTACCAAGTCCCCACCACATGCCCCGTTACAGTCACTGTCCATCAGCGTAGTGAGATAGAATCACTACTTGTCTTCTCTGTGCTATACAGCCTTCCCCGTGTCCCCCCCCACATTATATGTGCTAATTGTAATGCCCCTTCCCCCCTTATCCCTCCCTTCCTACCCATCCTCCCCAGTCCCTTTCCCTTTGGTAACTGTTAGTCCATTCTTGGGTTCTGTGAGTCTGCTGCTGTTTTGTTCCTTCAGTTAAAACCTGTTATTTTTACTTGTGTTGTAATTAAGCCATTTATCACCTCTGTGCAGTTAGATGCTTTTTAGACTCAGTGGCAGGACCCTATATGTGTCTGTTTTACATTGTGTCTTAGTGAATTCAGCTTATTGTTGTAGCCTGTTGAGTTATTTTTTGATTTTGTTAACTTTTTTTTTCTTAGCCACCCTCCACCTTTGAGCTTTTTTAATATATTTCATGCAAGTCATTGTTGAACATGTTGACTCATCACAGGATTGAGAGAGAACCCTCTGAATCGTCATTCAAGTTCTCATTGACCCATTAGTTATCCCACTTTGGACACCATCACTGACCCAGTTTCTAATCCATCTACTTAAGTTAATCATCTACCTATATTTCTCTTATTTTGCCCACAAAGATAGCATGAGAAATCCTGTAGGAAGCCTATGGGATTTCAGATAGTCTATTCTCTCACATTTCTCAAATTGCAAATCTTGAATTCCTGAAAAGAGAAGGAACAAATTTAGTCTGATATGACTTGTTCTTCCTAAGTCCATGTTGGATCTTTATTACCACTAGTTCCTATTCTAAGAGCCCACAATTGTCTCTTTCATAACAGAATCAAGATCCATATTTATCTGGGTCTGAGCATCATCAAAAATGAAAATTTACCTGTCCCCCTGCCCCTGACACAGTTATGCTACATAATTGCTTAACTTCTATTTCTTGTTCTTTTGTTTGTTTAAAATAGGTACCGTCGCAGCTACGACTCTGATTTCACTGCTCCCTTGGTCCTCTATCACGTGTGGCCTGCTCTCATGGAGAATGACAATGTTATCATGAAGGGAGAAGCTGTCACCAAGAGAGGGGCTTTTGTACGGTGGCCTTGCATAGTGACAATTCATCCCAAGTGTTTGATTCACAAGTTCAAGAGCAATTATAAACCCAGAGATTCTATAGAAGAAATTTATAAATGGTTGCTTGATAAGATTTCATACAAAGGAGAGGAAAGAGACTGGGAAAGAACAAATTCTTTTCTTTGATTCTTCCATGATTCTTCATAGTTTTCTGGCAGTGATTTCTTTGCCTGTTGCTTTATTTACAAGATGGAACTAGTCATATTTGCCTCCTCTATCTTAGAAGTATTATGCTGTTATAAGGGCAAAGCCTTTGAGCTCACCTTATTGGAAGCTCTCTGTAACTCTAAGCATTTAAATGTGATCAATTAACTTTCAGAAAAGAGTTGGCCAAATTTTTACTGGCAATTCTCCATTTTGGAAAATGAGAATATGCCTTATTTTTCTCTCCTTGATGTGATGTGTAGGGAGGGGAGGGATGGAGACAAAGCGGGCACAGATAGGAGAGAGGAGCCAATCTGTTTCGGAAGGTTTGCTTCCTAAATGCAGCAGTTGTATTTAGGACATTTAAGAATGTTTTGAATATGGTAAATGAGCAGCCTTCCAAATGGAGTCTAAGGTATGCAAGTGTGTGAGGGTGTGTGTTGTGGTGGGGACTGGGTGGCCACTGGTGCTTGGAGATTCTGTCTATCACGTTCTGGAGTTTTCTCCTACCCTTCCTAGAAAGAGTAAAGTGAATTCTGAGGTGAAGTTGCGCAGCCCAGAGTAAGGCCTCCCCCTGGGTGGTTTCAGTTCCTGTTCTCTTTGAGCTGGAGAATGGGGAAGTGCTTCACAGCAGCTTTCTACACATATGGTGGAGAAGGGGAATCGTGTTTTTTAAAAGAACTGAGGAAAAGGGTGTTTTTTTGCAGTTTTAAACACCCCACTATAGTGAATAGTATCTCAATAAAATATTTTGTGCTATGAAAGTTGAGCCCATAGAAACTGGGTTGTATTGATCTGACAGTCACACATGCTCTACAGTGAATAAGCTCATAAGACATGTTTCTGGCCCCTACAACCACCACCCTCTGTTAAGGAACCCTCGTAGACTGTCTGCAGTGCAGTCTGGAAGGGAGGGAGGAATAGCTGCTCCTTCTGTGCTCTATGCCAAACAGCAGCTGCCTTCCGACTTCCTGCTTCTCTCCCTTCATTTATATCAGTAACACTTACCAAAGCTTAAACTCCTAAAATAACATGAGAATACTCTAAAAGGAAGAACTTGGAAAAAGGAAAGGGTCGAATGAAAGGAAATTCATAAGAAGGATTTTACTAGTAAAATGTCATTTTAGTGAATATAGTTTTTTTTCTTATTCATTAATTTATAAAGTATCTGGGTAGCAGTGGTGATTCACTAACAGACTTATTCATTAATTCATTTCATTCCATGATATTTATGATTCAGTAGTTATTTATGGCCCAAGCCCTGTGTTTACGTGGTAGGAATTCATCAGTGAATAAAAGAGACCCAAGTCCCTGTCCACGTGAAGGTTACGTTACCCAGCACTTGCAACCTTGAATGGGATTCCTAACAGCTTAGGCATCAAATGCTACTGGCACCAAGAATTCAAATCTCCCAAAGTTCATTGTAGTGGGGTTTTATTTGAGAATTGCCTGAAAGCTCCTGTCAAGTGCTGAGCAGCTCTAGGAAATGAAAAGTGTTCCTCACGCTGATGGCCAGTAATGAACAAGTGTCATCATATCAGTAAAACCTCTCATTCTATAGAGTATGCACATTGTTTTAAGGCATGTGGGCTTTCACACACTACCGCTTTGACTTTTTTTCTCTCTGTATTTTAGTGGAATTCCGTGCGATCCCTAAGTCGGTGTCGAAGCAGGAGTTTAAGTCCCATTTGCCCCCGCACCGATATTGGTTTAAGCACCGTATGTATTTGTTCAATAGTTTTTACACAAAATCATCCTATGATTGACACTTTTTTTTCAGCAATCATCTATAAAAGAGGTGATTATAAGTCTATAGGTAGGAAAGGAATCTGTTGAAATAACCCCAAACTGATTTTTATACTGCCTTAGACTAAGGAATTTATCATTCTAGAAAGAAGGAAGTAGAGGGAGTGTTCTAAAATTAATTGACAGAGTAATAGACTTTACTTATTTCATAGTTTTACTTTCTTTGAGTGAAATGGGCTATTAGATATCAGTTAGTTGTCTGTACAGAGAACAGGACACCTTAGTCAACTGACCTGGGCACAAACTCCTGGTTCTTCTAGAACTTACTGTATGAGTTTGGAGAAATTGCTCAACTGGTCTGGGTTTCACTGTTGTATAAAAGGAACTGCAGGTATTAATTTCCTCCAAACTTCAAAGTAGGAAGATTAAAATTAGTCTTTGTGTATTAGTTCTTGGGATCATTATCAATACTTTGATCAAAGAAAAAAGTCACAGCAAAACCATCTCTGGAAACTAAAAGCATCATTATGATTCACCACTATACATTTATTTAACAAATTATATGTAGTCAATGCCTTTTGAATACAGGGCTGGACTGAGACATGTGGGCAGCAGATAGGCTAACAATTTGCTGTTCCTTCAAATAAAATTTCTTAAAATATTTGTTCCACCTTGTTTTAGAGAGAGTGGTGAAGGAGAACCTGGCAGGGTTCCACTTGTCTGAAATTATCTCTAGCAAGCTTTAATCTTCTAAAATCCTCTCAGCAAAACCAAACCACTTAGTAAGACTCCTGTTTGAGTTTAGCGAGCATCTTGTTCCTTCAGCATGCTCCTTATCAAACATGCCTCTGTGTCTGATGGATGCTAGATTTGGAAATGGACACAGAAATGATGAAAACATGGTCTCTTCTTCAATATAGGAAAGGCAATATGATTTAAACAAAGTAACTGAATGTGGTATATGATACAGCCCATAAGAGAGGCACAGAGGAGTAGGGCAGTCAGAGGAGGTTAGAGATTCCTTCTGGATGTGGTAGTGAGGAAGGCGTGCGTGGAGGAGTTGTATTTGATTTCGCCTTTTAGAATGGATGGAATTTCAATGGACTGAGAATGGACTAGGCATGTCTCTATTCTTTTGCTCTTGAAGATTTGAATATACCTTAATTATCCATATTCATGAATAAGTATTTACAGTAAGTAAAAGCAAAAGGATTGTGCATTTAGTGGACTGATAAATTAAAAGGAAATCTTGAGAGTTGTATACTGGAAGAATCACAACGTCCTCATTCTAGGAGGAAGTGGCATATCAGAAGAAACAGCAGGATTAGACACCTGTTGTGTTTTAGCCCTGGTGATTTTTACCTCTGGACTCTCATTGGAAGGCTTATTGATGGGCAACGTTTCTCTGTAGTAAGCTCCTATACATGTTTGAACCACCTCCTCTCTCTTTCCAGCTTTGTGCTTAGGGAGAACAAAGTAATTTAAACTTTAGATAAGAATAAAATACATTCTCCAAGATGAAACTGTTTTCTGCTCAGTTTCTGTCCCTTCCACCAGCCTCTCCTTATAAGACAGGGTACACCGCAAAATAAAATGCAAATATTTTTGGTCAGTCTGTTTTGTTTTGTTTTGGGCTATTTGAGGTCTTGATGCATTCAGAACAGCTTTCATCTTTGCTGATGTCTATTTACCTAAAGTTTTTGAAAGTTCAGAGCAAGAATGACACTGTAGTTAGTTATTTCTGAGCCGTAACTCGTTTGTAGGTAAAGGGGTGGCTTTTGCTTAGTGAAAGCAAAGGTGGGACTTGAAAAATGATTCTTTTCTGGCTTCCCAGTGACCCTCCTTAATGGAGTGGGGTTTTGGACACATAACATAATTCACAGACATGTAACATAATTCATATAAAGGGTCTGCCAGAGAATATTTGATCATTTAATTAGTTAATTATCATTATAATAATTATTATTTTCTGGAAAACATTGAATTCTCACAATCTCAAAGTCTTTAGCATCCAGTAAAACAAAGAAACAACAAACTAGGCCACTAAGCTCAGCTTTTAATTAACAATGTAACTTTAACAAATTGAGTGTCCATTTACTTCAGGAAGTATAAAAAGAAATCTCAGTGCTCAATTTAGGTTTGAAAAAAATCACAGTTCCCTCAAAACAACTATTTTGCTGGTTTTAGGAAAAAAAATATCAAAAGGATTCATTCTTTGAGCTCCATCTACTCTGCAATTGACATTACACTTTCATGTTTTCCAGATCTCTCTAAGTCGAAGCCCTTCTCCAGTAAGACGTGGATTGCCAAGTAAGTGAGATGGTTTAGATGGACCAAGTTCTCTGCATTTCAAAAATGCTCTTTTTAGTAGTTGACATTGTGCATCAAAATGAATGTTTTGCTTCCCAGGGAGCATTTTTGGTCTCCACCTCCCACCATTCATTTCTGGGTCCTTTTGTTGGTGGCACCCAAGCAGGTCCCATGGGTGACTCAGGAGGAGCCTCCAGTTGAGATCTTGGTTTAATTGATGTGAACCTAGATTAACCACCCTGATTTTGTTTAGGTCCTTCAGCAGGAAGTTCCAAAGAAGTGACCCTAATCATGACCTGTTCATCTTTTTTCCTAGGGTATTAAAACCACCAGGCCTGTTCCTTTGCTACAGTACATCTGCAGCAACCCAGCCTCCTCAGTGCCTCCAGCTCCTGCTGTGTTCACCTCAACTCACTTAAGATAATGTGAAAAAGCAATTCTGTGTATCACTCTATGCAGAAAATTAAATGTTTTGGCTTAGCATATTTGTAACTTCAGATATATTGCATTTTATTTTATTTTATAGATACTAATTCCATGAATTTGATAAAAGAGATTGCATAGGTATTTAGGATCTTATTCATTTGAAGCAAACTCCATTATGTAGGCTCAGGATTTTCATCCTGAAATACTAGACTCTTTGCAGCAACTATACAAGCTAAAGTGGAAAATCTTTACTATGCTCAGTCCAGAAAACAAGAGGAGTCATTCTAGTTTGCCAGTTGATCATAAATATAATTGCTGGAATTAGCTTTAACTTGAAAACAATATTGGGTGTTTTACTTTTCTTTTACTGTTTGGAAGGCAGCCCTCATCTCAGGTTGGGGAGCCCCGCGGTGGCAGTGACTTCGGGCTAAGTGCCAATGGAGCTGACTTAAGAGAACAGGGTTCCTTGGCTTGCTGCTCTTTTCCTACTTTGTGAGGGCCCACTTTGGTTAAGTTGGGTACCGTATGTTGAAGCTACTTACTTGGGAGAGATTTTTTGCTTCATAAATGTGGAACAATGATTTGGATAGAAGTCAACTTTGAGATAAATGTTAATTACTTTGTGTTTATCTCCTGGGATGATCCGTACAGTTTTTTTTTAGTATTATTAATGTACAATCCCACGAGCAACATTATGGTTACTAGACTCCCCCTATTATAAGTCTCCACCACATACCCCATTACAATCACTGTCCTCCATACAGTTTTAATGTACATGTTAAACAAAAGCTACCTGGGCATGCCCTTTACCTATTCCACCTAGTTGTTTACAAAATCAGACCTCCTAAGAACTCTATCAACTAAAAAAAACCTAGACTCAAGGCTTAAAACTAGAGGCACAACTTACTGATTTTAAATTGACTGTCTATCCCTTGATGTCCTCACTTTGAAATACTGTTGAAAAAGTTCAAGTTCAAAATAATAATGGAATGTGGCTTTCTCAAGATAGGTAATGTTCTTTCTGCTTTTTTCCACTTTAATGACCAGCTTTAAACATAAGCCTCACAAATGACTGCTTTTAGAGAGGAAATCTGAATTGGCCACGACTCAGTTTGCATAAGTTCAGTGCAAAACTAGCACCTGAGGCTTTTTGGTTGGAAAAAAACCAAAAAACGGAAAACTTCTCTGAAATATGTCGTCCCTTGTTCTGGGAGCTAGAGACCAGGGAAGAGACCTCTTCAGTCCCTGTCCCTTGGGTCTAATGGTCACCAACCCCTTCCATAGTGTGTACTCCCTCTGTGCCTTTACATCATCACACTGAGGCAAGACAGCATGCTGGGAAGAGAATTTGGTGCCCAGGTAGCTCCAGTTCCAAACTTGGTCATCAGCTTGCTGCTTGGGTTTGAGCAGGTTATGTCATCTCTTTGGGTTTCCGTTTCACTGTAGTGAGGAGACTGGGTGAGATTAGTAGTTCTCTCAACCCTCCTAGATTCAAGGCCCCCTTTTATAAGAAATATTTAATTCCAACTATTCTGAAATAAAATTCACAGTATGATGTATATGCATATATATTTTTAAACAATGAATATACTACTGTAACTAATACAAAGAAGAAAAAAGAGAGAACAGTTTTTTATAAAATGTGTTTCAATTAAAAAAATTGAGTATAACCATCCTAAGGGATAAAATTAAGTCATCAGGTGCTTGTACCTGTTTGGAGAATCATGAGCAACAAATGCACATCAGATTTGTGTTTCACTGGCAACATCACAGACAATGTTGTCATCGGGTACGGTTTTCTGAAATAGTGAACAACTCTTTGTAAAGTTTTGAACAAAAACCTTAGCTATGCCTTGATTTACCTAGTATGTGCATTCCTGGAAAAGTCAGAGTACATTAAAACCATGCAACAGTTACTTTGCATTATGTTAAAAGGTCTTTTCTGAAATCTCACTAAGTAATGAGAATGCCTACATGTCATAATTTTTTTTAAGGAGTTAAATGTGGGAATGCATGCCCTGATTTGGAAAAAGGTCACATTAGCTAAGTTTATTTGCTTTGTACCCTCCCTGGTCACTTGCCATTTCTCAAGTCTCTGATTTGAACTGTAACCACAAAGGGAGTGGTGCATAGTCTAGAATAATTTTTGGAAAGGATCCAAAACCAAAGGAGGCTGACCTGTATTCACTTCATCTTGGCATGCATCTTAACATTAATAGTTTGAAAATGAAAAGCTCTCACTTCATAACCTGGGTAAAAGTCAATTTCTGTATTACTTGCGTAACATCTAATAATAAAGTCAAGAAAAAACATGCTTCCATTATCTGCAGGTTCTTTGCAATGACATGCTTTCTTTCCAGACCCCCAAGTTCAGTGATATCCTTCACTTATCTTTGTGAGACCTGAACCAGGGCCATGAATTCATTTAGTATATATCGACTGCACTGCTGCTCTGGGCTGACCCTGTGACTGCTGCAGTTGTAGCTAAACGGCCAGCTTTAGGTTCTTTGATTCCCAATCCATTGTCATCATGATCAACACACTCTCTGAATAGTGCTATACGGTTTCCTGGAGCTCTCTCACCTCCATTATTCAGGAGCTCCCCACCAATCTAGCCATGTCTTCAGTGTTACCAGTAGGGAATCTGTTCATCAAATACACCACGCAGGCTTATGCCAAGGCTTCTTATTTCAGAATAATATTCTATCCTGTTTTCTTTTGTTCTGCCATGGCCTATAGTACCAGTTCTTTTGCATATTGGTTCATTCCTTCATAGGCTCATGAATACTTACTCAGTGAGTACCTCATATATGTGCTAGAGATAGTACATACTACTAGGGTATAGTGGTGGACGATTCTGGCTGTTATGGAACTTAATATCATGTCCAGTTGCATTCTTTGGTGATTTTCCTGTCACAGAGAGCAGATGTGATGGAAGAAGGAAAAAATGGAGGCAGCATAGCAAATTTAAAAGAGAGAATGTCACATATCAATTGAAGAATTTAAATATTTTCATTCAGTGTGTGTGTGGGAAATACCTATATGTAAGAAAGTCATGCAAGGCAGTAGGAGAAGCGTGGTGACGTACACAGGAAAACGGACTCAGTGTGACTCAGGTACATCATCCACATGCCGATTAGCCTTTTAACAGATGTCTCCTAAACCTATGATCCTAGTATCATTAATTAAAAAATGAGTGCTGGGAGGAGAGCTCATAAGATCAATTTTAACACTTCCTATTACCATAGCTACATGCGCCACCTGCTATATTCCCAAGTAATAGGGCAATTTGCAGACCATTCTAACTCACCTTTAGTTACCCCACAAATCCTTCATGAGGCAGATTGCTGCCAGTAACATCTATGAAGTTTGGGTTGAGTGGAAAATTTCTTAGAAGCATGACTTTGGATAATATCCTACTATGATTAAGGGTAAAGTGTTATGGAGCTTTTAGGAAACCAGTATTACAAACTGCATTTGGTCATTGAAATGTGAATGCAGGATAAACATATGGGTAAATGACATTCAGCATCTGCTATTTAAATACCAAAGCAGTGAAGTGTGTTGGCTTTAATACAGTGAGGGAACCAGGGACCCTGAAAATGAAGCAGGAATTAATTTTCTTATTTCAAAATAAAAGGTGATGAGAAAATTTCATGCTTAAAAAACTGCCCACTGGTTGCAAGCATGAGCATCGTATTTTCCATAGTATCCCTGCAATTAGTATATCAAAACTGGGCAGCCAGCTTTCTTTTCTTTTTCACTTTTGGTATTGTTAATGTACAATTACATGAGCAACATTATGGTTACTAGACTCTCCCTATTATCAAGTCCCCACCACATACCCCATTACAGTCACTGTCCATCAGTAGTAAGATGCTGTAGAATCACTACTTGTCTTCTCTGTGTTATACAGCCAGCTTTATTTTCTATTGGTTGAGCAAGAAAAGGATATGATAAATGGTACATTATTTCAATACAGCTTAAGCCACAATTTGAGTGATACAGCCAAAATTGTGTACTGAAATGTGTGTAAAATATATTTTAGAAAATTGTCAGAAGCTCTTGAGTGCCATTTCATGAAGCAGACCCTTTAGTAATTGGCTTCTGCTGTTGGGGTGCTGGGTTGGGGCATTACATTTCCCTTCTACTTCTATCTTCTTAGACCAGGGAACAAGTGGCATGGCCATGTCTTCAGAATAACAGGCTTCGGGACTGTCCCTGCTCTATGGGTCACAACTTGAAGTGAGGATGGAGGAAATTATTTGTTCATTTATCATTCATCCATTTAAGAACATTGGCCAAAGTTTGTTAAAGGATGTTTAGGTACTGTGTTAGGCCCTGGGGATGCAATAGTGAGTAAGACTGTGGATAGAATACTCTCACATTGCTTGGCTGTGTTGTGTACCTCTGGGTTGTGTCTGTGATTTCTCTGAAAGATGGGACAGTGACTGATAAAGACATTTGTCTGAGAGATAATCTTTTTTTTTATTAAGGTATCATTGATATACAATCTTATGAAGATTTCATTTGAGCAACATTGCAGTTACTACATTCACCCATATTATCAAGTCCCCACCATATACCCCATTACAGTCACTGTCCATCAGCATAGTAAGATGCTGTAGAGTCACTGCTTGTCTTCCTGAGAGATAATCTTAAGTCCATTGTGTTGATAGTAGGCTGAATTAGTCTTCCATGGCATGGTCACTGGGAAGCCCAGACTTGACACTGGTAATTATTTATTCAGGGAGATTTCCCAGCTTAATGTAACATATAGTGAGAATGATCTGAGAAAATACATGTGCAGCTTAAATAATGTGCTGGAAATGGCAAGCAGGACATAAAGGACTTTGTATCCATTCTTAGAAAGGAGGCATTAATGAGAACAAGAGAAGACACATCATCAAGGTTGCAGAGTCTACCTTCCACAGAAGTAATTTCAGGAGTCCTTCCAAAGAGGCCTCCCCACTCACTCATACTTTATTAGTAAACTCTTGACATGTCAGTTTCAGAGCTTTACCCAGATGCAAGACTTTGAAGGATGTTAGAATGCAGATGTAAATAACTTGGAGCAGTAACCCCATAGTGGGAATGAGGTTTCAGATTCTTTCCTAAAAGTCATATGGAAAGAGGGTGACAAGAGGATCTACTGGGGCCCTGAGTAATGACTAGGGCTAACAGAACATGTAATGGAAAGGGTTTCCCTTCACATGGGATGATCAAGGGCGTGAAAAGCATGTTTCACCTATTCCACTGTTGTGTTTGGCATGAGCACAGTCTTACCGGCCAGTGAGCGTTCTGTCTTTAGGAAAGCAGCTTCATCTTGGAAATGGCTGCTGTAGACTGGATAAATTCATATGTTGAAACCAAGTCCCCCATGTGATGGTATTTGGAGGTGGCCTTTGGGAGGTCACTAGGTCATGATGGCAGAACCCTCATGAATAGGATCAGTGCCCTTATAAAAGACTCCTCACTTCTTCTGCCACGTAAGGACATAGCAAAAAGACAGACATTTGTGAAGAGGAAGAGGGTTTTTACCAGACACCAAATCTGCAGGGACCTTGATGTTGGACTTCACAGCCTCTCAAACCGGGAGAAATAAATGTTGTTGTCTAAGCCTCCCACTCTGCGGTATTTTTAGCCCAAAGACTAAGAGACCATGGTTATCTTTGATCCAAGATCCATATGTAACCATATGATATATAACCTGTTCCTTCTTTGCTGCAAATCACTGACCTTGAAGTATTGTGATGGATTCCTGACTTTTCTTGGTTTGATCTGAAACTACCTAACTGAAAAGGAAAAGGTGGGGGGTGAGGAGAAAAAATAAAAGAAAAACTCCCAGGTTTTCTTTGGTTGGAAAAGTAAATTTCTTCTGGGTGTTATAAGGGTTTATAAGTGGTTTATACAGTTTATAAGGATGGTGTAATTTAACTCATATGCTTTATATCGATAATTTCACAGAAAGTTTAAGAAGACCTCAAGTTTCCTGGAATATCCTCTGAGAATACTAATAACTCATACTTAACACAGCATTTACCATATGCCAGACATTGTGCTAAGCACTTTATATTATTAAACCCATTTTATAGATGGAAAAGCTAAGTAGGTCATTATTAGGTAACCTACCTCAGGTCCCAAAACTAGTAAAGGTTGGAACAAAAGTTCTAACCCAGGTATTCTTACATAGAACCCACACTCTTTTTCACTGATTATGCAGGACGTGAATAAGATGTGGAGTGAAAAAAAGTATCCTGTGGCTATTAAAGGTTTGGAAAATAATGAGTTAAGCCGTGAGTTGAACAGATCTTCTCTGAAGGACTCTGCTGAGCCCTTTATCTTATGCTGCTCATGGCAAATTTTCAAGGAGAACGACGTAGCCCTCTTCAAGGTCAGAGGACCATGGAACCCTTTATTGATGGAGCTCCTATACAGGTGCTTTTCTAGAAGACCTATTTCAGGAAACACTTCCTTAGGTCCTATTTATTTTTTTAGAATTACAGTTGACTATGGGAGTTATGTTTTAGTAACTTCTACAAGTGAAGGGTGAATCCAGATTTTATCACTTGATAAGACTTTTCACCCCCCAAATTAGTTACTAAATAAAAGTCCCCAAGTAGAAATCTCTTACTTATCTTGATGCTTTCTACCTGTGCTTATCTTTTCCTTTTGCCTTATTTTCTTTACTCTTCTATCAATTGTGTCATAAAATAAAATTCCCTTGAGCCCAATATTTATGTCAGGGTCGTTTGTCCAGCATTTGTGTTTTTCCTTAAATTCCTTACCAGGTATACCTGTGCATCTTCACTTCTCTTCATAGTGCTCTTCCACTTTCATTTTCAGGGTTTCAGTTTCCATGGTTAATTTCGCTAATGCATATTTAATTATATTTCTTTAAAAAAGGCACCTAACTTTAATGTAATTATGAATTGATGAAAGAGACAAATGGATGTTATTCAAAATTAGAATACACTGAATAGTATTCCATATAAAGATGCATTTATATTCTGACTCATATAATGCATTAATGTTATGACTATTTCAAATGTAAAATTTTGAATATTTGGGTTATTGAAAGTGACAATCCTTAAAATTATACTTAAACTTCCAATAAGTCTGAGCTTTGATTATATTTACCTCTTAAGTCACTTTAGTAAAAATGTTGACCAGTATTTCCCAAATTTATCTGATGATCAAAATTACTTGGCATGTTTATCAGAATCATGTTCTTGGACCCCACTCCAAGCCTACTGAATCAGAATCTCCAGGGCCATCTGTATTTTTAACTTCAGCAGAGAGTTTGAAAACACTGGTTTGGATCTGGCTTTAGTGATCCACAAGCAAAATATTGCAGAAAGAATTTATTGCATATATTATGCTACCCTTAACTTTCTGAATAGAAAATAATGGATTAATATAAAAGCCCCTGAGAACGTTAAATTATTTGTTACACTCCAGTAATAGGTAAATTACTGAAAATT
The DNA here is from genome assembly GCA_029783875.1 of Phataginus tricuspis. Classification (NCBI taxonomy): domain Eukaryota; kingdom Metazoa; phylum Chordata; class Mammalia; order Pholidota; family Manidae; genus Phataginus; species Phataginus tricuspis. The sequence goes on along the minus strand of JAQQAC010002594.1, from coordinate 51,674,544 downwards.
TAGTATATGTGTTCTTTGTCTGCATACATACATATATAATATGACCAATTATAGGCTATGCAATAAGATCTTCAATAAAAGACAAGGATGAAGACAAATAGCAATTTTAATTTTTCTTCCCTAGAGGTTATGTGTTTCATGTTTGGATGGTTTCTTTGTTGAGCTCTCAGAATAAGCATTTCTTACTAAACTCACAGACATTCCCTTCCACCCTACAGATGTATGTTCACTGTGTATAACTAAGAGTCAGAGTCATAGTTAGAGTAATGAGTCCCTCTTGGCCAGAGTTTGTGTAGTCATGGTTGTCTGCCAAATGGAGCTGGTCACCTGGATGATTCAGCCTTAGGAACATCTTTATGATTATTCAGATGAGTCTCTAGAGAAAAATCTAAAATAGAGTGGAACTGACATCGAAATACTAGACCTCACAGGTGCCTGCCATAACTGCAATTTTCCCAAACATTAAACAGAGAAATTTGGCTTTTTCTGTGTACTTTGCAAAGTAACAAATGTCCCAAAGAAAAGTGGAAATGAACCTGTTTCAGTTTCCATTCCTGAAAACTGAAGCATGTTTTTTCTTTTCTTTTTAGAGCCCAATACAATCTCTCATCATTGCAATGCCTAAGTTGAAAAGCAGGTTATAAAAAGCTCCAGGAAGGAAATATTGATACAAGGGGCCAAGTGTAATGCCCATTTGAATGTGCCAGGATCAGAAATACCTGGGCTAGCAGTTCTATTAGCAATGCTTTGATGGAAATGATACGTATTTTCTTAAGGTTTTCCTTGTCTGATTTCAGCTTTTTGTCATTGACTAGGCAAAGGCGGTAATGTAAGACAAAACAACACTGATTATTAGAAACAAAAGTTGCAAATTTCTTGGTATGACCTCTGCCTCCCTCACCAAACTGATCCACGATTGGAGGAAATTCTAGGAACATAAATCAGTTCCAATCTTTGGAGCTATCAGGGTCTCTTAAGTTCACTGAGGCTTTTTTTTTGCTGGGAAATGGATAGATTTAGCCACGAGATGGCAATGTTGCTTAAGAAGTGAGAGGATGCTGGTAGTAATGACTCAAACTGGGAAATAAATAGCAATTCCTGATAAATTCTGTAGCTTAATTACTAGTTTTACTACTAGTTTTACTGCTTTCCATAAATTTGGAGAATAACTTAAATTGAGGGAGGATGGTGCATAAAGTACAAAGAGTGTGATAGAAAATGTGAAATGTTAGGTAACTATATGCCATTATACCTAATAAAGGATTTATGCATCTGATCCCCAAGTCTCAGGAAACAATTCCTTTGTGAGAACAAAATTTCTTTTGTGTTAATTTCAAAATGCTCTTATGCAACCTAACACCATCAACTTGTCAACTGAGAGTTTTTAATGAGGCATAATTCAGTTTGCTAATAAGTGTTTTGAACTTAGCTCTGTGCTTTTAAATGAGGAAGAGGAGAAGCTGATGGTTTCTTTAATGATACTCTAAAATTTCCAAGATTTTTCCAATTGTTAGCATGTTCACATGGCCCAATAGATCCTGGGCAGGGAGCTCACTTTCAGAAATCCTTAGAGTTATTCCAAGAGAATATTTCACTTTTCACCTGGAAGGTGAAACAATATTGCTAAAAAACTCATATTATTCTTATTAAACTAATATTGCCAAGAAACCCTGCTAAGAAATTGCAGTACTCACCAGAGCAGTATTGATAGAGTGTTTGAAAAAACCACAATTCTGCATGAGAGGAAGAAAAATTTATGGCATTAATAACTATTTTCATTCTTCAAAAAAAAAACTCTACTGAAGCAGAAATGTTTCCTGTCAAAACTGTATATTTCTATTTTGGCTTCTCTAGGCCTGCTTTGGCTCTTTTTTCCTATTTTACTTTTTAACCAGGAAATTTTTCACAGAACACTGATCTTAAAATTAATGTCTTTCCAGTCAGTGAATTGATAGTGAAATATCCTTTCTGCCAATGACCACAGACCTAAGTTTGAGTTCACATACTAGTTCCCAAGCAAAAGTTTATGAAGGACTTTCTCCTCCCTCTTTCCTCATGGAGTCTTCAACCCAGCTCTCTAAGCTCTGTACCATCTGGGTCAGACTTTTGGGCAAGGAGCTCAATCCCCAATTTCTCCCGCATCCTCAGAGATGTGAGTTTTGGGATCTTGTTGCTGATTGTCCATGTCATTGGGATTACAGGATTACAAGGTAAGGTACCTTCCTCTCTTCACTAGAAGAGTGTAACAGAACCTTTTCCTCATTGCCAAGCCAGAAAAGGGAAAAAAGTTTTGCACGTTAAAGTTGTAAGGATGGGGTGAGGATGAAAGAGGGTGCTGAGGAGATCTCTGCTAGTTTTGCTGCTAGAGACATGTTCACCAAGATGGTAAGAGGTCCACATTCAGTTGTGCAGATTTTGTTTTTCAAAATCGCAGGGAGCACCTCTCATTCATGTCACTGCTACTCAAAGTTCCAGGCTCCGAGGAGCTCAGATTCGAATGTACGGTTAACCCTTGAGCAAAATGAGTAATAAGCAGATTGTTTTCAATAAATATACTGGAGGTGTTGGGGAGATTTGTGACAACTTGAAAAAAATTTTCTCTTCTGTAGCTTACTGTATTGCAGGAATACAGTATATAATCCATGCAACATACCAAACATGTTAATTGACTGTTTATGATGTTGGTACGTCTTCTGGTCAACAGTAGGCTATTAGTAGTTACTTTTTTGGGGAGTCAAAAGTTTTATGTGGATTTCCAACTGTGTGGGGGGTCAGTGCCCCTAACTCCTGCCTTATTCAAGGGTCAAATGTAGATCCACATGTTGCTTCTTTCATTGAGAAAGGCTGGCTATGAAAAAAAACAGCTGCGCTACACAGTGTGCTTAGGGATAAGGTAGATTTAACTTCTGATGCAAGCTCCTTATTTGACAGTGGGTCTATGACCAGCAGCTCGTGGCCCGGCAGTGGCACTGACTAGCACTGATTAGATGTGAGGAGAACAGTGTCCCTGAAAATGTTCATTGTCCAACAGCAGGCAGCGGACCTGCATAAGAGGAGGGGCATTAGTAGTGGGTTAGTGGAATCTCCAAAGTTCTGGGTAACCTTATATAAGAAAAGATGATCAGAACCATTTTGCTCTTTTCCTGCTGAAGGAATATAAACCACATTCTTCAAAAAGGAATTCTGCCTTTCTTCTGAGATCCTTTAGGAAGAAAAGCATGTGCCAGGATCTGTTCTAGAGTGAGGTGGGTAGTGCGGTTGCACTGGGTACAAAAAACTCAGTAATAAAATAATATTTTAATGCAATATTTAAAAAAATCAAAGTTAATGAAAAAATCCATAATGAACAAAGTGTCAGCATTTTAAATAAAGACAGGATGATATTAATAGCACACTCTTCTGGGTTCTGAATCCATGCTCTGAATTGTCTGCAAACTAGCTCAATCTGGCTTTTATCGCCGGGCTTTGATGACAGAGTCTCATTGTGATCTGTATCTTTTCAGTAAAGCAGATGGGGAAAAAACAAAACCCAAGGTAGCAAGTTTCTTGTAGCAGATGAAACTGCATTTGTCAGTGACTTTTCTCTGTAGTCACAAAATTGAAAAATGCTTAATCAAAGAAATGATGAGGACTTGCCCAGTTTCAGTTACTGTTCACATGAGCTGTGCGGCACAGATCTGATCAGTGCACTTCCTTTTTATTTCTAGAAGTGTTTCAGACCAAGGTGGCCTATGGGATGGAATTGCCAGTCTGTTGAGTGGATTTTAGGGCTGACAGACCTAAAAAGCACTTCCAATCAAGAGTATAGTGAATAAAAGTTTAAACAGATTCAACAACACAGGCATGGTTTTATTTGAGCAAATTATAATCTCTGACATTCTGAGAGAGAAGACTAACACGACTGAAGTAGAACATCTTGTGTCAGTAAAATGGACATTTTCTCTGGAAAGTCTGAGATCATGGGGCTTTGCTAATTACTGGATGTGATTCCATTGTGCTTTTGTTGATGCAGCTTTCTGAAATACGTGTCTTGTTTAGTCTCCGTGCACTGGAGGGTTGTCTCAGGAAGAGTTAACCTTCTAGCAACTGCAGGGTGGTGTAGTGTTCCCCTAGCGCTTGTGTGATCTCTGGAAGAACTTCGTAAAGAGACTTCGGAAGGCATTCCACTCAGAGATCACCTTGATGTCCTCCTAAGTCTCCTCTCTGGGAGCACCCCTTTCCCAAAGCAGTACATACATTTAAACAAAGTCGTTAATTTCTAAATATTCTTAATTGTTATTGGAAACAGAAGAAGGCTTAGTTTTCATTTTTCATGTGAACCTGAAGATTTATATATGCATGTAACCCAGAGGACCAGCAGTGATGCTCTGTTTTGATTTTCAGAATTGGGTAAAGAGGACCAGAACCGATCCCAGGCCGATTCTGGTCAGACTGAACATGAAGTAGAGTATCAGCAAAGCAAGGTCACTCCCAAATAAACAACTTAGTGTCTGTTCTTTTTACGAAGTGCTTTAAAAAGTCTGTTATTTTAAAAAACAGCTTTAGGAAAAATCTGAATTTTGTAAGACTGCCTTAAGCCTTTAGACTGAAAATAAACATAATTGTAAACGGACGCGGGGGTGCGGCATCATAATTTCTTCAAGACTCAAGGTCTTTGAAGGTGAAACAACATGTACAGACGCAAAACATGAAGCCAGCCTGTCAGCTGAGGTCTTTAGAGAAAATGGTCAACCAGCATGGTCCCCACCTCCTTATGCTCATCTCTTTTCAGAATTTCCCATAGGCGTCCTGCTTTTTATTACCCAAAACCCTGGCTAGAAAAGAGGTCCTTGGTGTCTTGTGGATGCCCTTGTCTCCTGCCCTTCCCGCCCCTGAGCCAGCCCCAGCTCCACGGCCTCTGGCGGAGGGAGCTTCCCCTGGTGTCCCAGAGTCACAGGGGGCCACGCCACACATGGGCAAGCCGAAGGAGAAGTGGTGTGGTGCTGTCTCCATAAATAAAACTCCAGGTTTTATTGAGAGAAGACATTTACTTCATTGCTTTTCCTCTGGCTTTGAGAGCAGTGGATGGCTGATGTTCTCTGCAAAATGCAGGGCTTGAGTTAGCAGGGAGGCACGGCTGGCGCAAAGACACTGCCTCTTCCTCAGCTGCTGCCCTGTCTGTTTCTGACCGACACACAGGCTTTCCAGAAACCGCCTGCGTGGGAGACTCAGACCATCCCACACAAGCACACAGATGCACATTCTGTACCAAATACAAGGATGTGCTGATAAAGGCTGCAGACGTGGCTGTGGGCAGTGTTACTCTGCATATGTAAAAGTCTCCCAGCTGCAGATGGACCACAGAGACTCTCCTCAGGCCATGAGTCTTTGAACAAAAATCACTCATGGCTCGTGAAGTAAAATACTTGCTCCTTCTCACAGTGGTATTAGAGTTAACCTGTTGCCAGTTTTAAAATAACCCTCAGGCCAGGAACTTCAGAAGGGGGATGCAGTGATTCCTGACAGAGAAAAAATCTTCCTGGGGTTTACCCCCTTGATGTCAAATGAAGGGCTGGGGGTGTTCCAGCCTTCTCAGGGTGACCTGATGGCTCGCTTCCCCTCAGGAGAGAAGTGAGGCTGGGCCTCACACACCTGCCAGGCTAAATTGGCTCAGGAGCCGGTTTGTATGCAGGCAGCCCAGTATGGAATTTGGGGGATTTCTGAAGGGCAGTCCCATATCTCAGAGGGTTGGGAGATTTCACCCCAAGCCCCTGAATCTCCACCCCAGACACATTTAGGTGGTGAGAGCTTCTCCCATTGTCCCACAGGGGTGTCTGGCTGGAGGAGCACCCTTATCCACAGGGTTTTGCCTCCGTTTGGGTTGGGGCTGAGCTATCATCACCAGCAGGAGCTCTGCAGGGCCTAGTTTCTGTAGAGGGGCTCAAGGCCTCATAGGGAGATGTTTCAGGATCACCAGGTATAGGGGGAAGACTGGGAGTGATCCTCTGATTCCTGATGAGGCACCATCTTGAACGTAATATGGTGTCAGTCTGAGAGAAAGATTGGTGGGAGTGGAAATAGGAGATAAAAGGAGTAGTTAGTAACTACCAAATAATTGGGTAGGTCTGGGTGTCTCACTGTTGCTTCTACCTAGGAGGCAGCGGCTGGTTGTCTGCTTCCTCCTGTCTTCTTCCCCCACACCTGCCCCCGAGAACCGCTGAGCCCTGACGAGCTCCGTCACTTAAGGAGAACCAACTCTTGACTCTCTGGGCAGCATTATCAGGCTGTTTGACCTGTGGAACTAGAGCCCAGGACTTGGCCTCAGGACACTGGGGTGGGAATCCCAACTCTGCCTGTGGTTCCTTTGTGAACTTGAGCAAGTCAGTTAACTTCCTAGAGGCTCACTTTGTTGATGCATAAAATGCAATGTTTGTGAGAACTAATGTGAAACAACGTGGAGCAGGTGCTAAGTAAATATATTGAGAACCCGAATCTCCATAGAACATCAAAGAAATAGCTGTGAAGGTTAAGCTGGCCCTTGCTCCAGAAGCTGAGCATTTTCTTCTCTGCATGGCTCCCTTCCTCTCACAGTGCCACAGCTCCTTTCTCCAATTCCCAGGCCCTCAGGTTTCCAGCCTTCAGCTCGTAGGTGTGGGCCATTGTGGGCACTTCTAGGAATCCTGTGATTTTACTTGGGAGAAGCCGCTGTTGAAGGCGGGACAGTATGTTAGCCAAGAAAGCCTCCTATAGAGTGTATGGGTCACCAGGTCAAGCTTGGTTCTTGTACGGGCTGTGGTGGAAACGCATCACTGCTGTTTCTTTAGAAAGAATTAATATTTTTGAAAAAGTAGTAGTTAAGAACTGTGCATAAGAAAAAGGACAGACTAGTACATTGTTTTAACAGGAAAGGAAGCAGACATCTTAAAAATAGAAGCACCCTGCAGCAACCATCAATTTTGAAATATTAGACACTGTTGTAAAAAAGCAAAGTATTTATAAAGTAGGGTAACTTGACCTCTAAAGGTTTTCCATGACAGCATAAAGAATTGAACATTTAGGACAAACACGGTGCACTGATTCCTTCTGTAATGAGACCTCTCTGCAAAGACTGTCCCCATGCTATGCCTATAGAGGCAGCTGGTGTAATTTCTGCTCTGGTCTGGCCTGGAGCTTTGATGGCAGGGAGAGATATCCCATTTCCTCTTTGTCTGGCTAGTCCTTGAGGCAAGTGGAAATGCTTCCGAGAAGATGTGTTTTGTCTAGTCCTGACAGAATCCAAAAGCTAGTGGTGTTATCCCTCCTACTCTGCAGATGCAAAAGCTCAGTAAAATGGGAATGGTCTCAGCTGTCCCCTGCTTGCCTGTTACAACATACAGGACACCAGTGTGTTAGGAGGCCTTTGGAGAAAATTTGCCTCAATGATGTATTATTTTAATACTTGGTTCACTAAATCTCTTGCCTGGCTTGACTCACTTTTAATAATTAAAAACTCAGTTAACTCAAATATACAAACAGGGAATGTGCAGGTTCACGTTTCCTTTGGAGCCCAACCCCAGGGAACAGCAGACAGTTTATGGGCTTGTACTTTTCTTCAGCGCGAACCTGCAGAGGTTTATGAGCCAGCCTCTGCATCTCTGCCTGCCATATGCTTCCTCACTGCATCTCTAATCAAGACCAGACTTAGCTTGTTGTGAAGTAAGATCTGAAGGCCCTGCAAAATCATCCTCATGAAATTTGAGTGGCTGGAGCCCATAGACTGAGAGACTGGAATTCAGAAACACCATTTCAATGCTAGATTGCCAGTCCATCTTAAAGGGAGCACAGCTCAAATTTTTGGACCCTGGAAAAGTTGTATGAGATCTTGGGGCTTCCTGTGAATCTGAATCTGGCTGTATTTCTAGTTTAGGAACTGAGAAGTGAGCTTGTAGATGATCATGTGGTTGGGTCTGCGGTCAGATTGGTTCATCGGGGTTTATGCGACCCGTAAATTAGGAGGGAAAACAGTGATGTGATCATTATAAGCCAAGTCCTGTGTGTGAGCTTTTTGAAGACTTGATTTTAACTAAATCAGATCAACACAGCTACAATAAAGCCTCGTGGGAGTCGGGAAAGCTGCAAATAAATTGTCCTTGGCACAAAATGAAATGAGAAATGGGGTCTGGAGATTGAACAGGGTTTTGTGGATGCTTAGGGAGCATGCGACATGGAGACAGAGGGCAACTGGGTTGTTTATACAGTGGTATGTGAGGCCTTTACTGTCCAAAAACGTACGCTTTGGCTGGAGTCAGAAACCTCAGTATGTCTAGAAAGCAGTGCCCATGGTGTGTCCATTGTCCCCGAAAAGCTGTTGTTTTTGTCTTTTATGAATCCAGAGCCTATCACCTTCGTTTGCTCAGTGGAAAGAGAACTAGCTGGAGAAATTGAATCCTTTCCTCCAGTCCTGCCACTTCCTAGTTTATGTTCCACACCTTTTCTCTTTCCTTCTTTGTGGAATGGGGGTAATAATGTCTTCAGACCTATCTCAAGTGAGACCTTGCATGAGACAACAGTTATGGAAAGAAGCAGAACATTCTGACCCTTAGGTTATCAAAGAATTTAGCCATTCTGGTGAAGTCACAATGATCTCTCTCTAATGCAACATGCAAAGAAAACTTTGTGTTTATATATAACTGATAGGCTCTGCCTCAGAACTCCTCTCACCTCTAGTTCCCTTGGGGAGTGGGAACGGATTTAGCCAATCCAGTTTAAAACCTAATCTGATTGCATGTTTTAAAGCTACTCAGGTTTAATCCAGTGTCTAGGGGAATAATTTCCTCCTGTTTTCAGATTTCTTCATTTTCCCCCTACTTTCCTCCAACATGGTGCCCAAGTGTGGTGCTTCCTCACAGTCTTATAGGAAAGAGGTCTTTGACCTTGTGCCGGACTTTTGGTGTGCACAGCTGGTGTCCCTTAAGCTGTGGCTAGTTTGGTCCTGTCTTTGCATATTCAGCAGGCATCTCTGTTTGTGGGTTCTACATGTGTGCTCTGGTCTTTCTCAGACAGGTCAGTGTCTGCGTCTAGAGGCTCCTCCCTGTTTCCCCCAGCCCCTTCCCCCTTGTGGGAGTCCCTGCCATGGGTCTGCACCCTTCTGGTCCAGGGGATGTACTTGTTTCCCCCAGGAGAGTGGGCACCATGGCAGGCCAGCTGGTTTCAACCGAGCATTCATGAAACACAGAAAACTAGGGGGACTCAGGAGTGCAAACTGAATCCTGTCTGCCTGAAACTTTTACCCTGTTGTCTTGCAGGCCACCCTAGGTATAGGGTTAGCTTGCACAGTGGTCAGCAGCTAGTTGCAAACAGCCTACAAACTAAGAGTTCCTCCTAACTGGGCCGCTCACCTTTCCCCCAGTCAGGAGCAGGGAGATTCCCGACCTCCTGTTTCCCCAGCCACAGTCTTACATGCCTTACCTCAGAATCCTTCTAGGCTTTTCTTTTACTTACCCTCTTGTCTGCTTGGGCTCCTTGTGTCTAACTCCTGCAGTCTCTTCTTCTCTACTTCTATAATGTTCTCACTTGCCAAGTGCTCTATTTTCTACCGAATTAGCTAAGAAATAAATGAAATGTTCATTATGTTTTTTTTTTGTGGAAGGACACACAAGAAATGTTTAATAGTGATTATCTCTGAGGAAAGCATTTAGGTGTGAGAATTTTAATTTTAAACATTCTGGGATGTCTGAATTTCCAAATCATGGGAAATACTATTTTTACTCTTTCTGCAATATCAATAGGGTTAGAATAAAATTTTCTTGAGACAATTTAAAGGTGCAATATTTGATGTCAGAAAATTTAACTTCAGTCAAAATAATATACATAAAAGAAATCTCACAATGGCATAAAACTATACATTGGTGAATTTGATGTGGACTGAAATCTCTATGGTAAATTTAAAATAAAAAGCAATTAATACTAATTAAATAATTCCAGTAAAATAAAAAATGGAATAAAATGGAAGTTCTGAACTGTAGAAAATTAATCAAGAAATTAAAGTGGTGTCATCAGAGTGAGGATTGCTTTTGGTATCTGTTTTCCACACTTTCTCAACAGAACACTGGGTGAGGTGCCTTGCTGAAAAATTCCATTTTCCTACGTTTCCTGGCTGTTAGGTGTAGCCATAAGTCTGTGATCTGACCAGTGATGCGTAAGCAAAGCTATAGGTGGGATTTCTGAACAGGTTCATTAAGAAGAGGAAACGAGCCCCTCCTCTCCCCTTTTCCTCCTGTCATAGTAATTTCCAAAAACCTTCAGACCAGAGTGGGTCCTTCAAGATGGAAGCCACAGGCTGCAGACGGAAGAGTAGAACAACAAGAGAGGTATGCGTTCTGATGACGTCATGGAACCCAACATCACCCTTAGGGGCGCCTATCTCCAGACTTCTTTTACATGAGAGAATTAACTCCTGTGTGATCAATATGCCGTTTTTTTCAGGTCTCAGCTTACTCACAGCTAATTATAATTCCTAACTGATATGCTGGCTTAACTATGTTTACTCTGAAAATTGGTTTATGAAAATTCATCAGTGTTGATATCATTCTGATTAAACTGTATAAATCCTTAGTGTCAACTCCTTTGAGATAAAAATTTCCATGAGGTCAAGATGGCAAAATGTCCTGCACTCTGAACACATACTTTTAAAAGTCAAAAGCTCATTGCAAGCTGAGGATTTATGTTACCTCATCTAGAAACCTTGAGCAGATTCCATTTTCTCTCATACAACTACTTGCACAGATCTTGAGTTACAAACGCTCTAATTGCAGAGACTGCTGGGAAAATACACACAGCCATGGTTCACACATTCATCCTGTCTGGATGCCCTGTCCCTCAACTCTAGTTAAATATGTGTGGTTTGCATTTGCCTGGGGCAGGGTGAAGGGAACAGGTGGGAGATTTCAGTGGGAAATTCTTGACTAAGCACAATGATTGTGTAACTCAGATATCTCACCTGATCTCCTGGACCCTAATGATCTGGATGAGTGAGGGTGGCCTAGGCCCCAAAATACAGGCCTCAAATAAAGTTTAGTGTCACCCAAGATTCTGAAACTCACTATCACCTCTGGCTCTCTCTGATTTCCTCTGTCCTCTAAAGTCTTGTTTTATACTTCCTATCTCAGTGCTGTTTCCATTTTCTCTGCCCTATATTACTCCAGACCTAGGGTCTTGGTCTTTCTCTCCAGAATGAATACACAGCTGCGGACTGTGGGAGGACTTTTATTAAATGTCTGTGGATTACCACAGGGGAGATTCATGTCACAGCACTGCACAGTAATCACTGTAAAATTATGTATTAGTTTCATTTTTTAAACTTTACTGAGGTATAAATGGTACACAAAGATTGTATGCATTTAATGTATACATCTTGATGAACTTGGACACAGGCATACACTTGCAATATTACCACAACAAGGTACTAAATAGATCCATCATGTCCCAAATTTCCTTGTGTTCTTTTGTGTTTCTGGCATTTTGTTTTTTGTTTTTTTTTTTCTGTAAAAACACTTAACATGACAGCTATCCTATTAACGTATTTTAGAGTGCACAATACCATATGGTTAACTATAGGTACCATGTTGTCCAGCATATCTCTAGGATTAATCCATCTAGTAGAACAGAACTTTGATGCCTATTGAAAAACAATTCTCCATTTCCCCTCCCACAGCCCCTGGCAATTCTTGGCTTCTGTGAGTTTGACTAATTTTAGGAACCTCATATAGGTGGTATCATGCCATATTTTTCCTGTAACTGGCTTATTTCACTTAGCATAATGTCTCCTAGGTTCATCCATGTTGTTGTACATGGCAGGGTTTTCCTTCTATTTTTCTTAAAGGCTGAATAATATTCCATTGTACGATATACCACGTTTTCTATAGCCATTCATCCGTCAGTGGACATTTGGTTTGTCTCCATATCTTGGCTATTGTGAGTACTGCTGCAACGAACATGGGGTGTAGATATTTCCCATGTTCAGTTTCAAGATTTTTGGATATATATCCAAGAGTGGGATTGCTGGATTGATGAGGAAATACTCAGAAAGTTCTCAAATCCCTCCCCCTCTTAGCAGGTGTGGTGAGAAGCCAAGAAAGCCAAGGAAACAGGGTTTCTATTGAGGCTTCAGTAATGTAGAGGATCACAAGGTGTTTGAGTACTTGGGTGTGAAACAATGCAATAATGTATGCCCTCTCCCCACCCCCACCGGGACTCAGTGGTATGGAACAGCTTGTTAATCATAGTCATGGAAGCCCATTAGTTTATAATACGGTATCTGGGTAACCTTTACAGAAATGGATTAAATATAACTAGCATCCTGAATACACCTATAGTGACCTAATAGCTCCCACTGCAACAGTTTCTGGGTGCTGATTCCCCCCCTTAGCTTTGTAGTAAATGTATAAAAGGCATGACCCTGCTGTACTCAGGACTCAGACCTTTGGAGATCATTCTCCTCTGAACCCACCAGCATAAAATAAACCTCCGCCTTCCAAGACCTCCGAGTGCTGCTTGGTTCTTCTGTCAGCGATCCAGTACAGGTTTTCTGGTTTTCTGTAACAGGATCACATAATAGTCTATTTTTAATTTTTGAAAGCATCTGCATTGTTTTCCATGATGGCTACCCAGTTCTACATACCCACCAACAGTCTGCAAGGGTTCTAGTTTCTCCACATCCTGCGCAACACATATCCTTAAATGTTGTTTTAAGACACCTGTGACCACCAGCATCTCTCACTAGCCATACCATATTGTGCCCCAGCCTCTTGCCACTCTGCCAGTTCGTCCTCTCTCTTAATTTTCTTTCTTTCCCCTTCACCCACGTGTATCCTGAATTATTCCCAGGGACTCCATTTCTCTCTAACCCTTATTCCAAACCCAACTTCAGACTCGCACCTTCTCAGGTCCAGAATCCATCCAGGTGAGTACAAGTGTCACACCTTTAGCTGAACCATCCTCCTTACAAGGCAGCTGAGGATTTTTAAGAGCATTTCTTTCTTCTGATGTACCTGAAAGAGGTCACAGATGACAGCAATTCCTAAGATATCAAGAATGAATCTGATTAGCATTTTCATGTTCAAAACCAACAGCAATTAGAAGCTGATGGGTCATTATCCTAGGACCACTGAAAACTAGAAATGGCAGTGGATGTGATGAAAGTGAAGGGACTCTTGAATATTGGAGTATATTCTGAAGCAAAGCTCAGAAAATTACTTCCCTGGAGGTTTTTAAGAAGAGACTTCCACCTGGCTTAGGAGAGGTGACCTTTCAGAGACCAGAGCTTGTCTATGCCAGCCCCTTGGCCTCTCCATTAGGTCAGAGTCAAGGTGATCTGGTGATCTTGCTGACGGTCAGAGTAGAAATGTCCTCCCGAGCCCACACCCATTTGGGAGGAATCTTCAGGCCCAAAGCATCAATCTGGTGACCTGCCCTAGTGCTAAGTTTGTCTTTATTTATTTATATATATATATATTTTTAATTTATTTTATTTTAGTATCATTAACCTACAATTACATGAGCAACATTGTGATGATTAAACTACCCCCTTCATCAGGTCCCCCCCACCAACCCTATTACAGTCACTGTCCATCAGTGTAGTGAGATGAGAATCACTACTTGTCTTCTCTGAGCTGTACAGTCCTCCCCGTGCCCCTCCACCCTATGTCTGCCAATCGTAATGCCCCTTTTACCCTCTTATCCCTCCCTTCCCACCCTTCTTCCCCAGTCCCTTTCCCTTTGGTAACTATTAGTCCGTTCTTGGGTTCTGTGAGTCTGCTGCGCTCCTGCCCCCTCAGTTTATTTTTTTCCTTTGTTCTTATACTCCACATATGAGTGAGATCATTAGACACTTCTCTAAAGAAGAAATTCAGATGGCCAACAGGCACATGAAAAAATGCTCCACATCGCTAATCATCAGAGAAATGCAGATTAAAACCACAATGAGATATCACCTCACACCAGTGAGGATGGTCAACATCCAAAACACAAACAACAAATGTTGGCGAGGATGTGGAGAGAGGGGAACCCTCCTACATTGCTGGTGGGTATGCAAATTAGTTCAACTATTTATTTATATTTTTAAATGACTTTTAAGATAATTTTTTAGAGCAGTTTTAGGCTTGCAAAAAAACTGACAGGGAGGTCCAGAGATTTCCCATGTGCTTTATATCCCCACACATGCAGAGCTTACCCAAAGTCACTCACCAGAATGGTACATTTGTTACCAAAGATGAACCCACACTGACACATTACAATCACCCAAAGTCCATAGCTCACCTTAGGGTTCACGCTTGGTGGGACATTCTATAGGTTTGGAGAAATGTTTGATGACATGTATCCATCATTAGAGTATCATACAGAGCATGTGCATTGCCCTGAGGATCCTCTATGCTCTGTGTATTCATCTTCCCATTCCCAGCCCTTGGCAACCACTGATTTTTCCCCAGCCCTTGGCAACCACTGATTTTTTATTGTCTCCATAGTTTTGTCTTTTTCAGAATATCATACACTTGGAATCAGATAGTAGGTAGCCTCTTCAGATTGGCTTCTTTCACTTAGTAATATGCATTTAAGGCTCCTCTAGGTCTTTTCATGTCTTAATAGTTCATTTCTTTTTTTAAGCACTGAATAATAATCCATTGTCTGGATCCACTCACCTACTAAAAGACATCTTGGTTGCTTCCAAGTTTGGGCAGTTATGAATAAAGCTGTTATAAACTTCATGTGAAGGTTTGGTGTGGACATAAGTTTTCATCTCCTTTGGGTTAATACCAACAAGAGCACTTACGGGATCATACGGTAAGGTTATGCTTTGTTTTATAATAAACTGCCAAATTGCCTTCTAAAGTGGCTGTACCGTTGTGCATTCTCACCAGCAGTGAGTGACAATTCCTGTTGCTCCACATACTCACTGGCATTTGGTGTTGTCAGTGTTGTGAATTTTGGCCATTATAATAAGTATGTAGTAGTATATCACTGTTGTTTTAATTGGCATTTCCCCAATGATGTGATGTGGAGCATCTTTTCATGTGCTTATTTGTTATCTGTATATCTTCCTTGGTGACGGGTCTGTTAAGGTCTGTCAAAATCAGGTTGTTTGTTTTCTTATTGTTGAGTGTTAAGAGTTCTTTGTATATTTTGAATAGGAGTCCTATCATATGCATCTTTTGCAAATATTTTCTCCCACTTTGTGGTTTGTCTTCTCAGTCTCTTGATGTTGTTTTTGCAGAATAGGAGTTTTTAATTTAACGAAGTCCAGCTGATCAATTATTTAGCTTCAAGTCCTCTGTGCTCCTGGTCAGGACTTCCCATGTGTTCTGCACTGTGCTGTGTCAACAAGATATTTTAGCCATCATTTTATTCCAAGTCCTGGATGAGCTTATTTTATATTTACTGCTGAAGTTTACACTGTGCTACAGGACCCAGTCAGAGCCAATGGCATCTCTGGGGTAGAGGGCAGTGAAAACTCAAACACTACTGAGGCCAGACAGATAAGTCAATACGTGAGTAGGATGAGGTCCAATACAATAGGGAGAGGTGACGTTTGGGAAAGTGAAATTTCATGCCCTGAACAGATGGCTACTATTTAGCTTTAGCCAGTTACTGCTGTTAGGGACTGAATGTTTGCCCCCCACCCCACTCCCCATTCATATGATGAAGCTCTAGGCTACAATGTGATGATATTTGGAGTGCGGGGCCTTTGGGAGGTGATTAGGTTTAGATGAGGTCATGAAAGTGGAGCCCCACGGTGTACTTAGAGTCCTTATAAGAGGAAAAGACACCAGAGTTACTCTCTCTCACGTGAGGACACAGTGAGAAGGTGGCTGGCCATCTCCAACCCAGGGAGAAAGCTCTCAATAGGAACAGAATCTGCCAGCACCTTAGTCTGAGACTTCCAGCCTCCAGAACTGTCAGAAATAAACGTCTTGCTTAAAACACCCTGTCAATGGTATTTCGTACAGCAGCCTGAGCTGATTAAGACAATTGCTGTGTGAGAATACAGGTCTGAAGTGGCCATGCTCCACAATTTTCTAAAGAAAAGCTAAATTTTTCTGGTATTTAAAACAGTAGGTGAGTCAAATGAAACAAAGTGGTAGGCTGATTGTGGCCTCTGGTCATCGCTTTGCAGTTTTTCCTGCGGTAACTAAGAGTTCTAGCTCTAAAGTCAGAAAGGCCTGGCTTCAGAGCTCCAGCACTTAGGAGCTATGTGTCCTTGGGCCAATGAATTGATCTCTTCTGAGTTCAGTTCTTTCATCTGTGAATTGAGCATAAAAATAAAAGCCTATGGGTTTTTGGAAAAATAGCACAGTGGTAGAAACACAGAAAATGTTAAAATGAGCCAGTCGGAAAAGGACATATGCTTTTTGATTCCAACTACATGACATTCTGGAAAAGACAAACTATAGAGACCATAAAAAGGTCAGTGGTTTCCAGAAGTTCAGCAGCAGGTAAGGAGGGATGAATAGATGGAGCGCAGGGAATTTTTTTTTTTTGCTATCATTAATGTACAATTACATGAGCAACATTATGGTTACTAGATTCCCCCTGTTATCAAGTCCCCACCATATACGCAATTACAGTCACTGCATTTAAGGCTCTAGTAAGATGCTATAGAATCACTACTTGTCTTCTCTGTGTTATACTGCCTTCCCCATACCCCACCCCCCGCGCTACATTATGTGTGCTAACCGTAATGCCCCTTTTTCCCCATTATCCCTCCCTTCCCACCCATCCTCCCCAGTCCCTTTCCCTTTGGTAACTGTTAGTCCATTCTTGGGTTCTGTGAGTCTGCTGCTGTTTTGTTCCTTCAGTTTTTTACTTTATTCTTATACTCCACATATGAGTGAAATCATTTGATGCTTGTCTTTTTCAGCTTGGCTTATATCACTGAGCATACTACCCTCTAACTCCACCCATGTTGTTCCAAATGGTAGGATTTGTTTTCTTCTTATGGCTGAATAATATTCCATTGTGTATATGTACCACCTCTTCTTTATCCACTCATCTACTGATGGACACTTAGGTTGCTTGCATTTCTTGGCCATTGTAAATAGTGCTGCGATAAACATAGGGGTGCATATGTCTTTTTAAAACTGGGCTGCTGCATTCTTAGGGTAAATTCCTGCTAGTGGAATTCCTGGGTCAAGTGGTATTTCTATTTTGAGTTTTTTGAGGAACCTCCATACTGCTTTCCACAATGGTTGAACTAATTTACATTCCCACCAGCAGTGTAGGAGGGTTCCCCTTTCTCCACATCCTCACCAACATTTCTTGTTCTTTGTCTTTTGGGTGGTAGCCATCCTAAGTGATGTGATGTGATATCTCATTGTGGTTTTAATTTGCATTTCTCTGATGATTAGCAATGTGGAGCATCTTTTCATGTGCCTGTTGCCATCTGAATTTCTTCTTTGGTGAAATTTCTGTTCAGCTCCTCTGCCCATTTATTAATTGGCTTATTTGCTTTTTGTTTGTTGAGGTGCATGAGCTCTTTATATATTTTGGATGTCAACCCCTTATCAGATATGTCATTTATGAATATATTCTCCCATACTGTAGGATGTCTTTTTGTTCTACTAATGGTGTCCTTTGCTGTACAGAAGCTTTTTAGTTTCATATAGTCCCACTTGTTCATTTTTTCTTTTGTTTCCTTTGCCCAGGGAGATATGTTCATAAAGAAGTTACTTATATTTATGCCCAAGAGATTTTTGCCTTTTTTTTTTTCTAAGAGTTTTATGGTTTCATGACTTAGATTCAGGTCTTTGATCCATTTTGAGTTTACTTCTGTGTATGGGGTTAGACAGTAATCCAGTTTCATTCTCTTATATGTAGCTGTCCAGTTTTACCAATACCAGCTGTTGAAGAGGCTGTCATCTCCCCATTGTGTATCCATGGCTCCTTTACCATATATTAATGGACCATATATGCTTGGGTTTATATCTGTGCTCTCTAGTCTGTTCCATTGGTCTATGGGTCTGTTCTTGTGCCAGTACCAAATTGTCTTGATTACTGTGGCTTTATAGTAAAGCTTGAAGTCAGGGAGTGTAATTCCCCCCACTTCATTCTTCCTTCCCAGGATTGCTTGGGCTATTTGGGGTCTTTTGTGCTTCCATATGAATTTTAGAACTATTTTCTCTAGTTCATTGAAGAATGCTGATGGTATTTTAGTAGGGATTGCACTGAATCTTCAGATTGGTTTAGGCAGGTTAGCTATGTTGACAATATTAATTCTTCCTATCCATGAGCATGGGATGTGTTTCCATTATCTTCTTTAATTTCTCTCATGAGTGTCTTGCAATTTTCAGAGTATAGGTCTTTCACTTCCTTGGTTAGGTTTATTCCTAGATATTTTATTCTTTTGAATGCAATTGTGAATGGAATTGTTTTCCTGATTTCTCTTTCTGCTAGTTCATCATTAGTATATAGAAATACAACAGAGTTCTGTGTATTGATTTTGTATCCCGCAACTTTACTTAATTCCGATATTAAATCTAGTAGTTTTGGAGTGGTTCTTTAGGGTTTTTTTATGTACAATATCATGTCATCTGCAAATAGGGACAGTTCGACTTCTTCCATACCAATCTGGATGCCTTTTATTTCTTTGTGTTGTCTGATTACTGTGGCAAGGACCTCTAGAACTGTGTTGAATAAAATTGGGGATAGTGGCCATCCTTGTCTTGTTCCCAATCTTAAAGGAAAAGCTTTCAGCTTCTCACTGTTAAGTATAATGTTGGCTGTGGGTTTGTCATATATGGCCTTTATTATGTTGAGGTACTTGTACTCTATACCCACTTTGTTGAGTGTTTTTTATCATGAATAGATGTTGAATTTTGTTGAATGCTTTTTCAGCATCTATGAAGGTGATCATGTGGTTTTTGTCCTTCTTTTTGTTGATGAAGTGGATGGTGTTGATGGATTTTCGAATATTGTACCATCCTTGCATCCCTGGGATGAAAACCACTTGATCATGATGGATGATCTTTCTGATGTATTTTTGAATTTGGTTTGCTAAAGTTTTTTATTAGTATATTTGCATCTATGTTCTTCAGGGATATTGGTCTGTAATTTTTTTTTTTTTGTGGTGTCTTTGCCTAATTTTGGTATTAGCATGATGTTGGCCTTGTAGAATGAGTTTGGAAGTACTCCCTCCTCTTCTACCTTTTGGAAAACTTTAAGGAGGATGGGTATTAGGTCTTCACTAAATGTTTGGTAAAATTCAGCAGTGAAACCATCTGGTTCAGGGTTTTTTTTAAATTACCAATTCAATTTCTTTGCGGGTAATTGGTCTATTCAGATTTTCTGTTTCTTCCTTGATCAGACTTTGAAGGTTGTATTTTTCTAGAAAATTGTCCATTTATTCTAGGTTATCCAGTTTGTAACCATATAATTTTTCATAGTATTTTCTCATAATTCTTTGTATTTCTGTGGTGTCCATAGTGATTTTTCCTTTCTCATTTCTGATTCTGTTTATATGTGTAGACTTTCTTTTTTTCTTGATAAGTCTGGCTAGGGGTTCATCTATTTTGTTTATTTTCTTGAAGAACCAGCTCCTGTTTTCATTGATTCTTTCTATTGTTTTATTCTTCTTGATTTCATTTATTTTTACTCTAATCTTTATTATGTCCCTCCTTCTACTGACTTTGGGCCTCATTTGTTCTTCCTTTTCTAGTTTCATTAATTGAGAGTTTAGACTGTTCATTTGGGATTGTTCTTCTTTCCTGAAGTAGGCCTGTATTGCAATATATTTCCCTCTTAGCACGGCCTTCACTGCATCCCACAGATTTTGTGGTGTTGAATTATTGTTGTCATTTGTCTCCATATATTGCTTGATCTCTGTTTTTATTTGGTCATTGATCCATTGATTATTTCCTCCATATGTTTGTGGGATTTTTCATTTTCTTTGAGTAATTTATTTCTAGTTTTATACCTTTGTGATCTGAAAAGCTGGTTGATACAATTTCAATCATTTAGAATTTACTGAGGCTCTTTTTGTGGCCTAGTATATGATCTATTCTTGAAAATGTTCCATGTGCACTTGAGAAGAATGTGTATTCTGTTGCTTTTGGATGGAGTGTTCTGTAAATGTCCATTAGGTCCATCAGTTCTAATATGTTGTTCAGTACCTCTGTGTCTTTATTTATTTTCTGTCTGGTTGATCTGTCCTTTGGAGTGAGTGGTATGTTGAAGTCTCCTAAAATGAACGCATTGCATTCTATTTCCCCCTTTAATTCTGTTAGTATTTGTTTCACATATGTAGGTGATCCTGTGTTGGGTGCATGGATGTTTATAATAGTTATATTCTCTTGTTGGACTGACCCCTTTATCATTATGTAATGTCCTTCTTTGTCTCTTGTGACTTTCTTTGTTTTGATGTCTATTTTGTCTGATACAAGTACTGCAACTCCGGTTTTTTTCTTCCTATTAGTTGCATGAAATATTTTTTTCCATTCCTTTACTTTCAGTCTGTGTATTTCTTTGGGTTTGAGTGAGTCTCTCGTAGGCAGCATATAGATGGGCCTTTTTTTATCCATTCAGTGACTCTACAACTTTTGATTGGTGCATTCAGACCATTTACGTTTAGCATGATTATCGATAGGTATGTACTTATTACCATTGCAGGCTTCAGATTTGTGGTTACCAAAGGTTCAAGGGTAATTCCCTTACTATCTAACAGTCTAATTTAACTCACTTCATATGCGATTACAAACACAACCTAAAGATTTTTTTCCTCCTTTTTCTTCCTCCTCCATTCTTTGTATGTTATGAATCATATTCTGTACTCTTTGTCTATCCCTTGGGTGACATCTATTTAGTCTTAGGAATACTTCCATCTATAGGAAGCCCTCCAAAATGTACTGTAGATGTGGTTTGTAGGAGGTAAATTCTCTCAGCTTTTGCTTATCTGAAAATTATTTAATCTCTCCTTCAAATTTAATGGATAACCTTTCCAGATAGAGTATTCTTGGTTTAAGGCCCTTCTGCTTCATTGCATTAAATATATCATGCCACTTCCTTCTGGCCTGTAAGGTTTCTGTTGAGACATCTGATGATATCCTGGTGGGTTTTCCTTTGTATGTGATCTTTTTTCTCTCTTTAGCTGCTTTTAAAAATCTGTCTTTGTCCTTGATATTTGCCATTTTAATTATTATATGTCTTGATGTCTTCCTTGGGTCCCTTGTGTTGGGAGATCTGTGCATCTCCATGGCTTGAGAGACTATCTTATTCCCCAGATTGGGGAAGTTTTAAGTAATTACCTCCTCCGTGACACTTTCTATCCCTTTTATCTCTCTTCTTCTTTTTGTACCCCTATTATGTGAATATTACTCCATTTGGATTGGTCACACAGTTCTCTCAATATTCTTTCATTCTTAGAGATTCTTTTTTCTCTCTGTGCCTCAGCCTCTTTGTATTCCTCTTCTCTAATTTCTATTCCATTTACTGTCTCTTCTACTACATCTAATCTGATTTTAAATCCCTCCATTGTATGTTTCATTTCAGATATGGAATTTCTTAATGATTGAATCTCTGTCTTAAATTCATTCCTGAGTTCTTGAATATTTTTCTGTACCTCCATAAGCATGTTTATGTTTTTTATTTTATCACGAAGATTAGTGAATTCAGTTTCATTTGGCCCTTTTTCTGGGGTTTGTGAGATTTTGGTCTGTACCATGTTCTTTTGACATTTCATATTTGTATGGTGCCCCGTATTGCCCAGAAGTTCCAGTCTCTGGAGCTGCTCAGCCCCTAGACTGACACTGTGGGTCATAGGGGAGCAGAGCTGGTGCCTGGGGGGGAGGAAAGATCTGTTTCCTGACTCTGACTGCCCTGCTTGTCTCCAGTGTCACAGCCAGTAATCTGAGCACACAGGTGTAAGCCTCTGTGCTTGGCATCTCTAGCTGTTGTAGGTGAGGCCTCTCTCTGGCTGGCCTGATGCCAGAGCAGTAACTGCTGGTTTGTGAGCCAGTGCTATCATGCCAGGAGGAAGGCTCAGCAGGCTGCGTATCACAGTGGAGGGCCTCAGAGCTGTGTCGCCAGCCAGGGTTATGGAGCGCCTGAAGCTCCCCAAAGTTTCAAATATGCTGGGCATAGTGTGCCTGCACAACCTTGTCCACCTATCCCTTCTCCTGCACAGAAAGCTCCATGCAAACCCTGTGCCTTCAGCAGCTCTCTCGCTGCTAGGAAGCCTCTCAGACTGCTTGCCTTTCCCTTGTCTCAGAGTGGTCCAGTGTGGATCCTGTCCTCCACAAATGGCCAGAATCTGTCTCTCAAGCACTCTACCTGTCCCAGCACCCCATCCTCCAGAGCACCACACAATGAAGATTTCTGCTTGCAAAGCAAATTTCCAGGGCTCAGTGTTCAGCAGTCCCAGGCTTCCACCCCCTCCCCTGCTCTGTTTCTCTTCCTCTCGCTGGTGAGCTGGAGTGTGGGAAAAGCTTGGATCAAGGCTTTTGTATGTTAGTCTGTTTTGTAAGGTCTGCTCTGTTCATGAGGTCTGTATGCAGTCTGGTGGGGCCTTATTTCCTGTTGCTGTTTTAGGGTTAGTTGTATTAACTATATTTTCACACTATCTGTGGTTTTGGGAGGCATTCTCTGTCTCACCTCTCATGCCACCATCCTGAATCTCCTCTCCGTACAGGTGATTTTTAAGGCAGTAAAACTATTCTGTATGTTGCTGTAATGGTAGATACATATCATATAGTTGTTAAACGCAGTGAACCCTAACATAACTATGGACTTTAATTAATGATAATGTTTCAATGTTAGCTCATCAATTGTATCAAAGTTAACACACTAATGCAAAGTATTAATTAGAGGGGAAACTGAGGGTAGGGGAAAGGATATATGGAAAAATGTTCAAGTAAAGGAGGGTTATTGATGATGAAGAAAATGATGATGATTATGCTTGTATCAGTTAGTTACTACTGAATACCATGCCACACAAAATTTCAGTGGTTTAAGTCAGTAACTATATATTATGGCTCACAAGTCAGTGGGGAAGCTGCGTGGTTCTTGTGATTTGAACCATGGTAAGTTGATCTCAGCTGGGCTTGCTCATTCATCTACAGTTGGCTGCAGATCAACAGGCTCATCGGGGCTAGACTTTATCACATGGGGCTCGTGGGCCATGTACCAGTGTTCCACAGATCACTGGGGATCATGGTTGGTATGATCAGGATGACTGACCACAGGCCACGTGTTCTCTCATTCTCTAGCAGGCTAGCCCAAGCTTCATCACATGATGGAGTCAAAGGTCAAAGTGAGGGGAAGTGTGCAAGAACTTGTATACTGACTCTTCCACATTCTTTTGGCCAAAGCATGTCTCAAGGCCACCCCAGATCCAAGGACTGGGGAAACATGCTGCATCTCTTGATTTTGGGGCTGTACTAGTGCCTTGCAAGGGGCATGGGTACAGGGAGAGGAATAATCGAAACCGTTTTGTTTTCCAGACTATGTTACCAAACTGATGATAATGGAGGCTGTCTTCTTACCCATCCCTGTTAGGTCACTCTTCATCCAGATTTGGATGCCCATACCACTGGCACTTTTTATTTTATCTAGTTGGAGGTTTGGACTGTAAAGTTGAACTTGACCAGAGTCTAGGATTTTGATGCAGAGAGACAAAGTAATACAAAAATCACTCAACTCAGCACCCAAGTCTGCACTGGAAAAACATGGACCTTAAAATATGGGAAATCTTTCAAAAGGGCCCTATAAATCTGTCATGTGCCCTGTGAGCACATGTCAACAACTCTAATTTTGTGTTATCAACAGCAATGATTTTTGTTGCTCAATTACATTGGAAAAAGAAAATTTGACTCTGTTTACAACAATTTACAAAGCTTTAGGACACCCAGACCTGACTCATAACCTTTGCTGGTGGGAATAAGTGTAAGAGTCACCCTGGGAGTAAATATGGCATACATATGGTGCTTTATTTGGCCGCCAAAATTCAGTGACGTTTGAGGGAGCAATGTTCTTACAACTGATGCATGGAGGGCCATGGATTTCACCATTTGCCCTTGGGCGGCTGTTTACCTCTGTGAACAAGCAGTGTGCAATTTACTGGAAAAGCATTTTGAAAAACCCCAGACACCCACAGTATGGGGAAACAGAGCTGAACATTTTCCAATTTTGTAGTTGAATTTACAGTCTTAGCCCTAAGAAAATATTTAGAATCATCTTCATTGACTCAGTGCTTTAAATGTTCTGGTGGAAGAAACCCAAACACCAGCGGCTACTGAAATCAAGTGCTGAGTCTACCACCGCCAGTGTGTGGCTGACCTCCGTGTGTCTGTCCTCACTTGACTTAGCCTCTGGGAGAGTCCTTGCAGTGAGCTAAGCTCTCTCTCCTAGGTGGTTCTGGGTATGCTGTGTACTCCAGCATTTTTTCCTTACCTTATCCGCTCTCTTAAGTTCTACCAGGGCTGGGGGTTAACTCTTAATGAAGTTCTATTTCTCCAACTGTAGGAAGGTTGTCTGCCAGCCAGAGGACAGGGCAATGGGACCAGTGATAAAGCTGCTGCCTCTCTTCTCCTGAGTCTTTCCATCTGGGCTGATTTACATGTCAAGATGTTCCTAGAATGATATTTTCCCAAAGTATGTTCCATGGAACACAAGTCTGATGAAATGATTCTCAAGAAAGGGTTCTCTTATCAGGTAGCTTTGAGAAACAATGCAAACTGTATTCCTTTCTCAGAAAGCTGCAATACAGTAGAGCAAATAAAAGCTCCCAGTAAAGAAATACATTTATTTTGTTTTATAATGTAGTGTTTCCCACTTTGTTTATGCAGAGAATCTTTTTAATAGTAATAATACATTATTCTTGTTATTATTATTTTATCTAATATTTTGAACAGTTTGGTAAATGCTATTGTACATCAAAGTAGGGCCAGTACAGGACATTTTGGCCATAGTCATATTCCATTTGGGCTGCTATAACAGAAATACCATAGACTGGTGGCTTAAGCAACATTCATTTCTCACAGTTCTGTAGGGTGGGAAGTCCCAGATGAGATGCCAGAAGATTCTGGTGGGGCCAGATTCCTGGTTCATAGATGGCCATCCTCTTGCTGGCTCTTCACAGGGAGGAAGAGATGAGAGTGCTCGCCAGAGTCTTTTTTTATAAGGACACTAATTCCACTCATAAAGGCTCTATCCTTATGACCTAATCACCTCCCAAAGACCCACCTCCTAATCCCACCACATTCAGCATTTAGATTTCAGTATATGAGTCTTGTGGGGACACAAACGCTCAACCTACAACAGCCACTTATATTCTTGTCTTATGGGTTGGGCATCCCTTTCTTTGCAAAAGTGCTTTCAGGGAGTGTAAACCCTTCTCATTTTAAGCAGGAGACTCCAATGCCAACGGCTTTTTTGTCTGGATGATGGAAACATGCTTGGCCCAAACCCAAACCTGACTAAACCAAACCGATCCACAAAGCAGCACACATATAACACTGCAAAGGATTCTTTCAAGGGCACGGGTTTTCATCTGGCCATACAGTGGGGTGAAATGGCCTCTCTAGGCCTTGGGACCTCAGCACCATTTACATCACCTTAGCCAGGAAAAACGAACTTGGCACAGCCTCTTACTGATTTCTGTATATCTCATTCCCAGCACGCTGTCAGGCAGAGAACAGGGATGCAGGGACTTTTTGCTGAATGGCTGAATTAGATCAGTTGTTTTCCAAAAAAATGTTACATGAGATGATTTGGCCCAGAAAATTGATTTTAATGATTTTGGATTTCTTAGGTATGTTAATAAAACAACAATTTTTTTTCATGATTTAATGGATATTATTGTTTTAGAGCATGGCTAACACTAAAATGTGAACTGATTAAAAAAATTAAATAAATGAAAAAGCAATTGGTATGTAGATATAATGAAAATCCTAAGAGGGGTCTATGAATAACTGGAGTTTTGAGAAACACTCAGCTTATCATATCCTTTCTGAGTCTAAGCTCTGAAGTTGGATGGAGCCTGAGAGGGATAGGAAGGTGTTGGCTGCTTTCTAAAGGAAAAAAGGGCCAAACCTATTTTTCCCTGATGCTGAAAAATTATACATCAACTGAACAAATGAACAGGAAGCAATATTTTGTTACACATCAGATATACTGTGTATATCTCTCCCATCCCTGAATATATTTTGGGGATAGATATCTTTCACTCTCATAGCCTTTCCCCCCATATCCATCTATAACAATGGAAGCAATACTTTCTTAAATTCACTCAGTTTGCTACTGGCCATAACACTTGCTCAGAGTCCTCGCGACAGCTACATAAATGGGATTGGAGATTCTTGCTCGGCCTCCGAAGCAGGGTTTGCTCTGGATCCCTCGAGTTTGGTGCTTACTGGCTTCAGTTCAGGATGGGACGGACAGAATTGGGACATTTGGTGACTTTAACAATATTAACAAAAATAAGAGAGTTGATCAGATCAGCTACTTTCAACCTTTTTTTTTCCCCAGAAATGAAATCTTTTCCTTAAATGAAATCTTGGAAATCATAGACAAATAAAAATTGGATCAAAGTGAATGTTATTGACGTGGCTGACAGGAAATGGGGCAATGACAGAGGGACTGAGGCGGCAGAAGGCTGAGCTGTCACCTCTTGGCCTCATCTAAGCCTTGGCTGTGGCTCTGAAGCACAGTTTGAAGACCCCCAGATGAGACGGTTTCTAAGGTTTCCTGTAGATCAAAAATTCTAATTGTTAACTTCTTTGGTGTTACGAGAATCAATAATCCCCAAAGTACATAAAGATAAACTGGATCAGTTTTTTTCTCAAGTTTTTTATGGAAACATCTAATGGCATAAGAAAGAATTAACATGCCATCCTACCGTCTCATGCCTACCCATTCTGGAAAGGTAGCTTTCCAAAAGCGTGAAACTTTTTTACAGGCATGAAACTTCGAGAGCTCCAACTATATCTTCAGATACCCAAAACAATTCCTACTTGTCCTGCTGGTCAGTGGATGAGATAGTATATTAAATGTATGAATCTGGGCAACTGGGCTGAATGGAAGTGAACCAGTACTGCCCATAAGGTAAGCATCTGGTGTTTTTTCTACTGTCTTGATGTCAGATTTTGATAGTCCAGGTTTGTGTATATAAGAATACAGGATTGCCAAATGCATGTTTCCCTCCCAGATCTTTGAGTGAATTGATACTTCAGGGAGATGTCTTCTTGGGGCTTCATGTCTTTATGGTACACCTTAAATTCCTAGAAGGCATGTGTCTGCCTGATATTGGGTATCATATATACAGTTGCTAAAGGCAGTGTGTACATACAAGGGGATGACATTGACCAGAAGTGACATGTGTTCTCACAATGCAGCATCAATTTTTACCTTGGACTCACAGTGAAAAGTGACTCTTGTCAACAAAGGCATTTAAGTGTACCTTTCCATTTCTACAGGTCACTTGAGCTGCTCCCTGCTCAGGGAACCCAGACACAATAACGCTGAGGTTAGAGGCACAGTGAGTTGCAGCATCATAAAGCCATAGTGAGTATTTTACAGAGCATATTGGAAAGAAGTGAAGACTTCCTTCCTGAGAAGTGCCTAAGGAAAGAGAGCTCTTTTATTGGAAGGAAGGTCTCAGAAGCCAGAATTGACATCCCAGTGCAGATCATTCTGCAGCCTTCGGTGAAGGCTTATAACCTGTTCCTCAGAAAGGGAGCATTTTGAGTGATACTAGAACCCACTGTATGTCTTCTACACTTATTGTACACGTGGAAAATAGTAGTAGTATTCCACTACAGCATCCTTTTAGACCACAAGTGCCTTGAAGACAGGTGTCTTGTTGGTTAATTTTCAGACACTTCTATGTATCCAGAGTTTAGCATAACAGTTGGCATATAGTAGGTGTTCATTTTATATATGAGAAACTTTGCCTAATAGTTTGTTCTCTAGTAAGTAGAACCAGGACTTAAAGTCATGTCTTCAGGCTACGGAATTCAAAGCCACCAGGCCGAATTCTTCTCTCTGTCTTTACTGGGCATATGTTGACAATCCTATTCATCTTCAGCCATGTTCTTTCCAATGAGACATTTATGCTACACTTTTTTTCTTTGTTTAAAAGTACTTTTAAATAAATCACTTACTACATAGATGTTCTGGCCTTGAGTTATTACCATGTCTCACAAACTGGGAATTCCTTTCTGCCTTCTTTGTTTTTATTCATAGATGCTGACTGCCAAACTTTATTACCTTCCCTGCCTGAAAAATATTAGTGTCCAGAAGCCAGTTTCCCCATTGTTGACAGAAGGCAAACTAGTTAGAAGTCTGCTGGAGCAAGTTTTATTGGGCAAAATGCATTTTTAGTTCAGCCAAGAAACGGAGCCTATGTTAAATAAGAAGTAAAAAGTAAGAGTGTCTCTTGGGTCAGCAAATACATGAAGGAGGAAATCAACTTTAAGCCCCCTGATGCATTGAAGGTAATGCAGATGCTCCCAGAAGAATTAAAATGTGATCCTTTGGTCCATGGTATACTCCAGATGGGATACTTCATGGATCAAAGATATGGGAGAATCCTATAAATTCTGCTAATTAAAATGCCTGCTATGTACAGGTTATCCAGATAAAGTCTGAAACTGGAGGGATGGGGAAGACAGAGGGAATAGAGGCACAAAACAAGATTGGCTTTACAGTTTATGAGGGTAGAGACTTTATTATGGAAGCCAGGTGACTCTGAAG
Organism: Phataginus tricuspis; assembly: GCA_029783875.1. Taxonomy (NCBI): domain Eukaryota; kingdom Metazoa; phylum Chordata; class Mammalia; order Pholidota; family Manidae; genus Phataginus; species Phataginus tricuspis. Next base: position 51,645,852 of record JAQQAC010002594.1, on the reverse strand, counting down.
TTTTCTTCAGAAAGTACTCACTACTTTTAACACAACAAGGGCTGGAGTCAGGTTGTCTGGAATCTAATTCTGGTACCTTCAATTAACTGAGTCATTGATTAATTTTATTAACTTCTGTGTTTCAATTTCCCCTTCTGTAAAATGAGGCAAATGATTATACTTATCTTGTATTGGTTTTCTTAGGACTCAAATGAGGTAAGGCTAATAAAGTTCTTAGAATAACACATAATGTTCAACAAATGTTCTCTATTATTATTACATCTGTAAGGCCCATGATACTCTTCAGCTTGAACTTGGATGATTGATTACATGAACTGAACAGAACCTGCTACATAATTTGGGGAGCCCCGTACAAAATGAAAATGTGGGTTACCTTGTTCAATAATTTTTAAGAATTTCAAGATGATAACAGCAGCGCCTTAAACCAAGCCTTGAGCCCTACAGCATGGAGGCCCGATGCTACTGCACAGATCACACCTCTATGAAGACAGCTCTGGAACCAAGTTACAGAAACTAGAAAATTTTAGGAAGAATCCATGTACAATTATATTGCTACAATTTCTTGCATATGGAAAAGCCAATGAAATTTGTTTCTTAGAAGAAAGAGGGGACTATTTATGAGGAATAAACCCATTTAAGAAAATAAACTCAGAATTGTCCTTTACAGTGCTGTGTATTTGGCCATCTCAGCTGAAATAGAGCAATCTCTACCAGATTCACAGAGAAATTAAAACTTAAGTCTCAATAGGAGATGATTCTTCCAGGGTCCACTTTTACATTTTCTATTGCAAATAAGACAAAGAAATGCTCTTTTCCCCAAATGCTCTTTGAGGCATCGACAGCAAACAAATTTAATACTCACTTTTGGTTGCTGATTGCTAGAGGATAATCCTGGCTTAAATTCCTCCACATGATACATGTCTTTCCAGTAAAACAGATTTTGAGCCAGAGGAATAAAGAACCAAACAAATAGCAAATAATAACCTTGATGAGTGGAATAAGAGAAAATCAAAGTTCTATTTATCTCTTGCCAAACCCATTCAGTTTTGGGATATGGTGAAAGTCACAATTACTTGAAATTTATAGACAAATCAAGGCAATCAAGAGAAAATTGAACCCCAGTTAAAAAATGGATCTATGCCACTAGACCATTGGGTAATATATAAACATAAATATAAAAATCACATATATACATTTAAATTATATTTAGAAGGCTCTTCACCCATTGTTGTCTAAAATTCTTTGAAAACAACATCTGCTCACAATGAAGCAGCTGTCTGTAGGCAAATAATTTTCAGCTGAATTGTGTAGATTTCATTATACTGTAAATGAGATTTAATAATTTCTTCATTTTGTGTGTATGATGCTTTCAATAGCCTTTCTTTTTTAACTTAATAAGATCAAGCATAGTTAATCATTCATTTTCAAATGGACTCTGGCACTAAGCAGTTATTGTTTGAAAAAATAACAATTATTTTATTTCTTTAATTGCCTGCCAGTGACTTTTGACATTCAGTCTTTACTATTTGACCTCAAAGAAAAGAGGACAGGGGCTGGAAAGAGGGAGAAAAGCAGAGAAAGAGAGGAACAGGTAAATGTCCTGCAGATGTCTTGAATAGTTGATCATTATCCATTAGGAATACACCAATAAAAAAGAATTTGAATACACACTATGAAGTTATCAACAGTTTTAATCAATATTATGAAGGGATTACAAGACTAAAAATTCATCAGGATACATTAAAAAACTGGAACTGAAGTAAGCTTTATGAAATTCAGCAAAAGGTCTAAGAAACTAGGAAAAAGTTCTCAAAAAAAAGGTCATTGATATTATTGTACATGGTACCTTTTAAATTGTCAATTTCCAATTATTTCTTACTAGTATATAGAAAAAAATTGAGTTTGAATATTGACCTTGAATCCTACCACCATGCAAAAACCCCTTGTCTGTTCTAGTACAGGCATACCTTTGTGATACTGAAGGTCTGGTTCCAGACCATCACAATAAAGTGACTATTGCAATAAAGCAAGTCAAATGAATTTTTTGGTTTCCTGGTACATATAAAAGTTATGTTTACACAGTATTGTGATCTATTAAGTGTGTAATAGCATCATTGTTATTAATAGTCTAAACAAACAGTATGTATACCTTAATTTAAAAAACTTTATTGCTAAAAAATACTAACCATCACCTGAGCTTTCAGTGAGTTATAATCACTGATCACGGATAACCATAACAAATAGAATAATAATCAAAACATTTGAGACATTGTAAGAGTTACCAAAATGTAACACAGAAACATGAAGTGAGCAAATGCTGTTGGACAAATGGCACCAACAGATTTGCTTGATGCAGGGTTACTACAACCTTCAATTTGTACAAAATGCAGTTTCTCAAAGCACATTAAGATGAAGAACAACAAAATGAGCTGTGGGTATATCTTTTTAAAATATTTCATAGGATTTTTTAACATAGATGACCATAATCATGTCACCTATGAATAAAAATAATTTCACTTCTTTATTTTCTACCTGGATGCTGTTTATTTCTTTTTCTTGCCTAATTGTCTCGGCTAGAACCTCCAGTATGACTGTTGAATATAAGTTGCATAATCCTCATTTTGTTCCTGATCTTGGAGGGAAAGGATTCAGTCTTTCACCATTAAATATGATGTTAGTTGTAGCTTTTTGTAGATCACCTTTATCAGGTTGAAGAAGTTTCTTTGAATTTCTAGCTTGCTGAAAGTTTTTATCAAGAACGAATGTTGGATTTTGCCAAATGCTCTTTCTTCATCAGTTGAAATGATCATATGCCTTTTAATTCTAGTTTGAAAGAACAGTGAATTACATGGATTGATTTTGAACATCAAAACAATCTTCATTCCTGTGATAAATCTCACTTTGTCACGATATAGTATTATTTCTACACATTTTTAGTTTTTATTTCCTGAAATCTTACGCCTGTGTTCCTGAGGGATATTCATCTGTAGTTTTTTTTCTTACTATATCTTTGTTTTTGGTAATAGGGTACTGCCCGCCTCATAGAATTAGTTGGGATATCTTCTCTCCCTTTAAATTTTCAGGAAATGTTTGCAAAGAATCGGAATTATTTACTCCTTAAATGTTTTGTAGATTCTTCAGTGACACCATCTGGCCCTAGAGTTTTCTTAATAAGATTTTTTAAATTAAAAATTCAATTTCTTGAATAGCTATAGGGATGTTCAGGTGTTCTATTTCTTCCTGGTAGTTTGTTTCTCTCAAGGAATTTGTCTGTTACGTCCAAGTTCTTGAGTTTGTTGGTATAGTATTCATTGCTAAAAATTACCCCAAAACTTAGTGGCTTGAAACAAAAACAAACCATCATTATCTCACACAGTTTCTTTGGGTCAGGAATCTAGGAGCAGCTTAGCTGGGTGGTTTCTGCTGGGGCTTGCTCAGGAGGCTGTAGTGAAGCTGTCTGCAGGGCTGCAGAACCTGAAGGCCTGACTGGACGTGGATATCGAGATGGTTCAACATGCCTCTTGGCTGATGGTCTCAATTCCTTGGCTAGAGGCTTTTTATCCCTTGTACAGCTGTAGCATCTTTGATGACGTCACTGCTTTCATTCTTTATATTGGAAGTCTGTGTCTTCTCTTTTATATTCCTGATCAGTATGCATAAATTTATCATGTCTTTAGATCAGTTAAGCAAACTTGTGGAGAGGTTCATGTGGTGAGGAAGTGAGTCCTCTTGCTAACAGCCAGGAAGAAGTTGAGGCCGCCAGCCAAGAGGCCTGTTGAGTCATCTTGGAGGGAGATGTTCATGTCCAGTCGGGCCTTCAGGTACTGCAGCCCCAGCTGACAGTTTGACTACAGCCTTGAGCAAGCCTGAACAGAAACCACCCAGCTAAGCTGCTCCTGGATTCCTGACCCAAAGAAACTGTGTGAGATGATGATTTGATTTTGTTTTAATCGATTGAGTTTTGGAGTAATTTTAAATGCAACGATAAAAAGCTAAATGTGAGTTAAGTTACTTGGTAAACAGTTGATCCTCCTGGGGCTTGCTTTTAAGCTTTGTTAAGTGATACCAAAGCAGAATTTAGTGTACAGATAATTTTATCTGCTTATCAAGGCACAAGCTTTCTACATACGCTACCTAATGCCCATGCATTTTTAAGTTTTTGCACTCTAGCTAGTAAGAACAAGAGTTATTCCTGGCCTGGTGTGATCTTCGGTGTCTGTTTGCATTAACCCTTCCAGATGGTTCTCTTTCTGGCCATGAGGAGCTTCCTCACACGCATGTGCTGATCAGTATTCACCTGGACACTGAGGGACCATCTGCAGACCTCCAGAGTTCTTACTCTGTGTAGCTGTCTCCCTTTTAGTATTGGCGCTGAAACTTTAGACTCCTTGACCTCTGCACTCAATGCTGTCTCCTCAACACACAGAAATTGCCAGGTTGCGCTCAGGTTCCCTGTCCCTACTCTGTGGTCTGGAAACTTTCCAGTTGGTAAACTGAGGAAATTAAAAGGCTCAGTTCATTTGTTTTTCATCTGTTAGGGATCATTGTCCTTTGTTGCCTGATGTCCAATATCTTGAAAATTTTTGCTTCTAGTTTTCCTATAGTTTGTCTAGTTTTTAAGTTGTCTAAGCAAGAGGGTAAATCTAGTTCCTGTTACTCTATGTTGGGTGAAAGTAACCCCCAGGTAGACTTTGAAAAGCCAGTGTTTATTGAGAACTATATTCTAGACATGGTGCTTGGTATTCAACTTGCTAGAGCTTAGCTAATCCTCAAAAACAAAACAGAACAAAAAAATCTAAGAGTAAACATAGTAAAAAACCTGTGAAACCGGTACTGTTATTACTCCTTTTTATGGAAGAGGGACTCAGGACATAGAGGATTTAAATAATTTCTTCACAATGGTAAGGCTAATATATGGTGGGAATGGAATTTGCCTTCAGATCTATTTGATTTCCTAAAGCCAGGTCTTAACCAGTCTCTTCCTAGACCTTCTCCATCAGCTCCTTTTGCTTAAAGGAGATTGTGGAAAATGACTTGCCTTCTCTAATGTCCATCTTCTGCAGGTATTTACTCTTCTGGACTTTTCATTCTCCCTATAAGTAGTACTACATAGAGAACTCTATGGGCTCCATAAAATTATAGACTGCTTTCAGATTTTCCTTTTGTACAGAAAACCAGCTTATTTGGAATCCTTTTTGACATTGCTAACAATGACGCAAATTTAGGTTGAGAATTTGTAAAAAAACTTAATTTCCATAATAAACATACTAGTTTTGTTATCAAAAGATTACAAATTCTCTGAAATAGGAAGGGAAGAAGAAAAAAATAGCTCTTTGGGAGGATATCCCTAAACTTTGAGTGGAAGGAAAAACAAGGTCCAAATTTCAAGTCGGCCTCCAGCCTTTACATGAGAACAGGCAGGAAGGCTCCTCTACTGGGACATTCACTGATGCATATTTATGGTGGCCCAGGAATCTTCAGTGAAACTCCACAGAATGCAAGGACACTCATACCAACACATTTGACACAAAAATAGAGATACATTCACTAAATATCTTTTTGGGGGAATATTAACACATAAATAAGAAGCTGATTCCAGGGCAACTTAGAGTCTAATTCTGAGGTTCTCAGCTAACAATGCTACTAAAATTTGGGCTGAGTTTTATCAGTAGTGGAGATGCAAGAGCCTTAATCTAGTACTTAAGGTGTAAAACAAAACCTAAGCTCTCAGTTTTAGGATTTGAGCTCACCTGACCCAGTTTTCCATTTCTTTTTTTCAAGCTTGTTGGATTTTAATTATGCAAATAATACCTGTTCATTGTTGAAAAAGTAGAAAACATAAAAATAAAGAAAAAAGCCTCAATAAACTAAAAAAGATTGAAATTGTACCAACCAGCTTCTCAGAAAACAAAGGTATGAAACTAGAAATCAATTACACAAATAAAACAAAAAAGCCCACAAACACACAGAGGCTTAATAACATGCGCCTAAATAATCAATGTATCAATGACCAAATAAAAACAGAGATTAAGCAATATATAGAGACAAATGACAACAATAATTCAACATTGCAAAAATCTGTGGCATGCAGTGAAGGCCGTACTAAGAGGGAAGTATATTGCAATACAGGCCTATCTCAGGAAAGAAGAACAATTCCAAATGAACAGTCTAAACTCATAATTAATGAAACTAGAAAAGGAAGAACAAATGAGGACCAAAATCAGTAGAAGGAGGGATATAATAAACATTAGAGCATAAATAAATAAAATTGAGAAGAATAAAACAATAGAAAGAATCAAGGATTGCAGGAGATGGGTCTTTGAGAAAATAAACAAAATAGATAAACCACTAGCTAGACTTATCAAGAAAAAAAGAGAGTCTACTCACATAAACAAAATCAGAAATTAAAAAGGAAAAATCACTATGGACACTACATAAATACAAAGAATTATGAGAGAATACTATGAAAAATTATATGGTAACAAACTGGATAACCTGAAGAAATGGACAATTTTCTAGAAAAATACAACCTTCCAAGGCAGACCCAGGAAGAAACAGAAAATCTGAATAGGCCAATTACCAGCAAGGAAATTGAATTGGTAATCAAAAAACTACCTGAGAAAAAAACTACTGGACCAGATGGTTTCACTGCTGAATTTTATCAAACATTTAGTGAGGACCTAATACCCATTCTCCTTAAAGTTTCCCAAAAAGTAGTAAAGGAGGGAATACTCCCAAACTCATTCTAAAAGGCCGATATCACTCCAATACCAAAACTAAGCAAAGACACCACAAAAAAGAAAATTACAGACCAATATCCTTGATGAACATAGATGCAAAAATACTCAACAAAATATTAACAAACCGAATTAAAAAATACATCAAAAAGATCATCCATCATAATCAAGTAGGATTCATCCAAGGGATGCAGGATGGCACAACCTTTGAAAACCATCATTATCCACTTCATCAACAAAAGAAGGACAAAAACCGCATGATCATCTCCATAGATGCTGAAAAACCATTCAACAAAATTCACCATCCATTCATGATAAAAACACTCAACAAAATGGATATGCAGGGCAAGTGCCTCAACATAATAAAGGCCATATATGACAAACACACAGCCAACATTATACTTAACAGTGGGAAGCTGAAAGCTTTTCCTTTAAGATTGGGAACAAGACAAGGATGCCCATTCTCCCTACTTCTATTCAACAAACTACTGGAAGTCCTAGCCACAGCAATCAGACAACACAAAGAAATAAAAGGCATCCAGATTGGTAAAGAAGGAATCAAACTGTCCCTGTTTGCAGATTACATTATACTGTATATAAAAAACCTTAAAGAATCCACTCTAAAACAACTAGATCTAATATCTGAATTCAGTAATATCGCAGGATACAAAATTAATACACAGAAATCTGCTGCATTCCAATACACTAACGATGAACTAGCAGAAAGAGAAATCAGGAAAACAACTCCATTCACAATTGTATCCAAAAGAATAAAATACCTGGGAATAAACCTAACCAAAGAAGTGAAAGATCTATACTCTGAAAACTACAAGACACTCATGAGAGAAATTAAAGAAGATACCAATAAATGGAAACACATCCTGTGCTCATGGATAGGAAGAATTAATATTGTCAAAATGGCCATCCTGCCTAAAGCAATCTACAGATTCAATACAATCCCTATCAAAATACTAACAACATTCTTCAATGAACTAGCGCAAATGGTTTTACAATTCATACGGAACCACATAAGACCCCGAATAGCCAAAGCAATCCTGAGACAGAAGATTAAAGTGGGGGAATTATGCTCCCTGACTTCAAGCTCTACTACAAAGGCACAGTAATCAAGACAATTTGGTGCAGGCACAAGAAAAGACCCATAGACCAATGGAACAGACTAGAGAGCACAGATATAAACCCAAGCATATATGGTCAATTAATATATGATAAAGGAGCCATGGATATACAATGGGGAAATGACAGCCTGTTCAACAGCTGGTGTTGGCAAAACTGGACAGCTACATATAAGAGAATGAAACTGGATTACTGTCTAACCCCATACACAAAAGTAAATGCAAAATGGATCATAGACATATATGTAAGTCAGGAAACCACAAAACTCTTAGAAAAAAATATAGGCAAAAATCTCTTGGACATAAATATGAACAACTTCTTCATGAACATATCTCCCCGGGCAAGGGAAAAAAAGCAAAAATGAACAAGTGGGACTATATGAAACTAAAAAGCTTCTGTACAGCAAAGGACACCATCAGTAGAAGAAAAAGACATCCTACAGTATGGGAGAATATATTCATAAATGACATATCCGGTAAGGAGTTGACATCCAAATTATATAAAGAGCTCACGTACCTCAACAAACAAAAATCAAATAAGCCAATTAAAAAATGGGCAGAGGATCTAAACAGACACTTCTCCAAAGAAGAAATTCAGATGGCTAACAGGCACATGAAAAGATGCTCCACATCGCTAATCATCAGAGAAATGCAAATTAAAACCACAATGAGATATCACCTCACACCACTTAGTATGGCCACCATCCAAAAGACAAACAACAAGAAATGTTGGCGAGGATGTGGAGAAAGGGGAACCCTCCTACACTGCTGGTGGGAATGTAAATTAGTTCAACCATTGTAGAAAGCAGTATGGAGGTTCCTCAAAAATCTAAAAATAGAAATACCATTTGACCCAGGAATTCCACTAGTAGGAATTTACCCTAAGAATGCAGCAGCCCAGTTTGAAAAAGACATATGCACCCCTATGTTTATCGCAGCACTATTTACAATATCCAAGAAATGGAAGCAACCTAAGTGTCCATCAGTAGATGAATGGATAAAGAATATGTGGTACATATACACAATGGAATATTATTCATCCATAAGAAGAAAACAAATCCTACCATTTGCAACAACATGGATGGAGCTAGAGGGTATTATGCTCAGTGAAATAAGACAGGTGGAGAAAGACAAGTATCAAATGATTTCACTCATCTGTGGATTATATGAACAAAGGAAAAACTGAAGGAACAAAACAGCAGCAGACTCACAGAACCCAAGAATTGACTAACAGTTACCAAAGGGAAAGGGATTGGGGAGGATGGGTGGGAAAGGAGGGATAAGGGGGAAAAGGGGACCTTACAATTAGCACATATGATGTGTGTGGGGGGACATGGGGAAGGCAGTATAACACAAAGAAGACAAGTAGTGATTCTACAGCGTGTTACTATGCTGATGGACAGTGAGTGTAATGGGGTATGTGATGAGAATTTGATAATAGGGGGAGTCTAGTAACCATGATGTTGTATATTAATGATATATTATTCTAATTGTATATTAATGATAGCAAAATAAAATAAATAAATAAATAAACTAAAGAAAAAAAATCACCTGTAATCTTACCACTAATCAATAATCACAATGCATATATGGGCAGCTATCCTGATGTTCTTTGCCTTTCCCCTGTATAAATAATGTATGTATGTATTTTATTAGATAGATTATTCATTTGACTTACTATTTATTTACAATTTAAAATTTAGACATGGTTCTGGGCTGTCATCTCTACTCTTGGCCTTTGATGCCAGAGGTAGGGTGGCAAGTAAGCCCTCACTGGATTGTTTCTAGGCATGTTTGTGTGTATATGATGCAATGTGTGTACATGTATAATGTACAATTCTAGAATCGTTTATAATGCTAGAATACAGAGATTCTTAATGTATTTGAGATAATGGCACAAGATGGGAAAAGCCTTATACCTTAGTTGAAATCTGAGTTGGAGGGGCCCCTGCCAAGGCATGGTATACACTAATAAATTGTTTTTTCTTTGTAATCTCTCTCTCCAGCTTTTACCTTTAAGAAGTCCCCAGAGATCTGTGACTGGAGAGTGATCCTGTGCAAATCAGTCCCAAAGTTGACTCAGGCTAAAGACCTGGGCTGGAAATAGTCAGAACAATATTTCCCAGGCCCACAGCTGTGCAGGTTACAGTCCCCAGAGGCCCTCCAACTATGGTTGTGATTACTGAGAGCAGTTTGCTCTCCCTGGATCACATGAGTGCTAGAAAAGCTAGATTTTTCATAAATTGAGAGTAAGGATTCTGGAGAGAGGCAGCTAATAGGAGAGAGGGTTTACTTCAGATGGTTCCATGCCACTCAGCTAATTCACAGGCCATTGAAAATGTTTTTTATTTTGTTGGGTGTACAGAGGTGCCTTAAACAGAAATGGACTGTGAGTGATTTAAGCAAGTAAGAAGAGTACTGAAAGGCAATTACTGGCACAACGAATGGAGGTCCTGGACAGACAGAATGAGGTTTAGAAGATAGGCAGCAGAGGAAAGAGATAAGCAGGAAATGTTAGCAAAATCATGCCCGGTGAGGGCTTATTTGCCACCCTGCCTCTGGCATCAAAGGCCAAGAGTAGAGATGACAGCCCAGAACCATGTCTAAATTTTAAATTGTAAATAAATTGTAAGTCAAATGAATAATCTATCGAATAAAATACATTAAATCCTCCTTCCTTGACAAATATACTTTCACAATCAGCTGGATGATCAAGTTCAAACTTAGAATTCTTGACTCCTTAGAATTCTATAGAGTGAAATGTAGCTCTTAGCCACAGCTCCTGAATCCCCAACACATCCCTCTTTTCCTCTTGCGTCAATCTGAACACATAAGCACCATGCACATCCCCTGCAACGCCTTGTCTTGCCCACCCTTTGGGTCTAGTGGTCTCCTCTCAGGGGGATGGATGCAGGGACCAGGACCACACAGATTTTGGAAATGCCCTCGGAGTCATTTGGGCAGGGAGTTCTGGGGATTTGGGTGCTGGGAATGCAGTTGAGAAGGGGGCTGTACTTCAGGCTCTGAGTGGGCACGTACAGCTAGACTCAGAGATTCCCTGCTCCACAGGGAGGAACACAGCAAAACAATGGCCAGGACCGAGCCCCATAAATTGGGCTTGCGATAGAGTTCCATTTGCCCCAGTCTGAGGCCAGCACTGCCCAAAGAGCTCCTGCTGCCCTGAGTATGGGTGCCCACCACCGAGAGCACAGTCACCCCTGTGCTCTAGTGCCCCAGCTGGGGTGGGCTCAGGGCTGTACATCCAGCCTCAGCTGCGGGGGTCTAGACACAGATGGGCAGTGACGGAAAACCAAACCCGATTAAAATGGAAAATGCCCACTACCCCCAGATGGAATGGGCCACTTCTGAATGCGTTCTACTCCAAACCTTCAATCCAGAATCTGCCCAATTATTTGAGGGAAAAAAGTGGAATTATTAATTAGTGTTGAAGGTAGTCAAAAAAGAAAGGAAACAGAATTAGCTTCTAGTGGAAGCCAGTGAGGAAGTTTGTTGTTTCTGTTCATTTTATTCCTATTTCTAGGCCCACAGGCTGAGAGGAGTGAGACTGTATGTACCTGAGTCACCAGCCAGTGTAGTGAACATTAGTAACACTTCCAGTGGTTTGGTTGTTACTGTTTTCCCCTCCCCTCCCCTCCCCTCCTTCCTTCTCCACTCCCCTGCCCCCACCTCCTCTCTCCTTCCCCATCCTCCCCCTCTCCCCCTCACTGCCTCTCCCTTTTATGATTTGCGTGTTAGGGGACCAAGCCTGAATTCCAGGGATGCTGTGTGACCCATTAGTCTGACTGATCAAATCACACAGTCCAGGTAAACAATCAATTTTTCCTGGATGTTGGAATAGCTGGAGCACAGCTATAGCCATTCCTGACCTGTAGATACTTAAGAAGGAGATATTCAAGAATGAGAAACTTCTGTTGGAGGCAGTGGGTATGAGGAGTGGGTGACTAGCAGATACTCCCCAGAGCCCAGACCCTGCATGGGCAGGTCCCTCAGCTTCATCACTAAGTCAGAGCCAAGGGGCTTGGGTTCCGCTTTCTGGTGGTCAGAGCACTTGTCCTTCTGTGTGCTCAGATCTATTTAAATGGAGCTCTCAGGCCAAAGGACTCTGTAGGCCTCCTTCCCAGGCCCTCAGCTTTCTAAGGCAGAGACTTGCTGGTGGTCAGTATAACCCTGGGAGGCAACGCACTTGAGTTTGAATCCTAGTTCTATCACGTAGCTGCATGCCTCAGTTCTCTTTTGTAAAGTAGGATGACCGTTAGCCTGGAACAGGAAATAGAGGCCAGGTGGTTGAGAAGGGCTCCTGACGCCTTGGGCATTTTGTTTTCCAGTGAGGTCTCCAGCTCTTACAACAAAAACGGGCTTGGTGTGGATAAAGCATGAAATGAAACTATAGTGTAACTGGTCTACTTCTACCAGTCACACAAGGATGCCTCTTTGCTTTACAGTCATACCCTGTACACACCTAGCAGAGTTCATGGCGCATGGCACGTGCTCAGGAAATAGTTATTAACTGGTTTCTTTTTGTTGACCTTAATTGTTTGATTCAATTAAATTCATACAACATATAGTGAGCTGTTAGGTTTGGTGCTTCAAGGCACATGTAATGAGACACCATCGCCCTGGAAAATATGCTAGAATGAGTGACATGTCCTTGAATGTGCCCAGGCAGCACTGCTGTCCCATCTTCTCATCAGGGAAAGTAGATCTGCTTATTTGTGTGGATTTACTTTAATGGAAGTCTAAATCTTCTCTGCTTTTCCTTTGGCTGGTGTCCAGGTTGCTCCTGATGACATTTCCACTGAGAATTTTCCTTTGGTTTGTGAGTGAGCAGTGCTCTTTGTATGACTCATTTTATTTCCCAGCTGGGATCTGCGTGGGGTTCATATTCGAGGGGAACACTCCTGCGTCTCCTCTCCTGGAGTTTCAGGCTGCGCTCTCGGGCCCCAGGGGTCCCCACACCTGCCCTCTTGGCAGGCAGCAAGACTGCAAAAGAACACCAGGTCTCAAAGCCTTCTGGCTGCATTTAGCCCAGTTCTCCCCCTCCTTTGGTTTCTTTCCATGCAGCAAAGTCAGGCCTTCCCCAAGGATGCAGATTTTATGGGCCAAATAAAGAAAAAGCAGATTCAGTTTAAAGAACACACTGAGTCGGTATTGGTTCCTCCAATCTGGAAGAGAAAAGCCCTAATTTATCTCCTGAACATGTGCTTTATGTTCCTAGAAAATAATAAAGCCAAGGGATGTAAGCATCACTGCTAAAGATAAAAATGATCTTTCTATGAGACAATGAAATTATAAAGTTCTGACCAAAATATATTATTGATGCAGTTTTAGATATGTATTATGTTCACCCTATGTTATTAAGTGAAAACGTGTTATGTGAAAACAAGTGCAAAATGTTATGTATCATATGATCGTATGTTATTAAAAATATGTCCGTTGAAAAAAAAAGAATCTTTCCATAACCATGAATAAGGTATAGGTGGTTTTACAAAGACAATCTTACTTATTTATTCAACAAATCTGTAATTTCAGAGGGACATATGGAACAGATAGTATTAGTATTTATACTTTATACATAAGGAAGAAGGAGGTCAAACTTGTCAGTGAGTACTTATCTACATGGCTGGCTAGAACACACACTCAGGACTGCTGGCTGCAATTCTCTTATATCATCCCATGAACACACAACTAAGAATTAAAAGTTTTTAGATGAATCACATGAGACACTATTTCCACATGTATTATAAAATATTCATGTGGGCAGTGAGTGAGAACACTGAGACTGGTCCTATCCCCACTCACACTTGTTCAACCCCACCCACACCACGTGCCCATTTGCACTGCACTCATCACTGTTGCCATTTTGTGCAGTAGTTTGATTCATGTGTTTCTCTTGCCTTAGATTACAAGCTCCATGAGGGAAGAGAGCACATTTAGTTTTGCACACTTTGAGTTCCCAATAGAGTTCTTGACTCATAAGCACTCAATAAATATTTGTTGAAGGAATAAATGAATGAAAAATCAAGGTGAAGCGGCTACTGCTTCTATTTAGAGCTCTGCTCTCTTGCAGAAATCAATGAGAGACTGCCGGCCAAGGAAGAATATTTGTAAGAGTGTTTATTGGTTGTTCTTGGACCCTGTGTTAACCAGGCATCCTTTCCACCTCATGTAAATGGGAGTGTGTGTGGCTCTGTTCCTGTGGAGGCCCTTCTGTGGCTCTTTCTTTTCCTTCACCTTGGCTGGAGGCTGAGGAAGGAGAGCAGTGGCAGGGGCAGAAGGGCCGTGTGGGTCTCCACATGGCTGGAGAGACCTGGCAGCGTTACTTTGCCTGGGCCTGGCAGAGCTGCTTGCAGACAGAGGGTGTGTCTCCATCCTGGTTCCCTGGCCCAAGTCCTGAGGCCAAGTTCAGGCCAAAGTCAACTCAGCTGCTGCCTTAGCCATGGAGAGAGGCTTTAATTGCAATAACTGAAACTTTGGGAGGGTCTGCCATCTACTTCTTTTGGCATCACCAGAAGAAATGAAAATTCTTCCACCCCTGAACTGCCAAGTCCAATTATCCTTCTTAAAGAAGAAAGGAGGAAAACTCTTTTGTGCTTTGAGAGGACTTAACAAAGGGACAGGAACCACATTGCACTTTCTATAGGATATGTGTTTACCATTCTTGCCACTGGCTCTTCCGAATGACTTTTCACAAAACTATTATGACAAAATATAAAGTCAAAATCAGCCCACATCAAAGGCTTGCTATTTTTGAGCATGTATCCATCAGTGCTTATTCAGGATGGACTACACAAGTCTGCTCTGAGCATCTAGTTTATTTAAAGGAAGCTTGGCTGTTGTCATTCCCACTCTCTGGTTCCTAGACTTGCAGGACCCAAACAGAATAACATTTTCGAACCTGTCAGGCTGGGAGCCAGATTCCTTTAGGGTGCTGCCCTGAAGGGTCAAGTCTACTTTTAATATTTTCTCTTTATAACTAGTTTTAAGTAATTGTATTATGACATGTCTTGGTATAGTTTTCTTTCTTATGCTTAAGCTTATTGAACTTCATATTGGTGGGTTTATAGTTGTCCTTGGATCGTGTCTTCATGGTTACTAATTTTTTCAACTGCAATGTCTAATCTGCCATTAATCCCATCCACTGTATTTTTCCATCTCAGACATTTTAGTTTTCATTTCTAGGATTTTGATATTCTAAAATTATCTTCTGTGTTTCCACTTAATATATTGTGTGTTTTCTTTGGGTGTTTGAACATGTGGAATAGAGTTATAATAACTGTTTTAGCTATTTCATTTGTCTGTGTCTGTTTGGAGTCAGTTTTGATTGATTTTTTTTTCCTCACCGTAGGTCATATTTTTCTGCCCCTTTGTATTCTTAGTAATTTTATTAGATGCCACACACTATTAAAATTTTAACACATATTCTTTTTTCTTCTTTTGCTATCATTATTGCACAATTACGTGAACAACATTATGGTTACTAGACTCCACCCATTATCAAGTCCCCACCACATGCCCCATTACAGTCACTGTCCATCAGCGTAGTGAGATGCTATAGAATCACTACTTGTCTTCTTTGTGTTATACTGCCTTCCCCATGTCCCCACCCCATATATTATACATGCTAATTTTAATGACCCTTTTTCCCCCTATCCCTCCCTTCCCACACATCCTCCACAATCCCTTTCCCTTTGGAAACTGTTAGTCCATTCTTGGGTTCTGTGAGTCTGCTGCTGTTTTGTTCCTTCAGTTTTTCCTTTGTTCATATAATCCACAGATGAGTGAAATCATTTGATACTTGTCTTTCTCCACCTGTCTTATTTCACTGAGCATAATACCCTCCAGCTCCATCTATGTTGTTGCAAATGATAGGATTTGTTTTCTTCTTATGGCTGAATAATATTCCATTGTGTATATGTACCACATCTTCGTTATCCATTCATCTACTGATGGACACTTAGGGTGCTTCCATTTCTTGGATATTGTAAATAATGCTGTGATAAACATAGGGGTGCATATGTCTTTTTCAAACTGGGATGCTGTATTCTTAGGGTAAATTCCTACTAGTGGAATTCCTGGGTCAAATAGTATTTCTATTCTGAGTTTTTTGAAGAACCTCCATACTGCTTTCTATAATGGTTGACCTAATTTACATTCCCACCAGCAATGTAGGAGAGTTCCCCTTTCTCCACATCCTTGCCAACATTTCTTGTTGTTTGTCTCTTGGATGGTGGCCATCCTAAGTGGTGTGAGGTGATATCTCATTGTGGTTTTAATTTGCATTTCTCTGATGATTAATGATGTGGAGCATCTTTTCATGTGCCTGTTGGCCATCTGAATTTCTTCTTTGGAGAAGTGTCTGTTCAGCTCCTCTGTCCGTTTTTTAATTGGATTATTTACTTTTTGTTTGTTGAGGTGCATGAGTTCTTTATATATTTTGGATGTCAACCCCTTATCTGACATGTGATTTATGAATATATTCTCCCAAACTATAGGATGTCTTTTTGTTCTACTAATGGTGTCCTTTGCTGTGCAGCTTTTCAGCTTGATATAGTCCCACTTGTTCATTTTTGCTTTTATTTCCCTTGCCTGGGGAGATATGTTCATGAAGAAGTCACTCATGTTTATGTCCAAGAGATTTTTGCCTATGTTTTTTTCTAAGAGTTTTATGGTTTCATGACTTGCATTCAGGTCTTTGATCCATTTTGAGTTTACTTTTGTGTATGGGGTTAAACAGTAATCTAGTTTCATTCTCTTACATGTAGCTGTCCAGTTTTTCCAACACCAACTGTTGAAGAGGCTGTCATTTCCCCATTGTATATCCATGGCTCCTTTATCGTATATGAACTGACCATGTATGCTTGGGTTTGTATCTGGGCTTTCTAGTCTGTTCCATTGGTCAATGGGTCTGTTCTTGTGCCAGTACCACATTGTCTTGATTACTGTGGCTTTGTAGTAGAGCTTGAAGTCATGGAGCATAATTCCCCCTGCTTTATTCTTCCTTCTCAGGATTACTTTGGCTATTTGGGGTCTTTTGTGGTTCCATATGAATTTTAGAACTATTTTCTCTAGTTCATTGAAGGATGCTGTTTGTATTTTGGTAGGGATTGCATTGAATCTGTAGATTGCTTTAGGCAGTGTGGCCACTTGACAATATTAATTCTTCCTCTCCATGAGCACGGGATGTTTCCATTTATTGGTATCTTCTTTAATTTCTCTCGTAAGTGTCTTTTAGTTTTCAGAGTATAGGTCTTTCACTTCCATGGTTCGGTTTATTCCTAGGTATTATATTCTTTTTGATGCAGTTGTGAATGGAATTGTTTTCCTGATTTCTCTTTCTGCTAGTTCATCGTTAGTGTACAGGAAAGCAACTGATTTCTGTGTATTAATTTTGTATCCCATAACTTTGCTGAATTCAGATATTAAATCTAGTAGTTTTGGAGTGGATTTTTTAGGGTTTTTATGTACAATATCATATCATCTGCAAACAGGGACAGTTTGAATTCTTCCTTGCCAATCTGGATGCCTTTTATCTCTTTGTGTTGTCTGATTGCCATGGATAGACCTCCAGAACTATGGTGAATAAAAGTGGGGAGAGTGGGCATCCTTGCCTTGTTCTTGATCTTAAAGGAAAAGCTTTCAGCCTCTCTCTGTTAAGTATAATGTTGGCTGTGGGTTTGTCATATATGGCCCTTATTATGTTGAGGTACTTGCCCTCTATACCCATTTTGTTGAGAGTTTTTATCCTGAATGGATGTTGAATTTTGTCAAATGCTTTTTCAGCATCTATGTAGATAATCGTGGTTTTTGTCCTTCTTTTTGTTGACGTGGTGGATGATGTTGATGGATTTTCGAATGTTGTACCATCATGCATCCGTTGGATGAATCCCACTTGATCATGATGGATGATCTTTTTGATGTATTTTTGAATTCAGTTTGCTAATACTTTGTTGAGTATTTTTGCATTTATGTTCATCAGGGATATTGGTCTGTAATTTTCTTTTTTTGTGGTTTCTTTGCCTGGTTTTGGTATTAGAGGTATGTTGGGCTCAATGAATGAGTTTGGAAGTATTCCCTCCTCTTCTACTTTTTGGGAAAGTTTAAGGAGGATGGGTATTAGGTCTTCACTAAATGTTTGATAAAATTCAGCAGTGAAACCATCTGGTCCAGTAGTTTTTTTCTCAGGTAGTTTTTTGATTACCAATTCAATTTCCTTGCTGGTAATTGGCCTATTCAGATTTTCTGTTTCTTCCTGGGTCTGCCTTGGAAGGTTGTATTTTTCTAGAAAGTTGTCCATTTCTTCTAGGTTATCTAGTTTGTTACTATATAATTTTTCATAGTATTCTCTCATAATTCTTTGTATTTCTGTGTTGTCCATAGTGACTTTTTCTTTCTCATTTCTGATTCTGTTTATATGTATAGACTCTCTTTTTTTCTTGATACTCTGGCTCCTAAGAACATTTTTTACTTTGTTTACATGTGTATTTCAAGTATACATGGCCTTTGACTTACACAATGAAAATACAACCAATTAATTTAGTTGTTACATGCTGTAGCATTAAACTACTAGAGAACAGTGCAAAAATGTAAATCCAGTGTTAGCCTAAATTAAGGGAAAAAATCTCTAAGTGTAGCTTTTTTGTTTATTTGAAAATTTCATGAAAATTTTCCCTCTACATATGACTTTCAGAAAGAAAGTTGGTGGCTGTTGAATACTTCACTGTTCCTCACAGCAATCCTTTTAGGTATTATTGCTTACCAGAATTACATAGAAATGGATTTGTATTGCTTGTTTCTATTAGGGTGTGTTATTTCTTAATAGGATCCCATCTTTGTTACCTAAGAGTGCTGTGTGATTTTCCTGGGCACTGGTATGAGCAGAGGATGGAATGCATAAGGTTTCACAGAATGTCAAGGTTCACAGCTATGAATACTTTGTGTTTATTATCAGAGGAGCTGGGTTTGAGACTTGGACCAAGTTCCTAATAGATGTAAGTCTATGGACAGGTACTTACCATCTTGGAACTACAATTTCCTCATGTATAACTTGAGGAAATAATAAAAATGCTACCTTAAATTTCTCTGGGTATGAAAATGTTTTATAAATCATAAGTCTATAAATATTGATAATGGGTTGGTCTTTTGTAATCATAAAATAGCATATTTCTTATTATCTTCAGCCACAGTATGTTTTCTGGTAGAAAAATCCCTTTTTAAAATAAAACATTTCTATGACTCCTCTACATTTGGTGACATTTTTATTATATCTTGATTCGAGAAAATAAATGGCATAGGTATTATGACTACTTCAGTAACAGTTGTGAATGAATCTTTTTCAACCACAACAGCACTGGAAATAGTAGAAGTTATATGAATAATTCATATTATCTGTTAAGTCTATAGATAATTCTGTGGAGGGTGCTTTTTATTGTAACAAATACCTTAAAACGCATTGGCCTAAGCATAAGGAAGTACAGTGTCTCAATAAAAATATGCACCAAAGTAAGACAGGATTCAGGCTTGGTATATTTATGTGCTCAGTGATGTCAGGATCTATGTTCTTTGGCTCAAGCAGTTCTAGCCCCGACCTCCAGACATGACAATATCCTGGAAAAAAGAGAGACAATGTGTTTTCAACAGTCTGTTTTAGAAGAAAGAAAATTTTCCCTGAATTCCCGTTCTGTCCTAATGACCTCTGGTCATATCTTACTGGTCAGACTTAAGTTCTATGTCCATTTTTGAAACCACTGTAAATGTAAATGAGACTATTTTATATCTCTGACTCATCCTTGGCACTGGAGGTGCTTCATTCTTTTGAGGCAATAGTTATTTTGGGGAGAAGTGGATTGGAATGTGTTTAGTGTAGCAGTGGCTCTGGGGACCTGCCCTTACCTTCTGGTTATGTGCTGTTTCTCGTGCACACTGACTGATAACTTCCTATTGCAAGTGTCTGTTACTTTCCCTCTGAGGGATTTCTCTGGGATTTCCTTTCCCTGAGGGATTTCACAGAACATGAAAAATCCTTGGCTTGCATGTGAGGCAGGCTGAAAAGTGCCGAGGAATTGATGCTCCTTGAAACAGCTGTCCATCAATGATGGATGAGGATTGAAGTTGCCCTTTGGTGGGAAAACTCTGAGGTATGTTCTACCCCATTCCCTTCCAGTCCCCAGCGGGACTGAGCTCCAGTTGTCCTCAGTGATAATGTGCTCAATGAACACTCTCTGTTGACTTCCTTCCCTTCTGGTGTTGCTTCCTTACACTGCCAGTGTTTTTATATATCACCTCTCAAACAAACTAATTGTCCCCAAATCCTTGCCTCAGGGTCTACTTCTGGGAAGCTCAACCGCAGATGGTAGGAAGGAAGAAGGAAGAAAGGATTCTGTGAAGGAAATGAACACTACCCATTTTAGGCATGGAGAGATGCCAAAACTACTTGTAAAACATCCTAGAGTTCATATTTATTGTTCTACCGCAATATTGCTGTAAAGCCTCCATATTCCCCAAAATACATACAAATTTGTGGACTTTCTGACAAAGTACAAAACTACAGACCAACTGGAAACTTGATGGCTATAATTAGTAGATATGAAATCTTCTGAATAAGCTTCTGAGGCTTTATTTAGCCAAACTGCTTCAGATTAAACAAATTTTTTAAAACATAAGTAACATTTTTTTTACTTTAAGAAGTATTTACCAAAACAAAAATGAATGAGAAGAGTGGTACTGTTTACGTTTTTGCAAATCTTTTTTTAAATTGCGGTTTAAAAAATTTTTTATTTCTCTCACTTTCTGCCTCTGACAACCACTAATCTGTTCTCTGTATCTATGAACTTAGTTTATTTTTTTTAGGTTCCACATATAAGAGAAATTAGACACTATTTGTCTTTCTCTGTCTTATTTCACTTGGCATGCCCTTAAGGTCCATCCATGGTGTCACATGTGGCAAGATTTTATTATTGTTCATAGCTGAATAATATTCCACTACACACACACACACACACACACACACACACACACACACACACACACA